>RCWM02000251.1:0-1200000 GCA_003667255.2 Euschistus heros | reverse complement strand
TGTATGTTGCCTGCTCTCGCGTCGGAAAACATACAGCTTTATTTATTTATGCGCCAAGTAATCAAACAAAAAATATCGTGTACCATAAGGCATTACAATGAAAATACCAGATTACACTACTAAAGTCTTGCATTGTACAAAATAGAAAACATATTTGTAAGCAATCGTCGTTTATTATGGAGACATAAATCTATAAATAAAGTGATCACTCTGAAATGTTTTATTACTGCGAAGGGACAATAACTTTTGACAGAACAAAGTCTGTCGGGGAGGAACTATTTACATAAAAAATCAATGTTGTGTTGTTTTAGAGAAAATAGGGCAGAACTACGTCTGCCGGGGCAGCTAGTTAATCAATAAAATTTACTTATAATAAATTAAATTATTAAAAATGATTTAAATTTGTGGAGTGACATGTGTTTCCCAGGGAAGTTTGAAAATCAACCGATATGAAGTTTTAGCACAATTCCACAATACAGTTTGTAACTACTGAACCCATCTGTACTAAATTTTACTATATCATTTTCATATTTCTAGGAAGGTTTAGCTATTGTAACCATGGAGTTATAGTACTATGGAGAGGCCCTTCCCGTATATTGTTCCGTGAGGGGCGAGACCAAAACGTTAACCGGCCACGCCCACTATGCCCAACTGGCGACTTGCATTCCATTGGGCTAGGGCAATTGAAAGGGTTCGTAATAATTAAAATAAGTAAATCACTACAGTAAATAAATCATTTTAATAAAATAGCAGCAGTATAAAGACTAGGAAACCAAAATTTGAACTGATAAGAGGTTAATATACTGATAATGCGGTTCACACCAAAATGGCTGCCTGCCCTGGCTATTGAGAGTTAAGCCCTCTCCACTTGCCTATAACTCGATGATTGTAACATTTAGAATAATAAAAATTTAAATGTACAATGTTGAGTGTCAGAAATGAAGTTTACCACACTATATAATATTATGTTTATTACCAAATCAAAATGTCGATCGTTTGCTTTTTGATATAGTGTGAAAAATATGATTCATAGGACTTTTGTTGTAAGCACTGATAATACAGTCCATTATCTACAAGAGTTTTTAAATAACCACTGTACATCTGGATTATTAACTGATAAATTAAAAGTAAAATTGGACGTCTAATGATGCTTTTATGTAATCTATAAACACCTAACCAATGCATTTTCAATTAGGTTAACAATTACTGCTATGCTAATATCACTGAAGAAATAATGCTCGATTGCATACTTCAATACAAGTTTTTTATCAATGAACAAATAAAACTTCAATAACTTAAATTATTGTTTTGTTACTTATGAAAGCGGGCGAAGCCGCGACGGGGATGTTAGTTTTATATACCTATGGAATAATGAGAAGTTATTAGTTTTATAATGAAATTGAGTTTTAAAAATTACCTTCTAAACCCTGCATTAAAGGTACTAAACTCATAAACGTAGTTAGCTGAGAGAAATCTCAATTTGAAATGATTATTAGGTTTTTATACTTGTCTATGTTAAAATTCTATTTAAAAAAAATTCAAGTTGCTTCTACTCCGGAAAAAAATAAAAAAATTGATTTCATCGTTTATTTCCGGGAGATGCTGAATTGAAACTAATATTTTTGTTATTTATTATAAATTAATAAGGTTGAATAATAGAATCGGAAAATGATTAAAATTACCTCTTTCTTGAAATTGTTTTCACATAAATATAATTTTTTTAAAATCAATTTATTTATTGACTATTCAAAATTTAGATTTGAAACAAGACATATCGCTCATTCGGTGAAACAACGGCGAAATTAATTAAAATAAAGAAAATAAGCCAGAAGTACTACAGAAGCTTAAAACATTTTTTTTTTATTTAATACTTCGGTAGAAAGATAGACTAAATTGTTGTCTTTCTCTGGTCAGTGTGGGACCAGATTAATTGTTACGAATTAAAAAACAATCCTTACAACTTTTTCATGATTTTTTTCATTCAAACCATTATAGCTCCCAAACGGTAATACCACAAATATTTTATAACAAAAAATAGTTTCCGTTAAATTTCTGATAAGGAAACTGCAGGCACATTTTCGATACGAGCATTACCAACAGAGCTAGAACGAGTCAATATGTTACATTTTCTTTGAGGGTGCAAAAATCTTTACACGAAATAAGTATAGCCAAAAGACAAAAAATCTTTATACGAAATAAGTATAGCCAAAAGACAAAAAATCGTTATACGAAATAAGTATAGCCAAAAGACAAAAAATCTTTACACGAAATAAGTATAGCCAAAAGACATACTCATGTCCAAATACTATCAAAAGATATGAGTTGACAAAATTCTGGCAACATTTCGTCCAATCCACAAGTTTATATGAATATTAGTTACTCGTATGTCTGTAATGTTGTTTGATAGTATTTCATTTCACTACCTCGCTTCTGCTGGAAGTCTTGGTACAGTTTACAGTTGCGTCTTGGTTCAACCGGATGAGCGATATGATGTTCGAAAAATAAAATTAAATGCGAATTAAAAACTCACCTCCTCGGTAATAGTCCACTGACTCTAGTTCTTCCTCAACACCTCCCTGAAAACAAACATACAACAACTTGTGATAAAGTGTTTCCTTGTTCTAAATTAATTTTTAAATTTAAGATCTTACATTGAGAACATTTTATGGCCATTCCTCGAAACAAATTCAGTTATTTTATCAAATCTTACTACTTAATAGTTATTAATTCCTGTTGACCACCACTCGCTCGAGGGATCAACTAATCCCTCAAAAGCACTTTTCGGTACAGATTAGTCACTATAACAATTTTTATTATAACAGCAAGGAATGATCAAATCTGATTTTTATAATACTGTGACATATACTGCAATTTATTATGGATACGCTATTTAAATTTTTATTAATAATTACTTATAAGACGGCGAGATAAAAGAGGGACGGCACTCTATGAAGTCTTAAGTATAAGGGTGAAGCCCTAAATCCGCCAAGTGGAGTTTGAGCCAGCTAGAAGTAGGCAAACCTTTGGAACGTCTGCCGCCGATACCTGATAATATTTGTTGACAAAAGTTTCCAGGAGGCAGATAAAGTATGTAAACAAATATTCAAAACATTCAGACAAAGGAAGGCAAGACTGAGATGGTAGGGATAATGGTGTTTATAAGGATGGTCCTGGTAACGAAGAGGAGTTTTGCGGAGGAGCCTTTGGGAGGCAGAGTGGATAGGCCGTTTGATAGACAGCTGACGTTGAGACACAGAGAGGCGATCTAGGAAGAGCTCCCTTGATAGAAGAAGACTGAACCTGATCAAGACAACCGAGACTTAGCCCAGACCAACCTCAAGAATCCGCCTTAGACCGTAACTCCATAAGATGAGTACCCATGTCATTAGTTAATAATAATTATAACTTTGTAAATTGTGTGCTGACCCTCACATAGATTTGAGTGTAAAGTTCATGATGATCTTTAAACATCCAAAATAGTTATATTAAATAAAGCATGTCTAATAATAAACACAGTTATTCTATTCCAGAATGCCACTAAAGTAATACTGAATTGGTTTACACGTATTAGGTTAGAATCCAATTAAGGTAAGAAGTAAGACATTAACAGATGGGGCTATGGCACCCTTGATGGTATATTTAATAATAACATTGTATTTTATAAAAACCTCAAGTGCAACATAGCAACTACCGGGGGGGGTGGGGTCAATATACAGGTATTGCGCCCCACTGAGCCAAAATCGGTAAAGGTAAAAGCTTAATATTTTAACAATGATAAAATAACTGATTATAACCATTGCTATTTCAAATCAAAAAATTAAAAAAAAACGATAGATAAAAAGGTTTTTAGTGAAGTGTTTAATTTTTTTCTTCAGTATTATATTTAAATATTTTTAGAATAAACAAGCAGAAAACAGTCATAAATTCCTCTAGAGTTTTTTCTAAAATGCGTAGGTTCAAGTAGGTAAGATATAAAAGAAAAAATATTTTGTCTTTCTTTATAAAAATCTAAATAATTCACAGGTGGGTAGTACCTATTTACCGAGAGTGTCATTTATAAACCAAAAACATCAAGGTTAAAACATTACCAAATATATTTTTCAACAGACTTAAATTAATTCCGTAGGATAAATCAGTGGGTACAATATTAACCTAAGTCTTAATAATGGAGGGAGCTGTACATGTGATCACAATGGGCCAACCTATTTCACAGGTAGTCCAGGTTAATTGAATTTTTAAGTCACGTTAAATTATCTTGCGAACTCTGGTAAGTGAGAAACTCAGGTAGAGGTATTCATGAACCTTCGATGCCTTGATTTAAAGAGAGGACCCCATGCGTAGTTTCTTTTAAAAGTATTGCTTTGGCCTTAGTTCAGAAATCTATAATTTCTTACTATCGCACCGTTTTCCTATTAAGTTGGCATAACGTTCTGCCTCTTGTCATAAGTCGACTCTTTTGTTCAGTGGTTAGCATTTGTGGCTGGCAATCGCTTTTCCTCTAGTACTATTATTAATATCATGGACTAGCTTCCAGAGAGCCGGACTAATTTTTAATTCTTAAGAGCATCCTCTATCTATGGAAACTTCTACATCATAAGAACTACCCTGAATCTTTACAGTCCAGCTTTGGAGGTAGTTCCTTACGTAATTATATACGTATCTCGATCAGACACACCTCCGTTGCAACAGGAGTACTCATTTCTATCCAGATGCTGTCGAAGGCTGAAGATATTTCGAAGTGTAGCAACATGGCATACCTTCTTTTCAACATCTTCACGTATTCTTACTAATAATACCAGCGGTATTTTTATTGTTTGTGGACCCGAATTGCCAAGGATCGCTTGCCCTGGTAAGAACTGGCCGTCGGCTGGTTTTAGTGAGGTTATCCAGGACTTTGCTCATCACAAGGAGACCCATAGATCAGTATGACTTAGTCATGATCACCATTGGCCACTATCAATATACATTGACCTTAGCTTGTAGTTCATATGCACTTATGGTACAAAGGCGGAGCCTTGTAGAGGGCTTCCGGTCTTCCTCATGGTCGACATCCATGAGATAGATCAAAAATTTACGTTCTGGTGCTGGTAGAAATTTTGGGCATCGTACAGGTCGTCCGCACTTTTTCTGCCTCTCCTCATTCTTCATCGGCGTTTTATCCATCCAGCACCTTTCAATAGGAACTCTAGTGGTTTTTTTGGGTCACATATCCTACATCAATTCTTTGTTAATCGGCAAAAAATCTTATTTCCAAAAAATTAAGTTCAAACTGTGGAAAAGTGTCTCAATAAGATTTAAAATTTTGTTTG
This sequence comes from Euschistus heros, assembly GCA_003667255.2. NCBI lineage: Eukaryota > Metazoa > Arthropoda > Insecta > Hemiptera > Pentatomidae > Euschistus > Euschistus heros. The sequence goes on along the minus strand of RCWM02000251.1, from coordinate 1,194,691 downwards.
ACTATCATTAATATTAGACAAAAAAAAAATATTTATTTTTAAATTACGATTTAAAATATATAAGAGGTGTTAGGCTAGAAGGGAGAATGCCCAGTAACCATCTTTCCGAATAAATAGCGAATTAAAATTACATATTCTATGTTCTTTCTTGTTGGGAACGGTTCTTAAACTAAAACATGCGAAAATCCTTTTTCTAGCCTTCGTGAAACCACCTTAAGTGATAGAACAAGCTAACTAGTGGCGATGAAATCTTCATTTCAATTTTTTTGGACGGACATTCCCCTTTCTAGCCTAACATCCTTCATAATTAAAAATAAATCCCATTTGGTTCAATTTTTACCATTAAGTTATGCAACCTTGAGAATTCCACAAATCTTGATTCCAGGAAATGTTTTAAAAACAATAATTTTTACTTAGTTACATCGTGGCGGACCTACGAAATGAATCTTGACCATCTACCATGACTAGAATAGACAGGTAACCCAGTAGAGTAACCCGTCCTTCCTGCCCTTGTTGGAGTTCATAAGGAAGTTAAGCCCAAATAAACTGTGTTACATAATAAAATTAAATAAAAATTAACCATGTGATTTCTTATCTTAACCTCCTTTTAACTTGGGAATTTTCCTTTATCACTTTTAGAAAATTGAAATTTTATTTCTTTCAGAAAAATCTTTTGGTAGAGTTTTCCGAAATGAAAGATTATAACCTATAATAGATTAACCTTAAAAACGTCCTGGAATGTAGTACTATGGAAAGTTGTAAACTTATGAGTTGAATTAAAAAATTTTCATTTCAATTTCTATCAAAAATCAAACCGGAGCTTACCAGCGTGTTCTTTATACTCCACAAAATCGTTTACTTAAGTCCACTCCTTAGACAACATTAAACCACTTGGTCCAACTAACTCCATATGTTCAATTTAACCTGTTTAGAAATCTTTTTACTATATTTCTTCTACACACACCTATCGCTCACACCGCGACAATAAGCGAATGTGATATAAAACTGTACAAAATTAACATATCATTCGGAGTTCAACATCGGTACCTACTCCAATTCTTGCATTTTTTTTAGATTTATCTTTGGAGATACCTATCTTAGTGTTTACAATAAACAACACGTTAGCAGTAATGTTTGGATATTTACACGAACAACGTTAGGTAGGTACATTTTGTTGGTGGACATAAGACACTATTCATGTCGACTCATTATTATTCAGAAAGATTGAATCACCAATTCGTACGGAAGTTAGCTAAGTTTAGCATAAATATAGCAGACCATTTCAATTCAAAATAATTAAACTGCACGGCCATGTTGAACAGATATGTCTCATACTGGATTTCTACGATACAAGCATAGTGAGTGATTTTCGTCTTCAGAGGGTGGTGAGTAGATCGTTTGGATAGATCAATAGTTTTTTTTTTTGTTAACATGTTGCATGTTTTTATTCAAATTATGTACCCTCATTTTCTGTACATTTTCCCGACGTGCTATCAACTTTTCAATCCCAGGGCCGAAAATGTCAGGGTTTTGTGAAGAAATAAAGTTAGAAAATTCGTTTTTGACCTGATGATCATTTTCCAAAATTTTCCTTTTTTATGTCAATATCAATGCAGCACAATGTGGGGGTTATGGTTGGGTAAACAAAAAAGAAAAAGTGAAATGAATTATTTAATTATCTGTGTCATCAGACAACAATTTGAGTGTCCAAGTTTAAACTCTTTTAATAACGGTTCATTATTGTCTGTAAAGATACAAAGTTAACAACATAAGTTCACAAAGCATACTTTGAATTTCTGAAATAATAAAAATGGACATTTCATATGAAATTACCCAATAATTCATCACGAAAACAATGTATGATATACGATTCATTAGGAAATATCGAATCGTTTACTACCAATCCAAATTTTTGTTAAAATGCCCACATAAATAAACCCATTTTAAACCTGTTTTCAGAAAAGATTAACCGACCGCTCATGGGGGAAACCCTTAAGGTTTCTCCTATTACAATTTTTTGTTTTCACATCATTTTTCAGTTCTTAAATTGAATAGGCGAGTGCAGAAACAACATAAGTCTGGATTTTCAAATTTATCATGAAAGAATAAAGTATATAACTTCTCCAAATTTTCAAATAATTAAACAATTTTGTTTCCTCTGTTAAAACATGCATTTATGTAGCTTTTCATGCATAAATTATCTAGTTTCCATACTAATTGGGTTTAATTTAGAATTTCATGCGGTCATACGCTGTTGGTATTTTTTGTGACTTCCGATTCAATTGCTGGTAAAGGTTTTTTCACTTTTACCCCTAGAATTCTTAGTGAATACTAACATACATACATTTTATTTAATGTCTTCCATTTTTATAATTATACAATAAATATAATGATATCAAAATATAGACTTTTTGAATGTTTGTATGTTGTAAGAGTTTTGTAATATTATTATTATTGAATTAACAAGTCATTTTGAATCTTAAGATTTTTAAGAAATAGAGATGCTAATAAATAATATTTTTAAAGCCGCTAAAATGAAAGGTCTTGACCTACTAAGAACAAGGTCATATGCTATTCCTCCTCGCACTGCTGAAATTGATTCTTTCTTTTTTCTATTTTAATTTTTTTTCTCGTAATTTATTTATTTCTATAGCTTTGCTATAAATAAATAAATGTACATTATTGTCAGTGTTAAATTATATTATCTTTTTATTCATTACTATATTTCAAAATTGGTTCATTATAAAACTTTATTTTATTTTATTACATATAAAATTACATAATATCACCTGAAAAGTCCAGTTTTGTGTCAGCGTTTCAATGATTATAATAATAGTATCAATAATTTAATTAACGAAAATAGTATCAAACGTTTTCTGTTTTGTTTTTTATCTAAAATGATAGGTTCATTTGGGAACGTCCAGAGTACATATTCACGATTGAAGTTATAACTGGTTTTGGTTTTACCCCTCATTTAGGTGACGTATGATTAAAAACAAAAAGCCATCCACTAAGATTTTTTTTTTCTTGTATCAAGTTTTGCATATTGTTCTCTTACTGTTTTCTAGCATTTTAAGGAATCATAGTCTGTTTACCATAATTTTGTTAACAATTAATATAGTTAAATTAATAATTAGGTGATAGGGCTCACCGTTTGACTCATATATTTGATAGTAAAAACAAAATATTCTGACCCAGAAAAATCTTAATCTCGAGATGAGAGTTATATTTGTCTCAAGGTGGGAGCGGAATAGACACCAGATTACAATGCCGGCCACTTCAGAAATAAAATCATTCGAACAATATTATAGATATATTATTTTTATTAAATGTTCTTTAGTGCTCAGTGATGAAATAACGAAAGCTTTTACTCTGTCAAGAATATTCATTGACGGTTATCGAACAAGGTGATAAGACGCTGATAATTTATAAGATTTTTTCATAATGAATCAATGAAAAAATTAACTTCATTCCTGAACAAAGGTTGTCCATAAATAAATAAAAAATAGAAATAATTTACAATATATTAATTAAATATCTATACAATTGTAGATCGGGTCGACTCTGTGAGTTGTAAACAACTACACAACTTGCAATTCTTAGTTTCTTAGTATTTCAACAAGATTTGAAATTCATATGTATTAAAAAAGAGTACTAGTTTATTATTCTTATGATATTTTGTTTTGTTATTACTGATTAACTTCTATATTATTTATCACTATTAAATATAGGTTTTGATTTGTTAAGTCAATGTTCATTAAAATTCTATTCATTCTAAAAAATATTGTATACATATTCTACACTAAGCATAGTTTATATAAATATCTACATAGTTTAATATGCGTTACGTTTAGAGATGAAACGCTTATAAATATATGAATCCATTGCAGTAGGGATACTGTAAAGTAGAAAAAACAAAAATTTCACAACCATAGTCAAAGAAATACATAGCAATATTATTTAATAAGCAATTAATCTTAAGATTCCATAACTTATTGTTAGTGTAATTAATATGAACTGAGTAATCAGTCATGATAAATTGCAGAAGATATTTATCTATAGCTTCAAAATCAAGGACATTTTATAAAATAGTGTTCCCTGGTTTCGTATATATAATCCCTTATTAATTTACAATAATTTATAAAAATAATAAAATAAGTGATGTGCTATTTTAAAAAAAATTACATCTTAGATGTTTTTTTATATCAACAGAACAGACCTACATCTGCCAAGTATCGAATGTGAAAAAACACATTTTTTATATTTCTTTATCAATTTCTATAGGACTGAAATCTAAATTCAATCTTTAAGGAGAGAAATAGCCCTATCAAAAGGTCGATTATACAAACTATTTGGTTATGCCAAATCTATATAACGAATCGCTGAAGATGGAGTGTGAAAACCACATATTTTCATTTTCGATACTTTGCAGTTGGAGGGACGATATATAAGCATATGAAAATTCAGATGTTCTTACAATCTACTAGTAAAGAACTAAATTCTTGTTAAAATTACAGAAACATGCCATACATAAGTATTATAAAAATAATATTTAAACCGAGAGTGCAATGGATTGTAACTTAGCACCGAACCAACTTACTGACTTCTTTCCACGCAAGCTATTAAACATATAGATCGCACTTTTCTAAAGTGGAATAACTGTAAAATTTCATTTATCTTGATAAAGTAACATAAACACTCTTTCGTAATGCGTCAAAAGTGTAAATAAAAATTCCTCCAAAAGCCACACTAAAGTTATAGCGCATACACATACATAGATAAACACTAATAGATAAACACACTAATAGATAAACACACTATAGATAAAGCGCAAAGTCGATCTGAAATGTCTACTCACTTATGGTTTTTATTTATTTATTTATTATTATTGTTATTATTATTTTTTATTTTTTTTTTTTGAGAATACTGTTATTTATGCAATGTGCTTGTACATAACGGTTCAAATACAGCGTTTGACTAAACAAGCAATCTTCCTCTGGATTACATTTAAAGGAAAGTAAGAAATATGGCATTCTTTCACAACGGGCGTAATGTCAGTTTATTAAAACAGACTTTACAAATTAGAACTTAAGAATTGAAGGACGCTGTATATAATAGTCAGTAAATAGACGGAAAGATGAATTAAAAGCTAATATTTGTTGTGTTATTAGGGCTTTACGTCGTTTGTACTCAAACTAAGGCAGGAAGAACGGGTTAACCTACAGGTTATTAAACTGTTCCAACCTTGGTGGGCAGGTCAACATTTATTTTGTGGATTAGTCACGAAACAAATTTTAACTCGCTCAGATGAGATTCGAACACACGAACTTCTGAACATCGCCCAAACTCGTTCGACCATATAGCTCCTAAAGGTAATATTTAAAAGAAGATAAAGTATATGAGGATTGGATGAAGAGAGAAATACAATTACTGAGAGTTGAGGATCCATTAAAGGGATTCTTTCCCACACTCTCTACCTTTCGAATTGTAAAATCGAGTTATTGTAAAACGTCAAATGGGCCAATTATATATATACCATTTAAAAAAAAACGCGTTTTTCTGATATTAATTGTACTAAATTTCAATTTAAATGATGAGCTGTACATTTCATATCTAAAGACGGTATTTTTAAAACAGTAGTCTAAAAGCGAAAAAGTTGTATTATGTTTTACAAATCCGTGTTTAAAGACGATTCTCCTATGCTAACTACAAAACTTCTAATAGTGCTTTAAATTGGTTCTACTCCTTCTTATCTGATCGTTCCCAAACAGTTATTATTCCCAAAAATTTTCCATTATTTTTAATCCTACACCTTTAATCCAAGGGGTTTCCCAAGGATCCTCCCTATTACCAATCTTATTTTTATTTATATCAATGACTTAACCAGCCTTATCCACCACTCCATCACCTTTACGCAGGCGACCTTCAAATGTACATATCTTTCCATCCTTCATTTATGTTCGAGGTGTCTCGTAAGCTTCAGGAGGTGATGCTAGATCGACCGTTGGACAGTGAAAAATAAGTTGTGAATCCAAAGAAAACAATTTGGTTCAAAAACCATCATTAATGCCCTTCCCTACTCTCCATTGCTATACATCGATAACATTCAGTTCCAAAAGTCTATTAAAAACCTCGGACTTACCTTCGTTCAATACATATCTTGGAACAACCATGTCATCCAAATCTCTAAAAAAAATACATTTTAATCCTTAAACAGCTATACAAATTTCGAGATTCTTTTTCCCAAAGTACACGCCAGTTTCTAGTGTCCTCTTTTATTTTTCCTTGCTTTGATTACGGGTTTGTGGTTTATGGAGTTACTTTGGATTATTTCTACTTTATTATTAACTACTTTGGTTTATTGAACGTTACTTGGCGATATTCTGAGTTTGGGTGTCTTTTTACTAATTTCCGACGGCAATATTTCCTGGGCACTTTCCTATTTCAAACACTAGAAAGCAAAAAAATCTTCGTATATTCTTGACTTAATATCTCTGCGTTCTTCTATCCACTTCCTAAACACAAGGTTCCAACCTTCTAACCGGAAAGCCCACTCACATAATACTACTTCCTTTGAAAAATCCATTATCATTCGTGCTACCTCCTTCTGGAACTCAAAACCCATTCCTATTCATAAAGCTTCTTCCCTTACTTCTTTTAAACATCATTTATTTTTAAATCTCATACATAATCAATCTTGCGCAAATATGTAATTAAAGTTAAGTAAAGATTTAAATTTGTTTTATCTTGTCATATATGACTGTATTTTATTTTTATTTTTTTCCTGTCGACAAAATGTGCCGTAATTAATGATGAATTAAATTTTAGGTAATATGACCAGAAAATATTATATTATTGTTATTATTAAGGGACAGCAAGTCCCAAAATAAAGTTTATTTTTCATTTCATTACATTTCATAGCTGCTGAAGTCAACACTGATCTCAACCCTCAGAGGTCGCGTAATGTTGGATTCTTCGCTAATGATCTAATGTAAGAGCTCATTGGCTGTGAAGATAATAGGTTGTATCATACATTGGCCCCAGACCAAGAGTGTTCGTGTCGGAATCTTTTATTTTTAAACGTCTCACAAGTGTGATCACAATAAATTATTGAAGAAATATTTTTATGTAAACTGGTTATAAATTATATTGTATTGGTTGTTAAGAGTATAAGTCAATTTATGATTTTCAAGCTACAGCGTCTCAATGGTATAAGGCGATGTTCTTAACTGTACTAAATAATTAAAATGAATATTATTTATTATTTCATGAAGATCTAACGAGTACCTCCAACATAGAATATTTAGCACTCTTGAAAAAAAAATCATATAAAAGTAAAAATATGGTTAATCAAAAACTTGTACATCCTACATTCTCTAACTTAACACGTTAGAATTGATGGCTATTACTTCATTAACTCTCCAAATCATTGAAAACTACCTCAAATTATCTTTATACATTTTATTAATCGTATTCGCTTCACTAACTGAATACCGAAGATGAAAAAAGTAAATTTATGGAAAAAGAAGGTATTTCGATTATATCTAATACTATCCTGTAAATTTATAAGCACAGCTTCATAGTTTATTTTTATCATTTTAATAACCTATCAATGTGCAAATGAGAGCGGTTTAAATCATTCATGCAGAGGTTACATAAAATAAAAATATATATGGTAATTGATCCTGGGATCTCTTATCCGGAAGTTTTAAGAATGTTGCATCAGAGTGTTCTAACACTATAAATGCAACAAAGAGCTGATTTAAGGTGGGGTTCCGCATGGAGCAGCCAGCCGCAGCTGCTGCGTTCAGGGTGGTTCCGCATGTAGCTTCCAGACGCTGCGGCTGGAAGTTTATCAGTTCGTATTCTGGCATCAACGGAGTATATTAAGAAGAAAACTGGTGTTGTGATTGTTGATGGAGGAAGAGGAGTTCCATGTTATGAACAGATCAATTGACCCTATGTTTTCCCGAAGAAGAGAAGAAGGTTTTCTCTCTTCGTTGATTGAGCTGCACCTCCAGAACGACGAGGAGAAATTCAGGAAGTTTTTCCGGCTGAACTTCATTCGATTAGATTTTATAATTTCTAAATTTTATTTCTATAACGTATTTTTTAATAAACGGGAGCTCAACGAGGCGTATTTTGAAAACTAACAAACTGTGGGCACACATGAAATCTAGCAAATTACGGGAAGACCAGAAAACAAACCAATACTTGGAAGTCTCCATTGCTGTGAATCCCACGTTTTCCCTTTGGTGATTTCTCAATATACAGACAGACAATTTAGAAAAATCGCTGAAACCACAATTTTATTGTTTTTTTTTAGATGATGTATAAAGTTCCAGTTTATTTATTACTGTTTTGTCCAATGACATTTTATTGACAACCCTGTTTTCGTTAAATAATTTTTATGATTTAAGATATAGTATAATTATCTAAGAGATATTTATATATAAATAAATTCTGATATTCCAACCTGAGGTTGTATCAAATTATTTATAAATGTATATTTATATTTATAAAACCTGAAAACTGTGTTCTGTAATGTATTTTTAAGAATTGTTTTTGAAAAATACCATGTATACATACAAATATACAGTTTAAAATGGCACAAAAAACATTGGTGATGTGGGTTTGCATACAACAGACGCGAAGGAGCACCTTCTGGACTGGTCCCTAGAGCAGTCCGAACGCAGAAGCTCAGCTTCTCAATTTTCTGGCGGCAGCCGCAACACTTTTATTAAAACCAACTGAAGCAGTGCCTAGCTTCCAGCCGCGGCGTCTGGCAGACGCAGCTGCTGCGGTTGGCTGCTCCATGCGGAACCACACCTTTATGCTCATTCAGTTTTTCAATTGCTACTAGCTAGAAACTACAAACTATTTTATAACAAATTAAATAAACACTTGGGCAAAATATGGCAACAACAGAAATCCCTGATGAAGCCCGGCGAAGACCAAAGAGGAGCTGGATGAGAGATCACCCAGAATAACATGTAAAATTTGCTGACGGTCAAGAGCATCACTAGCTACATCACTAGTCTCTCTTATGCCAACTACTATTATGTTTCATATTACATTACATTTGCTTATTGTAATAATGAATTACAAGTGCAAATACATTTTTAAAGTTAAAAAAAAAAGTATCTCAAAAGTTGGTCCACCATTTTGATTCCTTTAATTTTAAATACTAATAATCGATTAAAAAATCTCAATATTAAGTAATAATCTTAATAAGTCAGCGTTGTTATAAGTCAGTGTCAACAACATTTATTTTAATGTATTGAAGTGGAGCCTGCTACTTGAAAAACAAAATATAGACCGTAAGTATTCTAAAATAAACATGTAGTAAAAATAATTAACTAAACATGGAATTAAGAATTGCAGTCGAAAAGAATGTTTGTCTAAATAGGAACGTCATTGGAAAAATGAAAGTAACTTATTAGAAGAAATAAGCAAATTACGCTAAATGTTTTGTCTAAAAAAATGATTTAAGACTGTTATTTACCAACTTAATCTAGTTGTCTATTATTATATTTTTATAACTCGTTATAAAATTGTCTAGAAAGACAATGGAGAGGAAAGAATGATTGATGTTCGAAAGTAAATGAAAACCCATCAAACAATTTTCAAAAGAAACCGATTAAGCTATCAGCATTATGTAATCACGTAATGAGCACTGCACACGTTATCCACACTTCCGATATTAAAGAGACATTGGACATGAGATATCTTCAAAAGATTTTTAATTTGAGAATATCTCTTCAATTTAATGCATCACCCGTTTTTTTCCCGAAAATTTGTTTCTTTATCCATTAACAGACAAAACAAAAATAAAAAGGTAAAATAAATTTCTATATCAACAGCAACGGAGGGAGCCAATCTCCTTTTCCCCGAAAGTTTTAAATTCATAATTATTAATGTGATAATCCTTAAAGTATTATAAATATTGTAATGCCCAGCTCATATTACAAGCACCATCAATGAATGCGTAAATAGAGAATTCTTGATTTATTATGAGCTTAGCCAGAGTATTCCTCAGTTCAAAAAGAACATAAGTTGCCCCCCCCCCCCTCCCAAAGACGAAAAAATAGTAGGGAGATAGATTAACTTCTTATAATATAACCATAATAGATTTTGTATATAATTAACTATAATCCCCTAATGCCCACAAGGGCAGATTTACAATAATAAAAAAATTAAAAATTATAAAAACATTTATCAATTGCATGAAAACTAGCATTCACTGTAAAGTTTTCATACCTTCTTTTTGACATTCGTTTTCATAATTTCTAATTAAATCTGTTGATATAAACATAAAAATAAATCACGTTGTTTTAATACTCAATACATTCAACTACCCATAAAACATTTTTTTTTTCATCTAATTAATTATGAATTTGAAATAAAAAATAGTTTAAATTGTATATAAATCAATGATATTTAAATTTTATAGCATAACTAAAATTATAAAATTGTTTTAAGTAACGTTAAAAGTTCTTTTTCTCAACCACTTACCTCACACCTCTTGGCCTGGGACCAGTACTGGCTATGCTGGGTTAATTTTTGGCGGTGAGGTCGATAAAGGTTACAACTAGCGACTCTAGTGGATAAACTGCCTTACTATGCACATCTAAGAAACTAATCCAACTGCCCTTCCTTCTATGATTTTAAGTTAAATAGTAACACCATTTTAATATTTTAACTTTATATTTATTTCAATGAATATTAATGTATTTTAATTAAATATTTGTAAATTATTGTACAGTGAATTATAACATCGTTGAATTAACATTATTATTATTTGAGAAAAACGAATGATTGGAAGTTTTAATTTAGTTGACAATCTGTTTTCAATGACACTAAAAAATAAAAAAATAGAGAAACTAGTGTTAAAAATTTAATATTTTATTAAATTTTACAATACCTAGTATTGTATAAGAAGATTGTTTTATATGGTTACACCAAATTTTAAATGTAAACAAAGTTTTAAGAACAAATAAAATTATTAGACAATAATTTAATTAATTCCCATTATCATCACAAATTAAATTTAAATAATTCACATAATTAAGTTAATTTGAAAATACATTAAATTCCATGACTCACCATTGGCTTAAGTAAATATTATAAAAAATTGATAGGAAAACATGTTTCCATTGGTGGAAAGTGTTAAAATTATTTTTATATTACAACTAACAATCAATAAACTCAATACTTTTAAAATTGATGGATTCAGCTCAATAAATAGTATTGATTTTGTTTCTTTTCATTCAACAATGAAACAAAAACAGAAACATAAATAAAAATATTGTAAACTTGCCCTTTATTAGCTTTCAACATAAATTAAGCCTAAAATCTATGATTTATGTAACCAAAATAATTTACTGCTTTATAACTAGTGGGCAAAAAACATAGGTAATACATAAAACATATATTTAACAATGAAAAAAAGAGAGGCAATATATATTTTATTAATATTGAACAGTTTAAATCTATATAGTTCAATCATAACATAAATAATTTATGGTTTTATTAATTCATAATAACTTATTATGAATTGGTATTATTTAATTCTAATTTATGTGCTTCAAGGTGTTAGGACTCATTATACATATACATCAGTGTAATCAAAAATCTTAATATCTGGACTAAAATGTATTATAAGTGTTTATTCTTCTGACACAGTCGCTCACTAAACTTTTAGTTAACTCTCCTGCATTCACCTTGAAGGAAAAAAAATTAATGATTATCAAAATATAAACTGTTAAGTAATGAAATAATGTGAATTATAAGTTATAATCTTTTGTTTTATATTTTTTCATAATGGGGTTACAATGTTTAATTTTAATATTTAATTTTAAAAAATCAAAAGTTATTTTATACTAATGGCTCTCCTAATAATTAACAACAATATTAGATGAATGAGTTACTATTCCAGTATTGAATACCTGTTCATTTATGATACTTCTACCAACTAGTATTAGTTAAGATTAAAATGATGAAGAGGAAGTGGAAATTATGTTGTTTTTTCAGTTTTCTCAAAACATAGCTTCATGAAAGAGCCGTCCAAATTCAAAATACAGCTCATACTTTAATCAGGTTTTTAAATTATACACAAAGATCCATGTAACACAGTTATGAACAGTTAGTTATGATTCAATAGTTTTTTGTCTATTTGTTTATTGGGGCTTAATGTCCATATGTACTCCAACTAGGACAGAAAGGACGGGTTATCCTACAGGTTACAAACCTATTCTAGCAAGGGTATAGTAGGTCAAAATTCATTTTGTGGAACCGCCATGAAATAAATTTTAACCCACCCAGGTGGGGATCTAGCCTATGACCATCAGTACTGAGTGCAGTGAGACCCTCACTCAAACTCACTTGGCTATCGAGCCCCAATAGATTTTATATCAGTTTAAGTTAAAATAATTGATGGATTTAAGGGCTCTTTTACATGAAAAAACTATTAGGTGAAGTTCCTGGAGGTGAAGGTAATGTGGGAGAATTCGGTATAGTAGGTTCCTCAGGAGTAATAGCTCGTTAGTGCTTCTGTTCCTTCTATAATATTCTGGATCACAATTAAAATATATTTTTCACCGATCAGATGGTAGCTTTTCTTAATCTTCACTTTATCTGGATAAAACAGTACTAATGAGACCCTAACCCTAATTATCATGAAGAGCTCTGAATCTCTAGAATACTGTTTCTGAGGTGATAAATAATCTAATTGACTACGTACAGAGGTCTTCTCCATCAGCAACACCTCTAAATGTAGGGCATACAGCAATGTAGGGCATAGACTTTAAGGTACAATATCACTTCATAAAAGATTTTTTTTAAAATCTTTTTTAAAAAAAGTTAGTTAATTTTCATATTGAAAAATGCGTTAAAGTTAGTGAAAATAGAAATATTTTATCCATTTCCATCTTAGAGACTCTTAAATTATATTTATATGGCTTACTTTTATGATCTGCTTATGCTTTGATAATTGTGATATTAATTTCTTATAGTGTTCTATGTTTGCTTCAGCAACTGCCGGCTCATCTTCCTCCATTGCTATAGCAGATTTCAGCTGATCTTCTGGCAGTTCTATATAAATAACTAAAGTGACAGTTCCAATCTAAACAAAATACATAGGTACTTCAGACGTTTCATGGATTAAACTCTTACAACAAAATAAACCATAACTAAGTGCAGCAAAATGAGTCAAAAAATTAAATATTCACATATAATAATAAACAGACTAAGTTTTGAAGGTGCCATGCTTGCTCTTTATCTTTGGGGATGCCTTGGAATACTACTCCTTTTAATCCCTGTAGATTCTTTAGTAATTCCTCAATAGCTAAATCCAGAATGATTCCCTAGAAATAAAATGTTAAGTATCAATTGTAGTAGTTGATACGAATAACATTAAAAATTTATTTAAATTATAAACAAAATGTAGATTTTATTATTGAAATCATAATAAAATTTTATAACCTTAAGTTCTCTGTCTGTCTTAAAAGTATAGTGAGATAAACAAAAATTGCAGTATGTGAAAATAAACTATGAAATATTAATTCTTTCCAATAACAATAACAGTATTTTTTTTTTTTTGATAAACTTCTTTTTTTCTTATATAGGTATATATTTATATTTTAATAATCATTAACAATAATTTAGAATACATTTTGCGTTTATTTGATTCATTAAAAATATGTTTTTCAATGCAAATGAATAGTGAGATTTAAATTTTGCTGCTGAATAAGGGTTAAAATTAAACCATTGATAGTCCTGGATTATAACATTAACTTCTAATTTTTGAATCCAAATAAAAATGAAGTTTTGTTAACATTATTCAGTATTTTTCTTCTTATTACGTATTTCCATTAAACTACATGTTTTGGGAAGAATTATAAAAAAGGTAAATTATATGAATGGGTATAATGTCTCATACTAATTTCAACAAGGTTTAAAAATTTAACAAGTTAAGAAAATAAAATTGTAAATATAAAAAAAAAAGGAAGCTCATAAGAAGCTCTTCTCTGCTCAGTGAACTAAGTCACACATAATAAATAGTTGGAGTTTCTTAGTTCCTAAGCACTCAATTTCTTATTCAAGTCTGTTTTAAATTGTAAACAATGTTTTTTCCTTAGCACATTGCCCACGATATGCTCACTGGGATTGATTCTTGGCAGTGAATATTGACTTTTGTTTTCTTAAGAAAAAATAATACATCTCTATCTTCACATTTCCAAATAGAATATTAGTACTGTTAGACTTATGATTGAATTATCAATTATTTTAGTTGATATTTTTAAATTTCATAATTGTTAATTTTATTAAAAAATACATATGATGTATGAGTTAAATTGTGATATAATTAATACATGAATTAACATTTGATGTAATACATAAATGATTGAAGAAAAAATATAATATATACCGGACAAACAGTTCCCTTGTCTTGAAGTATCTCCTCTATGATTCTCCCTCGGTCTGTTCCTTTGGTCATTTCCGTCTGTAATAGAGAATCCTGAGTAACGAAGAGGAACCCTCCTTCTTCAGAAATTAACTTTCCTAACTCCAATGATTTTTTTCTATCAGCACCTGAGATAAGAATATTTGGCTTTCTTTGACATTTTACTGCTTAGTAAAAAAATATTGGTGATCTCAGATCTGATAGTTCATGTTGGTAATTAATGATTTTAAGATTAAACAGCATATGAATCGTAGCTTTTACATAAAATCTGTTATATTAAACTTTTATTAATTTCACAGTGTTAATGAAATAGGCCCAGTTAGAAATGGAAAAGTTGTTTTTTTTTCCCACAGAAACAGTTGATAGATACTATTTTAAATTCAAGAAGATTTAATGATTGTATAAATCTTTGATAGATTTTACTGTAACTTACTGTTTGATGTGATTATGCTTGTTAATTATTGGTCTTAAATATATTTCAAAATACATTATAGTGAATATAATAAATATTTATTAACAATTAAAATTCTCAATTCACAACTGATTTTGCAAGTTTTGACTTTATTTTCAAAACTGATTATTAATACTTTCATCAGTATAATCTTTAATAATACTTGATTACTACATTTTTACCGTTTTTATTACTGTGAAAATTAAAAAAATTATTATATTCTTGAAAATAATTTTTAATATGAGGGTCGACTAAGAATCAAGCAAGGTATTTCAGATGAGAGTTCTAATTGATCTGATATGTCAGAGAAAAAACAACCATTTGTTACCTAAAATATATCAGAAATTAGAAATCATATGACTCCCTCCAGACACTCTAGCATTTAATGAGAAGGTGCATTACTTGTTTTGAAATAATAAGTGTATATTTATTTTTCTCACATAGATGAAGTCTTCATAGTAAAGAAAATTCTGAAGAAAAAAATTAAACTTTTTTTAAACAAATTATTTAAAAGCATATTAAAAAAACAACACACTGAAGTTAAGACAAAGAAATGAAGTTAAGAAGATGTAAGAATCGTTGGGTACTGGGTCTCCATTGTTTATCTTTTTCTGTTCCTATCCCAGCACATTTGCTGATCATGTCATTATGACATATTTAAATTGAATATATATAATTTAAATTGGAAATAATCAAAACTCAGCCAAATGAGATTCTACTGTACTTAGATAAGAAAAATATCTTTATTAATTCCTCCTGATCCTAATAACAATAACTCATTAAAATTTGTTAATTTTATAGAAATAAATGCAGCTTTTCTTCTTACCAGTATTTAATTTTAAAATTATGCTATACATATGAAAATTTATTTCTAAAATATATTTTAAATAATAGTAAAAATATTTATTCTTCATATATGCTACACAAAAATAATTACAAAATAAGGAAATCAACTCAAGTTAGCATAAATATTTTTATTGTCTAAAAACTTATGATATCTAGATTTAAAACCGATCAATTTGTCAATTTTCTGTAAAATCTTGAAAATTGGTGCATGAATTGCTTATAAATACCATAAATATTTAGACAATATTTACCTGGCATATAAAAATATTTTTTAAGTACGAGACGATAAGACCTGAATTCTAAAATCGTGTAGCGTTATTTTAAAATAAATATTACTTAAGGAGAAAAGTTGCATGCCTATAATAATTAATTAAGTTTATTAAAATATGAAAAAAAAAATTTTTATGCTAGTGAGTTTAATTTTAATGTAGTTTACCGATAACCCAAACATGAAGTAACTTGGCATTTTTAATGGGTTCTGCATCATATTTCTTCTTAAGTTTCACCAAGTCAACCTGAAGCATATATTTATTATGAAGCATAAGTATGTGTGTGTGTGTGTGTGTGTGTGTGTGTGTGTGTGTGTGTACTACATACATGGCAATGCATTAGTTTATATGTAAGTTTATCAAAATAAAGTCTACCTGTGAATAAGAATATCATAAAAAATACAAAGAGAGAGGCAATAATATGTTAATTTATTTAACATAAAATTACTATGTACCTTCCTAAAACAAGAAATATATTTAGTTAAAGATATTCAATAAAAGTTTTCAAATTGATGTTGTGAGTACACCATAAAAGTGGTAATTTTATATCTATTCAAAAAAATTAAATTTAATGCACATAGTTTTTCAATTAGATAATAATATAGATTAAGTTGTAGTTCATTGATGATAATACTCACATTTTTTGGATGGTCTTTAGAATGAGCACAACCCATGTTCAGAGGAGAATGGAAGAATAACATGACATGACCCAATGCTTTATCAAACAAACAATAGTTACATTACTCCGTAACCTGGAAAACTTTTGTTATTTTAAGCTGGAACATTATGTACCAGGTATCATTGCTCAACAATATGAGATGAATTTTCAAATACTACTATTCTTTAAATGGTTCTTGATTTTGAATTCTTATAATTGTATTTATTATACTAACTAATATTTATAAATAATTATTCCACTGTTTTTAATGATTTATTAAAAAAAAAAAAAAAAAAAAAAATTAATCATGGCTTTTAAAATTGGAAAATAAGGAAGAAATCAAGAGAATATCTTTAAAGAAAAAAACAAATTTATTTTGATAATAATCCTTTTCCAGAAACAATTAATTTACATTTAAATACTAAATATACATAGAGAGTAATACAAAAAATAAAATTCAATTTATTGATGCAGATAATCATTTATTAAAAATAATTACAATTCTATGAATTATTTATTTATATCATGGTCCACTCAATGATTTGATATATTTATATTTATAGATTATTTTAATGTTTAATCTAATAAAGTACCACTGCTTATTGTTAATTTTAATGATGTTAATCCTTATCATATTGACATACCCAAAATTTAGTATAAATTTCATGTTTTATTATTTTTTTTAAGCACATTGCATATACATATAATATCCAATCATAAATTAGCAGTATTATGAATGTTCTTAATAAATAGAAAAGTTCTTGATAAGGAATGAACTATTGTTTTTAAATATTTTTATGTGGTTTCCAGTCAGAAAAATTGAATAAGAATAAATTAAAAAAAAAAAAAACTAATCATATTACAATTGTAGTTTTATTCACTTTACTAGAAACTCGATGAAATAATATTACTTACATACTATTCAGTTTCATTTATTTTGAGTAATGTCAACTGAGAAGGCCCTTTAACAAAACACATCACTATTCTTAACTACTACAGTTATTTATGCATTTTAACAAACCTAAGAATATCACACTTGTCATTTCATACTCAATTTATCTGAGCTTAAAAATACTAAAAGAAAACTAACTCTTAACCTGTGTTTCAAAATTACTGAAAAAATATAGTACATTTGATACTTAAAAAGAAAAGTACAAACTTTATTGTATCTATTTTATCAAAGTAAAGGCACAACAATTCATATCTAGTGTTTCACACAAGTAAAATTACAATAACATTTACTGAATTTTGTGCATTTCATGGCATTAATGATGATGGAATGTTTGCAATAACATATGTATTTTTATTTTTAAAATAATTAATTGTTTAATTTAGCTCTATGCGAAAGAGGTTTTATTAAATCTTAGGCAAAATAGAATTTTTAGTTCATTTCTTCATTTCAAAGTGATTCTTTAATGCTTATTATTACTTTTATGACCATGCAATACTAAATAATCTTTCATTGGATGCTCCATTTCATATTTTATATATAACAATTCCCAAGGTTACAGAATTAAATACAGTGATAGATTTGCAATTTGTATTACTTAATGTTCTAAATATGAATTTGAATCAATTTATTTTGAAATGTTTTTAAGATGTTTTATATTTTATTAAACACAACTGAAAACTTGATAATGTAGCCACAGTATAATATTGTAATCCCTGTCAACTTGTGGTTTCATAAATTGAAATTTTTGACTAAGATAATTATACACAGCATAGTCGTGACCATGGCTCATTATTTTTTTGGTGAGTAAAATTAGTAAATTATTCCCTGAAAGCAATGAAAATAATCAATAAAGGTAAATAAACTTTTTTCAATAAATGTTATCAACTTTGAGCAAATAAATGATTCTTGGTTTGATTCATTAAACGGATGTTTTCACCTTATTATTGACTTTCTGATTGATTATTCAATCCAAACAGGACAATAATCAATAAATTAATGAAGTATATTGTGATATATTTCAGCCGGAATTTCCAACCTGTGGAGCTTTCTTCTACATTTGGTCCTGAAAACTAGTCAGATAATAGAAAGCAGAAATATACTTAACCCTTTAACAGGCAATGTATCCTGGAGGATACACATATTTAATGCCTTTTCCTCAATAAATGACGTAATGTCCGACGGATTATCCTACTCATTATCGTCTAATATCCTTTATTCAACCTTGAATTTCATGATACATATGTGGGGGTTAGCGTGGCTATAGCCATTCAAAAGAAAAAGAAGGAAGAAATGTATTCAAAGATTTCCGGCCTGCCCGTTAAAGGGTTAAGAAGTTTTTAACAGTTTGATGCATTTTATTTTCTATTGAAAATTATTAGTAGATGGTAAATACATAACAACATATCATAGTGTATTATGTACTAAAATAAACAGTCATAATTACTTATAAAATGTATATATCTTGTAATCAGATTATATTGTTACTAAAATGAATTTGTTCTTACACAGATTAATATAACCAGAATACTTTATAGATACAGTAACATTAAATTAGTCACAAAATGCCCTGATCTTTTGAGATTAACATTAGAATCACTAAAAAAAAAAAAAAAAAAAAAAAAAAAAACCCTGTAAATTATTATACCATCAATGCATATAAATAACAAATCAACTGATATTAAATAAATTATAGTAAAAATAAATTAAGTAAAATAAATTAAGAAATTAAGGGTTTTTTTCATCAACTTTTTCTTTTATTTGGATAAAATACAGTTCAATATCTTAATCATATTTTATTGGATCTTTAGAAATAAATTGTCCACAAATTTGAATAAAGATAATACTTGTTGATATTGATCATTGAAATATTGAAACATCATATTCTTTTGAGCTTGATATAGGTGAGCACATAATTAATAATCTAAAAATAATTTTATGAAAATTCAGTTTCTACTTTTCTGCACACCTGCTCTTAAGAAAGACTTTTTCTCCCTTAATGGTATCTATGTCAATTATTGACATCATATTTATTCTAGTATCTGATCTTTGGATGATTTTTCTCATTTTGCTGGCCATTTGCATGGGAAAAATATTTAGCTTTGGTTTATTCATTTTATTTTTTAGGGTGTTATTGTACATACAAAATGAACATTCAGCTGGATTTCTATAACATATTTCAGTTATTCAGTAATAATGTAATTTTTGGCCAGAAATATTTTGCATGATAATCTTTCACTCTGTCTAAATCATTGTCCACAATACATTTTTAACTTTACAACAAATCCCTCCCTGACATTACACTAACATTAAAGTAAACAGCAATTGTAAGGGTTTGTTTACTTAAAAACAATTGTAAAAAGTCTATTTATTTCATAGGAAGGATCAATAAGAATAGAATTTTATATCAATGTTGAGGACATAATAAATGAATATTCTTTTTTAAAAAATTAATAAATTCTGTAATATTAAACTTTCCAATAAGTATAATTACACAATTATTAGTCTATAATATTAATGATGATGATGATTGTATTGTTGACTGTGAGTTGTAATTAAGGTGATGAAATGGTCAGGGGTGATTATCCTGACTGCACCCCTGACCATTTCATCACCTTAATTATTGTATTTTATTTTTTTCTGAATGTATAGTTTAAAAGAATTTTCAAAGTTTCAACATTTAAAAATAAAGTCTTTTTGACAGGACGAATACTAATTAATACCATACATATACCTACAACATACATTGTTATTTCAGAGATATTCAATTAATCCGTCAATCATATTCAGCATATTCAGAATGATTTTGATGAGATCGATGTCACATATTGGAATCTAGCCTGTAAGTTTCAACACCGGCGTACATATCTCTTATAGCTTCCCTTGAAGGCCTTCCTTGAGGATAAGCAGCTACTGTCTTGCTTATTGTTCTGATTTCTTCATCTTCTTCTAAATCTTGGAGTAAATTGTCCAGATCACCGTTCGGTACTGGCTGGCTCTCTGGGACAATGAGGCCATTCGATTTTCTGAGACGTTCAATCTCATTTAAGATTATTCGTGCAAATTCATCTTGGACAGAAGATAAATCAGTGTCACCATCAACCTAAAAAAAACACATTAGACAACATTTTAATTTTAATTCTTAGTTTGTTAGTCTGAATGAGTCTAGGACAGAAATCTTACAATTTGTAATCTGTTTTCATTGTCTAGAGTTTTGAGCATGGGAAGAGTCTGCTCTCTGAATATTTCTAGCCTTTTTCGAAATGAAGCCACGCTGTCATCTACACGACCTCTTCCTAATTGCAGCTTAGAACAGTCAAGAAGTACAATCATAGGTTGCTGCTTAAACTGAAAATTAAATCAATAAATAAATAAATTTATACTTACTGACCATCATTTATTAAATATATTTTGACATATATTATAAAAAACATGGCAAAAGGAAAAGTTATAAAAAAAAAAAAATAATAATAATAATTTCATACTGCATTAAGTGATTAGTAGTTAGTGCCCAGGAGGGCAGACATAGCTCATAGGTAAAGAACTTTTAAAAACATGTTACCATAGCAACCTGATAAACTGAAGATTGTAAGTTTGAATCCTGTCAGTGATAGAGTTGAATTAATTGCAATTAATTCCCCACCCCCTCTCAGCCAGCCTGGAAAACCGTGTGTAAAGTCAATACACAACAGAGATGTCAGATAAATTTGAGGTATGCAGTGGCCTTAGGCAAGGGGACCCTTTATCTCCAGTCCTATTTAACTTATGCCTTGAAATTGCCATTCACGACATAAGAACAAATCCAGGTGGAAATATTTATAGCAGCCTTACGCAGTACATGGCATATGCAGATGACATGGTGATCTCTGCAAGAACGTTTTCTGCATTAATTGGTGTATTTAATGAATTCAGCCAAGCAGCAAAGAAGATAGGGCTTGAGATCAATACATCAAAAAATAAATTTAAGGAAACCTTGAACAACCCAAATTATAGTGGAGAATATATAGCAATAGGAGAGTACATGTTTTCTACCTGTACTGAATTTAGGTATCTGGGAGGCATAGTAACAGAGAATAATGATGTAGAACCTGACATTAAAGCCAGAATAGCAGTGGGAACAAGATGTTTTTATGCAATGGAGAAAGCTCCACGGTTCAAAAGCCCCTCCAGACAGGCAAAAGTAACCATATAAAAAACTGTAATAAGACTAGTAGTGACATATGTTAGTGGAACATGGACTCTAAAAAAAAAAAAAATCAGAAGTCTCTACTAGTATGGGTAAGAAGAGTTCTGCGAAAGAAATATGGCCCAACCAAAGAGCAACATAGGTGGCGCATCAGAAGCAATGCAGAGCTCAGAGAGCTCTATGATGAGACGGATGTTGTCACTGTTGTAAAAAAAGCAAGGTTGCGATGGCTGGGTCATTTAGAGAGAATGGTACCTCAGAGGCTGCTAAGAAAAATGTGGACGGGAACGCCAGGTGGAACAAGGAGTACAGGCAGGCCCAGGCAAAGATGGATGGATGATGTGGAAGGGGACTTATAGTGGCTAAATATCCAGAATTGGAGGAATGTGGCCGCTAACAGAGAGGAGTGTGAAGAGGCCCAGGTCCTTCATGGAATGTAAAAACCAAACTAAAGATATGGAGTACTAAACTGATTACTAATGGAACTATACTCACACAAATATCTATTAAAAAAATAAATACTACAGGTGTTTTTACCAACAACTTACAATGGGTAATCCAGATTTTACGAAAACAATGCAAACAAACATTACCTTCTCTTCAAAATCCTTAACTTGTTCCATATCTCTTGGGAAGCCCTCCATAAGAATTCCTTGTGCGTTCATATTAGTTGTCATTTGAGTTTCAACTAATTGGATGACAATGTTCTGAAAGAAAAAAAAATATATTTAATAAAAAGGATAAACAAACAAATATTATGTTTGTTAGGACCAATGTATTATTTACTGTGATATTACTATAAACATCAATAGATATAGAAAGGTTCAGGTAAATAAATAAATGTATAATTAGTAGTAATCGAAGTCTCATTACATGAGATGGCACAGTTTTGCTTAAGGGCATAATAACTAATTATTAATAATTAAATTTACTAAAATATTTAAACTGTACCATTAATTATACTGTTAAAAAATATGTAAATAAATATATATATATATTTTTTTAACAGATCACAAATGTTGAAGGAACAAAGCAAATAATTAATTACAATATATTTAAAAAAACATTATAATATTCATTATGTTTTATAAATATTGTCTCACTTGTGGAACCAAATTTCCTGAAGCAACGTGAGCCATTATAAGTCCTGAATCCCCTTGCCTTGGATCAGAAGGTTCAGAGGCCGCTCGGAGAAGTCGCCCAACACTTAGATGAACCCAACCATTTGTCCTCTTTATTACTTTCTGGCAAAGAGACCACTTATTGCTTCCTGGACCACCTGATACAAAAATCATATCATTATATTTAGTTTAACAAATTTTTATATATTGTCAAATTTCTGATTGGCAATGTGTTTATAGGCTAAGCATAAATCATGTTACTATACTCTAAAAACATGTCAGATACCTACTACCTCTCCTTTGCTTTCCCCTGGCACTGTTTATCACATAAAGGCATAGAGGTAAAACTCAAGGTGAAATTTAAGATTAATATTTTTGATCCTATTTGATTAATATATAAATATCCTATTTTATCAATTTGAGAGAGTGGCTTTACCACACTGTATGTTCGAAATACCATCATATGGTTTCTGTTTTCATCAAAACATCAAAAGACAAAAACCTTCTATCAAAAACATTACAAAACTTCCTATTTTTATCATTAAAAAACAAAATTGTTAGGGGGAATATTTGACTGCTGAAGGATTGTCTTGGCTACTCCTTCCTAACAAAATAATTTTCAACCTTCTGAAAATTGATTAAATCTTTTTAATTTTTTAAAAGGACATTCTCTCTTCCCAACAAGCCTTAAATAGGCTGGGAATGGGGAGGGGGGGGGGGGGGACGTGCTCTGGGTAGCAGATTTCAGGAGGCGGTAAAATTTGAAAAGTTTATTTAAAAAAATCATAAGCTTTTGAAAAACATTTTCATTTGATAAATAAAATTTCAATTCATAATATCACAATCAATATTATTTAATTTCATTTGATATTTTTTGCATAATTTATAAACTTTGTTATACATTATACCAAGTTTAACAATGGGGGGGAGGAGGGAGGGGAGAGATGGGACTGGCAAACTGATCTTTACCCCCTTGACAAATATCTTAGTTCTGGGTAAATGTCTTTACCCTGCTTCCAAAAGCCATTGAAAGATACCAGTTTCAGATCTGCCGTGATCAGACGATTTTTTACGGAATAATGTCATATTATGGTACAGATTTCAAATATCAATTTTTTTTATTTAAGATTATATTAAATAATTTAATTTAAAATTTTATTTTATTCTCCTCACATTTAATAAAGGACATCAAAATTACAATATTTCAATTATCACGCTGCTTAAATTTGTTAATAATTAACCTATTAATAATTTTTGCGTCACTATATGTATAGCTGCTATTATACAGCTTATTATTTAAGGTTTGTGATTGTTAAAAATACGCTTTGTTGCGTGAGTGCAACATTTTCTGCCTCCATTATCGCTGAACAAAAAAAGATAAAAATGTTTTTATTTATCTTTAAATTAAGCTACACTAAAAATATTTCTTCGGAGAAAAATCAAAACTAATAACTAACTCTAGCCTAGACACTGAATGAGTTAAGAACAATAACTCTCAAATCTTAATAAAATACCAAATTAAAAAATAATTATGTTACCTATGACCCAGATGACTGGGGGATAGCCCTTTGCAGGAGGTTTGTAAACTGATGCAACAGTAATAGGCGGCGCGGTGTTGATATCACCATTGCTTATGATTCCGTTTTTCTTTCCTTCTTGACTGCCAATGATCCTCAAGACAGCTGTGCGGAAGTCATTATAAACTTCCGAAGGATTTCTTTCTCCGTTCACCTGAAAAAAGTGTCACATCATATTTTAAGATTCATAAATTTACATACAGTCTGTTTTAACATTATCTATCCATTATATATAATGTCAAGAACAATTAACTAAAACAATGGAGCCCGTGGAACCTGAAATTAAGGCAGATCCTTAATATTGTTTAAGTGTGTGTGTGTGTCTATTCTAATAATGGGGCTATGTTAGATCCTTTAGAGAGTTTTTCTAAAGGATATCAGTTACAGCTCTCTGTTCATACTCTCTTGATGGAAATGATATTGTATCCACTAAATGTACACTACTAGAGTAGGGTGAAGTAGGGTACAGTGTAACAAGAGGCACACTCCAACATTGTGATTATCTCTGTTTTTTAAATGGATATGTCTTTTGGCTGGGTGTCTATAGTTTTCTTATGTAACATTTTTTTCTCACATGTTACATTTTGACACACTCTGCTGGTGTTACTCCGATCGAAAATTTTATGAGTTTACCTATCAGAAATCTAATGGAGAATTTTTTTTTTTTTTATATATATAACATCGATCGTTATATAAAAAAACGATACATTCTTGAAATGTTGTTTTACGATGTTTTTAAAATTTGACTACGGAGTCTCTTTACAAGTTCAGTTAACCTTAAGTGCCACAACCTTACAAAACTGTCATTGGACGTCAAACCGCTGGAATAATTGATAATAAAAAACAGAAGGATAATTTAATTTATGTCTTTAGTAAATACTACAAACGATTTCACGAAAAATTACATGGACATCCTAAAACACTAATAAACGACATGGCCGTAAACATATTTCCGACAACACACAGAGAAGACTAAAAAGGAGCTGAATGAGAGACCTAGACTAAAATAAAATAAAAATAAAGACTGGAGGTGCCGCTGGGTTCTGCTCCCCCTTATGCCTCTCAAGCCATTTACATTCTTACAACACATTCACTAGTTGTCAAATTTTAATTCACAGGTGTGAATAAATATATAAAGTCAAAAAAAAAAAAAGAAAAAAAAGTTTTTAGTAAATATTTTGTGATCAATTTGGCTAGTGAAGATTTGTTCATGATGGAAAACTAATGATTGCTAGTGACTTAGTATATGTTACCTTTCAATCTTCAATTAGTTGGTGTTTGAATTGTAAACAATGTTTATTGCAATTTCAAACAAATATAATTTTAACGAATATTTTTAACATAAGTAGATATATTATATGGTATACATTGACAGAATGTGTTTGCGTATTCTTGCATTAAAAATGAGAAAACATTTTTTAAGGATTGTGTTTCAATTTATTTCTTATTAATTATGTTAATTGTCAAACTTATCTGCAGTATTAAGTATCTATGAATTTACGCGCTGAAATGAAACAAACTGAAAAAAATTATAAGCAATTACCGTTATAATGGGACTCAACATTTTAGTTCTATTTCAGTTTTTGCTATTTTCAAATAATAAAATTATAGCAGAGTTTGACTTGAGTACGGTCATATTACGGCAGCTTAAAAATGAATAAAAGTGCTTGAGCAGATAATGATCTTCGAGGTATCGATTTATGGCTTTATCAGGATGAGGCATTTCAAGAGTTATATTTTTCCGATTGATCAGTAAGGTTGGTCAGGGAACACCTTGGCAACATGATGCCGCAAAGTAATAAGGGGAAGGAATCGAAGATTTACTAATCTTCATGATCTTAATTATTAAAACTTACAAGTTCATCGTGTGATATTCTTTTAGTAAAGATTACCCATAAATTTTATATTATTAAACGAAAGTAGCGATGGTTTTTGTTATTTCATTACATCGTATATTTTTCGTAATTACAAATCCGTAACTCCAAATATAGACAAAAAGACATATAAAAATCAAATAATTTTACTATGTCTTAAAGCCCAACATGAAAGCTTTTAGACAGATTGAAATATGAAAAAGCCTTTAACCTTTTTTTTATTTTTTTTTTTATTATATTTTTATTTATTTGTATAAAACTAATGGCTCTAATAATAAAAAAAAAATAATAATAATAATACAAATAAATAATAGTATCTGAATTTATCTTGATGAACGCTTGTCGATGAGTTCACAACTCACGCAAGTTAATACATGCATTATAGTCCAATAAAATAAGCCTCCAAAAGTCCGTTTCCAAGAAAAAACTGTCGAACTTTTATTATCAACAGATCTTTATGTTTTTTGAGGTGCTGAATCCGAATCTGGAGTTTACTACCAAGGCAAACGTCGGCTTCATACCCAAAATCGCAAAAAAACGCCCAAAATACCGGCTATTTTCGTTTTTTTTACCTATAACACGAAAACCAAGTTTTCTTCGAAGAAAGTTTTAAATATCAATTGTAGCTGGAATTGTTACCTATGAAATGAAAAAAAACTACTCCGAAGTCGGACCATTTACCGCGAAGATATGGTCTTGGGAAAAAGTGTAGAAATTGGCCAACTGGCGGTCAGTCCCACTTCTCTGCGAAAACATGTTTGTCGTACGTTTTTGTCTATAACTCCGAAACTATGTGTCCGATTCAAAATTACTTTTTTTCATCTAACAGCTGATTAAATTTACTATTAGTCTATTATATATGAAGTTTTAATAATGTTCCTTAAAAGCATGCTAAAAAATCCGTACTGTTGTGAAATCCACATTTCTATGCACATTTTTCACTATAACTCCGGAACTATTTGTCCGACTCAAAATTTCCTTTTTTAATCTAATAGCTGGGCAAATTTACTATTAGACTTTATATATGAAGTTTAAATCGGGACGCCGGAAATACACACGCCAGATCGCTAAAGATTCCGTACTTTTATGAAATCCACGTTTTTTTGGCATATTGTTCGCTATAACTCCGAACATATTTGTCCGATCCAAAATTTCATTTTTTTCATCTCAAAGCTGGTTAAATTTAATTAATATTAAACTGTATACAACAGCATGCTAAATGTGAATATTTTGGCAAAATATGACAATTATGACATGTTCAGTGTGCTGGCGTGGGTGTTTAAAGGAATTTAATATAAATCACACACACACATATATATATATATGATCTAATGGGACATTTAACTAGCTTTGAGATAAAAAAAAGTGAAATTTTGGATCGGACAAATAGTTTTTATAGTAAACAATGTGCCAAAAAAATGTGGATTTCATAATAGTACGGGAGCGTTAGCGTTCTGGCATGTGTATTTCCAGAGACCCGATTAAAACTTCAGATATAGAGTCTAATAGAAAATTTAACCAGCATTTAGATTTAAAAAAAGAAATTTTGAATCCGATGAATAGTCTCGGAGTTATAGTGAAGAATGTACAAAATAACGTGGATTTCACAACTTAATGGGTTTTTTAGCATGCCTTTAAAGGACATTATTAAAACTTCATACATAATAGTCTAATAGTAATTTTAATCAGCTATAAGATGATTGAACAAAAGTAATTTTGAATCGGACCAATAGTTTCGGAGTTATATACAAAAAAGTACAACAAACTTGTATTCGCGGAGAAATGGGACTGACCGCCAGTAGGCCAATTTCTACACTTTTCCCCAAGACCATATCTTCGCAGTAAATGGTTCGATTTCGGAGTAGCTTTTTTCATTTCTTAGGTAATAATTCCAGCTACAAATATTTAAGACTTTCTTAGAATAGAATTTTGTAATAGGTAAAAAAACGAAAATAGCCGTTATTTTGGGCGTTTTTGGGTATGAAGCCGACGTTTGCCGTGGTAGAAAACTTCAAATTCTTCGGAAAAAAACATAAAGATTTTTCTTAGGCAAACCCTTATTTTACCGGACTAATAGGAAGTTTGAAGTAATCACTATGCGGTCGTTGTGCAGCAGTTTATATGAATATTAATTATATCTATAATGTTGGTCGAAGGTGTTAGATTTTAGTTTCTCGGTTCTTAATATCTTACAGTTGCGATTTTGTTCCACCAGATGAGCGATAGTCAATATTAAGTCTTTTTTATTCGTAGTAGTTCCAAATAAAATATGACATAGAAATAATAATTAGATAGAGTATATAAAAAATATATTATTGATATGTTGGTATAAGAAATATCTGAGGGATGTTTTTCGAACTAAAAACATATATAGATAATAATTAAAATATATATATATATAGATAATAAACAACCGAAAAATAAAATATGTGAGCACAAATTAAATATATTGAAGAGACTAAATTAACTATTACAATGAATATTTAACGCTAACATAAAATTATATTTAAAAATTACGCACAAATTTAATATTTTAGGTACTATTTTCTTTAAATTTATTAGTTCATGAACTGAAAAAAAGTGTGCTTATAACCTTCTATTTTTCTTCTTTTAAATAATCAGCTACATACATTTACAGCTGCAATTCACTTCATTATTAATTTTCAAATAATAATGTTGCCTTGGAAAATAACAGTAAATTTTTTTTTTATTGCATTTTATATTTTTTCATATTCGGGAAATAATAGTAGGCTTAAAAAGCCAAAAATCGAAAAATAAATTTTGCATATAGTGTTGGTATACTGTTGGTTATTATTTAAAAAAATAAAATATGAAAGTTATTAATACAATAATTTCAAAAGCTTTTTCCTTTGATTTGAAAGGCATTAGACGGTCGAAAATTGAAATATTGAAGAAAAAATTAGTAAAGTATTCCTATCAATGAAATATATATGAAAATTGAAAAGAGAGTATTTTTGTCGGAAACCCTTAAAAAATAGGGTTTTTTCCTACTTCCATCAACTGTGCAAATAGGCTTGCCTTTAACCGTCCAATAATAGAGATATATGTAAGGCAGAACTAAAAATCAATATGGAAAAATATTGCTTTTATTATTTAACTGAGATGAGACGGTTGAAGGGTGACAGCTTAATTTGTTTTGATACTGTGGGCGCAAAACATCGAGGTCATTATCTTCCGAATCGATACATAATCCACTTCGTACATTAATAGATGTAATTAAGAATATGTCGATATAGTAATCATCACACAACTTTTGAACCTTCGCCTCCTTCAGCAGTTTCAACTATTTGTCTGTCTGTGGTGGAATCCAACTTGTTCCTTATACTCAAAATATAAGTAGAAGTATTCTTAGCCGCACTATTTTCCAGCTGGTCTTCCTCAAGACTCCTATCTTTCCCCAACCTTATTTAGCCTATACATCTCAGATCTTCCTCACATCCATCAGTAAAATGATCATTGTATGCTGACGACAACGAAATTTAAACATCCTCCTGCCGGATCGATACAATATTGAACCGTTTACAGGCCCTACATAGAAAGTTCAGCATTTATTACAATAGAAGATTAAAGTAAATGCACCAAAAACATAAAATTTTGTATTCACTAAAAGAAGGCCAATAATAACCCAGGACATAATTTTAAATATAACTACGATCTTTGGAACAGTCTCTCAATTACGTAGACTTAGAATTAGAAAAATCATTAACTTTCTCCAAACATATTAATGACAAATGCAATAGAACTAAAAGTATCACTAGCAAAATGAATTCACATTCTGAACTATTTGGAAAAAGAAAATAGGTCTAGTACAAACTTGTTATTGTCCAATATTAACATATTCCTCTCCTGTCTGGAGCTATCTATACTAGCAAATCTAATTACAGGAAATTAGAAATATCCAAAACTCATAAATGAAAATAATTAACAACTACAAGACTAAAAAGACAAGAAACTGCCCGTCGTTACAGATTACTTCAACATTTATTAGACAATTACATTAATTACAAAAGACTAATATACATGACTGTGATTAGACCTATCTGGACGTACGGATTTGAGCTTTGGGGCTCCACTAAACCAATCCAAAATCCTTCGAAAATCCTCAATGCACCTTACTTTGTCACCAGTAAACTTATCCATAAAGATCTTAATGTTCCATATGTTGCAGATTTAGGCCAAACCAGGTCTCTATCCTTTCATAGTAAGCTCCATAACCACTCAAATCCCCTAATTTCTCAACTTGCTTCCCACACTATTCCTGATAATCCTCCGAGGTGTCTGAAAAGAAGATGGCCCAGAGACCTTCTAGTGTAGAATTTTTATTAAAGTGCTACTGATGGGTAGTACTTTTCATGTTTTGTCGCGTTATTGTATTAGTTAACAACACATTTACTTGATGTATAAATTTTTTACAGTTGTAAATTTCAATAAATTGTTATTAAAAAAAAAAATCAAATGAAATAATTATTGACATTAAATATAAATGGAATTAACGCTATTAGGAGGAATGATCTCAATAGCCAAGTTATATCTGTTCATATTTTTATATTTCATATAAATTAATGATTATACTGTTTATGCTTATAGGTATATTTTGCTTTTAATCTCTTAATGTGGATTCATAAAAGCATAATATTTTAGCATCGTATTTTATCGATTCCTAAGAAGAGAGACGAAATCTTATCTCATTCTATGCAATTATTTTAAACTGACACTTGAACAAAGTTGTTTTTTATTTATTACTGTTTGATTCTGTTTTCAACGTTAGCGTGTTACCAATTCGCTGTGCACATACAGAAAATAAATTAAAGTCGACGCACTTGAAGGTTCATTAATTGAAAACAGTACATCGACACAACACCAGTATATTAAAGATTTGATTAAAAAAAAAGAATGAATACATGATATTTTACTAGTGTCTCTCAGTATTATTATTCAACTACTTTAAGTTAAAGTAATGTCAGTTGCGACATGTTTCCTTGTTCGGAACTTAACTTACATATCTTAACATCAGTGGGGAAACGTTTCCGCTAAAAATCACGTACTGTTGTGAAATCAAAGTTTTATTGGCACTTTTCTCGCTATCACCCAAAAAAAAAAAATTTTCATCTCAAATTTAGTTAAATGCACTATCAGATCGCATATATTAATTTTTATTATTTTACGCTAAATGTGCTTTATTATTAATAAAATTAATAATGCATTAAAAATAAAAAATAGCTGCTGCAATCAATCATTTACCGCTATGACCATCCCCCGCTGGTCGAAGTAGTCTGCGACAGGGGTGACGTTTTTGAAGAAGTTGTTGAGTTCCATCCTAGCCAGGCTGAGGACGACCTGTCCCAACTTGGCTCCGTAATCAATCTGCCGCTCCAATACTCGCTGCCTCCAAGCGATCAGCACTACTCCGTTGACTATCTGGATCTGGAAGAAGGGAGATAGATAAAGAAAACATCTGATCAATAGTTAATATATCCAATATTCATCAAAGTTATTTTGTTGTTTTATTTAATATTATTGAATGTGTTACTGCAGCAACTGTTACCTTATAATTCAAAAGGGTTCACCTCCAGTTTTGTTGTAAGACTTTAGATACTGTAAATGAATAAACTGAAGACGGTTTTTAAATATTGACTTTTCTAAATCTGAATTCATGTTTTTTTAGTTTTCATCTTGATAAAATACACTAAATAAAATACTACATTATTATTATTATATTGAGTGCTATAGTATTAGTCGGACTCTGACCTCACAAAGAATAGACTGCTATCTCTTTCTACTTCCGCCTTCCTCTTCCAACCATTCACTCCTAGTCTTCTTAGTTTCCGTTGCCCAGCCACCTCAGACTTGGTCTCTCTCTAAATCTCTTTCCTCCCAGTCTGCCGTACATCATCTTTTTTTGTAAGTCTGTCTTCTTGTAACCTTTCACCGTGACCAAACCACCGCGATCTCCCTACTTTGATAACAGAAACAATATTTGGTTCACTAAACAGCCTTTTTAGTTCCATGTTTAATCTGATTTTCCGATTTCCGTGGTTATTCAACGAACCGAAGATCATTCTAAGGACTATCCTATCCCAAATTCTGAGTACCTTCTCATTCTCTCGAGTCAAAACTCAACACTCAGCTTAATAGGTCTTATTATTGTTTATATCAGTGATCTTCGCAGAACGTGATACTTCTGGAGGCCTTAGGATTTTATCAAGGGCAAATAGGCATTTGCTGCTAGCCTCTATTGTCGCTTTAGATCCCAAATATCTAAAAGGTTTGCAGTGCTTATATGTGTGCTCATTAATTTGTATTTCTTCTTTTCTACATCCTTGTAGGCATCCTGACGTTTTCATATACTCCGTCTTTTCATTCGGAAGCTAAAATGAGAACAGGTCTTTCTGGGCTCTTGTACAGTTGCACCTTTGTGTTTCGAAAAATAGTCCTGCTCCTGAAATTCTTCTGTAATCCGAAATAGCATTTATTTGTGGACATAATTCTGCGATGGATTTCTGATTTTATTTCCGCATTCGATTGCAGACCAAGATAGCCAAATAAAATGCGATGGTTCCTGCACATCCAGTTGTGGCCCTGCATGCATGCATTTGGTTTTGGATTTGTTGACCTCTAAACCCACTTCCATCCGCATACCCAAAGAGAAGTTTCTTCTCAGTAGTATCGTAGTCTATCCAAACAACATGCCCAGTATATCTTAGCCTGGAAATTCATATATGCTGTACCGCATCAGGCTCCTGATAAATCTGGTACAGCTCTGCATTATGCCTAAGCCTGAATTGGTCACCCGCTGTTACAGCTCCAAACATTCTTCTTAACACTTTCCTTTCAAAGAGCAGTAAACTATTAGCATCAGATATCAACAAAGGCCAGGTTTCTGAGGCATAAGTTAAAACGGGTCAAATAAGTGTTTTGTAAAGTGTAACTTTGATCTTTCTTGATAATAGACGATTTCTTATTGTCTTGCCAATCAAAATAACACATATTGGCGGCTCATATTCTTTTCTTTACTTCTGGGCTGATTGTGTTGTCTGATTCGATCAGTGATCCAAGATATTGAAACCCATCAACATTTTCGATTCCCCAACCAACATTATTTAAATAAAACAAATATATAATAAATTCGTGGATGTTTTGGATAGTTTCATATGAAGTATTCGTTTTCACATTTTTATTAAAAATATTTACCCTTATTTTCTATACATATCCCCAACATGCTATAAAACTTTCTAATCCCAGAAAGTTTTATAGCATGTTGGGGATATGTATAGAAAATAAGGGTAAATATTTTTAATAAAAATGTGAAAAATCAAAAAATTAAATGAAAAAATGAATGAAATGAAAAATCAAAGAAATTAAAAATGTGAAGAAATGGAATCGGAAAATGCGTTTTGACCTGAGAATCGTTTTAAATTTTTTTTAGATCTTTTACGAGAGTTGTCCAAATTTCTAAATAGATGGAATTTATTTTGTAGAACTACAAAAAAGTTATCATTTCAACCTGTTTCTATGCATGATGATATATAAATTATCACAATTTTTTCATATGCATTTATAAACAGTAATAGTGGAGATCAACCCTCAATAGTTAAGTTTCGACTCTTTCGGAACCGGAGACATTTGTTGGCCATTAGGTCAATGCCGGATGCTATCGATGTTAGGGCTAGTATGGGTCAAGAACGCCTCCTCAATTTTATTCCACTTAAAAAATAAATAAGTACAAATCGCTATCTAATTCAGTAGTTATTAGTTATACTAATTGGAATCCCTTTGAACTCCAAAGTAGTTCCGCAGAAAGATCAATTTTTACATAAAAGAATACTCTTTTAAGTAAAAATGATTGAGTCACTTAAAATTTTAATCATAGAAAAGATCTTATTGTATTATTCAAAAATTACACTCATTTGTGCAATTGCACGATTATAAAATTAAATTACCCATCCTGAAATGCTCTTGCATTTAACTTGCTTTCATTTATTCACAAATTAACAAGTTAGTGTTAGTACTATGGTAGAAGAATTTTATTTAATTTGGTGACATCAAATTGATGTTTGCAGATTATAGTAGTTTTGAATTGTTTTTACCTAAACTGCTGACAAATTGAAGTGGACCACTATTCAAACGTTAATTAACACTCATTTTTAGCCATACTTCTAGTTATTTTTTGTTTCTTTGGGTGTATAATACCTTAGCTATCCAGTGGAATGGAATTTGTAAAACAAAAAAAAAAAATACACCATACAATATTTACAAAAAAATGTATTTTTTAAAAACTTAAATAATTACATTTACAAAATAAACATTTAAATTTGAAAAGATATTGTGCTTTTCTCACTTTAACCTTCTTCAGTAGGTTGTTGGACCCCCTCTACTTTGAACTAATGCTTCAAATTGGCGGTTCATACTTCTTATTAAGCTCAATATGTAATGTTAATGTAAATAAGCCCCTTCCTCAATGAAGGCGTCAGCAATTTCACCTAAGTTATCTGGACAATGCGAACATGTGTAATTGGCCTATAGAGCATTTCTATGATTTTGAATGGAGAAGGATTATTGGTTAGCTATTAATTATTTCTGTCATTGACTATAACTATATAAGAGAACCTATTGCACAATAAAATGAAAATAAAGTTATTACTTAATAAATTGATAAAGATATCTATAATTGGATAAGTGACAAAGATGATTCAGACTCCAACGTTAGAAATGATACGGGAGAAAGACAATTAGATTTATTATTTATTATTTGTTTTATTGTTAGAAGTTGAGGGTTTTAGAGGAATATATGTCGTGTATCACTCCCATTACGTTGTTGGAGAATTTATAAATAATAAGTATCATTAAATAACAAATGATATATTTCAAGATCTTATAAGTTTTGTCTAACATTTGTATGTGTCTATGCAACTAATAGAAAATTAGAAACCTTCTAATAGAAACCTTTGCACAGACTTCAAGAACTTGAACTTATATAATATAAATATAGAATGAAAGAGACTTATATTAAAAATTAGCGAGCGCTTTATGTGTAATTATAAATGCCATTTGATATAATGGATAAAACAATTCGGGACGGTTTATTAGTATTCAAATACAATTTTTAAAACAATATTTAACATATTTAAAAAAAAAATATTGACATTAACAGAGATATTAGTTACATTAATTAAAACTGATCATTATTGTTTTAAAATATGGTTACTCAACAAATAACTTTTACCCTTCGTCGTAAACCTACGACTTCCTGTCCAACAGTATCCTTTAACGATATTCCACTAATCCCTAATGAACAGATCCGCTAACTAGGACTCCACTTGGACAAACGTCTCACTTGAAATCTAGATAACCAAAACGAAAAGAAACTGCCCGTCGTTACAGACTACTTCAACATTTACTAGACAAACGTTCAAAGCTCTCAATTAAGTAGAAAAGATTGATTTACATGACAGTGATTAGTTCTATTTGGATGTACGGAGTGGGGCTTCAGTAAACGATCCAATTCATCTCGTATCCAATCCTTAGAATCCAAAATCCTTCGAAAAATCCTCAATGCTCCTTACTTTGTCACCAACAAACGTATCCATAAAGATCTTAATGTTTAATATGTCGCTGATTTATCCCAAACCTATCCTTTCATAGTAAGCTCCATAACCACTCAAATCCACTAGTTTCTCAACTTGCTTCCGACCCCATTCCCGATAATCTTCCGAGGTGTCTAAAAAGAAGATGGCCTAGAAACCTTCTAGTGTAGAATTTTTACTGAAGTACTACTGATAAGTAGTTCTTTTCAAGTTTTGAAATGTTATTGTATTCGTTATCAACACATTTACTTGATGTATATATTCTGTACAGTTGTAAATGTCAATAAATATGGTTATAGTCATTACCACTATTATTTCACAAAATTTGTAAGAGTTTAGCAGGAAGTTAGGTACTAGTTCATATTTTATATAAATGAGTGTGGCTCGAGATATTCTTTGAAGTTAAACTAGGTTTAGGGAAGATTGTAATTGCAGTCAATATATTCTTAAATTACCTTGTTGGAATATTCGACGACATCCCTCATGTTCCTGGGGTAGCCGGATATCAAGAATGCTTTTGCTGCTGGTGACATCTTCATCTCAAGCATCAGGACCTCAGTGACGGTTTTACTCGAAAGTTGGTTGAAGTCCTTCATTTCCGCTGAAAATGGAATAATTTTTTTTTTTTAGTTCTTCTTAACTTTATTCAAGTATCTACAAGAGTTTGGCACCAAATCGAGTAAATATCCTAAATCTAGCTGAGCCCTAAAATGGTGATAGCTAACATTTGTAAGTTTTGTAAGATATCTCGCTTAGTAAAAGGTTTTCACTAATTTTAACCATTCAGCTTTTCAGAAAATATCCAATACTTCAAGCTTTTGAAGTAGTTTTAGTCATGTTTTTATATTATAACAATTAATCTTAATTTGGTACAAGTTGGTTCAGTAGTTTTCATGGTTATTGATCACAAACGAATGAATGGCTTGTTTTATATAGTAGTGTGGATGGGGTTAGTAATTATTGTGTAGCACCTGCTAAGATTTGACGTGTGTAGTCTGACCCTAAAGGTACATAAATGTCCTAAGAACAGGTCAAAGTGATCTCAGGATAATAGTAACATGCAATATGTATCTAAACACCACGTTTCATGCAGTTATATAATTGATATAAGAATAATAGCATATACTATTCACAATTCAAATGATATTATATTGCGAAATATCTTCCAAAAATCGAAGGATTAGATATCAAGTTCTTATTTATATGTACACAAAGGTTATGAATTAAATATTTATAACTGCATCATTGTTTTCTGCGCATGATTTTTACAGGACAGTAGATGCAATTGAGTATATATTATGGAGTTTAATAAACCTGGTTTAAGGCAATTAAATTTTTTAATAAAAACGTTATCTCGAAAACACAACCTATCAAGTGACAAACATGCGATATACTATATAATGACAAATAAATAAAGAATAAGTCAAGGTTGGGAAGGGGATAACATCAATATTGACCACTGTTAGAACGATGGTGACAATTTATTGATTATTCGCTCAGCTTACTATCATCATGCGTTTTAGCGGATGGCTTCTCAGTGTATGTCGCCGTTTTTATTATGTATATGTATTTGTTTACTTTTTCTCTTCTGGTGCAAACCTTACAGAGGAGGCATGTTTTTTACAAATTGAGCATACACCATACAAAAAGCTATATATTGTATGTTGTATAATGTTTTATATATTTATCAGTGATGTGTCGCTACCAAAATGTTTCGATTCCTGATATCTGTACCGATACCCAGAAATTTGTAAACGCTAAAATTTTAAAAAGACTCAATAACAAAAGTTAACTAACATTATTATATAAAATAGTGTGAAAGAAATAGGAAGTGAGAAACAAACCGAACACGTTAAAATATGAACGCTACTAGAACAGCGTGGATGTTTATTATTTATAACGGTGTCAATGACTTTCCAAGAACATTTAAATATGCAAGAAGCTGTTCTAGTTAAACAGGCTACTGCCGCTTCCTGGGCACAGTTATCAATTAAAATGTATTGTTTATTGAAGGAGATAATTATGAAAATGGTGGCTATTCATTGAAATAGTACGCTAAATCAAAAATGGTTGTTGGAACACCCATGGAGATATTAGTATTTAGTATCTGCAATAATTTTTTTTAATATCCTTGATTAAATAGTTACCTATTAATATTGACTTGGGCTCAAAATGTCTTATTTGGCTATCCTAACCAAACCCTAAGCTCCAAATTAAATGTGCATTTCGCTTAAGGAATAATAATAATAGAAACATTAATTTCATAATATTATGTGATTCTTCATTTCTTGAACTAAAAAAAAAAATAATTGACTGTTTCACTTTTTAAAATATATAATAAATTATAAAATTATACTTATAGAATATTAATTATTTACTCATGCCTTGAGTGAATGTACTTAGCGCTCTCACTCGAATTCCACTGGTTTTTTTTACACCAGTGACGCATCTGAGAGGAAAGTGCTGGAATCTCAATTGTCCCGGCTTGTCTCTCCATTAGTTGAGAGACAACTCCGACTGAGCGATCCCTAGGTGGAAGTACGTTGTAAATAAAGTATGAGTGTAAATATACTTTTAAAAATTTAACTTTTATTAATCCTATTTTGTTTTTACTATTATCATAGTTTTTATTTTATTTAATCTTTTTAATTTAATGAATTGATTTTATTGTACTTTTTTTCTCACTTTATATACTGTATAGTTTAAGGTTCTTTATATATATATTTTTTTCACTTTATTTATTTTATTATATATTATGATTATGATATATTATTATAGGTTCTTAATTTACGTTTTGCTTTTTTCCCTTCTTGTTATTTATTTCTTATTGTACATATTGTGTGAATAGATCAATAAAGCCATATTATTTATTTCCCCCTTTGAGGCAGATTGTAATACTTTCTCAATAAAAAGATTTAAATAATTAAAAAATAAATAAATAATTTATTTGAACAAACACGAAAATTATTTGATGAGTTGCATATCCCCTGCAGTTAAACATATTTTTTCTTCAATATACGTGAAATTATGTGATTATCAAACACAAACAAATAAAATAAAATTACTTAATTATTTGGGTTGGGAGATTCATATTGAGACATGGTTCTCAATCAGTCTGTACACCTTTCCTACATATTGAAATAAATATTAATCATTATTATTATCACTTCATATATATTATATAAAATCTTTATTATGAAAAGTATATTCTTGGATTTAATCATCCTGTTGGTTTCTTTCCCTAAAGAAAAAAAGTGTATTAACTAATTATAATACTTTTTATGTAGAACAGCTCGAATCATTTTCAAAACCGCGAAAATGAGTTGAATTTACTATTCACCCTTTAAATTGTTATTTAAAAAATAAAATAATTTATGTCCAGACTAGATATTTTATGACTCGAGTATTCACACTTTGTTTTAAAGTACACGCCTAAGAACCATTAATGATCAATGCTTCCTATTCTGTTTTATGATCTCTTTTCATCGTCTCTTCTAAAAAGAATTTAAATCATAAATGAAGATGTAGACTGCATTGGAAGAGCAGTTTTAATATAGGTCATCGTATCAATTGCTAATCGGCCATGTTGTTTTCTTCAAAGCGTGTTTAGTGCAAGCAAGTTCCCGTGAAACGTTTGATTGAAAGCTCCCCGCTTCCTTTGATTGTCCCATGATTTTGACGATTCTATCAAATCAGCCATATTAGATTAGACACTTATAAGATCAATGAAATATTATTTTAATAAGGGTTGTTAAAGGTTCTTAAGATTGCAAGAAGGTCACGGATGTCAAGTTCAGGTTATGACCCAGTGGCTTCCTTTTTGGTTTTATTAGTTTTACATTATTAAAAAAATCTATACATTTTTTCTTTTCGTCCAATAGGGCCTTAGAAGTGAGAATAAAAAAAAATAAAAAAAACATTTTGTTTTTTGTCTCGAGTTTAAAAATTGATATCTACCTGGTACTTTCAATAATTTCTATTTTAGGGTATATCAAGAAAAAAATGTTAATATCGAAATATCATTTTTTTAAAACAAATTCTTTATTAAAATGGTTTAGATCAAATTCTTTTTTTTTTTTTTAAATCGAAACAATTGCCAATAATTCCGCCACTCATAAGCCAATTCAAACAAAATTTATATGGTAAGGTATTAGGGTCAAATTTACGTGATTTCCTTCAGCTTGAGTACTCCTATGTCATTTAGAACTTAGTCCAAGAGCCGAGGCCAAATTTCATGACTTATTTGAAGAAAACTTTTAGACATACAGCCATTAAATATCCACCCTCAACAATCAATTTGCACTTGTCTGCCAACTCAAAGCGGGGGCGTTTCAAAATGGCGACCTCCGAAAGGGGGTAGCAAATATCAAAATATGGTATTATTTGAAGATGATTTATTGAAAGCAAACAAGAAACTGCAAACCCCCTAGGTGACAAAAAACGTTGTCTGCCAAAATTTGGAGGGGGCGTCGCACCGGCAGAAAAAATTCAAAATCCGCGTTTTTTCAGTCCAAAAGTGGACCATTTGAAGGCACCGGCAGACAAAATTCAAAATCCGCGTTTTTCAGTCCAAAAGTTGACAATTTGAAGACGATTTATTTGAAGCACACAAGAAACTGCATACTTCCTAGATGTCAAAAAACGTAGTCTGCCAAAATTTGGAGGGGGCTAAGCACCGGCAGACAAAATTCAAAATCCGCGTTTTTTTCAATCCAAAAGTTGACAATTTGAAGACGATTTATTTGAAGCACACAAGAAACTGCATACTCCCTAGATGACAAAAAACGTTGTCTGCCAAAATTTGGAGGGGGCTAAGCACCGGCAGACAAAATTCTAAATTCTTGTGAAGGCGTCACACCGGCTGACATTGTTCAAAACTCACATCCTTTTCGTCCAACAGTGAACTTTTTGAACATGATTTCCTTTTTTTTTGATTTATAAGTAGTTTTTCTCTAGAATGATTTGAGGAAATTATATTATATTGCTTCCTACGTATGTTACATTAAATTATTTTAATATAAAATAATCTTGTTTAAAAATTTTAATGTAAAAAATATAATAAAATACCGGCCACATAATTAAAAAAGAATAATATTTCAACTTATAAAGTTATCAAATATGTACTATCCTGGAACAAAATTCGTATAAAACTTGTATAGTAGTCCAGTTAATTGATTTTTAAAATGATAGACCAAGAGCCCGATAGGAAAACATACCGAGTTATTTCACCCCTTTTTTGTAATGCATGGGTGTAACCTGTCCACTGTTCTGAATGAAAATTTATGAAATAAAGGTGAGTACCGCAAAAATGACATGGGGGGGAGTTGTAAATAGTATTTCTTAGAAGTTCGGAAATCGTTAAGTATATTTTGTGTTCTATTATATGTTACCAAGCAAATCAAACTTGCACAAATTTTGTAATAGTCATTTGTTCTCAGATCAATAGTTTTAGGAGTTGGCCACCAAAGATTGACTAACTTCATATAAGTCGCACTTCTTCGTGAAAAGAAGTTACTTTTCCGTTGTCGGTTAAACTAATTTATTTTTTTCAACTGATGAAATTTCCTTTCAGACATTATACATAAAATTTATTTGTATATATAATTTTATCTATATAATGTTAAAGTTATTTAAAATACCCATGCCAGCAGGCTAAAAATCCGTACTATTGTAAAGTTAAAGTTTTTGGCACATATTTCGCAACCAAAACTATTCGTCCGAAAAATTTATTATTTTCTTTCAATTGATAGCTGGCAAACTTTCTATCAGACCTCATATATGAAATTTATATAAAGTCATGTAAAGTTCCCATGCCAGCACGCTAAAACCCCGAACTGTTGTAAAATCAAGTTTTTTGGTAGATTTTTCATTATAACCCCAAAACTACTCGTCCAATCCAAAATTTATTTTTCTCAACTGATAGTTTGTCTAAACCAAAATTTACTTTTTTCAACTGAAAATTGACTAAATTTTGATATCACATTTTTATATCATATCATATTTAATTGAAATCCATGCCAGCAGGCTATATGTGTATGTTTTGGTAAAAACATAACAATTTTACATGTTACAGTGGGCTGGCGTGGGTATTTTGCGGGATTCATTCATCATTATATAATTTGATTTGGTTGTAAATTTAGTAAACTTTCATTGAAAAAAATAAATTTTGGATAAAACAAATAGTTTGGGGGGTTATAGTGAAAAACGTGCCAAAAAACTTGGATTTCACAACATTACAAGGTTTTAGTGTGCTGGAATTGGTATTTTACGTGACTTTATATCAATTTAATATATGGGTCTGATTGAAAATATAGTCAGCTATCAGTTGAGAAAAATAAATTTTGGATCGGAAGAACAGTTTTGGGGTAATAACGAAAAATGTGTCAAAAAACTTGAATTTCACAACAGTACAAGGTTTTGGTGTGCTGACATTGGTATTTTACGTGACTTTATATCAATTTAATATATGCGTCTGATTGGAAATTTAGTCAGCTATTATTTGAGAAAAATAAATATTGGATCGGAAGAATAGTTTTCGGGTAATAACGAAAAATGTGCCAAAAAACTTGGATTTTACAACAGTACAAGGTTTTGGTGTGCTGGCATTGGTATTTTACGTGACTTTATATCAATTTAATATATGGGTCTGATTGGAAATTTAGTCAGCTATTAGTTGAGAAAAATAAATTTTGGATCGGAAGAAAATTTTTGGGGTAATAACGAAAAATGTGCCAAAAAACTTGGATTTCACAACAGTACAAGGTTTTGGTGTGCTGGCATTGGTATTTTACGTGACTTTATATCAATTTAATATATGGGTCTGATTGGAAATTTAGTCAGCTATTAGTTGAGAAAAATAAATATTGGATCGGAAGAATAGTTTTCGGGTAATAACGAAAAATGTCCCAAAAAACTTGGATTTCACAACAGCACGAGGTTTTGGTGTGCTGGCAATGGTATTTTACGTGACTTTATATCAATTTAATATATGGGTCTGATTGGAAATATAGTCAGCTATTAGTTGAGAAAAATAAATATTGGATCAGAAGAATAGTTTTCGGGTAATAACGAAAAATGTGCCAAAAAAAATTTTGGATCGAACGAATAGTTTTAAGGGTTTAACGAAAAAAAATGTACCAAAAAATTCTGGCGTGGGCATTTTACATGACATTATATAAATTTCATATATGTAGTATGGTAGGAAATTTAGCCACTTACTTACTACAAGTTAGCCAATCATTGGTGGCCGAACCGTTTGAAAACTAAAGATGAGAGAAAAAAGAAATGAATAGTGCCAAATTTCTTGCAAATTTGATTTGCTTCATAATGTACATAGCTCAAAATATACTAACAGGAACGGTTTCCGAGTTATTCGACCAAACGACTAAGAACATTCGATTTTCCAAGAACATACGTTTACAAAGAACTACATGTTTTCCACGTATTTTGTTCCAGGATAGTACATATTTCATTACTTTATAAGTTGAAATATTATTCATTCTTTAATTATATCGCCGGTATTTATATTATTACTGTTTATATGTATTAATTGGTATTTTTAACATTAAAATTTTTAAACAAGATTATTTTATATTAAAATAATTATATTGTACCATACGTAGGAAGCAACATAATATAATTTCCTTAAATTATTCTAGAGAAAAAACTACTTATAAATCAAATAAAAAAGGAAATCATGTTCAAAAAGTTCACTGTTGGACGAAAAGGATGTGAGTTTTGAACAATGTCAGCCGGTGTGACGCCTTCACAAGGGTTTTGAATTTTGTCTGCCGGTGCTTAGCCCCCTCCAAATTTTGGCAGACAACGTTTTTTGTCATCTATGGAGTATGCAGTTTCTTGTGTGCTTCAAATAAATCGTCTTCAAATTGTCCACTTTTGGATTGAAAAACGCGGATTTTAAATTTTGTCTGCCGGTGCTTAGCCCCCTCCTAATTTTGGCAGACAACGTTTTTGTCATCTAGGAAGTATGCAGTTTCTTGTGTGCTTCAAATAAATCGTCTTCAAATTGTCCACTTTTGGACCGAAAAAAACGCGGATTTTGAATTTTGTCTGCCGGTGCTTAGCCCACTCCAAATTTTGGCAGACAGCAGGTTTAAACAATGATTAACATTATTGTTATTAATTTTTCACAAAAAAATAATAATTTTTTTTTTTTGTCAATATTTGCATTTTTTGTTTGCTTTAAATAAATCATCTTCAATTAATTTACTCTAAAATAGAAAAGTTATAGATAAAGAACCACGGGAATCTATTTTTTCAAACTCGAGATAGTAAAAAATAATTTAAACAGATAAAATTGTCGATATAGAATATTAAAATGTTTTTTCTTACGAGTCAGGTCTTAAAACCGTGCCAAACTGCTTTTTGTCATTCGTTTTTGTTTGTTCCATAATGTTCAGTTCATTATGGAAATTTATATGTTTAAAAAATATTTAAAACACATACTTCTGGTTTATACTAAAAGACAATAACAATTAATAATTACAATAATTGCGCGAGGTCAAATAGTTTGCAAAGAAACTACGAACTTGAGGTTAGAAGCAGTATTGAAGGGTCTGACCTAGGCTTTCAAGTCCCCTGTTGACAACTATCGACTCCGCTCAGATGAGGACAGTCCTGAATAATTGATCAAAGTGGATATCACCAATGGTCGAATAAGTTATGGTCGATTCCGAATCCCCTTTCCATTCTAAAAAAACTTTTCTTTATAGTTTTAATCCAATCCGCTGCAACTATTACTTATAATT
Source organism: Euschistus heros (assembly GCA_003667255.2). Classification (NCBI taxonomy): domain Eukaryota; kingdom Metazoa; phylum Arthropoda; class Insecta; order Hemiptera; family Pentatomidae; genus Euschistus; species Euschistus heros. The sequence continues at coordinate 1,149,923 of RCWM02000251.1, read as the reverse complement.
AATACAAATTACCCTTGATCCTATTTTTTCTGGCCAATTTATTTTTTAAAAGATTCTATTATAGAAAATTGGAAATATTAATGTCATTACCTATCAAATTGTTAGTTAAAGCTCACTGGTTTGTATAAGCGAAGCATTTTACTTCACAACTCATCTTTATAATTTTATTAATTTAATTAACACTTAAAATTGGATAAGTTTATGTGCATGAATTTTAAAAAAAAAATTTTTTATAGATATTTACAAGTGTACAGATTATTTACAAAATTTGAGAAAAATTATTTCACATTTCTCAGGTCAAAGATCTGGTCTTGAGTTCGCCGGTTGGGCCTAAAAGCACTTTGCTCTTCCTGCAGGTCAGGTTCCACCAGTGGTCTTAACCGGCTCTTTAGAATAGATGTATATATTTTATAAAGCACGGAAGACAAGCAAATAGGTCTGTAGTTGGAGCAAACCCTCTGGCTTCCTTTCTTGTGGATGGGGATTATAACATTATACTCCCAGTCCTGAGGGATTCTTTCCTCTTCCCATACCTTTTGAAAGAAACATTGTAGAGCTTCTACTAATTTAGGACCTCCATATTTAATGAATTCTGGGACTATGTTATCGCGGCCAGCTGCTTTTCCAATCTTCATGCCCTGAGAAATGTGATTGAGAAGTCTTGGGACCGCGACCGAAACATCTATCTGGCATTTTTGGATCTCAAGGCAGCGTTCGACTCGGTGCCCCGGAATGAAATTTGGGAGTCATTGAAGGCCAAGAATATACCAATAAAGCTTCTGAAGGCTATAAAATCAACTTACCAAAAGCCAAAGGGTATTGTGCGCCTAAACGGACAGGAATCAGGTGCGTTTGGACTGGAGAGGGGAGTGAAACAGGGAGACTCTCTGAGCCCCCTCCTCTTTATTGTTTATATGGATGGGATCGCCTCTATTTGCAAGAGACGTACAGCAAGAATGCATTTGGGCCATTGGAACTTACATCCTGTTGTTATACAATTTATCCTTTATGCAGACGACATAGTGCTTATAGCCGACAAGCAGTGACAGAGTGGGAACAAGAAGTGAAGAGAAAGGGTATGAATATTAATACCAAAAAAAGCAAAGTTCTTCAAATCGGTAGAACCCCAGAAGATGTCCAGATTATCTGTAATGAAGAAGTGATGGAGGTGGTAACTGAATTCACATACCTTGGTACAGTAATCAGTAGATCTGGTAAAGTGGATTCAGAAAGATCAAGCAGAATTTCTAAGGCAAATTCTGTATACTACCAGATCTGCAATTCTGTAATCGGAAAAAGAGAGGTAGGTAAAGATACAAAGCTCCACCTATTCAAGTCTGTTTTCTTACCAGTACTTCTCTACGGAGCGGAGAGCTGGGTTGTGAATGAGAGGCTGCAAAGCCGTGTTACTGCAGCTGAAATGAAATTTCTTAGGAGAATTGCAGAGAAGACACGGAGAGACTCTGTCCGGAACGACAGAATTAGGGAGGACCTGAAAATTTGTCCGGTAAGGGAGACTTTGGAGAAAAGACAGTTGAGGTGGTACGGACATGTCTGCCATATGGACAACCACAGAGACCCCATAAAAACTATGGAAGTGAAGCAAATGGGAAAAAGACCAAGAGGAAGGCCAAGAACCTCCTATATCCACCATATAGAAGAAATAGGGAGGCGTTGAGGAAAGACTCTGGGAGAAATGAGAAATCTCGCCAGGGACAGGGAAGCATGGCATAGATGGCTGGAAGCACCCCCACGCTGAGAGGCAAATGGGTGGAAGATAAAGAAGAAGAAGAGAAAAATACAATAACATGTAAATAACTACTCACTAGTAGCACTTCAATAACAGTTCTGCATTGGACGGTCTCTTGGCCATCTTATTTTCAGACGACTCAGAGGATTATCGGGAATTGAGTGAGTAGCAAGTTGGGGAACTAGTTAATTCGAGTGGGTATAGAGTTTACTATGAAAGGAGAGATATCTGATTTGGCCAAATCAGCAACATATAGGAGATTGAGATCATTAGGGATAAGTTTGTTTGTAACATAATAAGGAGCATTGACGATTTTACGAAGGGTTTTGGATTGAAAGGATGAGATACGTGAAGAATGGAAAGTTTCAGTGGAGCCGCAAAGCTCGGCTCCGTATGTCCAAATGGTTCTAATTACTGACATAAATAAGTCTTTTGTTATTTATTGGGAAATTTCAACGCTTGTCTAGTAAATGTTGGAGTAGTCGGAAAGATCTAACAGTTTCTTGTCATTTAAGTCTGCTATGTGTGATTTAATGTAAAAATGAAACCCGACATTAATTTATGAAGAACGAACCCACGAATAATTGAAATAGACCTCGGTATCGAACACAAACATCAAATTGAGAATATTTTCAAAGGTCTTTAAAAATATAAGAAAAGTAAAAGTGAGTAATGAAGAGGTAGAACGTCAGTTTGTTAAGTGACGTTGGAGGTAGAGCAACAACGTTGGACTCTTGTTGGACTCCAACAACGTTGGAGCCAGTAGAAGATTCAACCAATCCACCAAACATTCTTGATGGACTTTAACATACACGAACAAGAATAAAGTGTGTTATAAGAGGAAGAGAATTAGATAACATTATTAAGTTTTGATAGCTGAAGGTTTTTAACATTACACTTGCTTATTGCTGGTATCTCTGGAATCTTGAAATTAATTATTTCATTTATTCAGCAAAACTCAGTAAATCAAAGATATAATCAATGAAAATTCTTCTTTAACTCCTTTCTGTCTTACAAACATCAAATTGAGAATCAAGGTCAAAAATCCACCTTTGTTAAGTGACGTTGAGGTGGGACTAAATCGATTCAACAAAAAAATTCTGATGGACTTTAACATAAACGAACAAGAAGAAAGTGTGTTATAAGAGAAGAGAATTAGATAACATTATTAAGTTTTGATAGCTGAAGGTTTTTAACATTACACTTGCTTATTGCTGGTATCTCTGGAATCTTGAAATTAATTATTTCATTTATTCAGCAAAACTCAGTAAATCAAAGATGCTATAATCAATGGATCGCCAAAATTCTTCTTTAACTCCTTTCCGTCTTAATAATTGCACCAAAATAGTGATGAGAAATAGGAACAATTGTAAACGAGAAAAATAAATTCTACAATAATCAAGATTTAGTTGCTTTAATTAAATCCAAACTTCGGCATTTACACGAAAGTTTCTGGAATAATTCGTTGGGAGTAAAAATGCATAAATAAATTAAACAAATGCGGCAGGGGACTCGATAGGCGAGCGAGTTGCGACGAGGAACTCAGCGCGCTCGGTACAGAATATCGTGGGCGAAATGAATATTTATCTTTCAACCATGGCTAGAATAGGTTGGTAACCTGTAGGATAACCTGTCCTTCCTGAACTAGTTGGAGTACATACGGACGTTAAACCCATAAAAAAATAGGCATGGATAAAAAATTAATAAAAATATTTACGAATTTACACAAATCTTCAGGATAATATCTTTTTAGAAGCAGTTTTTGAAAAGTTGTGTGATTTTTATCAACTCTAAAACGTATTTCGTACCTGTGAATTAAAAAAAAAAAAAAATCGTAACTGAATAGTTACATGTATTAACTAAATGTATATTTTGCAGAGGTAAGTTATTTTTTTTTATATTTCTGCAGTAAACGAATTAGCAATAATGACTGAAGTAAATGACAAAAGAGTTTAAATAAAAAAATTGACTTTTCCTATCAGATATTCGATGATAATTTTTTTTTTACTTTCCTCTAACTACTAATAACCATCTACATTATATATGTATATTTTTTGCACCATAAAAAATAAAAAAAAAACAAAGTGAGCCTTCTAGGGTTAAGTTAACAAGTTATTTATAACATTGCTTTATTTCGAAATTAATAGACATTTTATAATTAACAAAAGAAATCCTAAGTTAGAAGTCGAGAGTTTTTTCGTCTACGATCCGACGAAAACATCTGACAGCGATCAGCAAATAATTCATCAACTGTCAAATGTTATTGAGAAGAGGCGAAGTCGATAAAGGAAATGATGCAGTAATGTTCTGGTATCGGTCATATCATATAATCGATTTATACGTCATTGCTTTGCCAATCGTCTATACCCCGGATGAAGCTTTTTCCTTCTGGAATATGTTGATATTATTCGAAAAATAGAGTCATCCTACAATTTTTTAATTAACATTAATGATTAACAGATAAAATATAGATTTTCAGAAAGAATATTAGAATTATAAAACAAACAAACAAATAAAAAATAAAACAATTAAACCATATTAGATTTAATAGTTAAATAATTAATCAAATAATAGCATTCCTGCTAGGACCAAGCTTAGAGAATATTGTACTAAAGGTTTAAGCAATGCCGCAAATGAATAAATAATGTTGTCAACCTTCTTCTTTTAGATCTTTTTTTTTCCATAGTTTTATTATGTCTGACGTAATATCAGTTTTTTATTGATTCCAAACTATTTCATAAGCAATTGAGACTTTATCATTATATGCTATAACAGCTTATGCATAAGTTAGACATCTCATTCCCAACAATTCTTGTACAACCCATTACCCCTTTAAAATTATCTTTATACTATAATTTATTAAAGTACCTCTTCTTCTTCCTTGGAACTACAACCCGCGAGAGGTCAAGGCGGTCTCATTAAATTTTCAGGACTTAAAATGTTTATTTATTTTCTCTTTTCAATGAATGTAGGAGAATTTAACTGCATTAGTTAATTTTTAATTTAGTGATGTCAGGTGATTTTGTAAATAATGAAGTGTTTTTAAACCTTCTACTCAAGAGCAGCCTCATAGGTCCTGTCTTTTCTTTACTACTGATATACCAACTAATTCTAATTAATACCTTTCTAGGTTGGAAGAATTCATGTAGTATACAAAATGCATAGAGCCCGATGTATTATTATAAAATACACGCCTCTATTGCTGCCTATTATGTTACATCAAAACTTTAGTTTGGCTTTATCTTAACATATAAATACAAATATTATATCGTCCAACTAGAAATGTCCTATTATTTAAATGTTGATGTTTATGAAGGTCTAAAGCATTGATGTCGGTTTCCGGCAAAATATTTACTTGCATTGAATAAAATCTACTAATCCTTTCTTTACTCACAGAGTTTTTTTTTCCCCCCCACAAGTTTTTCTTTAATTTAAAATGTGAAAATGGGTAATTTCCGAGCTGGTAATTTAGCTGCCATGGATTATGTATGATGATAATGGGCGCTGATTAGATCAATGATTATATGTCGATCAGCCACCTGGTCACATGCCAAAACTGAATCTTCATTCGAAAAATAGTGGTTACTAATCCTGTCTATTTCCTGGGTCATCCATTTTTCTTTTTTATCAAAGGGAAAACATGAATTCAACATCATATGTCATGGAAATTAAGAGAATGTACAACGTTTGATTAAACAACTTCCAACTACCAATTAAAATAGATACCTTGACCTTTATTTTCCAACGTTGACAATGGTTATTTTCTCCCCAATGAGATGTGAATGGAACAATATAAAATTTGTGGCTAATACGATATAAATCACAAAACGCACATACTCCTGAAGTTTTTCGATTGTGATCACTTAAACCAATATGTAAACAATGAGATAATCATACTAAACAGTTGTCTAAGGGTTATTTAAGAATACCAAAAGGTAAATAGCTCGATAAAAAATACTCCGATTTTTGATTTTTGTCCATTTACTGTGAGGTGGTATGTAACAGTATTGTTTTTTTTTAGACCAAAAAGTGAAATTCAGCAACTTACCTTACTTAGCTTTGAGAGTTAATAACATTTGGAATTCAATTATGCCGAAAAAAATACCTCGTTTAAGGACTTTTTTTGACGAATCTATAATATGTGTATATGTGTATATATATATATATATATATATACAAAAATATAGTATAACTAGCTAGTAAGTAACTGTATATAAACACGTGTGTCAGTTGCTAAAATAGCAGTTTCGTTTTAGTGTTCCCGCATTTATATTACATTTCAATTAAGATTATGATATTTTTTAATTACAGCATAAAACCACTGTGATTTAAAAAAAAATTGTTGGTTACGTAAGTTCTTTATTCAGTATTGTAGAAGTTATCTAATTTTTTTTTTTTGTTAATATCATAACATTTCTTATAGTTCGATAATTGATGTATGATAATTGAACTCTTAGACAAATAAAACAGTTCCTATTCCTGGATTAAGTATCAAACTGTATAGATGAATTTAAAATAAAAATTGTAATCGATAAAGGCCATGTTTTTATTTCAACCACCCTATTTGTAAGTGTAGAAATCTGAATGAATAAAATTGGCCGACCAGTCGGTGCTTTTTGCCGACTAATCGCCAACTAGTAGCCGATTGGTCGGCCTACCTGTAATTATTATTATTATTGCTTTTCTGGCATTATTTAATCACCTGACTATAACTTCTTGAAATCCGGCATTAAAAACTTGTTTAATTGTAGGAAGAAGTGTGTTGAAAAGGATGGTAAATATTTAAAATGTAAATATTTCGAATGAAATATATTTGATTTGTTCCTTAATTTTTTAGTCTATTCCCTGTTTCTAAAAACGGGCTTATTATGTGGGGCAATGCGGTAGTAGTACATTCTATAAAACATAAGTTATTTTGATGTAGGAAATGGTTATTGTAGTTACCGATCAGAAGCAACATGTTATTTGATAAATTGACACCTTTAGCATTGATATAAGAACCTAACTTCCGGCCGTTGTGCACCCACCTAGTAAACGGTTGTAAAACATGAAAGCTAGCCACCGTGACATTTACAATCCATTTCCAAATTAGTGGTATTACGATTTTTATCATTGTTTGTTCCGCAGTCCCGAGGTGAAAGACCTGGCGAATAAAAGATTAGCGGTCGACTGTAATCGAATTTAGTAAATTCTTAACGCTACCACTTTCTCCTCTAAATATTTTACAGCCCTTCAATTTCGAATAGTTCCTGGCTATCGACTACAGGAAGAAGTATCCAAAAATGGACTGTTAGTTTGAGTTGATCAAAGTTGTCATAAAAATAAACACACACGCCATTTAAGACTAACAACGTTTTATTGGAGACAGTAATAAAACTTCTATACGATAAACATTATTTTTTTCTCAAATTCAACAGCACAAAGTTGAACAAATGATAGAGAATAGGGTATTACTACCGACAAGCTAATCCACCAAATCAGCCCGAATTGCAATGCACCTGCAAGATGGATTCTGACGCTTCAATTCAGTTATCACATTTATCAAAAGCTCTTTCCTATAACCTCATATAAAAACATGAACTACTACAGTTTCAACTTGGGTTGTATTATATTGATATTTCGTCTTCTTAAATGTGAAAAGTTGAAAAATAAGTTAACAACAAAATTAATGCTTATTGAAAATTAATGCTTATTAAATAATTAATGCTTATTTTGATATTTTATTATTTCCACATAATTATTTTCTTATTTGTCAATTTAATATGAGTAAGTTTAACAGAAGATAATATTATTTTGAACATATATTAAGAGTTTGTGGGTAAATGAAGGAGAATATCATTCGTCCACGAAAAGTAGCGACTAAAACATCGAAATTAATCGGAACAAGGTTAGAAATGATAAAAGGTATTCTGGGCGCGTGAAGGAGCTGGAGCGCCTTGTCGATAATAGTACCGAAAATAGTTATTGTAATATGTGATAGCCCGACGAATCTGCTACTTCTGAATTCGATTAGTCAGAAAAAAACATCAACAAGTCGGCCATTTTTAATAATTTATATTTCTACACCTAAAAATTTATTGAAATAAAAGCATGACATTCATTTATTATAATTTTAATTTTAGATTCATCTTTACAGTTTGTTATTAAATGCGAGAATAGGAACTCTTTTTAAAGTAAGCAGTTATCGAACTTAAAGAAAGAAAAAATATTATGATAATAACAAAAAATAATTCGATAAAATTTAGAAATACTGAATAAAGAATTTACAAGTCTACAGTTTTTTATAATCACTATTTGTGTTTTGTATTGTAATATAAAAATGTTAATTTTTATTTTTAATGTAATATCATAGAAGGAACATGGAAAGGAAACTGCTATTTAAGCAATTTACATATCTGTTTATTAATAATTACATGTAAGCTATTTTTGTGATTTATACGTATTATAGATCCATCAAAGAACTGTCATAAATGTGGCATCTTTTTCGGTATATTTGAATTACAAATTTAATAAGCTATTTAAGCTAAGTGAAGTAAATTACTTGCTTTTACTTTATTTATCTTTAAAAAACACTGCGTTATATATGACTTTTTTATGTTCCTATTGAACCTCCTCTTCAACACGCATAAACTAGTGTACCAGCTATTTTGTTATTAGGTACCAGCTGTTAATATATTTAATTTATTATTTAATTGTTAACTGAATTATTTTTGTAAGAAAGGTAGATTAATACGTAATGGTATTAGAAAGGTTCGCAAACGATCATAAAATTAAATTGATTCTGGAGTTATTGCTTTAAAATTCAGTGTAACGTTATAAGTCAAGAACTTTTTGAAGTAGATATTTTTCCTGAAATATGAACTTGTGAAAACCACTTCCGAATAGTGGTCAATGAATATCAAAGACAATTTATCAGAAACTTCTGTAACATCCTAAAAATATCTATACTTCAGGAATAAAAAAAAAAATAATTGCAGAATTACTATATACATCAAAAAATGTAATTAGTAAGTCACGAATACGAAAATAAATGTCGGAGTTAACACGTGTGATTTGTCTTAAATTTAAAAAATGTATACAACTACCAATTTCTTCAATCTTTTTAGATACCAAATACACTTATTACAAGAAAATATGTAGGCTGATGCAATATGTAGTGCGTAAAGGTAGTAACTTCATAATAGACACCATTGATGTCATTTTAAAAATAAGTTAAATGTAATGTACTCACCGACAGTGTACTGCTGTAAGATATCCGTCATATTGATGTGGATAATTCCTCTCTTTTCCTCCATAAAAGTATCACAGTGGGTCACCTTTCCACTTCCTGGGCCTCCTGCAATTTTAGGGAAAAAAATAAAATGATTTGAAATATATCAAAAATATGGTTCCCATATTTGGTGGCACAAACTTTTGTGGACAATCCTTTTAACTTAAAGATGACGCAATAAAATATATCGATCACTATAAAATTATCTTTTGGCTGTAATGAATTGATTTGATGATTTTTTGCAGTATCATCAGATACTATTCAGGATTACATAGGTCTCATTGAATTTCATTTTTTCATATTTAATTTGGCAATCAAATGCTTAATATAAATGCCCAGCACGCAAAATACTTTACGTCTTTTCATATCGGTGTACAAGCTCTCAGATGTGTTAAGTGCAAATCATCAAATGTTTTAAAAGCATCATTACAGCATGTTTAGATATTCACCAAAATCTTGTTTGAAGTACTCATGTAAACTCAGATAATTCAAATAACTTATATTCAATAAATAGATTCAAATTTTAATACCAGTTTTGGAGCTTCAAAGTTTCAAATTTGATTACTATAAACTTTTATTTTCTAAACATTGAGCTAAGGCATCAATTTATCGTATGATTGTTTCATATTTTTTTTGTTGCACGATTTTTATTTTATACTATGTTTATGTAAACATTTTCTGGGCGTTGTAATAATAATAATAATAATAAATAGTGTTGGCACAGAACGTTGTCAGCCAATTGAAAACTTAAAAATCATACCATAAAAATAAAATGGATGATGATCGGTTTTACAATGCAATATTACTTAAATGCGAAAGATATGGGTGAAAGTTATAATTTTGATTAAATACCTTAAAATAACCACGCCAGCACGCTAAATATGTATTTTTTGGCAAAACATGACAGTTTTTATATGCTTTGTACATAGGTATTTTACGGCGTTTAATCAAAATTTAATAAATAGGATCTAATAGTACATTTAACTGGCTTTTATATGAAAAAATTGGAATCGGACAAATTGATTTAGAGTGCCAAAAAAAACTTGGATTTCACATCAGGCTGTTTTTAGCGTTGTGTCATGGGTATTTCACGGAATATAATAAAAATTTGAGATAAGGGATCTGATAGTAAATTTAACCAGATTTAAGATAGAAAAAAAAAATTTGAGATCGAACTAATGTTTTTGAAGTTACAGCAAGAAATGTGCCAAAAAAACACACAAAAAAGATGAGGAAATAACAAAAGTTATGTTCCTAAGCGTGCTAATGGGTGTTTTACAGAATCTGATCACAATTTCATATACAGGGTCTAATAGAACATTTAACCAGTTTCAGATGAAAAAAAAAAAAAAAAAAATTTAGTTTCGAAGTTATAGCCAAAGTAGTACCGACATACGTATTTTAACGGAGAACTGCGACTTGCCGCAAAAGCATTCAATTCCTCTCCCTCCATACCTCCCTAAGCATTGGTCCCAGCAAAAAAGTGTATGGAATCTTTTTTGTAGGAAATTTTATGTAGATTAATTTAGTATATTGTTTTCGCTAGAGGCAGTAGTTTTCGAGATATTAACGAAAACCTGAAAAAAAAGAACCCTCAGGTATCATCTAGATGTATATGCTTTGAGGCATTTGGAATCAATTTGAGTTATGTTTGTTTTGCATATTTGTGCATATTTTGCTAAAAATGCATATTTCTACCTATTTTGAACTGTAATTCAATATTTATCTGCATATCCTGCATATAAGCATTTGACACTATTTTTTTATTTATTTAATGAATTTTTTTATGTTTCTGAGCAGAAAAAAAAATAAAATATTCCTAAATAAATTCAGAAACGTTGCTATAATAACTCCTGCTTTTTTTTTTCTCCACTGAATAGAATGAGTTAGTGTTTGTCCTGACACTGAATCTCCCCTTTCGTATTTGCTCCCCTTGGAATTGCTTAAACGGATTCATTTCTTGTTCTCCCTTCGCACAAATACTTGGAATATTATATCATTTTTCTTATTCCCTTTCTGCCAAACGTCATTCCATTTTCCAGTTTCTCACGCAGTGTCCACCAAAACAAATCATTCGTTAAATGTTTATTTGAGTACTCTTAAAATGCCGAAAAACATTCTTCAAGATGAAACATCTTGAGACTTTTATAAGCTATTTCATAGTATTTAGTAACACAGCACATAAAAACAGCAAAGCACAAACAAGACAAATGCAATAAGTCATTATACAAAATAAAAAAAATAAATAAAACTTTCGTTTTGCAAACTGCCTGGATCAGAAAAGTTTAGTTTCGATAAAGATTTATGTTGTATTACAACGAGCTGACATACACTCTTCCATGAATTAAGCCACTTTAAATTTCATGATGTGTTTTATTTTTTAATATTCTCCTTGTCTTTGTTTTGTTTTTAATAGTCTTCCTTTTTTTCTCTTTTCAGCACAATTATATATTTAAATTTTAGTTTGTACTAATGTATAACTATATACTTTAATATTTTTATTTTTCTAAATATTATTGATAGTTGTATATTTTCGTCATTTCTTCTCCTTCTTCTTTTGCATTTCCCCTTGTGTGCCTTTCAGCGTCGGGGTGCGTTCAGCCAGGAATGCCATTCTTCTCTGTTCCTTGCTAGGTTCCTTGTCTGGCGGATATCTTTGCCTCTCTTTCGGCACAACCTGTCCATGTATTCGAGGTATGGTAATCTTGGGCGGCCCCGAGGTCTTCTTCCCTCCGGGGCATAATCCATCGTCTTTAGTGGATCTCTGTGGGCTTCCATCCGTACCACATGTCCGAACCACTTCAGCTGCCTGGTCTCAATGGCTTCCATGACTGGGGCGATCTCCAATTCTTCCCTAATCCTCTCGTTTCGGATTCGGTCCCTCCTAGTCCTCCCAACAATCCTACGAAGAAATCTCATCTCTGCCGCTGTGATTCTGCTCTTCTGCCTGTCCATGAGGATCCAGCTCTCAGAACCATATAAGAGTATCGGCAGGTATATCGATTTGAAGATATGGAGCTTAACGTTCTTGCTCACTTCTCTTTTACCAACAACAGTGTTGCAGATCTGGTAGTATACTGCGTTTGCTTTGCTTATTCTACTTGATATTTCCGCGTCAACTTTCCCAGATCTGTCCAAAACTGCTCCCAGATAGGTAAAATCGGTGACCACCTCCAACTCTTCTCCATTGCAGTAAACCAATACCTCTTCCTCTTGCCTTCCAACTTGTAGGACCTTACTTTTACTGGCGTTTATGTCCATGCCTTTTCTTCGCAGCTCTTCAAACCACTCTGTGACAGCCTGCTGGAGCTTCTCCACTGAGTCAGCGATCAGCACTATGTCGTCTGCATATATTAGGAGCTGAGTTACCACTGGCATGAGATTTCTTCGACCCAAAAATGTCCTTTCCGTCCTTCTTTTACATATGGACGCTATTTCGTCCATAAACAGTACGAATAGCAAGGGGCTTAGACTGTCACCTTGCTTTACCCCTCTGGCTATATTAAAATGCCTAGATTCCTGACCGTTTAATCTTATAATTCCTTTTGGATCTTGGTAAATGGACCGGATTGCTTCCACTAGTCCCACTGCAATACCCTTCACTCTCAGCGCTTCCCATATTTCATTTCTTGGAACTGAGTCAAAGGCGGATTTGAGGTCCAGAAAGGCGAGGTACATATTTTTATCTCTGTCCCAGGACTTTTGTAAAATATTTCTGAGGGTGAAAATATGGTCCTGGGTTTGTCGCCTGGGTCTGAAACCGGCCTGCTCCTCTCCAATAAGAGGTTCCACGAGTGGTCTCAATCGGTTCTCTAAAATGGATGTATATAATTTATAGACAACTGGTGAAAGGCATATTGGTCTGTAGTTGGAGCAGTCCGCCTGGCATCCTTTCTTATGTATAGGGACTATAATGTTATATTCCCAGTCTCTTGGTATTTTCTTTGCATCCCACGCTTTTTGAAAGATCAATTGGAGAGCCTTTAGCAGCTCCATACCTCCGTATTTAACAAATTCTGCCACTATACCATCTCGGCCTGGAGCTTTCCCTGTTTTCATTCTCATTACCGCTCTTTCAACCTCATCATCCTCTATCATCTCATCCACGTCCGACTCATTCCATTGTCGATCCTGGTATTCGTGGTTCAGCCTGTCTTCGCCAAATTGTGCCTCAAAAAACTTTCTCCACACTTCCAAAATTTCATTATCTTCTGTAACCAGTTTCCCTCGTTCGTTCTTGATATTTCTTACCGGTTTACTTTTCCTGCCTCTAAGAGTCTTTATTTTCCTCCAGAAGAGTTTAATATTCTCTTGGTGGTCCTTGTCCAGTTCCTCACCAAACTCTTCCCAAGACTTTTGTTTAGCTTTTCTGACTGCTTCTTTGGCTCTGTTTCGTTTCGTAACATAGGCCTGCCAATTATCTGGGGTTTTGGTCCGATAGTAGTTTTTTCCACGCTATTTTTTTCTCTCTAACGATGACTCTCAGTTCTTCATTCCACCAAGAAGTACGCTTGTCCTTTGTCGATATTCGTTTCAATCCGCACACCATAGATGCCGACTCCAGGATGCTATTCTTGATATTCTTCCATACATTGTCTAGGCTTGAGTCTGCATCCAGTTCTTGGAGCTTCAAACGTAGTAATTCTTCATATTGGGCTCTTTTCTCGGGATCCTGTAACTTTTTTACTTCTATCCTCTCATACGCTTTTTTCTGTACCTTGCGCTCCTTAATTACCTTTGTGTCCGCTACAAGTAGCATGTGATCACTCCCAATCTCTGCCCCTCTGATAACCTTCACATCTGTGAAACATCGCCTTATATCGCGACTATAAAGAAAGTAGTCAATGATGCTGTTGGCATTTCTTTCTACCGCAGAGAAGGTTATCTTATGGCATGCCTTGTGGGGAAAAAATGAAAAAATATTTTCGTCATTTAATTGCACATTTTACCATATATATTTGCATGTATATATATACATATATAGTTAAATATTTTTCAGTTTTATTGTATATAATTCACACCCTTAGTTATTATACTTTAAAATGGCTGTAAAAGCTATTTAGAATAGTAAAGTGACCTTTATGAATATGGGAAAATCTGTTCAAAAATAAGTTTTCGGAAAACTTATGCCAAAACTGCCGGAAAATTACAGGTTCCTTCTAATCCCCCCCTGATAGCAACAGCCCTAGTTGTCAGCATACACTTATTTATCCATATTTTACGCCCATCAAAAGATCCAGTTTATCTTGTCCAATCAATATTCGCCAATGACCTGTCATTATTAAATTCAATTTCTGTTTAACAAAGTTGTGATGTACATAATAATTACAACTATTTCTACTGACCAAGAACAAAGACGACAGGAACCTTTGGCGCTTCAAACTTGACAGTGCCAGCGTTCTGTGAAGGGAACTGCCCTTCAGGTGGTGTCCTGGCGTAGCGGAACTCTCCCTCATCTCCAAGCCATCCCTCGTTGTTTTCCTCTTCGAACTCATCCTGTGCGTTTTGTTCTCTCTCTGTAATATAATGACCATCCCATTAATTAGTTAATTAAAAACATATAAATCTTAAAAAAAAAAAAAAATAATAAATACTGAAAATAGGTGGGTACCTATTTTGGAAACCTCTTTCGCTAGGAAACTTCGCTTCTACCGACGGACACTGGTAAAAACGGTCAATCTAGGTGGACATTGCTCATAACTTCTAAAGTAATATTCAAAATCACTTGACAACGTTTGAGTATTTTTTATTTTTGCAATAAACTATAATCAAATAAAATAAAAATAAGCACTAAAATATTTTTTTGATAACTAGAAAAAAATGTTGAATAAAGAAACGACAAAATTGTTCAAAAAAATCTGAATATTAAATTAAACGCGCCAGGCAAATTCCTTCCATCAACATACTTCCTAATTATCAGTTCCTATCTCAGTGATAGAACTTTCAAAGTAAACCATAAAAATTCCTATTCCTCCCTCTTTACCCAATCTCGAGGTCTCCACTTGGACAAACGTTTAACTTGGAATCCACATAAAAGACTAAAACGACAGGAAACTGCTCGTCGTTTTCGACTTCTTCAACATTTACTAGACAAACGCTCAAACCTTCCGCTTTACTACAAAAGATTCATTTACATGGCAGATATCAGACCTATTTGGACATATGGAGTTGAGCTTTGGCGCTCAACTAAACCTTCTAATTCTTCCCGTACGCAACCCTTACAATCCAAAATCCTTCTAAAAATCCATAATGGTCCTTACTTTGTTACAAATAAACTTATCTATGAAGATCTTAATGTCCCAAATGTTACTGATTTAGCCCAAACCAGATACCTATCCTTTCATAGTAAGCTCCATAACCACTCTAATCCACTAGTCTCCCAACTGGCTTCGCACTCCATTCCTGATAATCCTCAAAGGCGTCTGAAAAGGAGAACCTAGAGACCTTCTAGAGTAGAATTTATTGAAGTGCTACTAGTGAGTAGTTCTTCACAAGTTATTTGCATGCCATTGTATTCACTATCACTACATTTACTTGATGTATATATTCTGTACAGTTGTAAATTTCAATAAATTTATATATATATATATATAAAAAAAAATTAACGCAGATAACATTTTTTATAAGAACAAGAAATTTTACACAGAGCTTTTTTATTTATTATTTTAGTACTCAGTTGGTTCTGATACTAAATGTAATAATTTGTTCCAAATTATCTTACTGTCATAATATAATTTTAATCGCAGAGACACTAGGGAAATGGAATATAGAGCTGAATCGGCCGTGTTCTTGTCTGTGGCTTGCTCTTCTTGATTCTCGTGTTCGTCATCATCTTCAGCGTCTAATTGTAGTCCAAATATCGCTGATTATAGTTGAAATGACCGAAACTTCTATCGCAGTCCCATTTCCAAACAATGTTAAATTGATTCAAAAAGTATTGCTCTTCAGAACATTTTCCAAATTCAAAGCCAACTGTTGACTGGTATGGTCCAGAAGGCAATATGGGCCAAGGGCAAGTGCCTCGGTATCTACTAAATTTCCCTTCAGCCCAGCGGAAATTTTTTTCAACAAATTTTGACGGGTCCATCGACTTTGAAATATGAATAAAAATATGCCCACTTTTTTCATTACCAATTTCTGGGTGTCCTCATCAGTTATACCATATAAAATTAACTGTTCTCTGACGTACTGTTGACTTCAGACAATTTTGCATTTTCCTCAGAGGGTGCCATGCCCACCGCACATACAGAACTTTTGAGGAGGGACTTTATCCTAAAAACAATAAATAGCTTAGGGCTATGGGTCTGGATGGGCTAGATTTCAAATGTTACATATTCTTTAGATGTTATTCTTTAAGTGGCATAAAAGGAGAAACTGAGAGAAAAAAAATGCGAAAATCTATTAACTTGCTAAATATGTTCACTTACTTCAACTAAGTGCACCCAAAAGGATAAAATTATATATATGTATCACTCACCATGGAACGTTAATATATGGACCGTTGATATATTATTGGTGGCGTTATTATATGTACCACACACTACGAATGGTTGGCCACAACTGAAATGCTCTGCACCAGTGTTAATCCATCAAATCTTAGTCTTATTGATGTTTATATCTCGTCAACCATCCCTTGATACGATTTCAATATCCATTCAATGCTCTGTTGGCATGGAAGTTGTTCCTAATGTTCACCTAGATTGGCCGTTTATACCACTGGCTGTCCCACTGACCATTGACACTGTTTTTGTTTTTTTATTGAAGGAATTTTCGTCATCATTCGAAATTTCTCTCATTCCTCCACTCATCACTGCCAGTCACTTCCTCCTCTACTAGTCCCCGGCCTGCCATCCTTACAGCCACGAAATCTCTCCATCTGAAGCGAGGCCAACCTCTCTTCTCTTACTCAGTTAAATATTTTGGAATTCTTTTATCATCCATCCTTTTAATAAGCACGTACCATCACAGCCTTCACAGCATGGAATCTTTTCCCTTGCAAATTTTTCAGTGTCCATGTTTTGGAGCTATAGAACATTACGCTTTTTACAAGGGCCATATAAATTAATTTTTTTTTATTTGCATACATTTTTTCACTCCGGAGACTTAATACTCAAAGCAGTGCAAGAACTAGAGAAGAGTTAAAAAACACTAGCAGAAGGACTAAAATCTATTGGTCTGCTAATTTCAGTCCTCTGGAATCGAATAATAAATATGAAGGGGTCATAAAAAAATAAACAAAAAAAAAAAAATTAAGAGAGGTTAGAGAGATTGTACTTGGAAGATATTAAATGGTTTATTAGGGCAACAAAGCTCAACACCGTATATCCAGAAGTTATAAAATAGCTTTTATTAAACAAATTCTGAAATATTCGGGAACGATTAAGTATGACAGACTGATAAAAAAAGATTAATAATAATATTTACCAAGATATGAATACTTTAACAATAACAAAGCTTATAGATGAGGCGCCTAATTGCTAAACGTAGCAAATCCACCAAAAATCGAAATTGAGTTTTATGTATCGTTCGATCCAGCTCCTTGCCACGAAGAAGACTGACTAGGTTTTAAGTTTGAAAATGAAGTAAAAGCTGTTCAAATTTACAATTAAAAATTACGTACTGTTGCAAAAGGGAGTAAAACCATGACTATCACAGTACCAAAAGGGAGTATCACAATATTGCTGCCATATTATGCATATTATTTGTCAGATTTAGGAGACATAAACGAGGTGGAAGAAACTCAATTAGCTGTTTAGAAAAGTTACCTGTTATTTTGATCGTAATTACTATTGACTAGTCCATTTTTTAAATTATATTTCATTTTTTTGTTTGTTAAACTAAACTAATAAATATTTTTCAACATTATAAAAAAAGTTTATAGATTAGATATTTGTTTTGAATTTTAAAGTTACCTACCTACTAAAAAAAAGAGTCAACAATATTTTGATATTACTACGTAGTTCAATACACAAGTAAACAAATATTTTTTAATGATAAATCGTTTTTAACCATTTTCAACGAAGTTTTACTAAAAGTCTGTCTAGAAGTAAGATGAGGAATAATAATAATTTGTTTAGGAAAATGTGTATTGTGATTACATAGACTAGTCCATGTATGTACATATATTGTTTATTACTTTACTGTCCGTTTTTATTGTTCACCAAGCTAATAAGTAACATTTTTAATCCATCATTTCAATTCTATAAATCAACTCAGCACATGCATTTATTTCATTATCAAAAAGGATTACTTCTGAAACTGTTGAAAAACGGAGTGAGTCCCCAAAACTGATGCAAAACGGAGTAAGTACAGAAGAAAAACCAATTTTTTAAAAAAACTGGTCAATAGGGGCCCTTATTACGCTTGCACACCTAAAACCATCTATTTTTCTGCTAATTATACAAGAAAAATTACATTCATATCAATTGGGAATCATATTGCAATGTTTTTTGGCTTCTGGTGAAAAAATTAGAAATTTAGTTTTGCTACGATTGGCAACTGGACGCCACAGATAATGATTATTAAATTTTATTAGGAAATAAATAATATCAACTGATTATGAGTTTAATATAATAGCTTTTCTCTTAAAAAATTAATAAGATGATTTTAGTTGACCCTGCATATAATAATTTTTAAATTCATACTGTCTTAACTTTATGAATCCTAGAAGGATTTTGTCGAATGGAATTACTAGCACCGAGATAAATCCTATGAATTATTTGGTTTAGAAACTGTCGGGGCCGACAATGTTATTTTTTTTATTTTTTTTTTTTTTTGTGATGTGTTGTTAATAATTGTTAATATGACTACCACTTCTCTTCCTCGAGACACGCAGTATAGACATAGACCTTTGAGGCAGTCACGTCGCTCCCGGAACAGAGCAATGGCGCATATGAGGTTCTGACCTTTTTCAAACTTTTTACATCTTGAATCACAGCAGCGCAAAGATCGCTGGAGAGTCCTGCCGGATACTTATTGGTGAAATCTCTCATTTTCTTTCATAATTGTGTAAAATTATTATTAATGGTTGTTAACGGTTAAGATATAATATAATTAATCATTTGTTTCCAGTTGATTTCAACAAAGCATTTATTAATTACGGATAGGGATATAGAAGATAAGGTAACAAAGGTTAACTTAACCTGTTAATGTATGGATTTGTTATTGTTATTTATTCACACAAATTTTATATGTTCCATAGTCATTTCTTTGATGATTGTCTTATAATTAATTGTTTCTATGCATTAATAAAAAAATACATGGTTACAAAAAATAATGTATTTATTCTGAACTGCCCGCCTTATAACAAGTAGTTGGTTTCGGCGGAGTTCGCAATGAACCCCTAACCGCCGCTACAGCCATCGAAAGAGGTGATGGAAGGTGATGGGCAGAAGACCGCGAGGACGACCAAACTCTATGAAGATCATCACCAGAGAACAGAGTAGAGGGGAAACTCCCTTAAATGAAGAGGATAAGCTAGATCTAGTCCAGTCAATAAAGGATTATAGTGTGCATTGTCTGTAACCCAAGGTTTTTCTTCGGAAACATGTTCAGGGTAGTTAGGAAGTTAACATACTAAAAGTCAATAAGTATATTGTTCTCATAATCATGCCCTACTGTGAAAAAACAGGTTACAATAAAATTATATAAGTTATACAAGTTATTTCAAAACATAAAGTTAGCTACTTTATAAGTATATAACAACATGTATTAGAATAATTAAATATATATAATTACAGAATATGGACGAGTATGAAACTACTTACGTACATGTTACTGGTGGATATGGTATCGACTGACTAAATTCTAACAATTCTAGAACACAAATGACCAGGGGATTTCCCAACTGGTGGTATTCCCAAAGATGCAAGTACAAAAAGGATTTTCGTATTTAGGTGCAATATACTTATAAATGGATAAATGATATATATTATATACATTAATGTAAATGTATATCATTGGTCTGAATGTATTAAATTGGAATAACAGGTGTTGAGATATAGAACGTCTGATTTTTTGTTTATTGCGCGATTTTTAAATTGTTATATGGTTATCATTTCTTTAATATTTCTTTTAAAATTATTTTGTTCATGGTGAATAATTTAGGGGGAATCAAATTTAAAAGAATATTTCGTTTGCCTGTAATGTGTGGTGAGAACTGTTTGGTCAGGTTTATTCGGCTTTTTAGTTATAAACGTGCAACTGTATTTATGTTGATAACCACGTCGTTTGAGATATTGTACCGATGTACCGAAATAAGGTTTGAAATATAAGACTTGCCAAAACTATCTTCGCACGGTATTTCCTAAACAATATTGGACTGTAATTCTAATTTTTCTGTATTCTTGGTTTTGGTGAATAATTTTTCTATGTTAGAAGCATTTTTGAATGTGACAGTGTAGTCAGTTTTATGGTAATTTGTGAGAGTTTTTCTGAGTCTTTCTGATAGTGTTTGTATATATGGAATATTGTAATATCTTTTATAGTTATTTTCATTTTGTTTCTGTTGAGTAATTTTTTGTTATATATATATATATATATATATATATATACATTCTAATTTATCTTCAACCTGTCAAAAGATATACCAATTTATGCGGAATTTAGCAGTGGTCTACATAAGGGTTACGTATTCTAATTAACCTTAAATAATGAGCTCCAATGATTCATTTTCATTCTGAGTCCTAAAACCTAGCGCACATGTTTTTGTCACAGGTTCTATCTTTTTTAATTAAATAAGTTGCGGTAAGTCGCAATTCTCAGCGAAAAAACGTTTTTCGATTCTCTTGAGGCTATAACTTCTAATCTATTAATCCCATCCATAATTTCATTTTTTCACATAAAAGCTGATTAATTTTACTATTAGATCCTATAGATGAAATTTTGATCAAATCCCGTAAAATACCCATGCAGCACGCTGAAAACCCCATACTGTTGTGAAACCCAGGTTTTTACGCCACATTGCTCGCTATAACGCGTGGGTATTTCTCGGAATTTAATCAAAAGCAAATAAAGATAAATTGGGATATATATACATTTTTTAAAGTCAATTTGATGCTCTACATCATTTATTATGAGGACTTTTGTCAAAGGATGAACGGCTTAGATATGGAGAGAGAACGTGTGGTGTAAATTTTCGCAACTTTTCACATTTTTCAAGCGTATATCTCGGGAACGGTATGGAATATGAAAAAAAAAGTATAAAATAAAATTTGTAAAAAATTAAATTATCTTATACTTACAATAAGTAAATAGTCATGTTTTTCGAATTGTGCGAATAAGTGGGGACCTTTGAAAAAAATGGGACCTTCCTCCCCTCCCCCTTCCTGTTCCCAGGCACGAAAACGCCAGGATTTTTCGTATGTTAACTTCCTAACTATCCTGAACATGTGTCCGAAGAAGAACCTTAGAGTACAGACAAAGCACTCAACACCCTCATTTTCGGCCTTCATTGATTGGACTAATCTGGGCGGTATGGCTTCGTTGGATTGAGAACCCGCTACGGTACAAATGACATTAAACGTAATGATAGAAATAAAAATTCTTTGATAGTTGTATTCTTGAATATACTATTTTCTTTTGAGCTAGAGTAGAGGAAGCGCATAAAGCCCAATGGAGAAGAGGATATTATAGTGTCGGCCCTTATGGAGACAATACTATATATATTTTAGGGCATGGCTAATAGGGCCGCAATGCTGTGTATTGGCCGCAAGTTACACTAGTTTGTGTACATCCTTCACGCCAGCAATCAACTACGTCATCATTTATTTTTAAGTGAGGATTGGAAAACATCTGGGCCAAATTAATACTCAGGGAATATTAGATAGGCATTTTCGAAGTGTAAAAATTCGGAGATAGCAGAGTATTTTGAGTCCATCCTTACTGATTTGCCAGAAATTGACTTGAAAGCCCTGAGCTCAGACCAGCAGTATTTTTATGAAATTTACAAAGTAGTTTCTTCGATTTGCCACACTCCCATGCAACATGTGACAGAGCAGTGTCTCACTCATGGTTGTTAACAACTTATACGTGGCACTGAAGTCCCATTTGCTGATCCTTATAATAAGTTTTATGTTTTCTGTTGGGAGATAAAAAAGAATTCTACTTCCACGAATGGATTCTTCACTTCTATGACATGATAGAATACTTCCCTGATGGACTTGAAAAAAATAGTTGAATGAGTAACAGTTTTTTTCACTCTCCCTAAGAATATTACCTTGCAAATTTCACATGCTACATGGGCACCAGTTCGTGAACTGGTTTTTTTTTAGGATTAGGGATGCCAGGAGTTATGAGGAACTAACATCTGACAATTTAAGATTCTTTTATTGGACTTCTATGCAGTTGAATATAATACCATGGTTTAATTCTGTGGCAGTAACGAAGGAAATCCATCGACGATCTACCTAAGTGAAGCAGACATTACAAATGTCTCATGCCATTCTCAAACTATTGAGAGAAACATCAAGCTAGTAATATAGGCGTCTGCTGAAGTTTGGCGCAAAAAGAACCGAGACGGGTTCATAAGAACTGAAATATACTCTAGGAAGCAACTTCCACGTTATGACACGAAAAAGGAATTTCTCAATATTGATGACACGCGACCTCAGGACAGTCATCCAAACAAGTAAATATTTTATGAATTATTTTCCAAGCCCTCTGACTGAAAAGTTTTCTTAGCAAGCAATAAAACTTGAATACTCTCGCATTTTTAATCAAATCTAAAACTTCAAACGAATCGTGCGACTTCAAGACTGTCATATTTCAGTCACAACCTTTTACTTAAAAAAAAAAAATTGTTTTGCCAAAAAAAACCCTTAAATCCTCCTCCTTATATATGAACATGAAGAGTACATCTGAGATGCTGATTTGAGCTTAAGTGAGGATTAGGATACTGATAAGGACATAATTTGTCAACCCGGAATTTAGGGTATTTAGTACAGGGAACATAGGGGAATTTAGTACGTCGAACCTTGAAGTCCAAAAATTAAAAGGTCTGACTGCTGGAAATCGTTCACGATTCTTAGCTCTAAATGTGGTAAAAAGTCTTCCTCGAAATAGCGTCAGGTTTGGGCGGGGGAGGGGCGGGGGGAGGAGAGGGTCGAAAATTATATGGTTTTACTTTTTAATTAAATAACTCAGAAATCGTTACTTTTAGCACATTTTGTGTTTTAAACATTATTAAAGCCAAGAAAATTTTCTTATATTCCGTAAAACATCCATGCAAACACGCTGAGAAACTGTCCGATCCTGAATTTCTTTTTTCCATATCAAAGCTAGTTAAATTTACAATCAGATCTCATATATGAAGTTTTAAATAAATCCCGTGATGCATGCCAGCATTCTGAGAACTCGTACTTTTGTGAAATACACATCCGATGCTATTCCGTGGAACACTTTTTACCACAATTAGAGCTAAGGATGGTGAACAATATCCAGCAGTCAGACCTTTTTATTTTTGGTCTTCAAGGTTTGGGCATTTTTTGGTCTAATTTCCCTGTACTAATTCCTCAGTTCTCAAGCTTCGATCGTATTTTGGATTGTTCTTCAATATTCGGAGTCTGGTACACCTTGTACTTTTTTTATTCTCTTCAATAAACCTCTTTTCTATCGGTTTAATTGGCTTATATACTGTTTATTCTACTTTTATTTCCATATATGCCCATAATTCTTTATAAGTCTTTTTTTAAGGCACCATAAAACATATCGACTTGCTTTGATACTAATACAGCCCAAAACAAATAAATATTTTAGATATCTGATTGAAGTATTACATTTTTCAAAATTACAGTTTTTATCTTTGTATTCATAAAAATAATCGATGCCATGTTTAAACAAACAGTCATAAATTGTTATACACATTTAAGTTTGTATGGTGTGATACTCATTTTTGCAATAAAAGCAATTAAATTTGTTTTTCTTTCTAGTTGTGCCAGCTTTAAATCAAAGTATGGATAGCATGGAACTTCCAATAATCTTTATTTTAAGAGATCTTTAGGGAAGCGTAAAATTATCAACCTTATTGTCCATTTAATCTAGTGATATTTAAAGGCCAATAGTTTATTATATTGCAAATTTGCATTGATCTACTAAGTCGTCTATTTAAATGAAAACTTATTATTATATTAAGGACTACAGCCCTAGTGGCTTCATAAAGAATCGACAGCTATCTTTGTTTATTTCCGCCTTCTCCTGCCTCTCACTCCCAGTCTTCTCAGGTCATCCTGGACGTTGTACAGCCACCTCAGCTTTAGCCTCCCCCTCAATCTCTTTCCTCCCGGCCTATCGTACATAATCTTTTTCGGTAGTCTGTTTTCCGGTATCCTTTGCGTATATTTATGGAAATAGAACCTTACCTAATCATAATTCAAGAAACTAAATAAATCAAACAAACAAAAGGTGCTATATTGATTATAAAATACATTTGTAGGATACCAATTTATTTGTGTGTATATATATATATATATATATATATATATATATATATATATATATATTTTTTTTTTTTTTTTTTTTAGTTTGCGACTGGTCTCTTGTTTTGGCACAGCATATAATTTTTGAAAATTGTAGCAATTATATAAGAAATAAAACATTAAAAAAAAACATAATAAATTATAAATCTTGCTCGATTTACTAAGCTTCTACTTATTCTCTCATTCTGCCATGATTATACTTATAATATCTACCTAAGACGTGGCGTGAGATAAGCTCTTAGATTTCTTGGGACCCACCTTTATCCCTCTAATTTTTCTAAATCTTGATATTTTTTTTTTTTACTATTGATCCCTCCAGATTCATTTTACTAAGAATAGTATCACTAAAATGCATTAACATTCAATGATGTACATTGTATTATTCATCAAAAATAAAAGATTTAGATATTAAAAAAAAATAATAATAATATTTTCAATAGTTTCATGAGTTTTATTTTCAATAGATAAATATTTATTTCATGATAAGTTCTTTTAAAAGACCCAGTTTAATATAGTTCTTCGAAACCATTTTAATGACTAAAATCGTCTGTTGTAAACCAAAAAATATAAAGCGTATAGAATAGATTAAAAAGAAAAATTTATTCTGGGACCAAATCCCTTAAGAATAACATTACATAACACAAAGTGAAATCATATCTCTCCTAGAGATTTTTAAAATAAAACAAGATAAATAAAAGTTAATACAGATTTACATTAGGAGAAAACAAAATTCTAGATAGGGAGGAAAAAAGAAAAATAGTCAAAACTGAAATGAATATTAAAAATAGAATTGTAGAGAGAGAAAAGAAAAAATGATAACAAAAAAAAAAAAATAAAATAAACATTAATCTACACAAAAAATAAAACATTAGCATAGAAAGCTAATAATTTAGGCTTATTTCTTATGTCTGGCATACTAGAATGGCATACATTATCAGACATCCTTATAATTAGAGAGTTTCAGCTTTAGTTTGGGGAGAAAGAAGATGGTGAAAGAAGAAAGTTTCGGACGTTCGGAAGGAAGAAGCATTGTGAATACATGATGGACCAGAGAGGAACGTTGGAATGCAGTACTTCTGTTGGATGGAATTTAGCGATCGGAACGATGTGATCTGGTATGTAGTGATTGGATTACGGACTTGAATTGCAGGATACTTTACATAAAGGGAAGGTGATGGATGTTGACAACTTGGGATAAGTAAATGCCAAGTATGTATTCTCGGCAGAGGGAGGGGGAAAGCCAACTTATCTAGATGTAAAAATAACAAACATGGGACCGTCTTGAGGTTCCGAATACAAACCTAATACAGCAATTCATGATCTGTTATTATCTGTCCTCAAGAGCCATAGACAGCCAGATAAGGGAGGATACTAGGAGTTTCCGTATGAGTAAAGGAAGGAGGTAACGGGAGCGGTGAAATAGTTTTAGGATACCAATTGATCTTCATAGACCAGTAACAGAGTCAGCTAAAATTTTAAGCGAAAAATCAAAAGATTAAAAAATTAGTTACCAAAATCGAGTTAAAAGCAATATTTGATTTAAACAAAATAAAATTTAGAGCTGATGAAACTTGACGAAAACTATATATGCAGCATGCTTTTAGGAGATAAAGAGCAGTCTATGTCTAGAGTATATATTAGTATGTATATGTATTTAATGGGTATATTCTTCAGCCTCAGTCAAGAAAACAAGAAAATTAAATATTTAAACAAATAAGGAATGTATTCAATTAAATTAATTTGTTTCAAACAAATGCATTTATATTAGCAACGCTGACTCCCATTTACTAATAACTAAATTTAAATCGTTTAAAAATTCATCTATTTATCAAACCAATCAATAATTCATACGACGGCTTTCTAAACTCATTATTTTCAATCTCTTGACGGTTCCATAGTATCTCATGCTTTTAACATTCGATCTGACAGGTGACTGACTATATCATCTCATCAGTTGACAATAAATCGATTTCTTACGACAGTTTAACCTGAACTACGTTCTGTGAGGAAAGTATATTTCTAATGCGGTGCCTACCGCCAGTAAGGAGGATGCTCTCCTTATATCAAAGTAACGACCTATCGATTTCCAATTATTTACTTTTATCGAGATAGCTGACCGGCATTTTAGTAATTGTCCCAATAGATACCCTCTGTCACGAATACTGGCGTGTCATCAGTGGAAACCGGTTAGTGGCGCTATTAGTTATACGTTACTAATTAAAGCTGCTGAAGTAACCTGTTACTTTTGAGAGTACGGTATACAATATAACGTTTTTTATCATTTTCAATATAATAAAAAAACATTTGAATATTTATTAAATTAAAAACTTGACAAATTATTAGAGTTTAAAAGATTAATGTTTGAAACTTGAAATGACAACAAAATCTTATTTAGGCAACCATTCAGCATTGCATGCCTTAAGCCAAAAGCAATAAGATTTAAAGTTTAACATCTTTGAGAAAAATGGATTTTGAAAACTCCAACGCAGCTTTAAACTTTTCGCCATGAAATCCATCAGGTTTCCAATGAAAAAAATAAATAAATTCTAGTTGCAATTAATTTATTTTTTTCATTTTTATTTGCATTGGAAAAAGCTCTGTAACTTTTTAAATGAAAAAGAGATTGAAAAACCAGAACAAAGTGGATAAAAAGTATATTTGTATTTTAATTATATCAAAGGAGGTTTGAAATTTTCCCATCCTCAGGTAACCTTTTTTGCTGTGTTGCATCACATTATCACTATTTAAAAAGCTACTTACAACCTACTCTCAAGCAGTTTTTTAAGTGAGTAGGTTGTAAGTAAAGTAGCTTTTTCAATAGTGATAATATGACGTAAGACAGCAAAAAATGTTACCTGAGGATGGGAAAATTTCCCAAAACGTATTGGTAAAAGTGATAAAATTATAAGGAGTATATACTGATCTTGGTGGTGAATTTGTATCTTTAAAATGTGGGCCATAAGATCTTTTTGGGGTGTTGCTCAACAGTTGAGACTTCAAGATTAAACCTAAATATACAAACTTGAACTAAAAATTAAAAAATAATATTTTAATATTTCGAAATAAAGAGCATTAAAGGAAAATAAACGAAATTATCGATACTTATATACCTATTCATAATTTTGATCAGTTTTACATTGATTTGATTCATAAATTTGATTTTTGGAGTCGATCTAGCCAAGAAGGGCTGTTTAATCCTGCCTTTAAAACAAACTTTCTACACTTCTTTACAATTATCATCTTTCTTTCGATTTGAGTTGGTTTTGGTTTGCACCGACTCCAAAAATAACAAATCATAAATTATGGATAGGTATACAAGTATCCATAATTTCTTAAATGAATCTTTTCATGTTTGCTCTTGAAGTCGGTTTTTGTTTTTTTCTTGAATAGCGCAGAGTTGGTTTCAATAAAATTTTTATGGCACCACGTTTGAAGTATGACCTACCGATCAAAAAAAGAATCTTCAAAATCGATTTTTAATTGACGGAACAATCGCGTAACAAACATGCAAAAAAAATAGATAATGTTTTTTCTCCTATTTAAAGTCAGTTAAAAATTACAATAAAGCTTTTAAAAGAAAAAAATATTTCTGTTTTTATAAACAGATTAAGAAAATTTATATACAAATGTCTTTGAAAAAAAAAAAAAAAAGAAAAGCTTTTTTATTTTATTTTTAGTAGATATGTTTTTTTTTTTGTAACGTTTTCCATTTTTTAAATTATTATTAAGTAACTTTTATTGAAACTTAATTCTTAATCTGGAAGATTTTTGTTTTAACTTTAAAACTAAATTGAAGCATTTAAAATCCGCTTGGTTTTCACAGTGGTATCAAACTTCATTGATTTCGGATCAGGGAGGAGAATACCTGTTGACTAGTGGTGTATGTACTGTATATTTTACTGCCAGTAACGCATTAAATTTCGGTATTTTATATAAATAATAAATAAAAAAATAATTCCTAGGGTCCGCTATCTTTTCCCATTAAAAATTCCTTGTTTCTTAATGAAAGATTCAAATATAACCAGGCACTCAACGTCACCTTTTTTATTATTATTTAAAACATTGTTTGTAGCTATTTTTAATTGAAATGCACTTAATGCACGTCAGGCAAATAAGTTTATTGTTATATTTCAATTAGGAAGATAACAATAAGATCATTAGCCTATATATTTTCCGCTGCTAAGGTTGGTTGACAAAATTAAAATTGAATACGATCAAGATTATATGAATCAATTAAGTTTTTCCATTAGCATCAAAAGCTAAGTATATATTCAAGAAAAAAAAAAACAGTTGAGACTCAAAAATGAGAGAAAAGTTTTGAAAACTATTGAAGATGTCACGAGTAAAAATGATCATGTTTAAAGAATGAGTGACAACGTATAAGAATTAAAATTTAATGAAGCACAGCGGAAGATGAATTAGGTGATTTATTAAAGTTAAAGGCAGTTTTTAACAGACATCCGAATATAATTTCCATGCTGGGTATGTTTCAACCGCTATTCTTTCACGAATGTTCAACAAACTCCAAATTCATACCCTCAATCCACCCATTTTATTATCCAACATTGATTTTTTTTTACTTCCATACTATCAAAACTGTTTGCCCAAAGAAAAAAGTAAAGATCTTACTCGTATCCGCTCAAATATAAATATATATATATATATATATATATATATATCAAGTACTAAAACACAGGCCAATATTTTTTTTTTATGTTTAAGTAAATTTTATTAAAACAGATGTAAGCCGAGGGAATGGTTATGGTTATAATTCTTCGTATACATTTAGAAACATTATTTATTTCTATGACTGTACAAAGCTATTTATGTGCAACTTATTTATGATAATGTCACATAACTCATAAAAAATATTTTAAAAATGGCAAATTAAAAAAAAAATTAACATAGTATTTGCCTAAAACATTCAGTAAATTTTCAAAATATTTCGGTTCTATCATTCGAAAAAAAAAAAAATTAAAATAAATGTAAACTACGGCAAGAACTCACACATAATTTATTGTTTAAGAAAATAAAAGTTAATGATGTTTTATTTATAAATCGGTTTAGTTCAAACTCAACTTACTTTTCGTACAGTAAAATGTTCACATATTTAGCATTTCGAAAAAAAAAATATGGATTTAAATATGGGCTAAATGGAACTACCGTTGAAATTGTCAATTAATTGATCATCAGAAGTTTTCCTTATTTTCTTTTATCTTTTGTTTGAGTTTTAAGTGATGATTTTATATTTTCTTAGTACATTCTCAAATTACACTCGTTACTTATTCTTACATTTCCAAATGGTTATTTGCTGCAGATTTAAAATTCCTCTTGACTTGAATAAGTAGAAACTCAAGCTCAGTTTTCTTCTTCGTCGTTAATGTTGAATCAGTATTTCATTTTTTTTTTTTTTTTTTTTAATACTTAATTTCAAGATTTTTAGTTGATGATAATTTATTTTAGTTGACTAATAATTTTATTGGTTTAATATAGTATATAATATACCTGTGTCGAGACAGATGCCCATGTTGGCTAACCGAGATCCCGCCACATGTTTACCGTAGAGGCACTTCTCAGAGACTGACCAATGTCCAGCCCTGCGCCGTAAGGACGGCATTTGCCCCTCGACTGATGATGGTATTGGTATTTGCTAACAGAGTTTGTTTACCGAAATGTATATTCAATTAAAAGTAATGGAGTGCCAGAGAAATTACTGAAAACCATTTAATCGACCACTTTACACCTTGTTTTGAAATATTAATTTTAGATTAGTTCAGTTTATACTCTACGTTGAGAGGCAGTCAAGGAGGAACTGCGAAAGAAGTTTGTATATATATATTAGTATACAAATAAACGTCATTTCTATAAATCCATTGTAAAAATAACCTTTTTTTAAATTTCGTTTAGGAAAATTATGTTTATTATTTCATATTGATTATTCACCTTGCTTCACCTAATGAAATTTTTTTTTTTTTTTTTTTTTTTTTTTTTTTTTTTTTGACATGGATGTCTTTTAGCTGGGCTTCTATACTTTTTTTTAGTATAACGTTTTTTTCACATTCAAAAATGTTACAGTTTTACAGTTTTTTTTAAAAATGTGTATTTAGTCACGCTCTAGCTCTGTTAATATTCCTCCGATTAAAAATTGACAACAGTTTCCATATCAGAAATTTAATGAAAGCTAATTTGCGTACTATAACATTTGTCGCTAGGACCTACTGTTTAGGAGTTATTTTGGTTTGAATGAAAAAAGTAACGTTTTGCCTAGATTTCTTAAGAGTTGGGTCTTTTTTTTTTTTTGACTCGCTCTAGCTCTGATCGAAAGTTTATTAATATCTCTCATGTCAGAAATTTAATAGAGAACATTTTTTTATATATAACATTTGTCACTAGGACCTATCGTGTAGGAGCTATATTGGTTTGAATGAAAAAAGTCAAGTTTTTTTCTACATTTGTTAAAGATTTTTTTTTTTTGTTTATCATTATGATTATTATTATTATTATTTTTTTTTTTGGCAGGCTATAGTTCATTTGGCGTTGGAGAATATTTTTTGTTCGATAGCACTTGTCGCTAAGACATACCGCTGGGGAACTATATTGGTTCTAATGATTTGAAACCGCCGTTTTCTCTGGACATTGTTTATTTCGAAAATTCATTGTTGGTAATTTAATTTAATTATTAATTGAAGTAATTTGATCCATTTAATTCAAACATGTAAAGTAGTAAAATCAGTAGATTATAGATAGATATATTCATGATCTATTGTTTTTCCAGTCAGGGAGAAATTGAGTTTTTTTTTTTTTAACACTCAAATGTGTAACATATTTTCACCTTTAAAAATGTAACATTTTGCCATGCTCTAGCTCTGTTGGTGTTGCTTGGATCGAAAATTTAACAATAGCGTTCTTATCAGAAATTGGATGGAAAATATTTAGCATGGATGGAAAATATATAGCATTTGTCGCTTGGATCTACCGTTTAGGAGATATATTGGTTTGAAAGAAAAAAGTCATGTTTGAAAACCTTACATTATTGCTACTTTGTTTATTTTGAAATATTATTAATTTAAATTTAATTTAATTATTAATTTATTTTTAATAGTTTAATTTTAAATTAATCATTACTTTAACGTAACTGAGTCACAGCACAAGGAGAAAAAAGTAAAGTATTAAATATAACAAAACAAGAAAACAAGGGATTTAAAAAAAAAAATTATTAATTGAAGTAATTTGAGCATTTTATATTATATATTTATTTTATTATCATCATTAATAATAAATTTGTTTCCAATTCATTATCAACTTTACTAAAGAATTAGAAAAATCAAAATTAAAATATAATTAACATGGTTCATAATATTCATGATTCCAGGCAATCCTGGTGGTTTTGTCTCAACTAACGTCATGTAAGTTACGTACAACTAACGTCATGTAAGCTGTAGATAATAGACATTTCAATGATCTATTGTTTTTCCCAGTCAGGGAGAGTTAGTTTGTTTTATTTTGATATTTATGAAATTTCTAGAATTTTTTTAGGTAATGTTTTTTTTCAAAGGATACCAACTTGATTTTTTTTTTCTTATCGTTGCAAGAAGTGTCTATAGTGCCTTAGGCTTTTTCGCTGAAACCTTTAATCTCTTCCTTATTGAATCAAGAAGAAGAAAAGTTTATTCCTTATTAAATAAAACTTTCGATTCCATTGGTTTTTTAGGTAAAATAATAGAATAAAAATTAAAGAAAAGAAAATCTGGTGTAATAGACCTTACAATTATAGCAAACCTTAAGTGGCCCTCACACGATTAATATTATTGAGGCAATATGTGGTAAAAAAAAATAAATAGCACAATAATATTGATCAATTAAGTACCAGTTTCAATTGTTTGGTCAGGACCTACCAGTTCTAATCTCGTCTGTTTAGGCGATCAAGAAGGGGAAAAGAAGGAAGCATAGAACAGTGTGGACAAATATAGATTCTTTCAACTTCTTTCACATCTTATGCTTTTCACCACCTGCTCTTTTATCAGAGTCCATTTCAATGAAAAAAAAAAAAAAAAAAAAAACACACACAAACAACTAACTCATTGTCAGTACAAGAAACAACTCCTACAGAGCCTTCAGACTGATGACGTATAGTGCACAATATGGCAATATACCTCTCAGACCTCTATATATTGATGGGCCTTCAATTAAGTCAGATTGACTTTATTTTCTTTAATATTATTGCTATCAATATTATTGTTTCAATGTATTCCTTATACGCACAATATAATCATCAATATCGATATCGGCAAAATAATATTTACTATGTTAAGTAGGCTTTACATGGGTAAATTAGAAAGCCATTCTTATCAATTTCTGAGGAATTTAATACTTATAATTGAATAACCAAAAAATAATAAAAGGGAAAATATAGAAATTCAATATACAAGTTTTAGAAAAAAGTAACCATGCAACAATAAAACTGACTCTGGGAGTGTTCACCATCAAAATTTTGCTTTTCTTAACTGACACTGCATCCTATACTGCAATCTATCTTAGCCAATGGCAATAAATACCAATGGTAATGAGTCCATTTATACAATATACACAACAAAAACTAAAAATGAAAAAAATCTGCATATGCAAAAAATATAATAAAGTAGTAAAAAAAATAATAAGATTTAAAACAATATATAAAGAATGAACTAAAGTACAGTCATACTATAAGATGTTTACTAATCCAGGAAAAGTCAAAACCAAGCTGGTTCAAAGAGGGATTTTTAATAACAACAGGAAACAGGAGCTGAGTAAGAAAAAAAGAGATACAAAATAAAATGCTGAAATCAAAGGGTTCGGTAGATGAAGAGGTTGTCACATTTTTAAAAAAAATGCAACCTAGTTCTTTGGATGAAGAATTTGTGTGCAGAAGTGTTAGGTAGCAAAATATGAATGCTTCAAAACAACTAGACAAAGATATATGAAGAAGGCAAAGAGGGTCTGAAACATTTTCCTGTGAGAAGAAATTACACACACAAAAAAAAAAAAAAAAAAAAAAAAAAAAAAAAAAAAAAAAAAAAAAAAAAAAAAAAAAAAAAAAAAAAAAAAAAAAAAAAATTAAAACATAAATAACTCAAAATTGTGTATTTTTATATCACCCCTTCACCCACCTAACCCTTCAATTATTACAACTACACCAACTAAAGTAGTTTCAGCATACTCAATATTAAAAATTGAAATATTATTTTATTTTATGAAAATTTAAACATGAAAATGAAAATATAGGTTACTAGTACATAAGAATAGTTAATTACTTTATTAAAGTATCATTTTTACAAAAAATAATGATTTTTAAAATTAATATTTAACTTTAAAATAATAATACTTTAAAAGGAACTTACACTTATTACAAAAATAAGCTTTAAATATACAAAAAAAAAAATACATTTCTAGATATATCTATATAAAATTTGAAATTTCCTCAAATATTATCTTTAAGAAATATTGAATATACTAAATAAATCACATTACTCATGTAACTCATAACCTTGCAACAACCCTTGACAATCTTTAATGTTTGTTTCCTTAAAATAATCTTATTTCATTAAAAAACTTCAAGAACATTGAATTCAGAATAATGATTCATTTTACTGTTTCAAAACAATATCAAATCACTTATGGATTAATTCTTTGATTAGTAGTAGCCAATTGTATAACAGGATTTGAATTACGCCATGCTCTGAGACATCTCAAATGAAATCTAAAAAAATCAATTACATTTTGTATAAAAATTTTGCAAAATAATGTGCAAAAAAAAATTAGCATCAACAAACTCCTCAATATCCACTGTCCAGCGAATTAGATAACTTACAACATTTCTTCTTGTCTCGAAATATTGAAATTAGAACATTTTTCAACAAACTGGAAATAAAATAATTATTGAGCAATAAAATTTACAAAATAACACAATAACAATGAAATCATAATTTGTTTAGAAATATTTGCATTAAATATAAATACTTTCTTAATTTTTCTACTAGTAAGGACTATTATTTTCGTGATGCTATGCCAATCTCCAGGAAATTCAATATTGAAGGCACTTCGAAAGTTTAGCTTGACTACTGAACACTTCATTTTTGTTCATTGTTGAAGCAAATGGTAGCAAACCTTGGTTTTTTGTCTTTTCCAGAATATAAGATCTTTTCCTGCTTCTGCCACCCTGTACCCAAGCTGTTTATCATTGCCATGTTCCTAATATAGTCTTGTCTTGTTTTTTTCCCTCAAGACTTCTTAAATAACACATCTCTTTGTCCTACAGTTAGCTTTGGTGCTAGGTAGTTAAGGCCCACAATTTGACAGCATATGTCAAAATTGGGAGAACTTTAATATCCTTTCCTATCCAGCCTGGATTGTTTTGGTCAATCATGTTTACATTGTTTCACCAGCTTAAGCTCTAACCTCTTGTTCTTATTTATCACCCAATCTTAACTTATTATCAATTAAACTGAATTTATTTATCATCTCTTATTCCGATTTCCATAGTTTTTATAATAAATATGTTTATTTCTATGTGAAACATCCAAAGATCTTGGAGGATACTGTGGTTAAACTGAAGATTTATTCCATTAATGCTTAAAGAAAGAGTAGTAAAGAAATTTTAACTTCATTTATCCAAGGTAAGCAGTAAGGTCTCATTTTTTAAATAATCTTCAAAAGTTTTCATCCAAGTCTAATGTGAATAATGACAGATTTATAGATGAAGAACCTTCCAGCACTCCTTGTATCCAATCCTTACAATCCAAAATCCTTCATAAAATCCTCAATGCTCCTTAATATGTCACAAATAAACTTTTCCATAAAAATCTTAAAGTTTCATACGTTGCTGATCTGGCCCAAACCAGATACCAGTACTTTCATACTAAACTCCTAACCCACTCGAATCCACTAGTTTCCCAACTTGCTTCATACTCATTCCAGATAATCCTCCAAGGCATTAAAAAAGATGGCTGAGAGACCTTTTTATGTAGAATATTTATTGAAGTGCTTCTAGTGAGTGGTTCTTTAGATGTTATCGAAGAGTCATGTAATAATTTCCTCAAATTTAATAGGGCTTATAAAAAAAAAAATGACCATTTTATCAAATTCCAGAGTTCAAAAGTCTGTAAATATCTTAATGCTATTTATTATTTACCATTACTTAATAATCCCTTTAGAGCATTCTCTAAGCTTGTTGACTAACACTGGACTTCTTCAAAAAAGTCTCAGTTCAGTTATTTATTTCAAAAAAGAAACATGACAATGTCGTACGAAATTCAAATAATTTTAAGACATTACTGGAAAAAAAATTTCACAGCCACTGTAGCAACTCGTGAAATTATTAAATATGAAGGGGAAGGTGTCCTTGAAGAGCGAACTGCGCAGCGTTGGTTTGAAAAATTTAGAAGTGGATATATGACATTGGAAAGGAAGAAGGGCTCTGGGTGGCCATTAATGGATATTGATGAGGTTCTGAAGGAAGCTGTTGAGTCAAATCCATTCACAAGTACACGCGAACTTGCCAGCGAGTGTGGTGTGTCGAAAGATAATGTTAGTCGCCATCTTCTCTCCATGGGGAAGGTACAAAAGACCTGTAGACTGGTCCCTCACGAACTTACTCCTCAACAATCAGCAGTCGAACCAAAGAAGAGTTTACAGAACTTCATGGGATTGAACCCCTGCCTCACCCACCATATAGTCCAGACCTTGCACCTTCGGATTACTACTTGTTTCGATCCATGGCCCATTTTCTTCAAGGGAAAAAATTTGATAAATTTGCGGAAGTATCAGTGTGGCATCGAGCAATTGGCTAGCAGATGGGTAATGGTGGTAGTTAACAATGGACTATAATTTGAGTATTAATTGTATTTTATATAAAAAAAAATAATAATACAAATATTTGTTTAAGAAATGGTCATTTCTTTTTATACATCCTATCATTTATTGTATATTGTATACACTTCTGAATATCAATAAATAGTTTATGTATATATATATATATATATATATATATATATATATATATATATATATATATATATATATATATATATATAAAAGAAAATAGTCTGAGGTTCTGTGTGGAAAAAGAAAAAACACATCCAAGTAAAACAAACTGTTAGTGGAGTGTCGACATTTCAACCTACCTTGCAGCTCTTCTTCAAAGCAACTGAAATAGTGGAGACAGAATGAAGAAAAACTCATTACTGCATCCCGATCATTTTCATATGTATTACTTACTGTCCACTACCATATTTTTATTATAGATAATAACAGAATTAGGTTGCAATCTTGCTTAACGATAGGCTTTTACCCTCCCTACTTAAAAAAATAAATATAAAATTCAATGAAGAATCTACAATAGATTTGAAAAAAAAAAATGAATTTCCAAAACCTTTCCATTTGTTAATTACAGCTTAAAGTAGACCCTTGTTCCTTTAATTAGTGTTATATAATTATTTTATTTTTAATTAGATGAAATAATAAAATTATTGAGAGTTTCAATTTTTCTTAATTAGCTGAGTAATAAACTATAAAATTCGCTTTAACATAGACAATTAGCTTTGAGGAAGAAATTAGAGAAAGAAGAAAGCAAAATCTCATCTGTTCCCGGCAAGAGAAATAGATTTTATTATTAATGGTAATCATGCCTTGGACAGTGAAAATTACAGCTCATAAGGACTATTATTGTAGACAAATAATAGTCTAACAATAAAAAAAGTAATCAGTGGTCTAACAAATATTGGCCACTACCTAATATAAAAAAATGAAAAGGTTAGGATTTGAAACTTCAAATATTACTAAAATAATATCTTGATTTGCGCATTAAAGCAATCACTCTTAATATTTTTCAAGGGCATTTCAAAATCATCATATTTGTAATAAATATTTATTCAAACTACACACATGTAGTATCCATGTACACACATGTAGTTCCATAATCTGGAATATGGATAAGTATGGAATATAATACCTTAACTGCCCAACAACGTTCATTAGGCATAGCTAGTATCACAAAAACACAACTTAAACCAAAACAACAGGAACTTCCAGTTACACTAAAATTCCCATATCTCAATCCACCAACACTATAGCTCGACCGGGGACTGAAATCAGACCTCTGCAATGATGATATCTGATTTCTGCTGATCCCATCATTCCTCAACACCAGCAGACATGGTCAGATATGAGGAGTGGTATTATATGCAGGTTCTATGGCTAAGGTTCTATACATTTAATTGGAAATTAATCATCTGTCTCAAATATTAACTCTCTTTTAAGTCTCTTAAGTAGTTATAACAGGTGATTTAACCAATGCCTCATAGACAATCAGGCTCTTTGTTAATTCTTTAATTGAATGCTAAAAAAACTAACAACACAGGATTGAAATCAACTTATATTTGCATGAAAAAGGAACAAACCTAGTACCAATCAATGCAACTCAGCAAACCAGATCAAAACTTATTATTTCAGCTACCAAACATTTACCAAACTTCCTTTCATGTGTATTGATAACACATTAGTGCCACAAACTGACAAAGTAAATTGAATATGATGGGTGTTTGATTGGGACTTCAAGCCTTCATGCAATTACAAAACACCAAACCTTAAACATAAGATTTAAAGTGGTGTGTCCCTCCCCAGCCAACACTCCCGGGCAAACAAATCCTTCACATTCTATTCCCAACCAAATCAACCATAATCCAGCTTATATAAACACCATCCTCTCATCATTCTTAAACAAATTGAAAGAAACAATAAGACCACTCATTTCCCTTCTTACCAGAGTCCTTTCTGAAGTCCCATTCAACATTCCAAAATGAGCAATAAGCCCCTAGCTGTCATTTTGTGAATGGCCTTCATAACCATCAAGACGAACTTGACATATTTCTACATGACAATCACGTAGATATAGCTCTACTGACGGAAACACACTTTATAAAACGATTGTGTTTTCATATACGTGACTAAATCACTTATAGATCAGACCATCCAGACAACACAGCCCATGACGGTTCTTGCATCCTTATTCATAAACCAATACCTCATTCTCTTGTCCCTTCTACTCCAACTGACACCATTCAATCCACTTCAGTATCCGTCTCCACTCGTCCTTTCAATGTAACGTTTTCAGCTGTAATCTGTCCTCCTGGAAATTCCCTCTCTTATTACCATCTTGATTCCTAATTCCGATCCCTCGGTCCGCGCTTTATTGCTGGAGGAGACTACAACGCCAAACACCAGAGATGGGGTTGTAGAACATCCAATTCCCGTGGCAGCATTTTATCCCATATTTCATCGTCCAACTGTTATTCTGTCCTTTCTCCCTTAAATCCGACTTATTGGCCTACATCTATCAAAAAACGTCCAGACATCCTCGATACATTCATTTCTTCCCAAATTTCCACCTCTCATATCTCTGTCAAATCCCTGGATGACCTTTCATCAGACCATAGCCCTGTTCTGCTTCTCTTGCATTCAAATCCCGTCCCTAAACCCTCAACTCCTAGAATAATCACAGGATGAGTAGGCTGGGACAAATTTCGTTATGACTTAGAAAATAAGTTAGACTTAAAAATGTAACTAAAAACAAAACATGATATCGACACTGCCATAGATAAACTCACCATTTCAATATCAAGCAGTATTAACGAAAACACATCACACAGGAAAAAAAAATAATTCTCTTCAGACCAACTTACCACAACATATCTTGTGTCTTGTTAAGAGAAAAACGTAGAGCAAGAGCGAAGTGGCACAGGACTAGGTAACCGTCAGATAAAAATAATTACTGCAAACTTATAAAAACACTTAAGACAGAAATTAAGAAATACAAACTTCAAAAATTACAAGGCTACACAGAAAAACTTAATACCACCGACAAATCTTTGTGGAATACCACTAACAAACTACAGAACTACAGAAACTATAATCATCCCCTACTTACCGAAGCCAAAACCTGGTCAAAATCTGATGAGGAAAAATCACTCATTTTTGGCCAGCACCTTTTCCAAACTTTTAACCCACATCCTGATATCCTTAATCCTACTCATTTAGAATATATTGAAGCAGAACTTAATATCCCACTTCCAATGTCCTCTCCCCCTAAAGCATTCCATCCTTCAGAAATATCAAACATCATTCATAGATTACCTTCAAGTAAAGCCCCTGGACATGACCTAATTACATCCCATATTCTAAAACTCCTTCCCCGAAAAGCCATCCTATACCTAACAAACATATACAATGCTGTCTTTCGTACCACATATTTTCCTGACTCCTGGAAATTATCTATAGTTAAGATGATCCCAAAACCCAAAAAGCCACCTGAGTTCCCATCCTCATACCGTCCTATTTCACTTTTGCCAATTATGGGCAAAATCCTTGAAAACTAATTTTAAAACGTTTGTATCCTATCCTAGATTCCCATCATGTAATCCCAGACCACCAGTTTGGATTCCGAACATCACACTCCACAATCCAGCAATGTCATCGTGTGGTGGACGTTGTCTCCTCTGCATTGGAGCGCGGAATGTACTGTACAGGAGCCTTTCTCGACGTGGAACAAGATTTTGACCGAGTCTGGCACCCAGGACTACTTTACAAACTCCGTAGATTCCTTCCTTCAACATACTTCCTAATTATCCGTTCCTATCTTAGCGATAGAACCTTCAAAGTTAATCATAACTTTTCCTATTCTTCTCTCTTTACCCAATCTGCCGGTGTTCCTCAAGGTAGCATCCTAGGTCCTATCCTCTACACAGTGTATACAGCTGCCATCCCAACTCATCCTACCACTGTCCTCACTACTAACGCCGATTAATAGAAACTGCCCGTCCTTTCAGACTACTTCAACATTTACTAGACAAACGTTCAAAGCTCCCAATTAATTACAAAAGACTCATATACATGACTGTGATTAGACCTATGTATTTGGACGTACGGAATTGAGCTTTGGGGCTCCACTAAGCCACCCAATTCATTTCTTATTCAATCCTTACAATCCAAAATCCTTCGTAAAATCCTCAATGTTCCTTACTTTGTCACCAATAAACTTATCCATAAAGATCTTAATGTTCCATATGTTGCTAATTTAGCCCACACTCGATACCTATCCTTTCATAGTAACCTCCATAATCACTCAAATCCGTTAGTTTCTCAACTTGTTTCCCACTCCATTCCTGATAATCCTCTGGGGCATCTGAAACGAAGATGGCCTAGAGATCTTCTAGTGTAGAAGTTTTAACAAAGTGCTACTGATGAGTAGTTCTTTTCAAGTTTTAACATGTTATTATAATCGTTGTCAATACATTCACTTGATGTATGTATATATTTGGTACAGTTTTAAATTTCAATAAAAGTATATATAAAAGAAAAAAACAGTGGTGTGTCCTCTTTTAAGAAAAAAATCCAAGAAATAAATTGCTAATTAAACCTAATTACTAAAACCTTTTTTGATTTACCTTTCTAAGATTATATATATAAAAAAAAAAACTCATGGATTAAGAGTTGGATTACCAGTTTAAAAATCTTCAGACTAATTAAAAAGCCCTTTGGAACATTGCTAACACAATTATATATAGTGGCTTGTGTATACCAACAGTTAAGGAATATATAGGGACTAGGTATAAACAAACAAAAAGAAATTAGGTAAAATTAAAAGATTTCAATACAAAATAAAAGAATATAGGTTACTGTTAGAAGCAATGACCACCTATATACCCTGGAAAACAAAATGGAGATTGTAAGAAAGATGAATAAGATATCTCCTCTCTTAATCTCTTAAAGTAGACGGATGTAAGGGAAGAGTAGTTACTGCTGGGGATTGTCCTTCTTCATACCCTGACATTTTTTACTTTTGTTATATATTCATCTAATTTTCGATGTGATTTATCACAAGATGGGTGAATTAAATTAAGTTAAAAAAATAATTGCTGAATTATTCCAAGATGGTAAGAAATGTTGTAAATTAAACTTTGTTAGATATTGCAGATAGTGAAAATTTCACTAGAAAGATTTTAATACAATAAGAAGTCACTTATGGTACACATGATGGTAAAGAAAGATCAATACAATAAGGATTGATGAATTTTTGCCACTTTTATTGGTATTGTTTTATTTGAAAATTAATATCTAATGTTAACCATTCATCATCAGTTCTAAAACATACAAACATTTTCACAAAATCACTTTATTACATAGATTATTCATATTAATTTTTTTTAAGATGTAAGACAAGAAATATGCTATAATAATATGTTATAAATATGAAATATGTTTTAGAACAGAGGATAAATGTTTAACATTAGAAACTACTTTTCAAATAAAGTAATTCTAATAGAAGTGGCAATTATAAATAATACGAAGCCATGAAATAATAATACAAGCATTTTTTCTCTACTAATTTTAATATTATAATTATATCTGCCTTTACCCCTTGGAGTCATGATACTTCAAAATAATTTTTTTATGAATCAATATTAAAAAAAAAGTAATTGTTCGGTGATTTAATATAAATAATTTCAATTAGGTCATTGAACTATATATAGAAACAGGAAGCTATCTTGAACGAGGACTTTACCATTTTTTTTTTCACTTTTTTAATAAATAGGCAAAATAATGTTACAAGAATATTTCAACTAATTATTAATTTTTAATATTCACCTTATTGTCATGTAGACCCATAACGTGTAAGCCATTAAAATAGTGACACTTATTACTGCAAGTCCGATACCTTCCCACAG
This sequence comes from Euschistus heros, assembly GCA_003667255.2. Classification (NCBI taxonomy): domain Eukaryota; kingdom Metazoa; phylum Arthropoda; class Insecta; order Hemiptera; family Pentatomidae; genus Euschistus; species Euschistus heros. The sequence continues at coordinate 1,107,674 of RCWM02000251.1, read as the reverse complement.
TCCTTTGCCAAAGTAGGCAAAAGCTCCAGCTGCACACAAATAAATAGAGACAAGACAGAGAGGAGTTAATAGCAAAATGCACACAATATCACCGTAGAATCCATTAGGACCTGTTAGTCCTTCTCCTGACTGCAACCACTACAAATATAAATTACTTTTTAAACAGTTAATTTATAAATATATCCTATCTAACTCAGATCTGTAATATATAGAGATTTTTTTAAATATTTGTTTTTTTAATGAATAAAAAACAATTAAAAAATTTATTAAAAATTAAAAAGATTTGTATAAAATTTGAATTTTTTATAATTAAACTACTAAAATAAAAACTATTAACCATTGCTATTCAAAGGAGTATAATCTACCAAACTCCTTGTATTGTCTAGAGTTGAAAGGATTAACTTATGTAAATAATGAGATGGATATAAAACATGATTTTTCTAATTCTGTTGAAAATTCATTGTTTTAAATGGATTGGCATTATATTTCTATGAAATCCAAATAATTTTAGGGAAATATAAAAAAATGGTAGGATTTATAATAATAATTTGTTTAATAATCTAAAGAAAAAAAGTGATGAATAAAACTTAATGGTATTTTTCAAATATATTTGTATGAAAAATAAAAACTAGAAGAGTATGATCAGAATTAAACTATTTAGTAATCAATTGTACTATAGATATTGATTTTATAATTCCAGAGTTATTCAAGATAATTAATAGCTAATCATCAGTTTTATAATAAATGACTCATTAAAATTAATGAACTGTTTGTTACCTCTTTGAATGTTCTCTTTTCTCTGTGAATTTTAAAAATGTATTTGCATATTTCACACTGTTCTGTGTTAGAGGTAGACAACCATGTTTCTAAACACCTTCTGTGAACAAGGCCTACAGTCCCAGCGCATTCACATGGTGAAATAAGACCATCAATACAATCTCCTGCAATTGAAATGAGAGGTAACAAGGCTTCTCTAGAAGTGATTTATTTTTATTTTTAAATATGCTAAAGATATTAATTTTGATATATCTTTTCCTTCACTCCTCTAGGTTTGTTCTTTTTTTTTTTTCATTTTTTAACTCTACTAAATATTAGTATTTTAAATACCTTCATGACATATTCTACATGTGGATGCTGAACTGCTGTTGCTTTTTGTAGGCGATTGAAGCCTCTTATGGGGTACGGAATTAGATGAACATTCTTTGGGGTTATTGAAAAAAATTGAAATTTCAGGATGATTGGTTTCACTACGGTTTTGAAATAACACACTGTCTCTGTAAATGTTTTAAAATTATACAAAAACAATTTTTGTCACTGGAACATATGTATATAAATACTTACAGAAATGATGATAAATAATAAAATATATGTCACAAGTAATTAAAATTAAAATAATGCTCACATATTTATTTTGATGGGATGCATTATTCATTTGTAAAAATAAAAAAAAAAACAATCTTTAACTGACATGCTTAATTAGTGTTATTTGACCCTTTTGGTCTTAAGTCTTGGGCTACTTCCTTTCAAATTATGATTACCCTCCAACTGATGACATTAAGAGCTCTCTATGATATTTTTAAGTAAGCTTCAAGTGTCAAGGTAGGTTTTATCAGTGCAGGTTGCCACGTTAGTATGAAAATTTAACGTGCATTAGGTGTATGTCTGGTCCGTTCACATATTAAGTAATAAGTTTTCAAAGTATATGAAGCCAACAAGTTATGAAATTAATTTTATTTGTTACTCGCTGGTTATTATTGGTAGCATTAATATGTTCAAGGTGCTCTTTTGTTTTAGAAAAGTCTGATTTCCTCTTTTTTTTCTAACTATTTTTTTTTAATAAAATTTTTTTCTTGCAGCTGTATAATTTTTACATTGGCAACGGCTGAACTAAGCAATCTTGAAGGAAGAATTCTTCAAACTAATAGTTCTATTAATGTGAAAAATGAAACTTTATCAGAAGAAATAGTTAGTCCTCCAATAGCACCTTTAGTTGATGTTATCCATGGAAAGGTAAATATTTATGACCTGGAAATTTAATTGGGAATATGAATTTGTTACTATTGATATTATGATTTGAAGGTTAACTCTGTGGTTCATGAAATCCATGGTAGCATTGAAGAAATCCCTATATTAATCAATACAGAAGTGAAACCCGACGATAGTTTTCATTCTGCAACTGTTGATCTCACCACTCCTATTTTTGAGTAAGTACCTAATACATTACTTGTATTCGCTGCTTTACAGTGAGAGTTTAAATATAAAAATAACATAATTCTGTTTAGTTTTCTTTGTAAAAATTAGGTTGATAGGTAACATGACGTGTGATCTACATACATTAATTTATTCAGGTTCAATTTAGGACTATAATGTAATCTTTGCTGTTTTGTTCCATAATAATATATTAGTTTGCCTCTGAAAATCAATGTTACTTGTGATGCTTTGAATAAATCTCAAACTAGCATATCCCATTTTATTTATTTATGAGTTTCATATGCCTTATATGCAAACACATTAAAAATATGTTTCTATGTTTATTATGTTCCACCGAATCATTTATACTAAATATTTTTTATTTTGTGAACTAATAAGCATTAGTTGTGTATTTCAGCTGATATAAGCCATATTTTTACTCTCAAATTAATTTATATCAGTAATTAATTACTTACTGAATTTTAGTGACTATCGTAACATTCATCGTACAAATCTTGTTAACAATAAATATTTTTTTAGTTGTTTTAAAGATATTCTCTCAAAATTTTACTTGGTAAAGTAAAGTCTTTAAATCAAACTTGGTTGACAGCATTTTTTTTTTTAATTCTCTGATATTATTCCTCATATGCTTTGATTATTCTATAACGAAAGCGACGGTTGTAGTCGATTGAGGAATGTGATTTTTTTAACTGACTAAATTAACAGGAAGTAATTGAAAAAGTTCACAAAGTATTTCGGTATGCCTTTAATAGAATTACGATTTGAATAACTGATAAGTTTTTGAAATTTTTAAAGTGTGAATTTAATTTACATATTTAAGATCCTGTCTCTGATATGTGTCACTATTTAATTACTGCTCATTATATGCTGATGCATATGTAAATTTGTTTGTGAATTTTATAAGAGTTATCTTCTTCTTTATATTTTCCATTTATTTTTTTAGCATAAAAGCTTCCCAAACGCCCTAATACCAATCATTCCAAAAAATTATATAACCGTTAAAATTAATTTTTCTTTGATTTACTTTGATTAGTTAACTATTCTTTAACAGATTAGAAGAAAAGTTAAATATGTCATTTAAATGTTAAACTTTCAAGTTTTTTTCTTTGTGTTTAACCTGCTTTACTATGATTTGTAGATATTTAAAAATAATAGGAAATCTATCGGTGCTGCATCTATTCATAATATTAATTAAAAAAAACCTACCCTTAGTTTAGATGTAGAAATGAGTATAAATCATTGTCTCTACACCTCTTTCTGATGAAATCCTTTATAACTACATTCCATGAAACCATACCTAACAGAATACTCTTATCCATTTCTTGGTTTATTCCTGCAATGTTAACCCAGTGGTTCATTTTGATGATTGCCTTTTTAGAGTTATCTTCTTTATTGCCAGCAACTTTACTTGAACTTTTCTATACCTTTTATTCAACAATTTTACACCTAAACTTATTTTCTTTTATGTCTGAAAAATAACTCAGATATAATTTCTCTTTCTACTGCGATCTATAGGTTTTTTTTTTTTTTTTTTTTTTTTTCTACAGTATTAATTCTGGAAATTAATTCATCATCAATTCTAATTGTTGTTTTGTTATTTAAGTTTAATCATGCATTACTGAGTGAATACTTATCTTTATAGACTACTAGCTGAAAGTACCCTGCTCCACTACGGTTTAATATCATTAGGATTAAGGACAACTTAAATTAGTAAAAGTTTAACTTAATGTTGATAATTATTATTACTTTGAAAACCTAAAGAATTCCATTCTTAGAAAAGTTTCAATAAGTAAATTTGACAATTTGCAAAAGTTAATTTGATATTATTTTGATAGTCCTCCTGTGAAGCTTCGAGGCAGCACTACCATCTTATCCAGCTCTGATACCAGACCATCAGCTTTTCTTATGGCATGCTTCAAGTGAATATAGTCTCAACTTCTCAACTTTTTTGATTTTTTTCGAATAAAGTTTAGTCTTTCTGTTTCCATTTTTGCATACATATCAAGCATAAATTGGTTGAGGAAATTACGAAATTAAAGTAAATAAGGTTCTTCACCTCCTCGCTCCATCAACATTTAAGCGTAAAAATCAGCTGCAGACACAGTTTTCTTAAGTGGTGTATTGGAGTTTGGGTCACGCTGAGGAATATTAATACTGTACCCATCTTCTCCATGGTAGGACTTAAGATGATACTGATAAGTACATACGATGATAACTACCTGGAAATTTTGTAGATCTTTGGGAACAGACACAACAGCAGCTCTGAAGTCCTTGATATACTCGTTATGTTCTTGAAGAATTTTCTGGAGTGCAGAATGCAGGCTTGACATTTTGAAAGTGGCCACAGCGAATGCCTCTTTCATGGTTGTCATCACCAACAAAATTTACCTGAATAAAAGATGGTTGCTGTTTTGTTCCAGGCATCAAACTCCCTATCTTGTGATATATACCTGTCCTCCTTTAATGTTAACATTATATCTCCCTCTTTTATCTCTTTTGCTCCAAATGACGTCATTTGGAAACAACCGTTCTATTTCCAAATATTATTTAGAAAATGCTCAATCTCAGGATGTTCGTAAGTAAGGAGGCTGTGCAAGTGTTCAGGATATTCTTGAAAGGGAGGAATTGGACTTTGCCGTTACTACAGCACATGGCAGGGCTCTCGTCCTTCCATTTTACAGCATAACACCAATTTCAAGTAGACCATGATCCAATATTGACGGTCTTGTCTTTTGCATATTCATTTTTTTGGGTCATAATGGCTGTAACCTTTCCATTGAACATCTTTCATCGTGTTTTGTTACAGCTACACGTTTAACATGAGGATTATTTTTTGATAATTTTTTTTTAAGACTTTTTATAGATTTCAGGATGGGTTTTCTTATACTTCTTTACAGTCCCTCTAGGTACAGTTGGGTGATCCTCAGAATATTCCGGTTGGCTTTCTTTATGTTTGTAAACCACTTTTCTGCTAATTTCAGGATGATTTGTCATGTATTTCTTAACAGCTTCCCTGTTGACCTCTAAATGTGCTTGTATATATTTTGCAGTCGAGTTCCATAGATGTTTGTTGCAAACTAAATCTGTGAATCATTTCCTACATTGTTTACTTTTAGATTGATGGGTTTACTTCAATGTTGCAATAGACTCATCAGAACTGGGAAAAGGTATATTCTAGGTTCAAGGAATGAAATTCAGAAATGCTAGGTACAACTTGTAAAATACAACTTGGGCCTGGTTGAGAAAAGTTATCTTGTGAAAGTGGTTATCTTGTGACCGGAAAACTGAAGGAAGAGTGGTTGGGGACGAAGCTACTGGTGAAGCAATGTTGGTGGGTTGCTCTTAAGGAATATGTACATCAACTGGCCTTAGATGTCATCACCAGAGAACATAAGTCTTTTAATCTCCTCTTTAACATAAGTCTTTTAATAGCTTCTCGTCCCGAAATAACTCAAACTTGTAAGGGTCCACCTCTGCAGCGACCATCACAGTTCACAGAAAGTACCATATTATAAGGTTTCGACATCGATCGTATTTTTGTTTGTTTACAACTATTAGGAACTTAAATTGTGGTCAAAGTGTGCGGCTTAAGCATCTAACCTATTTTTTAACTTAGCTTATCTCCAAATACCATACGACAACTAATCTATTATTATTCACCAAATAAAAATTGTAATCGCATTTTTCGCGAATTAGCCGCGATCCAGGCCGATTTTTTTAAAATTCCTTTCATAGCAAGCACCTACGGCCCTAGAAGAAGCTACATATCGAATTTCGTTCTAATCCATTCGGTGGTTTCTGAGATTTCGTGTTAAATGAGCGAATGGTATTTGACAAATATATAGTAGATTTATATGAATTAAATGTATTTGTTATAAAAGAAATTCTTTGAATATAATTTTCATTATAATTGACCTCTTGTTTTATTTAATTATTTATATATATCCGTAACGATTATAATTACGTAGATAAAAAATTACTATTTTGAATCTATAAAAAATTTATTTAGCTCTTCTCTAAAATCTTCATTACTTAACCATTCAGAATAGAAAGACCACAGTCCGGAAGTTAGTAAAGGGTGAAATTCAAGTTATGCGAGAACGACCATAGGCCAATTGTTATATGTATGATACAATTCTGAGGGTTAAGATGAATGCGACCCAGATCATTATCTGTCCCTAAACCCTTCAATTACATATATTGCCCTATCTGAATTGTATGCAGCATTTCTTGTGGTTACATTTTTTAATTTAATTTGTTTCTAATTTATTTATTTTTTATTTCTATAAATCCGCTAGCATTATCAGTTTAGTAAATACATAAAAGGTTTATTATTGTGTGTTGGTAGAATGAGGGCGTTTAAATTCTTACTATAAAAGTAATAATATGAAATTGTTAATACTTCTCACAAGGGGACGTTTGCAGTTGTAACTCACAGATTTGAATGCCGATTTTTGTGTGGGTAGTAGGGACCTTATAGTAGTTCAAAATTAGAGTTATAGCCGCTAATGGGCATTAGGAGCGAGAAAAAAAAAATTATTTTCAGAGGAATCTGATATTATTTTCAGATTCCTCATCTCAAAAACCATGTGGAAACTAAATTTTGTCGAAATCAAAAATAATTTTTTTTTTTACTTTAAAATTCTGTAGGAATTTAGAAGGCAAGATGCTGTCAATTTCTCAAAAAATGTAAATAATTTGCGCTATCCCACACATTTCGCCACCGATTAAAACCAAATTTTAAGTTCATCTAGAAACTGTAAAACTGCATAGTTTAGCCCAAATCCGAAGGTCGCAGGATTTCCCATTATTAAAATATCTCAAGTTATAGCTGACCTCGGAATGGTTCATTCACATCAGTTTTTGTCCACTAAAATCTGGAGTAAATGGCCTTTAGAAATTGTTGATGAAATCTCAACTTCAAAATTTTAAACCCCTCGAAAGGGGTAAAAAATTAATATTTCTTGATTTTGATAATATTTCACATATAAGGGTTTTATCGTGCGTTAAATCCAGATTTGAGGTCAGTTGTTCATGAAAAAAAGTTTCCACTAATTTACAGCGGATTTCCTGGGCATTGTGTCATTTTTTTGGAGTTTTTGAGCACTCTAAAGCCGGGTAGTGTTTTGAGTATAACGAAAGTATTTTTATTTAAAATAGCATACATAACTACAATTAAATGTGAAAGAATCATTTCTCTATCTTGACTGAGAGCTGAGAAAAAAAAGTAAAACTTGAGGGTGTAGTTCCGCAGATGCCCCCATTTTCAAATGCCTATTTCTTCCATGTCACTCTACCAAAAAATAAATCCAATTAGTGCTATTTAATCCACATTTAACCAATTTTCTTCTCATACTTAATTATTTAAAGTGTATACAATTATTATGTTGAAAATATTAATTTAAAAAAGTTAGGGGCGTCTGCGGAACTATTTACCAAGGGAAAAAGTTCCGTAGACGCCCCCAGCCCTTTGCTATGTAAAATGATGTTAAAATATTATGGTAGGTTACAACTAAAATTCAAGGACATTTTTGTTTATTGTTTATTGCGTCACCGATTTAATCTCTAATCTCAAACCCGCTATATCAACAAAATAATCCTTTGAGTAAAAAGAAATCATTGTGACTCTTAATATTACTGTAGCAAGAAAATATAATCGAGGAAGGATTTTAGACGGGAGTTGGATTCTGGTGATGAACAGGATGGGCAAAAGAAGTTCCGGATTGAAATTTGCCCCACAATAAGCGTGGCGCTTCAACTTTGCTACCTCTGATCATAAAAAATGTCAAACCGGGAAGCACTATCATTACAGACGAATGGAGAAGCTACACACAGCTTGCAAAATTGGGACACACCCACCAGACAATGGGATCTTAATTCATTGTCCCACACTCAAAACATACAATCACCATGGAGATCAGTTAAGCGAGGAATACATGCGGGTGGAAGCCATTCCCAAAATTTATATTCACTTGTGTGAATATCTTTGGAGACGAGCTGTTAGAGACCCTAATAATAACCCTAATAAAGATGTGCTCAATGAATTATTATATTTAATTATAATCCAAACTTGTAAATAATATTTTTTTCTTCGGGGGCGTCTACGGAACTTTTTCCCTTGGTAAATAGTTCCGCAGACGCCCCCAACCTTTTTAACATAATATTTTCTACAGGATAACTTAAAACACTTCAATGAGTTTAATATTAAACAAAAATTTGTCAAATGTAAATTAAATAGCACTAATTGGATTTATGTTTTGGTGGAGTGACATGGAAGAAATAGCCATTTGAAAATGGGGGCGTCTGCGGAACTACACCCAAACGTGATTTTCATACTTTATTTTTTTTCTCGGCTCCTAATGCCCATTGGCGGCTAAAACTCTAGTTTTACTATTATAGGTCCCTACTACCCACACAAAAATCGGCATTCAAATCTGAGTTACAACTGCAAACGTCCCCTTGTTAGATAAGAAATGTTATGTTGTTTAAAGATTGTAATTTAATGTCATGGATTTGTTTTTGTTTTTTTATCCATGCATTATTTTTTAGTGGTTTATACTGTTTTTGGATTGTGTGAAAATTCTTCAAATGGCTCAGATGTAGAAACTAAATATTACAGCTTGTAATTTTATTCAATGCTGGCTATCTCTCTGTTATTCTGATTATTTTGATGTTTTTTGGTGATTCTTACTTATTTTAATACCCTCTTCAAAGATTCCTACAAGAACTATACCGTTCAGTTTATTCCACGATTTTAATTTTTTAATATCAATATGATAAAAATTGATTCTTTGTTTTCTACTAATTTTTGCATGACCAATAATTATACAACTAACTTAATATTTTATTTTTAAGTTTCAACAAGTTAGAAGTATGAGAAACTACAATTATTTTAAAAGTATTTCGAATAGTTACTTACTGTTACTTTCTTCGTTTTTTTTTTTATTTTTTTTACTATGATTGAGCCTAATACAAACAAATAGGCTTGATTTCGTCTTACTTTGCAATTACTATGGAAGGAGGCCAAACATTATCGGAAATGTTTACGTAAACTGAACCGCGTCTGTCTAATGAACTGACATTTTCCTTTGATATTGTAAATTAATTATGAATATAAGAAGGTGTCAAAAAAAAAAAAAATTATTATTATCTTTAGGTTTCCAATCGATTTTATCTGTAGAAAAGTCTAATCTTTGCTACAGAGTAAAGGAATCTAGAATTAATAAAGATTTTATATAATTTTTAAAATCCGAACTTAAATTATTATCTATATGTTTAATAATACTGATTTACTTGAAGGATATTTTTCATCAATACAATTTTACCATAATAAAATTAATTGCATTGTGCAATTTGAAAAAATAGCTCGACAGTTTGCTAACCAAAGAACTGTACATGTTTGATAATTGATTTAAAAAAATGAGGCAGATTAAGAAATACTTAAATAGAAGTTAACAATACTGATATTATTTTTATGATAATATTCCTGTTTCTATGGTAAACTCCCAGTTATTTTTCAAGCCAAATAAAAGAACTTCAAAATTTAATAAAAATACCGATAATGTGTTATCAATAAATGATTTTTTTTTCTTTTTCTTTAATATATTTTTAAAAATATTATATTAAATATTCTGGAGCGTTAATAATCAGGTGACTAACTAAATAAACGATTAGTAAATTATGATCAAATTTTACACTTAACCTACAACGTCGCTAACTACGTAATTAATTTTAAGTAAAAGGAAATGATTAAGCCATCTCTATCTTTGATTGTTTTAACTTTAAAAAAAAAACGATTAAAGTTATGTTTCAGACATATCTGTGTGAAATTACACTATTGTTTTTAGCTAACGAAATATGTAATTAAAAATCTCAGTTATCAACAATTTCGGTTGACAATTTAAAGTTCTGCTACATTCTTAAAATCTGTAGCTTTCGTGAAATTCGGATCCTTATTTTATGAAATCTTAATTAAAAAGAAAAAATTATTCGACTACAAAATCAATGATATCTTAAATTTATTTAACTAGAATATGTTTTTTAAAGCCTCTACATATGTATGTTTCTCATTCTTCTGGTATGTTTAAAAAACATAAATTGTATCTAAGTGAAGGTTAATATGAAAATAAAACAAGTTCTTCATTATTATTCAGTAACGGATCTTTAATGTATAAAGTTCTGAGTATTATGTGTGAATGTTAGCGAATTGAGCCTCTGTATATAATTTCTATTTAATGGTACCGTCACTAAACTTGAACTTGGCCCTGAGAAAGTGAAGGATGGTAGATGCGATGATATCAGCAGATGGTTGCTGTAACTCAGAGAAGCTCTTGGGTGCTGAAGAAAGCCGTGCTTCCTGCGGTTGTGCTACTTAATAGAGAACTTTTTGACGCCAATGAAAACGAAAGTTATTCTGGAATGTTACGCCTACTTAAAACAAAAAATATTTATTTATTTTTTATATTTGTTTTCATTATTTTTTAGTGATTGTTATATTGTAGAAAGTTTTAATTTAAATTGTTTTTAACTTATAATATTTAGCTGTTTGTTAATTTTCCTCTAATTATATCATATTCCACACCGAACTCCCAAGTGGGCTTCGAATATAATAAGAAGATGAACATCTTGTCTTGATGAACACTTATCCACCATGAAGAAAAACCGCCACATTTCTTCTTAGTCACTTAACTCGTTTCGGTCAAAATTCGACTTAACAACTTATTCACTGGGATAACAGAGATACAAGTCCATAAACACGATATCTTTTTCGACATGATCGAATTACAGGTATCACAATTAACTATCTAAGCTAACAATTTTAAGTAAATTAAATAGCTGATTTTTGATTTATTTTTCTTTAAAAAAAACACTTCATTACTCCCCAGCCCGTTTCCAAAAAACAGAAACAGAAGAAAAAATATAAGATAAATAAATACATTTAGCTACCTGTACTGACGACTATAATGCTATAAACGAAGCTCCTCGAACATTGTCCATGTCACCCGAATTCAAACGGAACCAATGATCGGCTTGGCCGACGAATAAGCCTGTTTACCAGCCGACCTGGTCTATCTTTACTTTTAAGTCAAATAAAACTAAGTTGACTAGAAACTGTTACAGATTCCTTCTTCAATTAATCTATAAATAAATTCAGATAAACCAAAATATTTTGCTAATGCTAAAACCATTAAATATATGATAAAATATCTAGAACACTCGAATGAATTACAGTAACATTACATGAAATCATGAAACATGCCCTCAGTTTTACTTTTATATCCTCATTAATTCCACTGGCAGACTCAGAACACCATTGTGTATTGTCTTATACAAATAATAATACAAACTAAAGTTTGTCAGGAAAATGGCGTGATATCCACATCTAAAGAAAAACTCTCAACCCAAAAGTAGGTTCCTCTAAGCTTACTTCTTTTGAAACTTATACTAAAAATATATAATTTTACTTATTTGCTTAGAGTTATCACATATATAAAGAAATCTTAAACTTAGAAACTTCAATTCTTTCTGGAAAAGCACTCTGAACTAAGCACCTTAGTAGGTTTTTCAACTTACAATTAGTAAACCGATACTAACGGCAAACAAAAATACGCGGACCGCATACAAACGATTCTTTGGAAAATTACTAGAACTTTCCAATATTTAAAAAAACAGCGCACATACTAATTACCCCGGAGAATTCTTAGAAGAAGCTTGATGAGGCTTCTCTTGTGAAAAACTTGAAATTTTGGTCTCATAAAAGGTAGATGTGCTGAACATTGTTCTTCGTGCCATTTATTTGTTCATAAGTTCATCAAATTATCTTATTAGTACCATTTGATAGTTTTAAATCACGAATAAAAGTTATAGAAAGATTAAATATTTAAACGGTCTTCACTCCGATGGAACAAATTAAATATGTTGAGAAGATGGAATATCTAGGTTCTAAAATATCCAGTAGCAAATGAAAGTCGATATAAAATGAAGATTATGTATAGATATAGATTAGATTTCTGACGAGATGATAAGGTTAGGTTTGATCTTCGAAATTGATGTTTTCCGTATATTGTGGTATGTTGGCAATGATAGTTGATATCGATTTTTATTATAGTGATAGTGATAAAAACTGTATGAAAATCACTACAATAATAAAAACTATTCGTTCGTCAAAACAATTAAATTTCTATTTTTATTCTTATTCAATCCCCAAATTATGTTAAAAACATTTTATTTTTTTTATTTTCCCATTATTATTGTTATCAGTTATTATGAATCTCCGAATCTTTCTTAGAATAATTAGAATTGACTTTACTTATTCATTTTAAATTTAAATTACCTTATTTTATAACATTTTCGAATGCAATTTCTTATAATATTGTATAAAAATGAGAATTCATTTATTATTATCAAGGCATTTTTTCTATAGTTTTCTTTCTTATCAATAAAACTATATTTGGCTGTTCCTAATGGCTATCCCTACGATGCCGTTTTTCCTGATTTCAAACAATTGAAAATGGCTTCGTCATCCATTAGGAATTGAATGAATAAATGCCTTGGAAATTAGTGTGGCATAGAATTTCCTTTTGTTCAACGCTAGTGATTTGTTAATGGATGTCTTATACTATACTATCGCTTGATAGCTGAAATTATTGTAGACCAATAACTTTTACAACCAAATCAATAACTTTATTCCTCATATTATTACTCTCGTTTATTTGCCAAGGACCCTCCAAATCTTGTTACAGTTAACTTTTTCTGTAATTTCCAAGCGTATTCTATAGTGCTAAAAAGCTGAATATGATTGCTGATTTGTTTAAAACTTGTGTTTTGAGTGCTGGCGCTAAGTGTTAGGCTGCTTCTTTAAAAATTGAGTGGCGGGAGGGCGCTTGTTTAATATCAGTTACCCCTCATTCTACGCAGCTACTCGAAATTTTTTTACGTCAACCGTTTGTATTAGATAATCTACCGTTTAAGCGTTGCTCAACATTGATAATATGTATGATATTTTTGCACAAGACGTTTTTAAAATTATGTTTACGTGTAATAATGTGCGCATGTACTTTTCTTGTTGTTTTTAGAGTTGTTTGTTATGATATATTTTGTAAGATTTTAATTTATAAATTTTTTTTGCGCAGAGATGGCCCTCGAGGCCACTTTATGCTCATATTTCTATTTTAAACTCCTAAAATCCTAAAATTTCTATTGGTAGAACCGAAAATCAAGAAATCTTGGGAAAAAAAGCTTAGGAAGTTGCAGTCTTGATGTGATTATTCAAAAAAAAATTATATACTTCATTATTTAAAATTATATTATATTTACTTCATGGTCACCAAGTCATATCGGTATAAGGTAATGAAATGGCTGATAAAGCAGCAAAAGAAGCTCTAGCCCTCCCCCAGACCTGGCAAAACTTTTCTAACGGCACTAGAACTTGCACGCCCACTTAGAGAGAGAAGATATCCCAAGAGTGGCAAGCATTGTGGGATCACAGCCACCGAGTAAACTCAAGGCTATTTAGAAGGAAATAAAAAACCATGGAGCAGTTCCTACCGCAATAATCGCAGAGAAGAAGTGATCCTAACGCGATTAAGAATTGGCCACTCCAGAATAACACATCTTCACCTAATAACCAAAGAGGCTCCTCCCAATTGTGAAATATGTGGCAATGTTTTATCAATAAACCATGTATTTACTGAATGCCCATACTACACCAAAAAGCTAGTCGAATCAGGAATACCTCGAAACATCTCAAAGGCGCTTGGCAACGACGAAAAAATTATTGAAAAAGTAATAGCCCTCCTTTATAGAGAAAAGCTTATAGAGAACAGACGAGCGTTGATGACCAATAAGTTTTACGCTCCAAAACTCTCAAATAAATAAATAAATATTATATTATATATTATTTTTTACCTGAGGGCTTAGGACTAGTTAAAAGATAAGCATACTAGAAGTCCCCGCCCTTGGTGTGCGAACCTAACGGTGGAGAGGAAGGGGAGAAGGCCCCATTTTTGGGTTTTTGAATTATATCCCGAAAACACTGGACTCTAGAAAAATATGTTGCAAATAAAAATCAAATTTCCTATAAAAATGTTTATATAATATTTATCGAACTTCCAACCGTTTTCGAAATATACGTTATTGAAAGTTGATAATTTTTTCAAAACAATCATTTTTACCTCTCTTTTTGTCAAACATTTGCTCTAGTACATTCCACGATCGTTTCTCACAAAAAATGTGAGAATCAAAGTTGTAGAGCATTAAATTTATTTTAATTTCATATATCCATTTCTCACCACTTGAAGCGAATTTTTGACAAAAAGTGAAGTAACATTATTGTTTTTTTAATTATCGGTTTATAATAAATATTTTTTAAGTATTAAAGATTTTCAACTAAAAAGTCTTTTTCCTTTACCTGTAATGTTTATCAGTCTCTGACTTGGACTGCTAAAACATTAACAATCCCTAAATCTTAGAGACTTTAAAGAATGCGCTGGAAATTTTTAGGTTTATTAAAATGTAAACCATTACATAACCTTCAATTACTGGAATTTTACATATTCAATGGAATTGAATAGAATTTTCTGCTTATGTTAAAAATAAGGAAAGTGATTTAGTTGCTTCTAAAGTGATAATACATTTTTTAGTGGTTTTTTTTTCTATAAAGGCTTGTCACATTTTTCATTGTTTTTGCGTCATATCAAGTACTTATAAACTTAATACAAATCTCCTGTTTTTTTTTTTTGTTTTTTTACATGGATATGGCCTTTAGCGGGAGGTCTGTAATTTTTTAGTGTAACGTTTTTTCACACTCAAAACTATAACATTTTGTTACGGTCTAGATCTTTTGGTGTTGCTCATATCGACAATTTGATGACAGCTCCCTTGTCAGAAATTTAATGGAGAATATTATTTTGTAAGATTTGTCGCTGGGACCTACTTAGGAGCTATATTGGCTATATGAAAAAAGTTATGTTTTGCCTACATTTTTTAAGTGTTAAGGGATTTTTTTACACACTCTAGCTCTGTTGGTGTTGCTCGGACTCAAAATTTGACGACAGTTCTCTGGTCAGAACTTTAATGGAGAATATTTCATGTTATATAACCTTTTTAACCCAATAGCATCCTTATCAGATTTTTCTGATCAGCAATTTCAAAGGGAATATTTTTTCTTTTACAACCTTTTTTGCTGAAATCTACCGTTTAGGAGCTTTAAGCTTTGTTTAAATGATTGTTAATTTTTTATTGTTTGAATGAAAAAAGTCAGGTTATGCCCACAGTTTTTAAGTGTTGGTGTTTTTTTTTTTTTACACACTTTAACTCTGTCGGTGTTGCTTGGATCGAAAATTTGACGACAGTTTCTTGGTCAGAATGTTAATGGAGTATGTTTTTTGTTATATAACATTTGTCGCTAGGCCCTACCGTTTAGGAGCTTTATTGGATTATATGAAAAAAGTCACGTTTGAAGCCACTATTTTCTCTCAATTTTGTTTATTTCGAATAATCATTGGCTGTTCATTTAATTTAAGTAATCTGATTCCCAACAACCCTTCATCATATAGACCAATTAACCTTCTCCCAATCCTTTCAAACATTTTTGAAACATTTTTCAAGGATAGGTAGGATACGTTTAAGAAGGATTAAACGTATCCTACCCATCCTTGAATCGGAAAATATTCCTTCTCACCAGTTTGGGTTCCGCACTAGCCATTCCACTGTCTAACAAGGCCTCAGAGTTGTTGATCACATATCCTGAGCACTTGAAAGCAAACAGTATTGCTCCGGCGCATTTCTGGACATAGCGCAAGCTTTCGAACGGGTATGGCATGCCGGTTTGCTTTTCAAACTCGAAGCCCATTTACCTCAACCGCTATTCCTAGTTCTTAGATCCTACCTCTCTAACCGTTCCATCAGAGTTCACTGCGGAATGGAATACTCTAACTGCTATTCTATAGAGGCTGGTGTTCCACAAGGTAGCGTTCTAGGTCCAGTTTTATATATCCTCTATGCAGCAGATATCCCTACTACTCCTGATACTTTCCTTGCAACATTCGCTGATGACACTGCTATCCTTTCATCCCATACAGATCCTTTAATAGCATCAATAATCTCAAAACTCACTCATCCCTGATTGAAGACTGGTGCAACAACTGGCGAATCAAAGTAAATGAATCTAAATGCACCAATATAACCTTTACCCTCCGCCGTAAATCCAGTCCTCCTATCTACTTCAATGGTATTCCACTACCTAAAGATGACACAGTTCGGTATCTTGGTTTCTACTTAGACAAAAGACTTACATGGAACCCTCATACTCAGCTCAAAAGACAAGAACTTAACAGACGCTTCAGCCGATTGTATAGACTACTAAATAGGACAGCCCATCTTTCCATTGAAAACAAACTTCTCATATACAAAACCATCATTAAACCTATTTGGACTTACGGACTTGAACTATGGGGGACAGCAAAAAAGTCGAATATGAAACGCAGTCAATCCATCCTATCCAAAATCCTCCGAACTATAGTAAATGCTCCTTACTATGTTTCCAACAAAACCCTACATAATCATACGCCATCTATATTACTTATTGCCCACAGTTGTGGTAGATTGTAATAATTACTTAATAAAGGTTTAAAAAAAGAAAGAAAGTAATCTGATTATTTTAATTCTTAAAGGTTTTTTTAATTTTTTTATTCTTTTATTAATAGAAATTTACAACTGTATTAGAAAACACCTAGTAAATATATATTCGGTATATACGAGATAAAATGACATGAATAAAACTTGTAGAGGAACTACCCATTGGTAGTACTCTAATGAATATTTACAAAAGAAGATCACGAGGCCATCTTCTTTCCAGACGCCTCGGAAGAATTCTTAAATGTAAATTGGTTCTTAAAAACTGTTGATTACATATAGACATATCCACGATCTATAGTTTTTCCTAGTCAGGGAGAAATTGAAGACCTCGGTACAAGAAGGGACAGTTCCACTTTTTTCTGGAGTAAAAACAGGACAATTCCAATACATAAACCTTATATTATATAACGAATTATTTGTTTTTAAAAATATCATTGAATTCGGTTTTTAAGCGACTAAAGTCTAAAATAATGCGAAATATTAAAATAAAATCGTTAGGATAAATTTAAAACTTTTTACTTGTTTCTGAAAAGTGGAGCTGTCCTCTCCTTGCATCGAGGTCTTCAATTGAGTTATTTTTTCACAATCTTGACGATAGATAAAAAGAAAATTAGTGAGAAGAATTACTGAATTTGTTCAGGAGCTCTGAATTGAAATGCCTGACCTGACTCTTTTAGGCTTGTAATGGAGGGCAATTGATCTAAATTAGACTCGACTGCGGTTCGTTCTCGCCATATAATTGTTATTTTGTCTTGTTCGTTAATATTAGCAGATTTAAGTATTTATTTATATATTAAAAAATAAAAACTCTACTTTAATACTTATAGAATAACAATTTATTTTTTATTCTTTATCCAAAAAGGATCAATTAGTTACCTCTAAGATTAATTGTTGATTCGTTTGATCGAAGTTTTTTTTTAAAAAATAAAGGATACAACTTTATTTATTTCTCATTACTTTATATAAGGAAAAAATTTATTTATTTTTTTTATTTCTTGACATTTATAAATGTAGAATAATACAAGAAGTAAATTAGTGGTGAACTCATGGCATGCCAATGACTTGCAAAGTAACTACCCATTGGCAGTATTCAAACGCGTTATTCAAAAGGTTTATCAGAAATATATTGGGAGGTTGAGAGACTGAATTCGAGTAGGTATGGAACTTATAATAGAAGGTTTTTACCAAAATTATAACATATGGGGCATTAAAATTATTACGGATAAGTTTATTTGTAACTTAATAAAGAGCATTGAGGATTTTTTTTTTTTTTTTTTTTTTTTAAAATTCAATGCCCTTCCAAACAACACCGCTAATTATGAAGGCAGATGGACAGGGACATGACTAACTCTCCCGTTTCATGACGCTACCTGTATCATGCCTTTTTCTTCACGATCATCTTGGCTGTCTTCTGTAATATAATTATTTTAATCTCTATGCAGGTGATAGGTTCAAAAAATAAACAGTAATCGAGTTTTTACAAAATGTTTTTAATATCTAAATCATACAAAAAAAATATAGGTACATCATTTATATGATGATAAACAAAGAAAAATAATTAATTATTAGTCTTTTATTTTGACCAGAATTGTTTAAAATTGACTTAAAATATTGACTAAATATTCTAAAAATAAAACAGGTTATCAGGACAAACGTGAAAGAAAATCAAAGCGTGTCACCTACAGACTGCCGCTTTAAGTTTGTATGAATTTATTTATATTTAATGAGCGGACTTATTGTGATTCCGGCACACAGTAATTTATATGTATTTATTATAAAGTGTAAATGTACTAATACAACTTCAAATGCTGTTTTTTGTTTAGTAAAAATGATAAAAACGTTTGGATACCGTCTATGGCCATGACGAAACATAGGTATTTCTAAAATATTTTGCAAGGTTTTTTCTAAAATATTTATAGAAATAGAAACTGTTCCACGCCGTGAAAAAGTATTGAGCAATAAGAAAAAAACAGGTTTGAATACTTAAGTTTTTAATGAAGCCAGGAACTTGACGGTGGTTGTTTGGGCACTCACGACTTATATCTTAAACGTGATACCATTGCGCGGGGAATGTATTTAAAATGAAAAAACAATTCACGCGTAATAGGTTATTATTTAAGCTGCAAAAC
Organism: Euschistus heros; assembly: GCA_003667255.2. Taxonomy (NCBI): domain Eukaryota; kingdom Metazoa; phylum Arthropoda; class Insecta; order Hemiptera; family Pentatomidae; genus Euschistus; species Euschistus heros. The sequence continues at coordinate 1,088,697 of RCWM02000251.1, read as the reverse complement.
GACTTGAAATTTATGGCTCATAATGATGCCGTCATGATATCTTCCGAAATTACTTATCGATCGATACTTTTATATCTGTGCAAGGAATCCATGTAATTAACTGAAAGATGATGGCGAAGAGTCAATTTGAAGTATACAACTGCACGAAGCAAAATTACTACTTTGTTTCACTTCGCGGTACGGCACACTGCCTCTCCTACTAATACAGTCCCGAGGTATTGCTATTACTTTTGTTATAAACATCTCAGTATCCCTTGCCAAAATTGATATCCAAAACTAATCAGCGAAAAGGTCAGAAGTAAATAGCCTTGTGGGGTTAGGTAACTAATGTATTTGTAACTTGTATTTAATGCCTTTGTATACTGTCGACATTTAACTGTTTTATTATTATTTATTTTTATTTTTTTTCATGAAATTAATTTATAAGATAATTGGGGTTAAGTCATTCAGATCCTGAATTATTTGGGATCTGTTTTCTGGACACGATTCTATAGGAAAAACATTTTTAAAAATCTAAATATCTAATTAAATCAAAAAACTGTTATTACATGTATGCTTTCGTCTGAAGTGTGTTTAAACCATGATCGTTGTTCATTTTTATTTAATATTTTTTTCTCCATTTCAATCTCTATAAAGTAATGATTAACATTATTATTGGAAAAGTTGAACATCTTTAATGCAACTGATCTTCAGTTAGAGCAATGTAACTGTGCCACATTTATACCAAGAAAACATTTATGTTTCCATATTACAATATAGAATATGATTGTATTTAAGCTTTTTCTTCTTCTTTCTCTGTTTTAGTTTATTTGTTTCTACAGTTATTATCTTTTTTTTGTATTATCACCGATTACATTTTATTTTATTTCTTTATTATTTTTTTTATCTACTTTCCATGGTCGTATTTTATGAATGGTTTCATTGTCATTCATATTACTCATTTCCTTGAGTGTGGTAAAATATTAATTCGGAAAAAACAAATATGAAATTTCTTTATTACAAAGTAATAAGGATAAATAAAGTATTAAACCATAATAAATGGTAGTATTCATTATATCTATTTATCATATTTACAATAATTTTTTATTCGACTTTTTTCAATATAATAATCAGTAGCACAAAAAAAACTTTTTAAATTCGAAACCGACATTTAATATAGGGATATATTTAAAAAATATTTTTTCTCTTTATTTAAAAAAATACATTTAGAGATTTTAGTCATTGTTCATTAAACCTAAAATTATGAATAACATTATGTTAAACATGAATTTACTCAAAAATCAACAATTGATTTTTATTATATGCTGAATAATTTAAAATATACTACTTAAAATATATAATATGTGTGATATTTTTTTAGAATAATGCATACCATTTTGAACTTGGCGTTTTGGATCAAGCGGTGCACGGTTGTTTCTTGACCAATTACAGAAACCAAGTTTTGCTACTTGGCTTGGAGTATATTTGGAAGCATCTAATAAACAAAAATCTAGTACATGATTATGTATCCCATAACTCTGTTTTTTTTACTCAAATATTGTGTGATATATTCCATCGTTATTCCATTCCACCTGTTATTATGACGATGTTTTCTACTGTAAATGTTTGATTTACTGTCAATTGTTTGCCTGTGATATTGACGAATGGCATTCATTTAAATATTTATATTTTAGTCACCAACTTTAGCTCGTTGTTTATCCATAGTGTGTGTGTACATTAGTAGTGAGAATACCTTTGTTTGATCATTCGGTTTTTACGCTTTATTGTTGACCAGACAGTGAGCTATTATTTTTCCTTTCTTTAAATCCTTGAACTTAATTATTATGGAAAGATAGTTTTTCTTGCAATATATACATTATAAATGAATTAAATATATAATTATGCTTTGATATGAGCAGCTTAGGTAGGAACAGGATGTAGTGCTGACTGCCATTCGGCATTGCCCTTCCTCTTTTCCTGGTTTCAAGGACCAATCTGGATTTGAATATTTTAGTTTAAGGATAATTAATTAATAAATTTTATTTGCTTTATTGTCGAAATATTTCATTCATGTGGCTAAGAAATTTTTTTTTACTTATATGCTTTTATTTTATGAGGATGTAGAGGGAAATTCCTAACATGTTTCAGTAAACAATTAATATTAAGTAACATAACAGCTATCTTAAATTTTAATTAAATCATTATTTAATTAATAATATTTAAAATTAATATTTAATTAATAAATTAAAATTAAAATATTAATTCTTAATATTAATTTAATGGAGCATCAAAAGTAATCATTCAATTATTTCAGAAGAGATTACATTGGATTTGATTGATAATAAATTATATAAAGTTGACGATTGACCAAAAAACATAATAAATAGACTTTAAGCCTCTTTCTTCCTAATAACAGCCAAACATACCTAGAATGTTCAATTCTATATTTCATTCATGGTAATCAAAATTAAACTTTAAGTTTCTTTACAATCTTTCTTTATGTTTATTTTATTTTATTTATATATTTTTTTGTGTGTGTTTTAATACAAGCATACCTAAACTGTCGTCTCAACAAAAAAATTATAAAAACTTATATATAAAATTTTATTTTGAAAATTGATTTAATTATCGTTTAGGATTTTTTTTCCATATTAAAATTATTTGATGCGTTTTGAATAAATATCTGTACATGCCTACATGCATATAATATGTAATTGTTTTTTCGTGTTATTTATTGTATTCATAGACATGGTAGTTTCAGTTAATGTTTTATATTCAGATAATTAACATTTAATATTTAATTACTTTTTACGATACATTTTAATTTATTTCTTGTTTATTTTATGATTCATTAGTTCATTCAACTATTTCAAATAAATATTTATAAATTTATTAAAACTATTTAATTTATATGTTTGATGATGCAACTCAGTGAAATATTGGCAAAGAGAACATTTTATTCAACCTTGAAAGAGTTGATACTACAGCCGAACAGTTATTCAAACAATGGCTTACTCCATCCAAATTTTATTATCTTGTTATTATCAGCTGCTATCCAAACATATAAATATTTTTTATTTGTTAAATAAAGAGATAATGTAAAAAATTATATGTATGACAGCTTAATTAACATGTGTAATTTAGCGCAAGATATATTTTTTCTCTATTTTCATGCTTGTGACTGCATTCTTTATCTGCTCTTATTGTTAGTAAAAAAATTCCTTATACGACCAAAGACAAACTAACTCAATTTCACCCTGACTAGGAAAAACAATAAATCATGGATATTTATTACATTTTAGAATTAAAATGATCAAATTTCATCAATTAAATATTAAATTAAATTAACAATTATTTGTTTTCGGAATACACGAATAGCAAGAATGTAAGAGTTTCATGACATTTTTCATTCAGACCTAACGGTAGGTCCTAGCGACAATTGTTATATAACAAAACATATTCTCCAATGGATTTCTGATATTGAAACTATTGTCAAATTTTCGATCCTGATTATTCCAATAGGGCTAGAGCGTGTCAAAATGTTACATTTTTGAATGTGAAATTTTTTTACACATTTGATTGTTAAAAAAATGTTACATATTTGTGTTTTAAAAAAATGTTACACATTGTTGAGTGTGAAAAATCGTTCTACCAAAAAAGTATAGACCACCAGCCAAATTACATATCCAAGTAAAAAAAAAAAAAAATTAAGCAACCTAAGAACTAATTAAGAAAATAGTTTTATTAGTCGTTATTGTTTATAATTATTTTTATTGTCTTTTTAAACATACTTATGAGGGTACCTTGTAGATTCTTCGTCGCTGATTTCGATTAAGTTTTATTTGATGATTCTGCAACGAAAAATATAGGAACAAGTTTTTTCTTTCATTTAATAAGCCCTACTAAAAAAACATTTCAATTTTAAAGTAGCTTACGTGGAAATTTTGAGCATTTATGTAATAATTATTTTCAGGTCAAAGGATTTTAAAAAATTATCAAATCATTTTGTAACCCAATCTTACAGGGCCTTTTTTTTTTTTACGAACATGATGGTGGATTTTGATTTTAATTAGGTCATGAATTCTCGTTTTATTTTGAAAATTGGTTTCAACTATTTTACCCAATTTCGAAACTTGGTAAAAAAAAGAGATCTTGTTTTTATACCAGGTATGCAAGTTTAAAATGTCGTTTATTTCTTAAAATATATACACAGTAATTTAAAAAAAAGTATAATATATTTTATTCAAAGTACTGACCCTCGCTTTCTACACATTTTGTCCATCTCTCGGGCAATATGGTATATGGATACCATTCCAAAAGAATGCTTCATCTTTATTTGAAATCCATTCATCGAGCCATTTTCGTACGTTTTCGAAATTGTTGAAGTGTTGCTCCGTCAATGAGTGTCCCATCGATGAGAAGAGGTGATAATCAGAAGGCGCCAGGTCAGGTGAATACGGCGGGTGGGGTAGGAGTTCCCAACCAAGCGAAGAAATCGTTTCCTTAGTCAATCTGGCTGAATGTGCAGGAGCGTTATCATGCTGAAGAATGACTTTGGCGTGCCTGTGAGCCCATTCTGGGCGTTTTTCGATCAATGCGTGACTCAAATTGATCATTTGTTGTCGGTAGCGCTCGGTATTGACTGTTTCGCCGGGTTTGAGAACCTCGTAGTAGACTACTCCCTTCTGATCCCACCACACACACAGCATTGTCTTCTTCCCAAAACGATCCGGTCTTGCACTCGATGTGGATGGTTGTCCTGGCGTTACCCATGATTTTTTTCGTTTGGGATTCTGAAAATAAATCCATTTTTCATCGCCAGTTACAACTCGATGCAAAAAAAAACCCTTTCTTTCGTGGCGTAAAAGCAGCATTTCGCACACAGTTTTTCGTTTTTCCATCTGTCGTTCGTCCAATTCATGTGGAACCCATTTTCCAACCTTTTGAATCTTTCCCATAGCTCTCAGGCGATCGGAAATGGCTTGCCTAGTGACATTCAACTGTTCTGCCATCATTTGTTGGATTTGGGTATTGTCTTCGTCTAATAAAGATTGCAATTCGAAGTCCTCAAACTTTTTTGGTCGATTTTCTCGTTTTTGATCAGTAACATCAAAATCACCACGTTTGAAACTTTGAAACCAACGTTCACATGTCCTGACGGTTGGAGCAACATCGCCATAAGTCTCAACAAGAATTCGATGACATTCAGATGCCTTTTTCTTTTGATTAAATAAGAAAATCATGACATGCCGCAAATGCTCTTTATTTGGCTTAAAATTAGACATTTTTAACACCAAAGAAAGGTATGATACGTCCACGTAAACGACTTAAAAACAACTGACTTTTGTAAACAAATGACTAACAAACAAAATAGCGTTTAGAGATAAGCAAATCCTTCAATAGGCTAAGAGCGCATTCTATTGGAATTAAAACGACATTTTAAACTTGCATACCTGGTAGATGTAAGAAACCATATTTTTGCCTTATTTATCTTTAAAAAATTAAATTGAAAAATAGAATCATAATTAAATTTAGGATCCATTACCACCTTCATTTGATGTTACTGGTAAACAATGATGGATTTATATTCCTTTTTCGTAATATTACATTATTGATTTCATGGGTCTAAGATTACAAATTGTTTCTTCTTAATAGTTGTCAAATAAATCGTAAGTCATAAAAGATAAGTCAAAATCATATCTTTGCCATATTTTTATATTGTATTCTTCCAAACTTCTAGTAAAAAGCTAGGCAAAATTTTGAAGTGTTTTAAATTCATTAATCACGCCTGTTTCAGTTATAATAAGTATTCATTTTGGACTGACTCCCAAACCTCGAACTACAACCTTCTAAGCAACCTCACTTGCTCGCCTGCTCTATGAGGGCGACCCGATTCGAAATAGTCGTTTCTTTTCAGCAATAGTGCTCAAGGTTCAATGCTACGTTTGTTTATAGATCTTTCATTCAATACCTTTCTCTTCATCAGATCCATCGGAATGTTTCGCAGTTTTAATCCAGCTTTTGTTGATAAAATAATTTTTTATTTACAATATAATTAACTAAACTTTTTCTTTTTATACTTGATAAAATTAATGTAGTTTAATTAAAGTATCAAACCGACATCAAACCACTGCCACCAAATTGGTGAAACCCGTATCGTATATGGATTTAGTGTATTACATATTTATAATTAAATTTTTAATTGAAAATTAAAATAAATATTTTAATTTCTTTATCAACTGTTGCTGAATATGGATAACTAGTAAAACGTATAGCGAATAAAAATTTATTCGTTATAAATTGAATTCTTATTTGAATAATCTCGTAAACGAGGGAGAGATGCAAAATGATAATTCGACAAGAGAAGACTTGGGAAGTGAAGAGCTATTAGATTATATAAGACACACAAAAAAAAAATCCATCCGCTTACATAGATTGATCAATGAAGCTAATCAATGTATGAGCGTACAAGAATGAAAATAGATAAATATTTAATGATTAGTTAGGTTTTCGGTTATTTAAAGTTTATCATCATAACTATCTTATTCAATGGACTATTTTAAAATATAAAAAAATAGCACCCCACCTTGCGGCTTCGCCCGCTCTCATTTGTAAAGAACTTGATCATTTAAAATAATGATTGAAGTTTTGTTTATTGATGAAAATCTTACTGCTTGATATGCAATTTAGCATTATTTCTACAATAATATTCTTACGCCTATCAATAATTTTAAACCTGGTTAAATTGCACTGGTATGGTGTTTGAAGATAACCTAAAAGCATAATTAGACAGCCAATTTTTAATATTAAATAATGAGTTGGTAATCCAGATGGGCAGAGACTATTAAGTTGCTCATGCGGATAATGGACTGCATTATCATTATTTACAACAAAGGCCTATAAATCATATTTTTACGCACATTATCAAAAAGCAAAGGCTCGACATTTTAGTTGGATAATAATTTCTATTCGGCAAAAATAATTTTATTGATATCTGGTTGTATTTTAATTCCTAACTATGACAGTATATGGCATTGTGGCAAACCTCGTTTCAGCAACTCAACATTGTTTATTTAAATTTTAATAATTGGATATTTTATTATTGCTTAACCTTCCTGGAACTATAGAGATGACGTGGTTAAAATTTGGTGAAGGTTTGTTTCGTAGTTTTTACGGTTAGTGATCGCAAAGGAAAAATAGCTTGTCTTTTTATATAATAGTATAGATTAGGCTTACGCGATATGAAAATAAAATTGAAACATCTTAAGAATATATTTTTGTTACAATATCATCTTATCATGATTGCATCATTATATAGATCGAACAATCATGAAAACCTAAACTTGAAATTACAATACGTGTAAGTGTACATAATACAAGGCTAAATCAACTTTACAGTAATATATGCACAAGAGCCATATTGTAAAATTTAAACTTGTTTATATTAAATAAAGCTTATTAACGATGAAATCATTAAACTTTATTCGGTATAACTATCGACGAGGTGCTCCGCCCAAACGGGCCGACCTGCGATGCATTACGAGATCGTTTCCAACGCTTCCCTTCGGGATTCAGGTTTATCGAAGCTCTTTCCTATTACCTCACATGTGAACAGTCATTCATACCGTTTCAACTAGGATTGTGTTGTTCAGTGTGTTTTTTCGATTGATATTTCGTCTTTTTAGATGTAAAAAAGTGAAAGAGAAGTTAACTACATGAATTTCAACATGGATTTAGTACTTTATAAATTAATGTCTCTTATTTCCACTTCCCTAATGTAAGAAAATATGCAGATTTTAACAACATAACTTTTATTATGGATTTTGTTTTTTGCTTATTTCGACTTCCCTAACGTGAGAAAGTTTATCAGAAGTCTATATTGCTTTCACCATTGATTTTGTGTTTTCTATTTTGATATTAACTTGTAACAACCTTACCACAGATTTAAGTAAATATTTTCTATTTTTTTAATCTTAATATGAAGTATAACAGAAGTTAACATGACTTTGAACATGGATATAAAGTTCGTGTGTAAATGAAGGGGATAACCTTCCCCCTGGAAAAGTAGGACAATTAAAACGTATTTTGGGTTGATGCCGTTACCTGATTAATTTTATTGGTTTTTATTATTATCCAAGCTGCCGTTTATTTGTTCTTAAAGTGTGACTGAAATTTAAAATATCAGGAAAAATATCTTTAAAAATAAATTAAATTAAATTTTTGTAATGTTTCTTCTTAGAATAGTTCAGTGAATAGAATGGTAGGAGTGGTTTTCATCTTCAGTTTCCCGTTTTTTCACCGTTACGCCAAAGTTCTGTTTAGCGGTCAGAAAATTTCTAAAAATATCTACAGGGCGAGTTCCTCTTAGTGTAAAAAAAAAAAATAATAATAATTGGTTGAAACTGGATCAAAAATAAAGAAAAATGCCGCAGATCTTACCTTTTTATTCCAATCTGTTGTAGATATACGATAGTTCAAAGACTTCTTTGAGGAAGCCACACTTTTTGCCTTAAAAACTGTAATATATTCACTTTGTTTAAACATTTTTCAAATGTTGACCACATTTTCAGATTTAACATAAAATACTTTGATCTAGTGTCGCTTTATTGACAGTTTCTCTTTATTTTCTATCAAACAATAAATATTTTCTTTGCTATTTATTACAATGAATAGTTTATTATGTTTAAAATACATATTTCCATTAATCGATTATCATAATGTCTTATTTACACAAGTAACTGATTTGTATGCCAAATGAAAACATCATGTTATTCCGGTTTTTAAAGTAAATTTCTCCCTGAAATCGATACATCACTGTAATCATACCATATGAAAGCTGATTAAATTATTATTATTGTTAAATTTAAATTTTTGTACTGCAAGTTTTTTTGAGATTTGCAGTTTTTTTTAATAGTTTTTTCGAAAAACGGTAAGCGTTGAAATATTATAAGAATTGTAACTTCCAAATTTAAGTGAAGATCAAGCTATTCTTTAGGTCCCAAGTTTGTAAAATTGAAGGTTACTTATACTCTGCTCTTATTGGATATTTAATGCTAAAACCGAAAATGTCAAAGTTTGAAAAATATTCAAATAAAATGAAAATATTACAGCTTTTATGGTAAAAAACGTGGTTTCCTCAAAACATTCGTTGAATTATCGTATATCTTCAACGGATTGCAATAGAAAGGTGAGGTTTGCGGCATTTTTCTTCGTTTTTGATCTAGTTTCAACCAATTTTTTTTTCACTAAGAGATACTCACCCTGTATATATAAATGCATTTTGTATTTTTAAAATATGGAGAATATTATATATCGTAACGTACGTATCGATATTTCGATATATCGTGTATCGATACCAATCTCTAAAAACAATTAGCTCTTTAGAGGCTAGGTGGTGGCTGCTGCCTCTGTGACTTACAATCCGAGTCTTCTACCGTGTTCATTGACAAGTTTTCCATTTGGATTTTAATCATTCTTTGCAAGTATTTGTTCAGTCATTACTTCGTAGTTATCAGGTTATTTCATGAATATTATCTAAGCAAGTGTGATATTGATTTTATTGAAGATTTCTGCATTAGATGAAATTATTGATATTGGATAGATTCTATGTCCATATTGAATTTTAATTGCTCGTTTTATTCGGTTCCCGAGGTGGATGACTGTGTATAGCCCTTGAAAATCTGGATATTGCGTTCATAACACTTTTACCATTCACAAATATTGACAACTCCTATTATTTTTTAAGTTTGAGATTTGTGAAATTCAATGCTGTTTTAAGTTTTCTAACTTAAATATAACGCTTTCAGTTTTAAACTCGAATTATCATTTTTATTTTTTAAGGACGAACCATATAAAATTTGATGCGTGTATTTGGAAGAAACTCATCGAATAAAATTATATATTTATTCGAATTTCTCCTCTATTCAGACCAATTTTTATGACGCTCTGTGAAAATTAGATTGTATGTGCATTCTTTGTAACTTTTCTGTCCTTTCTTTCTCCAATTGTTAAATTGTTCCTCTACATACTTTCACCCATTATAGTTAAAAGTCATTTTCATTATTTCAGTTTGGGAAAAATTTTCTACTTGATTGCACTTTCTCCTTATGTCTTCTGTAACATATTTGTCTTATTTATGTTGAGAGAGTTCTTATTCGTGTGTTTAAATAATTTACACAATAAATTATATAACTGTATTAGTAATTATTCATACTTTAAATAACACCTCTCTTGAAAAAGTAATTGTTATACTTTTAAAATTAGAAGATGAGGTTAATAATCTTCTATTAAGATCCGTAGCCTTTTAGCAACCTTATAGCTATTGTCGTAATATTCCCTATATGTGTCAATTTTACTTTGTTTTGTTTTTCGGTATTATCCAGTGTGTATAATTGAGGTAATAGCAGCGCGACGTTTAAAATGAGCTTGTCAAGTCGTTGGAATTAATAATAACAGTATCCCAAAAAACTTAATCAGTTTAGAGCCTTCAAATAAGTATCGAAACGTAAATGGGAGGATTGATTGTTTCAGGGCTGATCGTAGAGATTTGCGATTCGATGTGTGGTTAGAGCTTGTTTATATCGTATGGAGTATTGTAGTTTAGTAATTCTTCATAAACGTGAATTTAATGAACATTTTAATTATATCTTCATATAGATTATATAATTTTGAATGTAAACAAAAAAAAAAATTCTATTTGCCTGATTACTGATGTCTAAAGATTGGACAAAAAAAAAAATTACATTTGATACCTGAATTACAATTGGCACACTCAATTTCAGCTAAAAAATTTAAAATGTTCTGTTCATCTCTTTTTTTCTTGGACCATTTACTCTTTAATATGTTATCGTTGTTTCAAAAATCACTTGAGGTACGCATGATGGTATAGATGGATCTATGTAATTATAATTGATTATTTATTTTCCACGTCTATTGATTTTTTTTTTTTTTTTTTTTTTTCTAAATTGCTTTCGATCCTTAAACATGTTATCATCAGTTCTAAAAACATACAAAAATTTTGTAACACAAGCACTTTACTACATAATTATTTATTTTATTTTTTTTTAATAAGAGAAAATAAATCAAATATGTTAGTACTCACCTAAGAAGGCAAAATGAAAAGGACTTTTGAAAGATATCAAAGCCTCGAGCAGCCTAAATATAAATGCAGGTGTAAAGGTCTGAGTGTTGGGTTGGTGGGTTACAACCTGTCGGTTTTACCTATGACTGGTTGTTTATTTTTTCCGTTCCTACTGGAAACAAATAAAAAAAATTAAACATATTTCTAATAGTCCAATTTTCAATTGGTTTTCTTGTCTTACCTTTTTTTTATAAAATAATATTTATAATCTATGTGACAAAGTAGCCGATGTTCTGAAGTTTTGTATGTTTTTAGTACTGACAATGAATTCCAAACTAGTTTACAAATAGAAAGTATTCCAATAGAATTGGTGAATAATTTATCGATCCTAATTTAAAATTAAGTTTTTGGAATTGTTCTCTGAATTTGTGTTTGCTTTAATCTTGGGCACCAATTCGGTTAAATGATTTAACTGGAGCTTAGAAGCTGTTAGGTTTTTGAAAAAGCATTGTGAGAAGTGTCCATGATTTTCCAACATAATAGTGACAAAAAATATAATTTTTTTTTTTTTTTTTTTTTTGATAAACTTGCTGATGCTATTTGATCTATCGATTTTAATTAATACATATTAACGATTCCAGAACATATTTTGCTGGAAAATGTTGAGTAAAATGGCCAAAACAACCAGCGGAAGATTTTTATAATGTTATATCTACTTGTTTCATTAAACTAGTTACTAATAAAAACCTATAGATAAAATTGTTGGTTGCATTCCATTAAAACAAATTTAATTACTAAACATAGTACCTTTCATGATTTTACTATATATAGGAAATATATTAAAATTAGTGCACCTGGATTATGGATTCTACCATTTATCTTGGGGTCGCATAGTAAGCAATTTAAAGCATATATGTACAGTTTTCGCAGCTTGCTTACATAAATTGATTTACGTTTATGATTGTGATTATAAATTTCACATATATTAAAAAAGTAGGTACCTACGTGGTAGTAATTTTCTAATTTAAGAATCAAATATTTTTCTATTATAAAAATTATAAATAATTCAAGAAAGACGGAAAACTGTAATTCATGTTTATAAAACCAATCCCATCTCTCATAAAACTGTTAAAAACTAATTGTGTTTGCGAATTAAAAAAAAAATATAATAATAAATGTTTAATCAAAGCCATTCTCGTACAATAATAGTTTTTAGAAAACGCTACGTGTGATGAGATTTCTCAAATTAAAAGTGACTGTAAAAATTATTCATAAAATAAAATATAATGTAAAACCTTATAAGAATACAAAACTAAAATTAAAAGATTCGTGTCTTCAAGTAAAAGTTGAAATAAAATAATTTCGGTTCGATACGAAATCATTCCGGGTTAAATTTGCAACTTTGCAATATTTTTGTGAAAATAAATGTTTGTATATATATATATATAAATAGGTATATATATATATATATATATATATATATATATATATATATATATATATATATATATATTGTGTAAAACACATAGTGTAAAAAAAAAAATTGGGTAATACTGCATGCTAAGCGGGGTAGAATGGCACAGAAACTAGTTTCATATCTCAATCTGTTGAGGAGATAGAATTTTTTTTGTTTTTATTTTTAAAATCTTTATTTTTTTCTGAAAAATGGCAGTTTTCTCTACTTTGGTTTAGCGTAGAAACAAATGCGATGATATTTTCTTAATTAGCATTAAATTTTCTAAAATATGACATAGGTCTATTTATTTTAAATTCACTTTTAGAGGGCCTTTTAACGCGCAAAACACAAAACATATATTAAAACTTAAATTTTTAATATTTTTTGAAAACTTCTCACTCCCCACTGGAGCACCCTTGAAGCCGTCAAATTTTCCAAAAACTGCAGAATTTAGTTAGCTTTTTAGTGGTGTAACTCATGATACCATTGCACTTCACCTTTTGAGTCTAACAGAAGTTTTTCTGATGATAAACACGCTAGAGAATAAATACTTGATTAAATAAGTGTATTAGTTATTATCTCTTGTCCATATCCATGAGGGGTAAAGAGTTGTGAAGGTGGTAAGTCCTCTCTCCTCCTCCCCCCCCCCCCAAAAAATCTTATTTATAGGGAGTTAAGGGGGGGGCACAAATTATTGCTGATTACTAGCTTGAAACCCGACAATTTGGGTATCGGTTCTGAAACTCCCTCTGAACTGCTAGCACTTTGCCATTGCAGAAACCATAGACGAAAATCATATCTATGTACTCACTTGTGGTGAAGTCCATCGCTGAAGAGTGAATGGCAATTGATGCAGTCATGAAATGAGAGGACAACTTCTTATGACCTTTGCACACAGTGGGATTATAATAGTTTAAAAAGCTGAACTAAATAAATTCGGGGCTTGATAACACTAATTCCAATGAGAACGTGATATCATAGTCTGGGCTGATGAGTAGCTGGGCACATTATGAAATGTTATTTTTATGTTGGTGTATTTAATTTCTTCAAATAATCCTAAATTGTTATTTTTTATAATAGAAAAAAAAAGTACGTTTTTGTAACATTAGGTAATCAGCAAGAATTTGGGTCCCCCCCTAACTCCCTATAAATAAGATTTTTTTTTTTTTGGGGGAGGGCTTGCCACCTTCACAACTCTTTACCCCTCATGCATATGGACAAGAGATAATATAACTAATACATTTATTCAATCTAGTAGGTACGTGAAGCAATCAAGTATTCATTCTCTAGCGTGTTTTTCATCTGAAAACTTCTGTTAGACTCAAAAGGTGAAGTGCAATTGTATCATGAGTTACACCACTAAAAAGTTAACTAAATTCTACAGTATTTGGGAAATTTGACGGCTTCTAGAATGCTACAGTGGGGAGTTAGAAATTTTCAAAAAATATTAAAAATTTAAGTTTTAATAAATGTTTTGTGTTTTGCGCGTTAAAAGGCCTTCTAAAAGTGAATTTATAACTAGACCTATGTCATATTTTAGAAAATTTAATGCTGAAAATATCATCGCTTTTGTTTTTACGCTAAACCAAAGTAGAGAAAACTGCCATTTTACAGAAAAAATAAAGATTTTAAAAATAAAAACAAAAAAAATTATATCTGCTCAACAGATTGAGATATGAAACTAGTTTCTGCGCCATTCTACCCCGTTTAGTATGCAGTATTACCCAATTTTTTTTTTACACTATGTCTGGGACACCCCGTGTATGTATATATATATATACATATACATATATATATATATATATATATATATATATATATATATATATATATATAATAAAACTATAATGGTTGAAAATGAAAAAGCTCAATTTCTTCTTGACTGGGACAAACATTAGATCATGGATATGTCTATCTATAATTTACTGCTTCTGATGAGGAAACTGTCGACAAATATTCGATCCGAGCAACATCAACAAAGCTAGAGGGTGTCAAAAAAAAGGAACCAACACTTAAAAAAGGCAGACAAACATGACTTTTTTTCAATCAAACCAACATAACTAAATGGTAGGTCCTAACGATAATTGTTATATTACAAAAATAGTTTTTATTAAATTTCTGATGTGGAAACTGTCGTCAAATTTTCAATCCGAGCAACACCGACTGAGCTATAATTGTGTCAAAATGCTACATTTTTTAGGGTAAAAACATGTTACACATTTCGAGGGTGAAAAAAAGATTACTCGAGAAATAGATCCCCCTGTCAACAAAAATATTACAATTCACCTGGTTGCCTTTGATTTGAACGGACCTTAAAATGACTGCATGGCTGAAATATAAATAAATATAAGTAAAATTTGAGTGATCTGTCAGGAACAAAGTAGAAAAAGGATGAATACCAATTTTGTAACTGAATAAAAAAAATAAAAAAAAAGTTTAATCATAGCCTCAAATTAATTCGTGCGGGTTTTTTTTTTTTTTTTTTTTTTTTTTTTTTTTTTTTTTTTTTTTTTTTTTTTTTTTTTTTTTTTTTTTTTTTTTTTTTTTTTTTTTTTTTAAAGAAAAAAAAAAAAAATATAATGAATTCACCTTGTGACTTTTTATTTGAGCAGATTTTAAAATGAACGCTTCATAATTATTAAGATATCAAACATTTGTCAAATTTGATTGATCAGTCAGGAACGAGATATAAAAAGAAATAGCTATTCTTAAGACAAAATGGATGAAAATTTAAATTTTTTTAGGGCATACCTTTTGCAATATCAAAAGCCATCTAGACAAACAAATTACTTGGAACCCACATACGGGACTAAAACGAAAAGAATACAATTCGAAATCCTTCAAAAAATTCTTAATGCTCCTTACTTTGACACAAACTTATCCACAAAGATCTAATCGTACCATATGTTGTTGGTTTAGCCCAAACCAGATACCAATCCTTTCATCCTCCAGAACCATTCATATCTATTATTTTCTCATCTTGCTCCCATATATTTCAGATAACCCTCCGACGCGTCTGAAAATAAGGGTAAACTAGCATGGAGCATAAATTTACAAAAATTTTATTTTTTTTATCGCATAATAAATAAATAGATATAAATAGTAAATTTCAATAAATAGGTTTTAAAAAAACAAAACTTATTTCTATACATCTTTCCAACGAGTTTTTTCGATGCCAGAATTGAAAAATTCAGGGTTTTGTGTGGAAATGTAATAATAAAATGCGTTTTTGATCTGGCAATTATTTCAATAAAATTCAACTTTACGGAAGCTGTACAAATTTCTGAACACAACATCCTTTCGCAAACGCCGTGGTAATGTTTCTTCCACCTTATGGTTCCGAATGTCCAAGTATAAAATAATCTAAAATCGTGTGTTTCCATGGTCATATATGATGACAAACTAAACGATCTACTACCAGTTGTAGTGCTAGTAAATATTATTAATAAAGATAGAATTAATAACGGCTGAAAAGAAGACAGCCTCGTGACCTTCTAATGTAGAACTTTTATTGGAGTGCTACATTTTTTTTTCTCCCTTCCTTGCTTTTTCAGGCATACGTGGTTTCGGCGGCATATGGTTATTGTGTATGCTGTTGCTGTCAATTAAAAACTATTTATTTATTTAATTTGGGAAATGTTATTGTAGTGCTACCAATGAGAGGTTGCTTTATAAGCAATTGGTTTGTTATGAGCATTATCTTCTCATTTACTAGATTTATTTTTATTAATTTCAATGAGTAACTTTAAAAGAATAATAATAAGTTTTTGAAAAGGAGTTTTAATTTTTTTTTCGCTGAAGGGTTTACGGCTGAATGCGTGTGAGTATTTAAGTATATATGTGAGAATGTATCATTTTAACGATACCTTTTACCGGAACGTGTTGAGATAAAAGGTTACTTTCAACCCCCCAGACACCCCCTGTCCAGCAGCGGAGGGGGGGCATATAGAGAGAGTGACTACAGTCCCCTGATTCAGTCAGTGCTAGGCGCCATTGTGGAGTAGTCACTTCTCCGTGCCAGGTCCACGTGCGTGGCTCGCGTGTAACATCCATCACCAGGTTGTTATTATTATTATTAATTATTAATTTATATTTAATTAGTTATTTAATATCATGGCTGTCCGGTGGTGCTCGTATAAAATCGATTTGGTTGTATACTCCGTAATATTTTTCTTTTTTTCATAAATGTAAATTTATTTTTTTTTTTTTTTCAATTTTTTTAATTTTTTATTATAATAGCATTCTTAAATATAATTGCATTTTTTAGAAATTTCAGTAGTTGGCTATTGAATCGTGATTATGACAGATCGTAGATATCAAATGATGTTTTTCCTCTTGTTACTTGATCAGAATGAAATATACTAGTATTGAAATTGAATATATATCCTCAAATCTTCGATTTAAAAGACATGGTATTTTGTAAATAATAAAGTGACCAGTTGATATATTTACATTGGTATCTAGATTTTTTTTTCAAGTCCTATATTCTCTGTATCAATTTCAAATTATTTATTTAGTATATTCTTTTCGTCTTCTCTTTTGAATTTATTTTTACTGAATACAGACTGTTTTAACACTGACTTTAATATGTTTTATAATGATTGAAGAATTTGGTGGATGAAGGGAGTTGTGTGAAAAAACACAATTTTGATTAATTTAAGTTTGAAGTTTTTGTTTGTACATTTTCCGTCAACCAGAAAAATATTACATAGCCCCTTCATCTCCTGTATATCTATTTTTCTAGTTGTTTTGAAATATTCATATTTTGCTAACCAACTCGTCTGCCCATAAATTCCTCATCCAATGAACTAGATTGCATTTCTTTATGTGACAATTCATCCTCTTCATTCGCCAAACCCTTCAATTTCTATATTCTGTAGCCCCCGTTCGAATTAAAAAAAAAAAAAATAATAATAATCTCATAACCATGTTTTACTAGTAAAAAATTATCATTTTTATTTTGGTTCATGTTCAACTTATAGTTATGATAAGTGTTATCATTAAAATATAAATAAGTTCGATATTATAAATTATTAAAATCGGTTAATTTTTAAAATTTCGGATCTGTTGCTCCTTTCTACAAAAAAAAAAAAAAAAAAAAAAAAAAAAAAAAAAAAAAAAAAAAAAAAAAAAAAAAAAAAAAAAAACCTAACTCTTTATTTACTTACAAAGCTGAGAAAAATGTTATCTAAATCGTATGCCTTATTATATCAAATACTGTGAGTATAACAAAAAGTGTTTGTTGAGATAATTCCATTATCACTGGCATTTGTGAGATGAAATGAATTAGACGACGTGTAAACCTTAACAATAAACATTTTGATAATCGCTGTTAAATATAACATAAAAGGAAAGTCAGTAATAAAATAAAAAAATATTACATTAGTCAAACTGAATATGATATATAACAAATTTCCTTGTTAAAACATCAAGACGTTTTAATAAGATTAAATACATAGTGCATTATTGTACATTCTAGAAACTCATGTTAAATTTTGAGAAGTGCCTTGAGAATAAAAACAATTAAATCCCTGTAGCTTGATCTCGCTAGATTTTAAAGCTAATTCAATTTAGGAGATGTAGATAGTTAGGGTAGGCAGTCATAGATACCCAGCAGATCAAAATAAAATGTTTATTAATACAATTTAATTATCATTTAGAAAAATTATTAAAAAATTGAATAATGTTAATAAATAATGTGAAAAATTATTAGATTATGTTAAAAAATAAATCAGTATGATCACGTTCCTATCGATATACCTCCCGTCTTGGGTGAGGTCAGTTATTGGATTCAGGCTGAGGATAGATCGCAGAAAGCATCCGCCAATATTCACCAGACATTCCTGAGGTCCTTATGTTACCTCTCTCAGTGAAATTATATAATATTTTTTTTTATTTTACTGATGGTAATACAATTGTGAATATTTATAACAATAATACTTTTTTTTTGGCATGAATATGTATTTTAGCTGGTGCCTATACTTTTTTTATTATTACGTTTCTTTCACATTCAAAAATATAACACTTTTACAAGCTCTAAAGCTCTGCTGGTGTTGCTTGAATCGATTTATTTTTGTTTTATAAAATTTACCCACCATTTAGGAACTGTGTTGGTTTAAATGAAATATTCCCTTTTGAAACCCCTTCTTTCTCCTTACTAGTAATCATTGATTGGTAATTAAAGCAATTTGATCCTTTTAATTCTAAAATGTAAATTTGGAAAAGCAGGATATTGGATATTGAAATATCTATGATCTATTGTTTTTCCCAGTCAGGGATAAATTTTTACGAATAAAATGTCCACAAATAGTGCACCTCATAGTCGTGGGGGTTTGCTACTAACTAAACACTTATCGATAATGATCTTAACGTTGACATAATTTACGATCATACACTTTCAAACCTAATAGTATTTTGTTTGTGTGATTACTTTGAAGGAGGAAAATTAGACCTGAAACATGAAACTTAGATCCATTTACACCCACGCCAATAACAATCCAGCTATATCAAAATCAGAAAAAATACAAGAATACAAGCATTTTTTTAAGCTGTCTCAAATTTAAATAAAACTCTTTAAATAAATAAAGAAGGTGGAAAATAATCAAGTCTTGTCTGAACGTCTTTTTTTTAAAGGATTATTGTTTCTGTTTTGTTTTATCAGGTGAATTTTCGCTATATGTAGTTATATTAGATAAATAATCTTCTATATTTTTAATTTAAAAAAAAAAAAAGTTCTGATCCTCCTCCTTTATTAATACAGATATTAAAAAAAAAAAAAATGATAGTAATAATCGAGAAGGATCTTATTTTGCTTTTTCGGCATTTTAACTTTGGTTTCGCTTCTGATCCTGGGGCCTCAGTTGACTGAATGTCTTTTTTTTTTTTTTTTTTTTTTTTTTTTTTCATGTCAAGTGAGGATAATCTTTTTGCTTTAAGCAATTTTTTTTCCTTTTTTTTTTTAAATCCAATCATGATGTAAGAAAATAATTCCTCAGCCGAAACGGGCATTGTCGTTCACAGCCCCTGGCAGCTGCAGCTGTTCCACCTTGATCCAGGTCAGCATTAGGGATCTTATGCCAGTTCTCCGCTCTGCTCTTGTTCTTTTTCCTTACAAAAACGTGTTTGTTCGTAAATAAATATTTCATTTCACTCATTTTTTGGAGAGAAGACTATATAACTTTTTTTTTATTATTTACATAATTTCACCACACCTTTACCCTATGAATTGAATTATAGATTTTAAATTACGAAATAGACACTTTTAGTTATTGTATTTAACGTTCAATGTTATCCGTTTCATTATCAAGATGATTTTTATTAATAAAAATATCATAATAATTTTATGGCGAAGCTCTGCGTTGATTAATATTTCAGTGATAACATGTTGACTTCGGTTCGGTTCTTATTTTTTGCCTCAAAACATTTTATACTATGTCCCTTATACGAGCCAGAATAAAATAGAAACTCATCAGTCCAAAAAAAAAAAAAAATTAAATCTCCTAATAAAAAGAAAAAACAAATATTTGAACCTTTCAGATTTCTATCAATCCAGAAATCTCTCTATTAGTATAACTTACTTGTTTGTTTTTTAAAACGTGAGTTTGCTGTTTGTAAACAGTCATTAATTAACGGAATGGATTTTGTCTTTAAGCAGAGAAGATATGATTAGTGAAAACATTGAACGCTGTCGATTTTTAAGATATATCGGAGGGAATAAAATAAAATTAATCAATCATTTACTATTAGAGGAGCCATCTTCAATATTTTTCTTTTGGCACGACATTTAACTAGTCCTTTAACAGCACATTTACATTTCCCTCGAAAAGAATTTATCTTGGTCAGGCATAAAGCAAGGTGTTATATTAAAGTGGCGAAAAAGTCCGAAAATTTAAAAATATTATTTTGTTAAAATGAAAAATCTTTAATAATAAAATAAATTTCAGACCAAATTTCTCCCTCCCTATCAAATTTACTCATAAAAGAAACGAACAATGGATGAGGAAGTCATGATAATATAAAATTATAATTGATGTTATCAATTTCTGACTAAATTTTGCTATGCATGCAATGGTTGATAACTGCAATATCGAAACTTAATATGAAATAAGTGCCATTACAGTTATAAACTTTTTAAAAGTTTCATTTTAGGTTCTCATTCCATCCCGAAGGTCCATAACTCCCGTTTATCTGTAGCCTTTCAAGTTTGAATACTCTAGAGAACCCTTGACTTTCTATGGGATTATTGCCCGATAACCCCATAGATAGTTATCGTCGCCTATTGTACTGAATCTATTTATGATAGGTTTCATTTTTAGAAATGTTTCTCGGATGACATTGAACCCAGAATTCAAAGTTTAATCGAGAATCCCCTTCTAATTAGTCTTTTAAAGTGAGCCTGCCAAAGCATTGTCTCTCTTCTAAGTCCATTACCTTTTGTGAGTGAAACTCGAGTTCATTCTCCTTTGTTGTCCTCCGATTCGACTTCTTAATTATGGACTTCTGTAGAATGCTTCTTGTAATAAGTCAAAAATAA
This sequence comes from Euschistus heros, assembly GCA_003667255.2. Classification (NCBI taxonomy): domain Eukaryota; kingdom Metazoa; phylum Arthropoda; class Insecta; order Hemiptera; family Pentatomidae; genus Euschistus; species Euschistus heros. Next base: position 1,067,649 of record RCWM02000251.1, on the reverse strand, counting down.
TTGGCTTGAATGTAATTATTTTAAATGTTTTAAATTTAAAAAAATAATAATAAAAAGTTGTTCAACTATAAAAAAAAAAAATATTCCTTCTGTAGCCAACGTCGTGAATATCAATTTCTTAATTATTTAGTTTTTAACACGTTGCGAATTTTTAGCCTTCATAAAGGTGTAAATCTTCTTGAGTTTTTATTTACGGCATGTTTATCTTAAATGATTTATTGTCGGTGTACATCAGGTTCATAGGTCCTGTTGTTAAAATACACTGAGTAAAAACATTTATGAAAAATTACAACACTTGTTATTCAAATAATTTCTGACTTCATTGTTTGTGTAGTGTCTGTTTTTAATTTCAAATTAAATTTATGATCCACAACCTCACATTGTTATATATATTTATAATATTATACACAGTCCTAAAATTTAATAAATAGAAATTAAAAAAACAAAACAAAAACATATATTCCATTTGCGAACTCCGCAACTCATTTCTTGTAGTTTATATACTGCATATAATGTTTCTAACAGATTGCACATATTATGGTTAGACACTAGTTTTCTACTGGGATATACTGTACTGAAGGATAAGGTATAATATGAAAAATCTCTTCAATTTACAAATTACCTTAATTTAAGTAAGATCAAAGTACCAATTTAGGTTATTATGTTTTAATTTAAATCCCAACACAAATGTGAATATAAAAATGTTTAAATATGATTGAATGAATTTCATTGTTGAAAACTGTTTTGTTGGAATTTAAAGCTAAGGCTATATGTAGGCTCCTTCTAAGGAGGTTGGGTAACTGAGTGGATAGGGCACTAGACTCCTAGTTCTCGGGCCCGGGTTCGAGTCTGGCTGTAAGCAGAAAATTTATTTTTCAAAGCTCTATATAGTTTTTCTCCTGCTTATTTTATTTTTTTTATTTTTTTAATATAATCTTTATAGATAGAGTATAACATAATAAATGATATTTCTCTTGTACTTTTCTGTAATATATTTTTTAAATAAAGCTTGTCTTTTTGTCTTGAAAGCCACATCTGATTTACTAAGACCATTGTTTGCATAATTCGTTCCAATACATAAACTCTGTTGGAACAATCAAGTAACTTGTTATAGCACGAGTTAACGGCAAATAGACCAACAATCATTATTACTGACAATCTCCACTTGTATTCCTTCTCTATCTGGTATATTTGTTGATGAAACCTTTTACCATGTTCATGCGCCGAGATTGGAGGATATGAATTTCAAATAACAGTTCAAGGAATAAGTCTTTAGATCATGTTGAGCAAGGAAATTTTGTTTTGAGATATTGAAAGCCTCCACCATCTTAATTAATAATTTATAGACATTTTTTGAAGAGGTCCAGTTTTATGCGGAGTGATTGTAGAATTTTTTTTCCCCCAATGGACAGAAAATTGCTTTGAGAAGCTGGTATATTATACTCTGGTATGGTATACTCTGCTGGTGAATTGTGCGAATATTTCACTTTATTCTTATTCCTTTTTGTAAATCCTAGTCCTGATTTTTTATTTCCTCTCCAGAACATGGTTGTCGGGAATGTCATGGGCCTATGACTTCATTCGAGGCGATCATGCTATGATCTTGAGTATTTGTTTAACATAAAACCCTAGCAACACTTACATGCTAATTTAATCAGGGTCGTAATTTCGTCCAGATTTTATGGTAGATTCACCAGAAATCTGCTTTGCTAAGAAAGAACGCCGTAAAAATCTTGATTTTTATTTTAATCGATTCTAATGCATTATGAAATTGCAAAAAAACTTCCTAATTTGCCTTAAGATTCATAAAAAAACAAACAAAAAAAAAAAAACAGCAATATAAAAGTTTCCCAGTCATAATTTTCAGGTATAATACTAAACTACAAATTCCGTTTTTAGGTGGCTCTCTCTCTTTAATGAATAACTATATTTTATATATTTTTCATTGAAAAACTTGGTAGGTAAGGCATTCTTTGTTAGCATGGCATAAATGTAGTCGTATATGGCTGAAGATTCTGCTAAATAATTTCTGGGCACACGTTACATACGACAAAATTAAAGCGTATTACTTTTCGAATTTGTAATTTTGCATCTACATTTATAATCGGATTATTTAGCTCAATGTATGAGTATAAAAGTAAATTTTCGCTCAATATAACTAAATATTTACTTTAAAATATAGTTTATATCAAATTAAATAACTTTACTTATCTTGTTTGCGTACTGAGCGCCACGGAATCACAGAGTGAAATGCATTGGTGTAAAAACAACGTCAGTCTTGTTTTTGCCTATTTTTCTATCAATAAGAACATTTTTTGTTCCTACAAGTGTGATCTAGTTCAAATTAAGTAGCGTTAATGCGAGACGAAAAAAAAAAATTATGAGCAATTACAGAACAAAACAAAGAAAATTTGTACTTTATAACAATGAAATATAAGCAGGTTTATGTATACTTAGGGTAATATATGTAAGAATAAAATTATATACATAATTTGAATATTAAAAACCTGTATTTTATGAAAGGCTTTGATTTCAATAGTAGTTTAAATTAATTGGATGTTATTAGGGAAAATCGATTACTCTGACTGACCAGTAACATAGCCGACATGGCCCTGATTAGTTCACTAATGAGCCTTTGAGGATGGCACTTAACCTGAATACATCTATGGAATAAAAATAAAGATAATTAGAATATAGCATATTCTTATTATATAATTAAAAACCATATTTTGTTAATATAAATCTAATAAAGTAATTCCCCATCGGCCTCGGAGTGTTATCGGGTGACGAGTGAGAAGCTTGTGGATTGGAGTGGGTATGTAGTTGTCAGAAAGGTATCTTTTTCGGCCATATCTGGAGCATATGGAACATTAAGATCTGTATGGATAAGTTTATTTTTGACATAATAAGGAGCATTGTGGATTTTACAAAGGATTTTGGATTTAAGGATTGGATACGAGATGACTTGAAGGTTTAGTTGAACCCCAAGGCTCAACTCCGTATGTCTAAATGAATCTGATTAGTATCATGTAAATCTGTCTTTTGTAATTTATTGAAAGCTTTGAACGATCGTTTTTTTCTGTTTTTTCTTGGGCTTAACGTCCTTATGTACTACAACTAGGGCAGGAAGGACGGGTTATCCTAAAGGTTGTCAACCTATTCTAGCAAGGTGGGAAGGTCAAAATTTATTTCGTGGCGGACCCACGAAATAAGTTTTAACCCGCCCAGGTGGGATTCAAACTCACGGCCATCGAGTCTCCTAACATATGAAACTTCTAAATCGTTATGGATAAGTTTATTTGTGATATAATAGGGCGCAATTATGATTTTGGAATGGAATGTTCAGTGGAGCCTCAGAGCTCACCTCCGTCTGTCCATGTGCTTCTAATTACTTTCATGTATATAAGTCTTTTGTAAAGAATTGGAAGGTTTGAACACAAGTCTAGTAAATGTTGGAGTAATCGAAAACGACGAGCAGTTTCTTGTCTCTTGAGTCTCGTATGAGGATAGACTATAAAGGTAAATCTTACAAATGAACTATAAATTTTATTAGCTTTTCAAAAAGTCGAGTTAACATAATACATTCCGAGACTTCTGTTATTTAAATTATTTATTTTATAAAAACCGGAATGAGATTTTTAAAATTTAAATCTGTGTATTCAAATCGAAAAATTCTACAACTTTTTCTTCTTAAAAAATCCTAACAGACATATATAGTATTACAGTAAACAAAATTATTTATTTAAATTCTCTTGTTACTCGGAAGTATAAGTTTTCGGACTGAGGTAAATTTAACTCGTTTTATTCCAAGGTACTTGGAATATCGCTCAAGTTACTCCCTCACTTCCTTGAAAGCAGTATCAATTTACCAATTTGTTGATTTAATTATTCCAAAACTTCTTCCTTTTGTTCCTTTATATTCAAGAGAATAATAATTTGTTTACCCTAATATTCAACAAGTTTTGAAAACACGAATGATCGTTAGCTGAATTAGCCGTTACAATTTTCTAGAAAGTTTAAGAGTATTCATTATTGCGTTTAACAGTCATCAGTACATAATGTTTGGTAAAATCCTTTTCAACCGATGCTCGTTTAAGGAAAACAGATTTATCTATCAAATCTTAGATTATATTTCGAAAATAGACCTTATCTGTTGATTCTTCCAAACTATGGATATCTATACAACAACAACATTATTTACATTTATTTCATAACTCCTTTTTAAAACGCTATCTGGCTGCTATGCGTTTTAAATTCAGTGATAAAAACCTCCTGTTCCGGTCTATGATTTCCTTATTGCATTTTAATAAAAGCAAAGTATCTTTATTTAAATATCGCAATTGCAATTGTCATTCATGATAATTGTATTTTAATAATATTTAATATTTCGGATATAATTGTTATTTAAGTCAATGAATTCTTTGAGGCCTCAGGTATTTTTCTCCTTCTAAAGAAAACATCTTTAAGTTATATAGACCCAAACTAAACTATAAAATATAGCAGATCTATATTTTTTGGATTTATCGTGATTTACAGTTATTTTAAAGGTCTTTACATCATGTGAAAGGCCGTGAAACGTTGATGTTCGAAACGAAAATTACTTCTCTTTTTGAAATTCTTGATTAAACATAGTTTGATGTTGCATTGTATTTATTGTTATTTAGTTCAGATTTAATTTTTTTCAATAACTATTAACATAATAAATCAATTAGATCAATGGACTGCCTGGACGTTCATTAATAAGTATTATTTAATAAAACAAATTCTTTTTAATGAAAAAGAAATATTTAAACACTGCATTAAGTACGAGTATACCCATCAGCATTCCTGAAAAATAAATCACTCTATCTTCGATGTCAGTATCTAAAACTACTTAAAATTCTCTACTCTTTGTGAAATAATTCAACTTTGTTCTGGATGGAGGATCCACTGTTGACCGGGATTAAATTCATTGGATGTTTACGACCTTGGCAGATCCTCGATATTTATTTCTTTCTTGTCTAGTTTCATCTCGGCAGTCTGTTATATTAAATATTTATTTTAAGTATTAATTATTTTATTTTATTTAAGAAAAAAAATGTTTATTATTGAAATTAAAAACCAATTTATTGGTATAAATTCAATTGAGAATAAACAAAAAACAATTATTTGCAAAATAACAGGTATATAAAATAAAGAATATATGTATTAAATATCCTCTACTTTTATTCTTTTAAAGTGTTACTTCAAAAATACTTTTTATTGATTTCGATCATTCCATACAATAATATTTTAAGTGCCTGATTGATGTTTATTTAATTTTTCGCAATTGTTAATTAATTAGATACAATTTGTAAAGGAATTGGTAATAAAATAGGACATTAAGTAAGATATTAATAGTTAGAGCTGATTGTAGCAATTTAACTTTTAAAGAAATTTTAAATGTCCTTCCACCTTCTTAGTCCTTTGTCAGCAATTTAAGCCTTATATAGATTTTTTTTTATTAATTAATATTCTGTTATTGGCTAGTTTTCTCCTTTTTGAATTGGCATCAACTTATGGTGCCTTAGGCCTTTTAGAACAAGGGATCCTAGCCTTTTCTTTTATGCAGACCTGTCCTCAGCTGCCGTTCTACATCCTCTCACTCCGTCTGTAGAACGTCGAGCCTGCTAAGTCCGAGGCCTATTTTTCCTTCTTTTTCCACCCTCGTATTTCCAAATCATCTTAGGGAGCCTACTAGCTCCCATTTTCAAGCCTGGAGGGAATGGTAGTCTCTTAACTTGGGCTCTATGGGCATACAATCTTTTGGCATAAATTATATGTTTAAAAGTATGTTCTGGTCCATCAAAAGAATAGGCCTTTAGTCCAGTAAAATAAGGCTCCTTCTTAAAGAAAAAACTGTCAAAGGTTTTTCTCCACATGTTTCGATATAACTCGGAAATTGTTTGTCCGATCTCAAATTTCTTTTTTTTTTTTTTTAGTAAATAGCTGGTCAAATCTACTATTAGATCGTATATATGTAATAGTATTAAATCTCGTGAAACACCCCAAAGGTCCACTGAACATGTCATAATTGTCATATTTAGCCAAAACATACATATTTATGATCTAATTGTTAATTTGACCAGCTTTGAGATGGAAAAAAGAAATTTGGGGTCAGACAAGTATTTGCAGAGTTGGAAAGAAAAATGTGCCTAAATAGCTTGGATTTCACAAAAGTCCAAGAAATTATCTCTTGCTAGCATATGTATTGTAAAGGACTCTAGCAAAACTTTATATATTAATTGTAAATTAATTAAATTTAGTTACATTATCTGATTGTAAATTTTACCAGCTTTTAGATAGAAAAGAGGAATTTGGGATCGGACAAGTAGTTGCGGATTATAGTGAAAAATGTGCCAAAATACTTGGTTTCCATAGCGGTACGGGATTTTTTAACGTGCTGCCATGTGTATGTTAAGAGACTTGATTATATTGCTTTTAATTGTAAATTTAACCAGTTTTGAAGATGAAAAAAAGTAATCTTGGATTGAACTAACAGTTTCGGAATTATACCCAAAAGAGTATGACAGACGTGTTTTCGCGGAGATGTGAGAATGACCGCAAGTTGGCCAATTTTCTACAATTTTTCCCAAGACCATAACTTCGCGAAAAATGGTTCAATTTCGGAGTTTTTTTCCCTTTTCGTATTTACTAGTTCTAGCTACAGTTAATATTTAAGGACTTTCTTCAAAAACGCTTCGTTGTCGTGTTATAGGTAAAAAAAAACGAAAATAACCGTTATTTTGGGCGGTCTTTTGTAATTTTGGGTATGAAGCCGACGGCTGCCGTGGTAGAATACTTCGGATTCGGATTCAGCACCCCAAAAAACATAAAGATCCGTTGATAATAAAAGTTTTGTCGTTTTTTCTTCGCCAAACCCTTTTTACTGGACTATTTGTGGTTTATTAAATCTCCTTTTTTATAATTTGGTCTTTTAAGCGTATTTTTTTGTATGAAAATCAAAACAATGTTGAACTTTAATTTATTAAAAATATTTGACCTTGGTTATTGAGCTATCTAGGGCGGTTTGTCATGCAGCAGCTGCTTGATGGACTGCCTCTCGCTCACGCACGACTTGCCATCAGGTCTAGATCTGAATCTAGGCTGGTAAGCGACCTATAAACGTTCCCTGTCAATAAAAAAAATTAATCATAAAGTATAATACTTTCTATAAATAACGTCATTATCTCATATCCTTTGCTGCTATTCGCCACTTTAAGGACATACTTTAAGGTATTTATTATTTTTTCAATTTTTTATTTGACTCATAAAGAATTTATTTTTATTTTTATTGATTGTGGTATAAAAATTTATTTTCACTTAGCACTGCTCTGCCAATGAAGAAAGCAGTAACTCAAATATTGTGAGGTAATACTTATTGGCATCGTTGTGAAATTTTCGATTCGATGCTCCATAAAAAAGCAGTAATTTTTCTACTTCTGAGCTTGGCAGGGCAGAACAGTACTATGATTTTGTACGCATTCATCCCGTATATAAAGATAAATCTAGAAACAATGAAGTAAAAATATACCTATAAGATAAATAATCATAATACAGTTATTTTCTCGCCTCCCTATGCTCATTGGCGGCTATAACTCTAGTTTTGCACTATTATAGGCCCCTACTACCCACACAAAAATCGGCATTCAATTTGTGAGTTACAAGTCACAGCTGAGAACTGGCAGCCTTAATGTGAAAAAAAACCCACAGCATGCTTTAGCAAAATTAAAAGATTTTTTTTTTAAGTTTCGTCAAAATATACCGAAGAATTTTTTTATTGTAAAATTTTGAAAACATTAGATTTGTATAAATAATTATTTTTTAAAGTCTATTATAAATTTTAAAGTTGAATCCCTTAATGCATTAAATTTATAACCCGATTCTTTAAATAAACTCACAAGGTCTTTCAAATTCTATGTAATGTGATCATAATACATAATTTACTTTATTTGTTCATATTTCTGTATTTAAATTATTTTGAAAGAAATTTCAATAAAAAGTTTTCTTTTTTTTCTAGCCTGGTTAAGGCTGTAAGATTTTTCTATTATAATATCAAAAGACAGATGCAGGATAATTGAAGTTAGATGATGCCTTTTTACTGGATCGAAGTACATACTTTATAGTCTTGTCGCGGTCTTTCTATCTCCTGAGGAGGAAAACGAATTACTAGCCTTCAATTGAACATTTATGGGCGTTGGAAGTTTTTGTGAAACCCCTAGTGCAATTGGAAAAATGGAAATTTAATTGAGCTATAGTTGCGAATTTATTCCTTTGACATTCAATTATAATTTAACGATCCACAAAGGTGTATTTGAAGAGTGTGTTGAGATCATTTTCTCGATCGTGACCTAATTCTTTAAATTAAAATGGACATATGGTATAAGCTAATTAATGAAGCTCGGAGAAATCAGATAACTAGTGAACTACGTAAGAAGATAGGTTTTATGAGCATAAACTATAAACTAATACTAATGTATAACAAAACCCTTAGAATAATAACGAAAGGGAAGTCTTTGTTATTTCTTTTATATATAATTGTTAATATGAACTGAAATCATTTTGAGTTTTAGCTATTTCGAAAATACGAAAATAAAAATGTATTTAATTCATTTTGATTTACTTTCAAACTAGTTCTCAGACAAAATACGGGTTACAAGGAAAATTTTGTTCTATAATGATATCATGATATTTGTTCTTTGAATTATTTTGATATTATGTTTTTTCATAGTACAGATAGTGATGTTTTTAAATCAACATCGAGGAAAAATAAGAATAAATCAGGCAGTCGCTAACAAAACAATAATTCTGATTATTTGATTAAATTTTTTTTCGTTCATCGTAAAAAAATAAAATGAAAATAGTTTTAGAGATATTTATTCATTTTTTGTTTTTGTATTTTTTCGTGATTTAAAAACTTGTTATTATTTTATATATACTTTGACATTATATGACATTGTGTATGTACGTTTTAAAGTAAGAGAGTGTATCCAAATATTTGATGATATTTGGCAAACAATGATATAAAGCCGTCATGCTATCGTGGTTCGCTACGTTTGTACCACGTATGCTTTCAATCTTCAACGTCATGATAGCGTATATTTTAATTAATTTTAGTAATTCTATGTTAAATAAAATTAACGATTATCAGCAATGTTTTTTTTAAAGATTGTTGGAAACTTAAGTATTCTTCAAATTGTTAAAATCAGTTTGGATCATCTTGGCATTTATCCTTAATGCGTTTTGATTACTAAAATCTTTTCACATCCGTCTTTTGAATGTTTTGGTTATTATCTAAAATAAAATTTTATAAAATATTTTCTGATTTTTGTCATTTTGTTGGTTTGAATAGTTTCATTATTTTTTAGGTCTTCACTTTCTCTTTTACTTTAACTAATGAATATGAAACGTATTAGTATTAATACAAATATTAATCAAACAAAAGCAAATGTTATTTTAAATGAATTAAAGTTACGAAATTATAAAGTAGTATGATTTATTACAATTTTACATTATTTGGCGGTTATCTCTCAAGAATCACGTAAGACCTTTATCCGATCTGATAAAAGACGGAATGTACGCAAGTGCCCGAACATAAGCTAATTTCGTAAATTTAAAATTTCTAGGTCATGTTTTAAATAATGCTTTATTTATATTTTTCTTTTTCCTAACATATTTCATATGACCTATTAGATTATGTAGATATGTAAATACTTATAAGTGATGAAACTTTTACCCGAGAAAATTAATAAAAAAAAAAAAAAAAATCGATGTGGTGGAGTTTTGTCTTTCAGTGTAAAAAGGATTTTGGAACACACGATTTCCGGAATAGAGTCGAAATCGGAGAATTAAAATAATTCCAAACAAATCTCATCAAATAACCTTTACCCTTCCAGATAAACCTACTGTCACTTGTCCTATAGTATCTTTTAATGATATTCCATTAATCTCTGATGAACAGATTCGCTACTTAGGACTCCACTAACTTGGTACCCACATATAGTATTTGCATGACAATAATTATAAGTAATTAGACCTATTTGGAACTACGGAACTACTCTGTGACACAACTAAATCTTCTAATTCTTCTCGTATCCAGTCCTTACAACCAAAAGTCCTCCGAAAAATCCTTAACGCTACTTACTTTGTCACAAATAATCTATGAATATCTTAATGATGCACCAATCGGTGGTTGTTTACAAATTATTTTCATGTAGTATATTCATTTCTTTTAAATATTTACTAGATGTATACGTTCTATACATCAATATCGGCTCCATTCGATCGCATATATACGTATCTTTATAATATTTTTACTCATCTGATCTAATCTTTTATGTAAACTTGATATTTTTGTTGTCAAATTAATTTTTTTATATGTGTGTGTGTCACATGCCCTCAGTATACATTTCGTAAATATTTCACCAAAATGTTTTCTTTGGTTATGTTTGATATTAGCCATCAGCGAACCGAAAATTTATCAGTAAATAATTTTAAATTATCATAAATAAATTTATATATTTATATTCATAATTATGATTTATGTTTATAATTACTTTGAGAAATATTATGATGTAAATTAGTTTAATCTTCGGAAATTAATGTTTTTAAAACAGCAATATCTTTGTGTTTCAAGTGTGATTTATAGGTTTGTTCTTTTTAATATATTCTTTAGAACGGTCCATTTATTTTATTTTATTAATTTATCCTTATGAAATCATCAAAATATAAACCTATTTATGTAGCTCAAATACACAAATGTTACTGCTCAGCATAGCTTAAAGCTGTGCTGTGCTATCCCAGTATCTATGTTCTTAAAAACTTGTTGTTAAACGAGCTGTAAACTTATGGTTTAAAATAATATAAGCTATATAAGTTGTCTAAGCTTATGTGGGATTTTTTTTAAACTGATTGAAATGATTATCCCTTGTCTATGTGAAAACTTATATCAGCTCTAGTGAAAGGCGAGAGAAATTTTCGCCTGGAACTAAATCTTTAACTGCTGCACCTATCTATTTTAACTGGGAGTTTAAACTACTGTTCGTTATCTCCAGTTAAGTAACAATCGAGAGTTTTTGTATTTACAGCTGTATTCTTCTTCGAAAATTATTTATGAACAAGAAAAATGCCCATTTACAGTTTTTTATTTTTAAATCTTTTTTTTTTTCTTTTTTTTTCAAATTTACAACTGCATATAACAGAATAAAAATAATTCCAGCAAATGTGAAGATGTTGCTTATAATGACATGTCTATTGTGTTATGACTATTTTACTTCCAAACATAATAAATCTCATTTACATATGAAAAATATCAGAGAAATAATCTTTATTAAATTTTCTACACATTATGTCCTGTGTGTTTTTATTTTTCAGCGCAGCCATTGAGGTGCTTAATTTCGTTAAAGCTTTAGAGATAAATATGGAATATATTTTTTTAAATAGATTATGTTGTTTTTTTTTAACTCATCTTGAAAAAGTGAATGGTAATTCTTTTTTTTTTTTCTTCACAAAAATATGCTAATGTTTCGCTTCCATAAGGGAATAAAACTAAATTTCATGAAGGGCTTTTCTTTTAATTATAAATCCAACGTCCTAGCACCTAAATGGTTGGTTGGATTGGCAAAAACTTAGATATAATTGTAGGAAATATAATTTTGTTTATTTTAGTTTAAGGCTGTATCATTATAAAAAAAAAAAAAAAAAAAAAAAATTCAGTGCAGTTTAAATAAATATCATTTGGAAGAAGAAAGAAAAAACTTATTTTTCTTATTCGAACTATTAAGTTTCGGGACTATTTAATGTTTACTAAGAAAAAGCTATATTGAGGGACATGAAAACTGTTTTTCCCATAAAAATGTTTTATTTAGGGCAAACATTTTTTTAAAATTAATATAAAAATCCAAATGAATGATTATACCGTTTCACAGTTAATTAGAAAAGAACTTAATGAGCACGTGTTGTTTTAAATAAAATTCCACTTTGTGTTTAAGAAGGTAAAGGGAAACATGATTACATTACATGTAATTTAGTAATAATTAAAGTTAATTATTTTCTTTTTGCTATTTATAATTAGCTTCAATTACGCTCTAGTGACAGAAAAAAAAGCTATATTTTATTTGTAATTATTATTATTTATTTATTTAATATAATAATGGGTTTTTTTTTTCTTAATTTTGTTTCTATAAAATATATATATTTTGATCCTATGTATTTCTTAATTTTTACGTATTCTAATATCTTCATCTTTTACTACTATCTTTTTTTAACTTTCATGTTTATATTCGCCCCGGCAACACAATAGCAATACGCAAATGGTATGAAATATAAAAAAATATCTATGGTCTCTTTTGTTGGCACCCTCTGGTGCAAACTCCTGGTCTCATTCAAAAAGTTTCCCTTGAAGATCTTTCATTCAGCTACTCTTTTCAGCCTTCGTTTTGCCACGTGTGGGATTTTTTTGCTAAATTTTGTATTAGTCCATTTGATTTATCATAAAATCGTTTTTAGTTCTTCTGAATGTGGTCGGGAAACGTATGTCTGTAGGGTAGGTAGGGTTAAGGGCCAAGATCTCTCTGGTCCTGGTTTGTCCCTCCATAAATGAAAGGATCTGGTTAGAAGATCCCTAGGATCTGTGTATATTGTGAATAAAGTATGATTGTATTGTCTTCTTTTAATTTAAATTAATTTTATTTTATTTGTATTTTTCGCCTATATATTGTAAATTTAATATTACTTATTTATAGTATAGTTCTTTTCAGTTCTCTTTTTTCTTTCTTCTTTTTTATTTATTTTTTATGTTACATTGTGTGTGAATGTAATCGTAGAGCTATCCATATTACTTATTGCTCATATTTGTGGCAGATTGTAATAATTACTCAATCAATTAAAGTATAAAATAAAATAAAAATAAATAATATTTAAAAAAATGTAAAGAGGCGAGTTCTTTATTAATTTGGCTAATCCGTAAATATGGCTTGCATAACTCCAAATGAGTTTAAGTAAACTTATCACTAAGTTAATCGGTTTCTTCCTAGGTGTAATTTAGAACGTTCGTATTGAACACAATATTATTGGTTGGAAACCTAGCGATTTACATTTTGACTTGAAATGTGGACCACACGTCAGTCTTCTATCAAATATAAGTCCCAGGTAGGTCACTGCGTTGGGTTGTTGTTTTCTATATAAGCAGAGAGACAGTAATCATGTGATGTTAATATAACATGACGTGACGTATCATATGTAATTTTCAGTATTCATAACTTACATCATTTATGTATGTTGACATTAACGTGTAAAATATTTTATATATTGTTAAATAATCTGTTCGATATTTTCCGTTTTGTGGATAGATCAGTTAATCGTAATCTAATCTCATTAAGGTTTATACAGTTACTTGCAACAATCGCATTTTTTAAATTATATATCAGAAGGACCTTATCAATTTACGTATTTGATTATCAACTCCATCGGGTATTTTTCATGACCTTGCTTGTTGATTTGATATTGAATTTAATGATGGATAAGAATATCTGTAGTTGTAGGCTTAGCTTATTTGTGGTTTGGTTGAATCGTTCACGTAACTTCGAGAGCATAAATGAAAACGGTATTAGCTCTCTTAACCGGTCTCGAATCAATGTATCTTCGGATTAACCAGTGTATCTTGCAGACAGGTTTGGCCTGATACTGTTCTGATCGATTAAAAAAATAAAGGATTATTTTCAGTCGTTGTCTTATCGGAACAAAAAACGTTGGTCGTGAAGCGGCGTTCATAAGAAGTGATGATCAACTTGAATGTGGATTTTCTTTAGAGGAAATAACAAGTATGACTGAAGATTAGCGCGTACGAAAATGCATACGAGACAAAAGCTTTAAAAAAAACCTATTGTTTTATTTTATTGTGGTCGTTCATATAAGAAAATGGATTGCAAAAATTTCTTATTTGTTTTTTCTATTATTTTTTTTAACGAATTTATAACTATAACTATATAAGTATTTTAAAAAAATTATCAGTTTTTAAATTCCATTTCGGTGGTTCGATATTATCAACTATCTCACTTTGGCTTTCCATAGTGATATAGTAAATACTCCTCTGAACTCCATCAATAAATTAAAACAAAACAATACCATTCAAAATTCAAAAAATCAATTTCGTTTTCAAATTAACATGTAGGATTGTTCGGGTATCAAAATGTAAAACGTTTTATTGCTGTGTAGTTGGGTTACGATGGATCCATGCCCCAAAGGTCAAATGTGAACTTTGCCCTTTTTCTGTCCACTTGCCACACCAGTAATATGCTGATATCGCCACTTCAAATTCTCTGGATTCTTGATAATTGATTAATTTTAATCTCATTTTAAAAAGGTACTGTTATTATTGTTACCGCAATACCAAAATTGTAAAATTTAAAGTAGATAATAATATGAATGTATATGTATATATAAAATAATAATCAAAACGAAAACCATAAAACATTACATACGTGCATTATATACGACCAAGTATGGTGTGAACAGGAAAAAATAAAATTTAAGTAAAATGGTAAAAATAGCTATGGGAACTGCTCCTATTATTTTTTCATCCGTATGTGTCCAGGTGCTGATTCTTCCATCTGTACGCACTTTCAAGTGCATTTACTTTTCTTATCTCCTTTCTTCCTACCATCATTCCATTACCCAGTCTCTCACGGAGTGTCTACCATGGCACATCATTCGTTAACGTTTTATTTTTGTATTCCAAAAATGGTGAAAATCACTCTTGCAAAGACGATATACCTTGTCGGAAGTATGTACGTGAGTTCTCAATTGAGACTTTATGGGTGATTAAGACGTTTTATGTTGTTAATTTTTTTAAAAAAGCTGTATCAACTACTGCTCGGTTTTTTGTAACACAGTACGTAAAAAACCTTTTGTTATACTAACTGCTACTGGATCAGAAAGTCTGTTTTTGATACCGATTTATTTGTTATTTTAATTCGAGTTGATATAAATTAAGCCACATTAAGTTTCATAACGTGTTTTCTTTTTTTATATTCGCTTTGTTTTTTTAATAGCCTTATTTTTTTTCTCTTTTCAACACAATTTGTTACTTAATCTTGAGTTTGTACTTGTGTATAAGTGTTTATAGCATTATGTAGATAGTTTATATTTTACCCAATATATATATATATATATATATATATATATGTACATATATATATATAATATATTTATATGTACATATGAATATTTTTCAGTTTTTATCGCATATCATTCACAGCCTAGTTATGAGGTAAAGTTAGTGCCTCTGTCGTTAGGTTATTTATGTCTGTTTATTTTTAGCGGCGCTATGATATTTGTGAGCCTTACTCTCTTCTGTTAGGCTTCTGTAATTGTAAGTATTCATTCAGTCTCTGTCTAAATAAAACTCCTGCTATTGTTGGTATCTGATGTTGTTTACTTGTGGATCGTGTCTTGAGGAAGGTCGAAGTTACTGCGATGTTGCGTATTAGGTTGGAACTAAAGTCATTCTAAACGCTATTTTATCAAGGTTAAAGAGCATAGAGTACTTTTCAAATATGTCTGAAAATGTCTACGTCTTAAGAATGGAGAAAATAAAAATTGTCAACTCGTAACTATATAAGTTGTAAAAGAAAAAAATATATGATTTAAGGCTCTTCAATTATCTGTATAAGTCATGTAATACAGTATATATATATATATATATATATATATATATATTTATATTATATATTATATATATATTTATTTATTTATTTGCTACAGTAAAGGCCGGTTTATTTCTAATTATCACAGAGTGGCTCTTGTACATATATTACCGTAAAGTTGAATTTGTCTAGTAGTATTCACATTTACTCTAAGAATTGTAATTTTAAAAAACCGCGTGATTTAGGTTTTTTGAGTTTTGTATCTAATCATGATAAGATACAAAATATGGCAAGTACAGAAATCCCTAATGTAACGCAGCTGAATAGGAGCTGGATGAGAGATCTAGAGCAACGCTTAACATTAACTGAAGGTGAGGCAGGACCACAGGGTGCTGTAACCTTCATGCGTACCCATGCTATAATTACTGTATATTATATTACATCTGCTGATTTTGGTATTTTATTACAGATGCAAATAAAAAATTAAAGTAAAAAAAAAATGATAAGATGAGATTGTTCCAAAAATATACTCTTACGATGTTTCAATTTCTCTTTATACCTTGTAAGCTAAATTGTTAATCTATCAAAATAATCCATTGATACAGACACTAAAGATAACCTTTTAGCAACCGAAAAACTTACTAATCTTTCAGTGTTTATCGATCTTTAATTTCAGGCGTGTGCATTGATTAACAGTTTTCATTGATTGGTCTATGTAAGTGGATTAATGTTTTTTATCTGTATGTGATCTATATCTATACTATTATATAAAAGGACAAGCCTTTTTTCGTTTGTGATCACTAACCGCGAAAACTACTGTATCAAATTTTAGCATCATCTTCATAGTTCAAGGAAGGTTTAGAAATAATAAATTTTAAATATTTTCAATTTTATTGCCACAAAAAAGCGATAAATATGTAGTACGCAGCGAAGTTTGATAATCGGTATATAGAGCTAGAAATTTATGATAAAATTTGCTTATTTTCAGCCCAATTTTTATTAAATAAGCTTTAAATATGTGGAGCGACATGTGGATCCCAGTGGAGTTTAAAAATGTGGCCATTCTGCAATACTATTAAACCCAACTGTACCAAATTTTAACTACTTTTTCGTAGTTCTAGGAAGGTTTCTAATTATAAATTTTAATATAACACTAATTAAAATGTATATTCTTGAGTGCCAGAAACGAGGTTTGCTAAACTGTCATATACATTTATGATTAGAAATTAAAATCCAACCGGATCAATAAAATTATTTCTGCCAAATTGAATGTCTAATTATACTTTTACTTACTCTTCAACTTCTAATCAATGCAACTTCAACCAGGTTAAAAATTATTATACCATTGAACAAGTAATGCTAAATTTCATACTTCAATACAAGATTTTTATCGGTAAACGAATGAAATTCAATTATTAGTTATCAGTGCTTTATTCATGAGAACGAGCAAAGCTGCGACGGCGTATGGTAGTCTCATATAATCTACTAGCTCTTCTGTCTTTAATTTCTCTTTTGTCGAATTATCATTTTTCACCTTCAACTAGGGCAGGAAGGACGGGTTATCCTACAGGTTACTAACCTAGTCTAGCCAAGGTGAAAGGTCAAGATTCATTTCGTGGGTCCGGTATACCAAATTGATAAAACAATTATTTTACCGCGAAATTCTGATTTTTCATTGTATCAAAAAGCAGTGTTCAAATATCATAGAAAGCATGTAATTATAGCATTAATTTTATATTAGAATTATCGATCCCATAGACAGCCTTGCCTCTGAATTGACCTTTCTCATTGATTAATTTTTAATATTACCTTCACTGAACTTGAACTTGGCCTAGAGAAAGTGACGCTTTGTAATAGTAATTTTGCTATTGATTGCTTTATTGCGTAACGCAATAATAGTTAATCAATTATAGCTATACTTATAATAGTTTTGTAACTGGATCATTAACATACTTTTCTGTTAGTTTCTTGCTAGGATAGAGAAAATGTTTACTACCATTCATACACAGAAATGGCAATACTATACTGCTGGCTAAGCGTATATTTAGAAACAAAGTGGCTTACAAGCTTTTACTGATTTTTTTCAACTTTAATTTAAATAGTAATTCATAAAATATTTCTTTCTTTTTTTTGCCACTATTAAGATAAATAAGTGTGGATGGTTATCGCAAGAAAAACATCGATTTCGAGCACCGAATATAGATACACGATATTTTTTTTTTTTTTTTAAATAAATACCAGTTTAAATAAATAAATTGATATCCCTGTTTATTTTATTATTTTAGTCAATTTTTCCCTTCTGAAATAAGAAAACAATTCATTCAAATGTTCAATATTTAAAAGTAGTTAATTATGAGTTTAATAGTAGACGGTAGATACATATACTTTTTCAGGTTTTATGATGGCAACAAGTCCCTCATATTCTCATCAATGAATTGTAGGAAAAGTAACTTTCCCAAAAGAAATCCACTTATCATTAAAACCTTTCCCTTATTTAAAACAGTTTTACGATTCTGTTTTTATAATATAGAAATAATGGATATATCATGACGTACGTATTAATAAGAAAACTACATATCGATATAAATCTATCTGATTATCAAAGAAAAAATTCGATAATCGTATTATATGTTGTGTCTCGATGCCCATCTCTAGAAATAAGCAATAGTGATATAAGTTTGATCCTCCATCTAGAAATTATCATACAAAGGAACTTAAGTTGGATACATAAGTTAAAAAAAAACTCGCGAGGAACACACACACACACACACACACACACACACACACACACACACACACACACACACACACACACACACACACATACATATATATATATATATATATATATACTTAAGTTAAAATGGATACAATAATATTGTTTTCAGTATTTTGAATTGAAAAGATTGGATATGTTTAGTGTTCAAATATTTTGCCGTTCTCCGAAGTTCTAATCAATTGTTCCAGATTGGTTTAAGGATAGTCTAGTTAATGAAAAGGTTTTCATGTAATAAAATTGAGAGGACCTTGTTTGTGAAATGTATAGTCAATTGTTCTTTTATGTTCTTGTCTTAAGTATTACATGCTTGTTGGATTTGTCATTTGTCAAGGATGAAAACAAGATATCGCATTTTGTCAGATCTGAATAATAGAATCTTATTATATATGACTGTTGGGCAGGAAGTAATTCGTGCATTGTTGTGGAATATATGATTGGTAATTAAGGTTTATATAAAAAAATTTATTAATTGCAATCAGTAAACTTGATAACGTTATAGGTTGGAATTAACAAATAAATTAAATTAAAACTAAAACTTGATTTAAAGAATTTTTTTTAATATATATTAGTTAACCTGAAATTTTATTTTGTATTTTATAACGTAATATTAGGTGCTTAATCGACTAAATTCAATTTGAATAAAGTATAAATACGATATTTAATTATTACTCCGTCAAAGAAGTTAACCGAACGTACACAGAGTAGGATGGATGGAACATGTCCAATATGTTCAACAATACATCACTTAAACATTATTGCAATCGTTTAGTTTCGCCACTAATTAGAATTGTTGCTTGTTCATTTAAAGGTCGTCATGAAACAAGAAATGAGATTCATACGATGACTTGCTAAGTTCGTACCTACGCACTATCTTCCTATAATTTCCATTTCTTTGGTTTGGCAGTCATTATTTTTTTTTTTCTTTTGCCTATAAAAATTCTTTTGTTTCAAAGGAATATTAGATTTTCTCCTATCTGTCGAGACGGCCTTGGAGAAGCTCCCGATCAATGCTGGATTTCAAACATAGAACAGGGATCTCCTCTTAAGAGCTTCTAATGTCATATGTCAATTGTTTCAAAGTATTACATAATACTTTTTTTAAAAACAATTTTGAAATTAAATGAAAAATAATCTTTAGTCTGGGACATATTGTCCCCCAAGAATATCAAACATGTATAATAAGGTTGTATAATCTGGGTATTTTAGTTTCAAACAAAGATATTAATGTGTATAAAATATGATATATGTATGTACATAAAATAGAACTTTGTAATAAATATATACATAAGAAAAGAAGAGAGAAAAAATAATAAGATAAAAAAATATTTATAACTATATGCTGATATGATAATTAAAATGCGTTCAGAAAAAAAAGGTATATAAAAAAGAAATCAATAAAATATATTATATACCTGTATGAGAAAAAAAAACAATTTTTTAGGGAGACAAATGATTGAAATTGACAAATTTACAAATAAAGATATAATTATTGGAACAATTCATTGATATCGGATATAGTTGAGACTGACTAACTTGATTTTTAATTATTACACATATTGGCGGCGTCTAACTGGGATTTAAGAAGATATTGGAATAGGAGAGTTTTGAATGAGTTTAAGGAAGGAGGATGTCTAATTTCAGGAGTTTAATGACTATTTAGTTATTTAGTTTTAATGACTATTTTGACCGAAAGAATGATAATTATTTATTTTTCTATTAATATCCTAACTTTCCAGTGTACTTTATGATATTGTCAATTTTACGTTGTTTCATTTTACTCGTAGTTTTGGCATGGATAGAGGTCTATACTTTTCTTGTGTAACGTTTTTTTCACAATCAACAATGTCACATTTGACACGCTCTAGCTCTGTTTGTGCTGTTCGGATCGAACATTTGCGGAGTTTCCTGATCAAAAATTTAATGAAGAATATTTTTTAGTATATAACATTTGTCTCTAAGACATGCCGATTAGGAGCAGTATTGGTTTGATTGAAAAAAGTCACAATTGAATCTGCTATTTTCTCTCAACTTTATTTATTTCGAATTGTCATTGATTGTTAATATAATTTAATTATTAATTTAAGTAGGGGACTCAATGGCCGAGTGAGTTGGGGCTAGGGTCTCAGCGCTCGTAACCAGGTCGTGGGTTCGAATCCCACCTGGGCTGATTAAAATTTATTTCGTGGCGGACTCTCAAAATGAATCTTGACCTTCCCACCCAGGCCAGATTAGGACTTCAATGGAAGTCTTGGGAAAAAAAAAATTAAGTAATTTGATCCTTATAATTCTTAAAATAAAATTTTTAAATTTGGAAAAGTAGAAGATTACAGATAAATATTCCCATGATCTATTGTTTTTCTCAGTCAGGGAGAAATCGTATTTCAATATTTTTTAGGGAGTTTTGCTTTTCCCAGCGAACTTAAATTTAACTTAAAGTTTTGGTAGATAAACTTCATATGACTTCTGCTCTATTGTGAATTCGGGTATCGATATTTTAATTCTGTCCTTATGTTGGATTCAACCTCCAGATCAGACTTATCTGGTCAACAAGATTTTTCAGATCGTCATCAATATTTTTCAATTTGTAAGTATCAAAATAAGTGTGTTAATTGTTTATGCTTAGCCTTTATTCTAATTCAACATTATTACATTATATTGTAACAATGTTCAGTGCCTAATAATAATAATTCATTGCCGTGGGAATGATGGCCGGAAGCTTGTGGCAAAGGTCTCAGAAAGGGCTAGGTGCAGGTTGACGCATGACAGATTGACACCTGTGTTAGTTGATTTTATTTTCTGGTCCTGCTAAATTCGCCTCACACTTCCCACTCTGTCTAGTTTCAATATTATCAATAAATATTTTTTAAATGTATTGAAAATGTTTATAATGGCATGGCAATGCTCGAAAAGAACTACTCATTAGTGGCACTTCAATAAAAGTTTTACACTATAAGGTCTCTGGGCCAACTACTCGGAGGGTTATCGGGAATGGAGTGGAAAGCAAGTAGAGAAACAAGTGGATTTGATGGGTTATGGAATTTACTAAGAAAGAATAGGTATCTAATTTGAGATAAATCAGGATCATGTAGAATATTAGGATCTTCATTAATTAGTTTATTAGTGAGAAAGTAAGGTGCATTGAGCATTTTACGAAGGATTTTTGATTGTAAGGATTGTATACGAGAAGAACTAGAAGGTTTAGTTGAGCCCTAAGGCTCAAATCCGGATGTCCAAATGGATCTATTTTGTGTCATGTAAATAAGTATTTTGTAATTTATTGAAACCTTTGAACGCTTGTCTAGTTTACTTATCTTAAAAGTTATGAATTGTAGTGATTGAAGTTGTATTATAAGGATATCTCATTATAAGGAGTACAATAAAAACTATATTTAACACAAGGGAGTGAAAGCGATTCGGAGAACCACAAATCATAGGCCATAACTGCAATAATTTGTTAGGCAACATAAATTTTATGTCTTTATTATTTACTGCAGTTGCAAGCCAATAGTTGCTTTAAATTTTACATACACTTTCTACTAGAAGATTACATAAATTGGAAAAGTCATCCAGTTTAGCAGTAGTTAAGCGGTACTCATATGGCAGCGCTGCTTAAAACAAGCTCATAATCACGAAGTCTTCGCCTTATGTAGCTCGTGCACACGAACCCTTTCCCTGTTACTTAACTTACTTTCCTGTACTTTCGAAAAAAATATAAAAGATATTGTGTCCCTGTAAATCTTTAAAGCTCCTTTCTGTACCTTACTTAAAATATCCTTCATTTTTACTTTGAGGTGTCCCTCAAAAATATTCTACTTGCATTCATCGTTTAAGTTAGCTAAAAAA
The DNA here is from genome assembly GCA_003667255.2 of Euschistus heros. NCBI lineage: Eukaryota > Metazoa > Arthropoda > Insecta > Hemiptera > Pentatomidae > Euschistus > Euschistus heros. The sequence goes on along the minus strand of RCWM02000251.1, from coordinate 1,045,365 downwards.
GTTGCCCCGAATTTCATAAACAGTTTTAAATGTGAGTTCTGTACCTAATTAATGTTATATGATTTATATTTTTCATTATGTTTGAAGTGAATGTGACCGTATGATGCCAATATGGATGATGGTTATTCACTTACGAGTACTAAAATCAACCTTGGCTTATATAACGTGGTTCACATGGATGTCGGCACTGAAGGACTTTAACCGAAATACCTTTTTTCAAATATATATGTTAGGAGATCTGTATTATCCGGCTAATTCATGATTGGCAACTAGATATTTCGTTCACAAGTTTACATATATATTTTTTATACCATTTATTTTTAAAATTTAAAAAACCTCTGAACACAATTTTATTTATCTATAAAACACTTTAAATATTGTTAATTTATTAATAAAATAAATTTACTACTACTTCAAATGGGTACAATACAGCGGACATATGGTTCATCGACTATTTGAAGGCCGGGCAGTGGCCTTGCATTGCAACCAGTCTCGGTAGGCGCCAATTTATCAGCTGCTGGTACTGTTAGTACATAAATTACAATATTGTGTGTGTGTATATATATATATATATATATATATATATATATATATATATATATATATATATATATATCTTTGAATTCGTATGAAGTACGCTTGGATTTTGTTTTTTAATTGAAATAAAATTTAAATTCTTTTGTTAAATTTAGATCTCTGTTTCCATGGTATCACTCATCATTTCACTTGACAGCTTATTCCGATAATGTCCCATTGTTATTTATTTTATGAGTTGACGTCTGATATTTCGCCTCTTCTTGTTTGTTATTATTGATCTAGTTGCGCCCATTAATATCTATTCGGTTTCAAATAACTCTGCGAATGAACTGACAACTTATCTTTTGTTAGGTTTACAATACGTTTCGTATCATCGAACAGTCCTATCAGTTTTACTTCGTCCTTCTTTTATATTTAAACATTCGGCTTGGAGATAATATATTTTGTTTTGAGGAGTAAATTCAATTATATCGTATCAAGCAAAATGCTTGTTATATATAAACGATGTAATCTGCAAACTTATAAAAACGTTTTCTCGTTTCACGGCAAATTTCATGTTTCACGGTGTTGTGATTCCCCAGCTGCAAATTGCGTAAAAACTAGGACATCATTCGTTTAATGAATTTTTGAAAAGTAGTTAATAATGTATGTGAATCAGATTTTCACTTCTATGAATGTATTTTTACTTATCAACTGAGTTCAAATTTACTTTAATATTTCAAATACCGGTGTCGTATGACTTTTTGGGTTACGTTCCAGCCAATTTAATGGGATTGGCAAATGATTAATCAATTGGCCGTGAAAGATGATCGTTTTGAATCCTACAAGGACCATTTGCTCAATTCTTGATGGAATTGCCTGTAAACATTTCAGTTGGCATATATATAATTCTTCACTCATCGTTCTCTTAAAAACTTTCGATAAAATATGTATAGGCTGTTACAGTGAATTAATTAAATAATCTCAACATAATAAAATCTAATCATTATAATGGGTTACTATTTATAACAATATATTTTTCTGTATTAATTTCTATACATTTCGCAATGACATTTCAATACTGAAAGTTTTTTGTTTAAATTATTCATTATGTGTTCTAGGTGAAGTTCCTTCTGCTCGATGTCTTAAGTTAGAGGAACAAAATGATGTTTAGTCTCCTAGTTTCCTATTTCATATTATTTGTTTGTAAATGCTTTGAATCCTTTAACTAATGCCGATTTGTCAATTTCCAGTAAGAAAATGTGTTAGTTTGTATTTTTTCGATTTGACTTTATTCTTCATTTATCTAATCTTCTAAACCTAGACTTTAATTTAATTCACACATTATATTGTAATAATATTCTGTCTCTTATAATATTCATTCATTACCATGAGGAACCATGATGGCCATACGCATTGTGTTGAAGGTCTCACTCAGAGGGAGCTTGGTACAGGTTGACACCTAATAGATTCACTTCTGTGTTTGTTGATTTTATTTTGTGGTCCTGCTAAACGTGCCTCAACCTTTCCTGCTCTGTCTAGTATCAATGTTATCAATAAATATACATTTTATTCTTTTTGTTGATATTTACAACTGCATAAAATATATACATACAACAAGTAAAGGTGTTGAAAATGTTTACAACGTCATATCAGTATTGAATAAGAACTCCTCATCAGTAGCACTTCAATAAAAGTTTTACACTAAAAAAATCTCTAGGCAATCTTCTTTTCAGACGCCTCGAAGGGTTATTCGGAATGGGGGTGAAAAGCAGGTTGAGAGACTAGTAGATCTGGTTTGGACTAAATCAGCAACATATGGAACATTAAGACTTTTATGGATGAGTTTATTGGTGACAATGTAAGAAGCACAAAGCTAGAAGGATTGGATTCAAGATAGATGGTTTAGTGAAGTCCCTAATGAATATTAATTTTAAATAAATTGATAAATCTTAAAGTATAGGTTCATAAGTTATTAACCTATAGGATAACCTGTCCTTCCTGCCCTATTTGAAGTACACGGGGGGGGGGCGTTAAGCCCTAACCGAGAACAGCAGCAAACCATTCATATTTAAATAAATGAGTATCTTTTTTGAACTTATACTTCTTTTAAGGTTTTTTTATGCTTCTTTCCCTAAACTATCAGCAAATTAAGTTTCTGAAATACCAGAGTGTACTTTGACCAACATTAAAAAAAAGATTTCTTTTAGATTTGGTTTTTGTATCTTATATAAAATGAATTGTTGATTAGCTTTTTAAAATTTGTACTACCATTTATTCAGTTAATATCCTTCTCAACTATGAACTTTAAATTTTGATTCATTGGAAATAACTATGACCACCATTGCATTATAAATTTTATTTCTCCGCATTCCTTAGTATCTGTTCCTTATCTATTAGTATCTATCGCCTTGTGAATCATGGTTTCGCCCCGTCAGGGCGTGTCTTGCAGCCTACACACAACCACGCGTTCCTTCACGTTCTTAAAGGAAGCGCTGTATGTAGGTCGGCACTTTAATCTCATATACACAATCATATATTGCTAAAAGAACTATTATCTATATCTATACTATTATATAAAACGACAAGCCATTTTTCGTTTGTGATCATTAACCGTAAAAATTACTGAACCAATCTGTACCAAATTTTATCTACATTATCTTTATAGTTCAAGGAAGGTTTAGCGATAATAAAATTTACAGATTTACAATTAAATTGTCATAAAAAAGCGATAAATATGTGGTGTAGAGTGAAGTTTGATAATCGACCGATTGGTGGCTAGCACCATTTGAGAGAGATTACAAAAGTACGGTGTTATATAGAGCTATTAATTTATGATAAAATATACTTATATTCAATTAAATTGTTATTAAAACAAGCTATCGGTGTGACTTTTGGATACCAGTGCAATTTGAAAATTTACCGTTCCGCTGAACCATTTGCACCCATCTGTACAAAAGTTTAAATAACTCATTTTCATAATTTTAGGAAGGTTTAGCAATAATAAAATTTACAATAATACAAACTTAAATGAAAACTATTGTGTAGCAGAAACTAGGATTGCCAAAATTTCATTTCATTTACTTTTATGGTTAGAAATTAAAATTCAACCAGATGGAGTCAATACAATTATTTCTGCTGAACCAAAATTATTATCAATTGGAAATGTTGACCCTTTGCTTTTTGATAATGTTTGTATAAATATGAATCATGAGCCTTTAGTTGTAAGCACTGATAATGCACTCCGTTATCCGCAATAGTTTCTTCGTAGTTTATGTCCCTCTGTATAACCAACTCATACATTAAAATTAAAAACTGGAAGTCCAATTATGGTTTTACTTGTGAAAATATCATAGAAGAAATAATTCTCAATGACATACCTCAATACAAAATTTCTATCGATAAACAAAAAAAACTTCAATTATTAGTTAAAATTATATGATTTATTTACTTATGAGAGCGGGCGAAGCCGCGACGGGGAATGCTAGTTTTATATAGATTTATTATATTATAGAACTAGTATACTATTAATAAATTCTTTAAGTTCATTTAAGTATACCTAAATGCCTTTTAACCTACTAGCGATAACGTAAACGAAGAATTTTTGTTTTCGTGAAAAATGAAATCAAATTCAATAAAATCGGTTGGGAGCTGATATTGAAATCTATGAAATAGAAAATTATTCAATCTGTTATTACTCGCCATTCTTCTCATGATGTTTTTATCTTTAGTCTTTTGAGCAAGTAATAACATTTTAATCATGATCCACTTTCAATTTTTTACCATTTCCTATGGATCTGCAAGTTAGGGTTTTTATTTTTTTAATTCATCTCAGTGACGTCAATTTTGTTATTTCCAACCGCTTGAAGGCAGAAAAATTATTTATAACTATACCAATAATATTTTTTTTTAATTTTGGAGGGAAATCCAGTTTATGCTTTGAAGCAATTATTCTTTTTGGGCCATAAAAGCCACTAAAATTTTCTTATTATTAAATGAATAGTTTGTTGCTTAGTTATTTTTTTATGGTTATACATAGAGTAATAATATTCTAAAATATCTTTATAAAACACGTTGTTTATCATGAGCTTGGTAGATCTTATAATTGTGTATATGGTTGAATTTTATCTATTCCTAGAGATATATATATATTTATCTATTAAAATATATATATTTTTTTAAAATAAATCTAGTTTATTAAAAAAGAAAAATTTATATTAATTCAAAAAATACTACAAGTACCACATCTACTGTTTTGCTGAATACCTACACTTGATTCACCATTGTTATATAACGAAAATTTCCTTTTACAAAAACTACTCAGATAAGCTAAATTATGTACGTCATAATCCTTTAAAAGAGCAGACACAAAAAAAAAAATAGCATAACAGTTCTTAGTTTTTTTATCCCCTCTGTCGCCTATCCTGTTCCTATCTTTGCTTTCTAATTTATATTTGCTAATTTATAAATTAGCAAATTAGCTCTTTTTAATTTATAAAATTTATAAATAAAATAAATTTATAAATTAGCTATTTTTAATCGTTCTATATTATATTTTCATTGATTCATTATTATAATTTTCTGTTTGATCAAGTTTTTAAAAAATATAAATTCCGAGAAGGAAGTTATAACCATAAAAAGTTAAAAATTATCGTTTATACATTTTCTAAATATTAAAATTTTGATTATAAGCGTGGTAATTAAATAATAGGACAGGTTTCGAAAGAGCGACGGAATTCACATCATTATGAGATCAGGTAATTGGGGTATGACAGAATGGATTGCTTGCTATTCCATATGAAATCAACACACTAAAATAAAAAAGTTTACTTGACCTCCTAAGAATTTTATGAAATTAGGTACGAAGATTGTTCTCATAGAGATTGAGAAAATTTCCAATTTTTCAAATATCTCAAACGGTTCAAAATTAGGGCTACGTAAAGTATCCCAATATCCACGGAAAAAACAACGTAACCGACATATTATTTAAACTTTATTTAATAATACTTTATTAAAGCTTTTCTCCTAATTGAGATAGAGAGGTGGGAGTTGTGTCATTTGGTGATTTACAACACGACATACTTATTGATAAAAACGTTTTTTGTGACTCCATTCAAAATTTTGATTTTTGGTTTTTGATATACAAAGTACGTTGCACATCACAAAAAAGAGCATTTAAAACTGAGTAAAATAGCACTGCCCCCACCTCTCTATCTTAACTATTAGAAAAGCTATGGGGATTTAATAATATGTCAGTTACCTTTTTTTCGCGGATATTGGGATGCTTTACGTAGTCCTAGTTATGAAACCGTTTGAAATATTTGATTTTATTTTTATTAATATCTATTAGGACAACCTTTGTACCAAATTTCATCAAATTCTGAGGTGGCCAGGTTTATGCCCTGTGTTCCTATCTGATATGGAATGACCCACGGGTTAAACTTCTAAAATATTATTTAAATCAGGCATTCAAAAATCCTTATTTTACATTCGCATATTAAATTTTTAAAATAAAACTGTGTAGCATTGACTTATTTTTAAAATAAGTCACAGAGGAGCTCTCTGCCCATCCTTCCAACGGCCTTGTCAGATACAAAGATGTCATCTTAGAAAAAGCACAGAACTTGAATGGACATTCAAAGAGTTCTCAGGTCAACCAACTTCTCATTATACCGATTACTCTGTAACTACAATGTCTCAAATCCCGAAACGTACCTAACATACAAAGTACACATAAAAAAGTTGAGGTGTGTCAGTCAATTAAGAGTTGCTAACCAAGAACAAATTAAATTATATACTAAGAACAAAACTTTTTTATTCAAATCACTGGAAACTTGTATATCATGCAGCCAATATATCTCCAATAGCTTGTACCACATCCTTCTCTATTGCCCAACGTTCAAGGAATATAGACAACAGTTTCTTCAGCCATACATCACAATGTCCTCTGATAACCACAATATTGAGGCAATATTAAATATTGACGGTGTAGAAAAATTAAATAAAGTATATTTCTTCTTGATGAAAGTATATAAGGTGCTAATGTCTTTATGTGGTCAATGACTGAAATGAAAATGAATAAACTGATATTTATTAGAATCGATTTAAGGTTGTTGTTTAAATTATGTTGGTGATAACATGAATATATGTCTTGAGTATGTTTATAATTTATATTGTTTATATTTGATGTTATTTTATATATTGCCTTTATTTATACATTGCGTTTATATAGGTGTATGCATAAATATGTGTGTGTGTGTATATATTTATTTATTTAATTATGTAATTAATTATTAATATTAATTAATGTGTAGAGGTGATTGATCTATGTGTAGATGATAAGTGCATATGTAAATGTCTATTATGTAAAACGTTGATATCTATTATAAAGATAAAGAATTTAGATCATATATTTTTGTTCCAATAAATATTCATTTGTATAATGTAAACAAAATATTGTTATGTAAGGATTTGTTTAAGAGCACTAGACTCGTGCTATGGATCTATTGTATATTATTAATAATATTATTGTTTGTACAAGACTCTGTCTTTAACAAATAAAGAGCATTCATTCATTCATTCATTGACTTATTTTTAAAATATTCTTAACAACATATAAAATGCTGAAGTATTTTATCAATAGTTTAGTTCAGATAGAGTCACTTGGGGATAGTTAAATGCCCATCTGAAATATTTACAATTGTATAAATTTTCAATATTTAGATTTTACCACCAATTGCAGTCTTATACAGATTATATAAAACCACAATTTAAAGCTTTTCTCTTTCAGAAAATATAGTAATATGAAAATCTGTTTTCATTATAACACTAATTATTCTCTTGGTTTCAAATTAGAGAAGATATGTAAGGACTTTAAATTGAGTACATAGTCGATGTCAAGCTATATATAATGTTTTTTTAGTTCAGTATTGACCGAATTAAGAACACAAAAATTACATAATTTCCCAGCCCCTCAACTAATATAATAGGTTGTTAAGATAGTTTGTTTATTAATAACCAATTTCAATTAATAAATATTTTATGTAAACAGTAGTAATTTAAAAAATAAATACCAAGACATGAGTTAAGACGTACTGTTCTGTTTTCTAAAGCAGATTAAGAATACCATTGGTATTTGCACACTCCCACCGCGATTCGACATTCCTCCGCCTGTAAACAAACATGTCAATTGGATCATCTCATATTTCGAGGCGTATATTTCAGCTGTTCAGTCCTATTGTTTCGTCTAAAAGGAACCCAGAAGTGCCAGAGAGGTGTCAGGTACTTGGCAATGTGGGGCTGAAACTAGGATCACGTTACCAATGTTGGAAATGTTTTTTATTTACTGTTCCCTATTGACGTAAATACATAATCTATTTTGAATTACTCAGTGCCTATATTTAGTTTTGATAATAAATCGAAAAAAATCTGTAATAACTCTTTATGTATTGTTAAAATTTTGTATACCGCTGAGATTAAATCTGATACGTTTACTTGAGGTACGCATGATGATGTAGAAGGATCAATCCTAATTGATACGTTTACGTATTCATTTACATTATTGGGTCCTATGAAGAAAACCGGCGATTAATCGAATTCAAAAGTGATTTTTGCACTATTTCCATTTTCCATTTAATAACCTATACTGTAAAACTAACTTTCTTTGTTACTAAGTATTATTTTTGCTATGGGATAAACACTGAAGGATACTCGTTTCATATCTGCGCTTCTAACGAAAGATTTTTTACTGATGAACAATCCTTGGCCACTCTTTCCCGACCAACTAATTGTCATCCTTTTGATAACTGATTAAATTGTTCCAATTCAAAATTGGGTAACGTAATATTTTTGAAAAAAATAAATAAATAAAATGCCTTGTCAGGGGAATCATTCTAAAAAAAATATATATATATCACCTGTATTGCTACATGGTATGTTTAATCAATTTATCAATTGCTAATCTGGGCAAGAAATTGATAATTATTTTTTCCGAAAAATCATATAATAATTACTATTTTTGATTTTTTATATAAAAATTATTCTGATTTATACTTAAAAATTTAAATAGATCTTTGATGTTCATTGATTGCATCAAAAATAATGATCACTATACGGTATTACATAAATAATAATGGTAAATTGTGATAAAAAAAAAAGTATATATTGATCAGAAAATTAAAATCACTTGTTACAAGCAGATTAATGTATTAATATGTATATTTACATTATTAATGTACATTTTTCTTTTAATTGTATATATATTTTGTGTAATCCAAAGTTAATTATGCATTCTTGAAAAACATATGTTCTGGTGATAATCATTAATATATTCCCCACCCAATTTACTACTGCTTACTCAAAATATATTATAGAGATAAATAGAAAAAAATATATTTCTGATTTAAGAAAGTACTTTTCTAAACTTATTATTGTTAATCGTAAAAATTTAATTCAAAATTTTCACTTCTCACCAAGAATAAAAATCACTCTCAATAAAAATCATTAAATCATATTTAAAAATTCCAGATAAAAGTTTGTTTGAATTTTATTAACCCTTTTCTTGGCAAGATAATTTTTTTAAAGGAAAAAAAGAAGAAAATTCCCATTAAAATCCCTATAAAGGAGATCAGATAAAACAGTAATATAAAAACTTCTAACAATATTTTTTTTAATTATAAATGGTATCTCCTGAGATACTAAACCAAGATTGAGGATCCCCAATCACTCAAGAGTATCTCATTGGTAGTGAAATATTGGTAAGAAACCTACAAATACGTCAGAATATTTCAAAAATATGTGAAAAACACTCACAAAGGGATGGTATCTCAAGGGATACCATGCCAAGAAAAGGGTTAATATTTTTCTTTTTTAATTATCGATTTTAAACCCTGTGATATTATTCCTAGGTTATGTTGCATCATATTCAAAAATAATTAATATTGCCAAAACTATCAAAATCATTTAATTTTTATTTATTTACTATTTATATTACTAGTTGTGCATAAAAACCACATAATTTAAATTTAAGTTGGTTTCTTCTGAAAATATTATTATTTATATTTTACGCAAAACATGCCTGTCGTATTGATTTGAATATATATCTTCTATTTTTTTCCAAACTTATATCTGCGGTGCACAGTGGGGCAAAACGGCTAAAAAGCGGAAAAAACTCTTTTTCTCGAGAACGGTTAGTCCTATCGAGGTGCAAATAGTATCATTCTATTCATAATGAAAAAAATACATTAGAATTGTAATTTGAAAATTATATCATTTTATTCTTTAATAATATTGACGACGCATGTGCAGATATTTTAAATTATTTTGTAAAATTTAATTTAACATAATTTTATTCTAATTTAACTTCATTTTAATAGTGTTTGTCCCATTTTTTGATTTTCACATTTTTATGTCAATTGCTTTCAATTTTCACCAGTATATGGAAAGAATGATGGAACGGTTCACATTATCAATTACAGTGCTTCGTTCCACCAAGAGTAATCTTATATTTCGCTACACCAGTGTATGTTCTCGCCATGATCCAAGTGCATAGCGCTGGTTCCTGAATAATCTATTATTTTAGAATACCTTCCTGTTTGTCAACAGTTTGCTGAGGAAACCAAAACTGGCTCCTTGCCATCTACGACTTTCTCCAAATATTGTTTGTCATCCCGTTCCACTTAAAAGCAGTCCGACTGAGGCTATATGCAGGCGGGAACTCCCGGCTATCTTTGTTCTTCTGTTCCGCGTTTCTGTGGCTACTTCCCGTTTCATTTGTAATTTACCTCTTTTATAGAGCTTATTCATTCATTTTATCACATTTTACATTGTAAATTATATTTTAGACATAAGCGCATTTCATTGTTATCTCATAAGATTCCTGTTTCAGTAAATTACCTATTCGAGATAATATACAGTATATATAATTTACATATTATTTTAATAAGTATATCATATTTACAGTAAAAATATTGAGATCATATTAACTATATATATGTTTAGTAAGGTTCTTGAGGTTCAGTCATAAAAAAGGACTGTGTGGGTATTCCCAAAGATGCAGGTACAAAAATATTTCAGTGTAATATACTAATAAATGGAAGAATGGTTTGTATGATGTATATAAGTGTAAATGTATATTATTGGTCTGAATGTATTAAGTTGGAATAACAGGTGTTACGATTTAAAACGTCTGATTTTTTGTTTATTGCGCGGTTTTTAAATTTTTCTACGGTTATCATTTCTTTAATATTTCTTTTAAAATTATTTTGTTCATGGTGAATAATTTTGGGAAAGTATGTTTTGTTTGCCTGTAATGTGTGGTGAGAGCTGTTTGGTCAGGTTTGTTCGGGTTTTTATTTATAGACGTGCAACTGTATTTATGTTGATACACTCGTCGTTTAAGATATTGTTCCTTTTAACTTAATTTTTAAGAAATAGGGTTTTCCCCACTAACCCTTGTTAACTGTCTGTTTAAACTCACTCCCCTAGGTTAGTTGTGTACTAGAATTGTTAGTCTATTCATATCCACCAGTAACATTGTAAGTAGCTTCATACTCCTCTATATTCTGTAATTATATATATTTTTATTACCCTAAACATGTTGTTATATACCTACCTGTACTGTAGCTAACTTAATGTTTTTTTAAATAACTTGTATAACTTATATAATTTTATTGTAACCTGTTTTTTTTTTTGTTCACTGTAGGGCATGATTATGAGAACAATATAGTCTCGAAACGTCGCCAAAATAGTTGATTTTTTATTTTATGACTGAACCTCAAGAACCTTACTAAACATTTAATAGTAACAGTCAAGAAATTTATCCATATATGTATATATATATATATATATATATATATATATATATATATATATATATATATACTAGCATTCCCGTCGCGGCTTCGCCCGCCCTCATAACCATAGATAATTTCAACTAAAAATTAAAGTTTTATTTGTTTATCAATAAGATTCTTGTATTTTTGCATCTGGTTGAGCATTATTTCTTCAATGATTTTTTAGCAGTAATTATTAATCTAGTTATAATTGCACTGATCAGGTGGTTGAAGATTACATATAAGCACCATTAGGCATCAAATTTTTAACTTTAATGTATGAATTGGTAATCAAGATGGATATAGACTATTAAGAAACTCTTGCGGAAAATAAACTGCATTATCAGTGCTTACGACAAAAGGCCCGTGAATCATATTTTTACACACGATATAAAAAAGAAAAGGATCTACATTTTGAGTTAGTAATAATTTGTATTCGGCAGAAATAACTTTATTGATTTCATCTGGTTATATGTTGATTTCGAACTATAAAAGTATATGACAGTGTGGCAAACCTCGTTCCTGCCTCTCAAAATTGTACATTTAAATTTTAGTTATTCTAAATTTTACCATTGCAAAACCTTCCTAGCATTATAAAAATTATTTATTTAGATGTCGGTACAGATAGGTTCAGTTTACCATTGTTAACTCTATTGTGGAATGGCTCTATACACAATCGGTCGATTTTCAAGCTTCACTGAGATCCACATATCGCACACCATATTTAAATTTTTTTAAATAATTTTCTTGATAGTTTAATAAGTGAATTTTATCATCGATTTCAAGCTCTTTTCTAACCTCTCGTGTAGAATGGCACTCCCCACCTATCGGTCAATTTTCATACTGCACTGTTGTCCACATATTAACCTTTTTTAATAAAATGTAAATGAAAAATCATTATATTTCAATATTGCTCAACCTTCTTAGAATTATGAAAATGATGTAGTTAATATTTAGTACAGATTTGTTCAGTAATATTCGCGGTTAGTGATCACAAACGAAAAATGGCTTGTCCTTTTATATAATAGTATAAGTTATTATTATAGTAAATTTTCTAATTGTAAATCTTTCAAGAACTATGAAGATGATGTAGTTAAAATTTGGTTCAGATAGGTTTATTAGTTTTACTAAAATGCTATTGTCGCTTGCCACATATTCGATTTTTAAATTTCACTGGAATCCACACGTCACACCACATATTTATAGCTTTTTGGATAACAAATTAATTTAATTTAGTAATTTTATTATCAATTTCTAGCTATAATTAACACTGGATTATTGTAACCTCTCTTGAATGGCGCTCGCTTTACTACCCACCACATATTTATCGCTTTATAAACAGTAATTTAAAAGGAAATATGTAAATTTTATTATTGCTAAACCTTCCTTGAACTATGAAGATGATGTAGTTATATTTGGTACAGAATAGTTCTATAGTTTTCGCGGTTAGTGATCACGAACGGAAATGGCTTGTCCTTTTATATATAACTTCATCATCCCCCGTCGAGGAATTTTAACAAATAATTGATTTTTTGTTTATCGATAAAAATCTTGTATTAAAGTGAACAATTGAAAATTATATTTTTGATGATATTTTCACGCATAGCAGCCATTATTAACTTGGTTAAATTTAGATTGATTAGGTATTTGAAGATAACATAAAGCATAATTAGACATCCAATTTTCAATTTTAATATATGAGTTGGTAATCCAGATGGACAGAGACTATTAAGAAACTGCGGTATAAGAAACTGCATTATCAGTGCTTATAACTAAAGGTTCAAAATTCATATTCTTACACACAATATTAAACAGCTGAGGATCGGCAATTTGATTTTTAATAATTTTCATTCGACAGAAATAATTTTATTTGATTTGATCTGGTTGGATTTTAATTTCTAACCATAAAAGTATGTGGTAGTGTGGCAAAACCCGTTTCTAACACTCAACATTGTACATTTAAATTTTCATTGTTGCTAAACCTAGAACTATGAACATGATGTAGTTAAAATTTGGTATATTTCACTCCATATAGCTGTTTTTATAACAATTTAATTGAAAATAAGTAAATTTTATTATCAATGTTCACCTCTATGTAACACTGTACCTTTTAACCTTCCATGTAGATGGCAATTGCCGCCATTTTTGAACTTGACTGTTATCCACTTATTATTCATTTTTCAATAAAAAATTAGTTGAAAATCATTAGATTTTACTATTTCTAAACCATTCTATAAAGATGATGTAGTCAAAATTTGGTAGAGATTGGTTCAGTAGTTTTTGGCGGTTAGTGAACACAAACGAAAAATTGCTTGTCCTTTTATATAATAGTATAACCTTATACCGCCATATGTTAGAATCGTAAAGAGCTAACAGATAATTGTGACTTACAGATAATATACAAATAATATTGCGACTATAAATTAAGATATAAGGTATCCTATCTTTTTTGTTGGATCAAACTGCACACGGTATGCAAATTTGATTAAAATCGGTTCAGTAGTTTAGGTGTTAGCCGGCCCCTAGGCGGCGACACGTAATTTATATATTAAGATATAATTTTGAATAAATGTATAAAATTAAACAGGTTGTATTAATATTATCCACCTGTGGAGCTTGCGAATAGTCAGTTAAGTGCAAAAATCGTATTTTAGGAAAACTCAAATTTTTTTCAAAAAAGATTCACATATTAGTATTGATCTCTACTATTCCCTTATAAGACATAAATAAAAAGGAAAAAAAATAGCTTTCTGGCGATACCCTTAGCCCATACACAAACTGCACTTAACCGACTAATCAAAAGTTCCGCTGACATATAAGTTTGTAAATGCATAGTGATATTATTCCGAAGTATCATATTTTCATTTTAATGAAGTTGAGATTTTTTACTTATCAAATTCTATTCTTTGTTAAGAAGTTTTTCATATGCCTGGGATTAGATGTTTAGAATCCCCAATAAGTATTCATTGGATGAGCTGTCAAAATATTTTACAGAATTGAGGCATGTAAATGGCTGTAAGTGCCAAAAATAAAATAAAAAATTTAATCATCACATTGGTGATAGAACCTATTTATTTTCCAAATTTTTTTTTTTTTTTTTTTTTTTTTTTCACTTACAGCCTTTTCCGTTTACATGCCTCAAATATTGATTATTTTAATGATAGAATAGAAAATAAGCTACCAGGAATTTATTTTATTTTTTTAATTTTGTATCCTGAAGATGTCCATGAACTGAAAGGAAGATAAAAAAGAATTAGGAATATTTATTTTTATTATCATAGGCGTTAGATTACCAAATCATCATTCAAATTAAAATTATTACTGAAAAAATATATTTTTTTTAGATACTTCATTATCAATATTGTAATTAAATTTGTATTTTGTTGCACTCTAACTTTTTATTGTAAATCAACGCAACGTCCTTATGTTCTTTAGCTAGATCAGTAAGGACGGGCTATCCTACAGGTTACCAACCTATTCTAACCAGAATGGACATAACGGATTCATTCCATGCATCCGCTAAATTTTAACCCGCTGTAGTTGGATTCGAATCGCAGACATTACAAGAACGTTCAATTGTCAACCCATTCCCCTCAGTCTCATTTTATTGAAGCATTATTATGGGTTTTATAATTTTTCTATCGATTATTAATAATTATTTAATAGTGATTTAACAATAAAATTAATCTAATCACCATTATCAAATTTCTCTTTATATTTAATCTACTTGATTTGGTGCTAAGACCATTTCACGGAATAGGATGTATTTTTCTTAATTGTATATGAATGGTGGTAGGTGAACGTTTATGTTTATGAATGAAACATTCTTAGATTTGCTTTTTATTCTAGTTAACTTTGAGTCTTTAAATGTCTTGGAGTCTAGGAAAGTTTCTTGGGGAAAGTGACCTCTGGATCTCTCCGTAGATTCGCCTTATGTGATCCTCTCACCTGTGCTTTGGCTACAGCCATCGCACCTGTAGTGAATGTCCTCCAGTATCCTCATCAGTGATTGCTTGCACGATATTATCTCAAGAACCTTCGTGGCGAAATGTCCTTTCTCCTTTTGCGGGTACGTGTAGTACCGGTGAAATTGTATCGAATCTTTATAATTAATCGCAAATTCAATTCTTAATTTATCATTATTACTTAATGGTTATTTTTTTTAGTAAATTTAAATTTACCCGTGATTCTTTGAAAAACACAAAGTTAACATTAAAAAGAGATTAAGATCTTTCAACATTGGCCTTAAAAACTTTACAAACCATAAAAATCTACAACCGATGATTTTGAAGAACAAAAAAAATGATCAGGGATTTGGTTTACCATTGACTAATAAACGTAAACGTAATCAGTAAAAATAAGCTCAACTGCAGACTACTCTTAAATGAATGCAAATCATCAGTCTTGGCAAGTTGAATAGGTATATTTTCATAAGCATTTATTGCCAATTGAATAGATTTTTTTATTTTATTTTTTTTTTTATTTTTATCTTCGTGAGACATTTTACCTTTACAATTATCTTGCTGCAATTATATTAATATTTATTTATCTACTAGGTTCTGCAACCTCCCAAGAATCGGTGACTGATTATTGAATATAGTAAATCCGGACTCAGTATAGTAAAAATATGTTTGTGGAATTCCTGAATGTTGTATACATCGTGAGGTCACAAGTAAAACATATCAATTGATATTTTCTTATTTCTACGTAATCATTTTCTTATTTTTCATTTTAATATGAGGATGTAAATTAGAAGTTAAGTTTGAACATGGATTTCGATTTTGTATGTAATTGAAGGAGAAAAACCTTACCATCTTGAAAAGTAATGACTAAAACATCGAAATAAATCGGAACAAGGTTGGAATCGATAAAACGATATAATGGATGGAGCGCCTCATATATACTGATACCCTTATTTTAATTTATTTTCGAATTTATAGCAATTTAGCCCAATAGAAATTCTGAAAGTTCAAAATTCAATAATCGTCATTTACGTGTTTCTTTTGTAACCCATAGAGATGTACATAAACTAACATCTGGGTTATATTTTGGGTTTTTCCTTTCTATAGTTTTAGTTATAGTTTCAATTCCTCATTATCTTCTTAATTTTCTTAATATATCATTTTTTTAACCCTCGTTTAACTCGATATAAATGTACATAGATTTTGATACCTATAATACCAGCTTATCTTTTGATCTTACATTTTATTTTTAAATAATTTAATTCAGTACATTGTCAAATAAATATGTAAATGTTTATCCTAGAATCTTTAGATAAAACTATTTCGATAGATATTAAAACGTTCCTTCCCATTTACTTCTATAATGATCAATAGATCTAAATAATAGTATAATTTATTTTGAAAATGTTCTTTTTTAATTCACTTTTGGTCTATGAAGGAGCGAATCGAACGACTGGTTGAGAAAACTACTGAAAAGTAAGTTTATTTGGAAAATACAGTGAAATCTTCACGGGTCGATTTTACACTTTCAGTTTAAGTCAGAATTAACTGAACCTTGAAACGTTTCCTAGGAGGAATCGAAACATTAAATTCTATTCTGAGATCTATTTCATTATTTTATGACTAGATAGTCATTGTTGATCGCACTAAGATTTATTCATGATCATCGTTAGCCGATCATGATGGCAATACATTAAACTAAAATGTTTGCGATTTTAGAACATCTCGTGCTAAATTGCTGTATGGCATTATAACTGACTATTTTTTTTAATTATTAGAATTCTTAAAGTAAGTGGAATACATTTTTTTTTTTTTTTTTTTTGCCTCAAGAAATATTACTATTTATATGACAGGAAATGAAATAACTTTTAAACACTATAATTTTGATAATTTATTCATTAGTAATAGTAAATTAATTTTTTTCATCTTCCTTATACCTTTCATTACTGATCAGTATTTCATTTCATTATCAGTCTTAAGAACTAATATATCTTTATTAATATCTTAATCTATTATTAAAATGGTAAATAAAATTTATACAAGAACATATTGTTAATTAAATTATGAAAAACTGAACATTTTAGTCTGTAGGAGTAGGTAGTAAAGAGTGAAAGCGACATCCATACTGGCCTTTTTTGCTCTCTTCTTGGCTTTCTCAGTTGCAGTCGATTGAAGGAGGTTGAAGAGGTCGGTTTGAAAGCCGATGTCTGAGGCAGGGTTGTCGCTAAAAGAAGGACTGACCTCAGTGCAGCTGACCAGGACCGCCCTGTCGGTGGTGTTGAGGAGCATCTTGTAGCTGCCCTGTTCCTTCGGCTTCAGATACTCCCTAGCCTGGAAGATGATCCTATCAGGTCCGGCCGGCATGTTCCATCTCGACCAGGTGAATTGATAGGATGGCGCCATCATGGCCATGCTCAAATAAACGTGTTCTTCCAGCACCTTCTTTTTGGCCGAGTTGCCTTCCACATACAAGAAGGCGTCCCATCCTGGAAAAAGATCCAGTCCTGCTTTCCGCATTGTTCTGATCAACTGATTTGGTGGGAACGGAATCCCTAGGATACCATCCAACGCAGCTCCTGTTGCATTCTGAATACTGTTCAGAGACACCTTATCAGCTTGAATGGTGTATTCCACGATGACAGCTGAAGCTGTTAATGACAATATTATGCTTTTGGAATCCTTCCAGTCGGCTGCTGGGCGAATCTCCCAGGTTTGATATGGTAAATTATAGTATTTGAAAGAAGCTATCCCGATGGGAGAAGTTTTACCGATTCTAAAGGACAGCATCTGTTTTTCTTCATTAAATCTTACATCATAGATGTTGTCTGACGACCATAACTTAAGTTCTGCATCCCATAGATAAGGCGCTGGTGTTTCAAACCATAGAACTGTTTCAGGGACTTGGATATCTACGTATATTAATTTGTCTATGTCATCGTCTACTGGGGCTTTAGCATCTTCATCGTCGTTTTCTTCGTCCTCTGTTATCATCGGAGGTATATATTTGAAAAAGAATTCCTCCTTACTGATGTTGTAATTCCCATAGTTGATCTGTACTATAGTACCGTCCTTATGTTTGTGTGGTTGTGGAACTTGTTTAATGAGATCTATATGATAAACTCCCCCAAGAATCGTAAATTTTCTTAGGTTTAATTCGTTTTCTTTAACATGAACCTTTAATTCCTTTTTATAAGCTTCAATATATCGGGCCCTTGCTTCATCTAAATGCTGATTAAGCAATTTGAAACCTCTTTCTTCTGTTTGATCATATGAGGCAAGAGTTTTCTTTCTTTCACTTGCAATAGTAATCCCTAATATCTCAGACAACATTTTTTTCACGTCTGCTGATAGATTGAGAGTCGCTAAACCTCCAGTTTTGGGACTGACCTCTCTTAACATTTCTGGAAGTGTTTTTAATACTTTCCCAGCTTCGTTATTTTCTTTAGATTCAAGTTTACCACCGTTATAAAGTATGTCGAATATTTCCATGTCATCTTGTAGTTCCATGGGGTCCGAAAGGCTCACCCAATCTTCAAATACTGTCTCGATATTCCATTCCTCTTCTTCTGGTTCAATCTGTAATCCCCCATCCGTCCTGACGACATCAACCTCACCCTCACTTGTAATTCTATAAATCTCTGGTCTCTCCGGTACTGGCAATGTACCCACATATATTCCGAGATCTTTAGAAGAGCTTGGTTTCTGTATTGGTGACTCGGATTCTATTTTAAATGATCCTTCTTTAATTTTTTCTCTATTTTCTACTATGCGTTCTAAAAGTTCTCTTTTATGCTTTGTGCTGATTTTATTGCTTATCTCACCTTCTTCAATAGACGCTAAGCTTTCATTATCCTCAAGTGACCGTTCCGTTTCTCGACCACTCACAGTATCTGACTCACATAAGTTTTGTGTTCCATTTTTGATGTATAAATCTTCCTCAGGCACCTGAAACCAGCATGGAACTTGTTCGGCCTCTTCTAATGATTTGAAGTTTTCAGTAATTATATCAACTTTTATTGAATGCCACATTGTTGTTTCATCATAAAGATCATGATCTATCGGATTTCTGGGTTCTTCCCAAGTAGAACACTTATCACTGTAATGATCATAAGTTGTATGAATGATTCTTAAAAGTAATGGCGAATTTGTAAAGGATAAGGGTAACTTAGCATTGACTGTACCGAAGTTCTTCGATGGATTAGAACGAGAGGGAAACGTAACATTTTTAACCATCCACAGCCACATCCAGAGGGATATGTTTTCAGATTTCTTTTCGAATTCAGATTCCCAATAGTTGATCTTGTTGAATCTTGCTTCAACGTCCCTTATCATGTGAAAGCATGCTAAATCTAACTTGTTTCTCAACTCTTCCCTGTAATCCTCCCTTACTTCCTTCCAGTTTTTAAGTTTTCTTTCGCTGGCGTCCAGTGGTTCATCGATATAATCTTGTAAAGTATCTAGAAGCGCCAACATGGCTTCATTCTTTTCAAATACGTATTCCATCCTCCCTGTTTCCTCAGTTTCGTGCCACAAATACAAATATGTGTTCATACTTGGCACGTCATTTGGATATGGTAATCTGTCGCAAGCTATGTAACGTTCCCATTCCTGATTTTCTCTCATTTGCTGAAGATGTTCAAAATTGTTTTCTTTTAGGTTTTGAAAATAGTCACAAGTGTCTTGCAGGATCTCGTCCCTGGTCAATTTCTCCATGATTTCGGTCTCTTCTTTCTTTCTTTTCGCTTGCCTCTCTCGTTCAAGTTGTTGTAGCTTTTCTTGTTCTAGCCTTTCTTGTTCTTCTTTTTCTTCTTCTTCACGCTTTTTCGCTTCTAACTGTGCAGCTTTAGCAGCTAGCTTCTCTTTCCTGCCTGGTGTCTTGGGCCCCATTTCAGGGTATCCTACGAACAAAATATAAACTGCAGTTTTCATACTATAATTCTTTTCATTTTTTGTTATAAGTTAAATTAAATGAATTAGCAATTCAGTACGAAAACTAGGAATGACACGATTGCATCTATCATCGTAGTTCTGAATGTATTCCGTAATAATATTATGTGGAAATCAATTGATATGTCAATTGTAACGAAAATATATAAAATTTCCAGAAATTGAGGAACGGGAGTTTTGAATAGAAGCTATTGAAAATGGTATCAAGGAGAGAAGAAACTGTCCCCTGAGGTGTAAGAATAGAACATGATGAATTTTTATTTATCAATATTCATGAGTATGCAATTAAATTTTTCTTCTGAGAATGATGTAAATGTTAAAATATAAAATGTAAATATTACAAATTTCACAAAAATTAATTTAATTATATTTGAAAAATATGCGTTTAGTGGCTTTTCCATCTCTTCAAGCTCTTGAAATACATTAGGATATCAGGAACAATTTTCAAAGATGCAATGATTACAGATTATGTGTTCCTTAACTGTTTATGTTTAATTAATATTTTTTTAGAAAACGTTATCTTAATACATATAAATTACGTGTCGCTGTCTTGGGGCAGGCTGACTCCTAAACTACTGAACTAATTTTTATCAAATTTGCACACCGTGTGCAGTTTGATCCAACAAAAAAGATAGGATAGCTTATATCTTAATTTATAGTCGCAATATTATTTGTATATTATCTGCAAGTAACAATTATCTGTTAGCTCCATACGATTTTACCATATGGCGGTATAAGGTTATACTATTATATAAAAGGACAAGCCATTTTTCGTTTGGGATCACTAACCGCCAAAACTACTGAACCAATCTCTACCAAATTTTGACTAAATCATCTTTATAGGATGGTTAAGCAATAGTAAAATGTAATGATTTTCAACTAATTCTTTATTGAAAAATTAATAATAAGTAAATAACAGTGAAGTTCAAAAATGACGGCAATTGAAACTACATGAAAGGTTAAAAGGCACAGTGTTACATAGAGGTGAACATTGATAATAAAATTTACTTATTTTCAATTAAATTGTTATAAAAACAGCTATATGGAGTGAAATATACCAAATTTTAACATCATTTTCATAGTTCTAGGTTTAGCAACAATAAAATTTAAATGTACAATGTTGAGTGTTTGAAACAGGTTTTGCCACACTAGCACATACTTTTATGGTTAGAAATTAAAATCCAACCAGATCAAATCAATAACATTATTTCTGTCGAATGAAAATTAATACCAATCAAAATGCCGATCCTCAGCTGTTTAATATTGTGTGTAAAAATATGAATTTTAAACCTTTAGTTGTAAGCACTGATAATGCAGTTTCTTAATAGTCTGTCCATCTGGATTACCAACTCATTTATTAAAATTGAAAATTGGATGTCTAATTATGCTTTATGTTATCTTCAAACACCTAATCAATCTAAATTTAACCAAGTTAATAATGACTGCTATGCGTGAAAATATCATCAAAAATATAATTTTCAATCGTTCACTTTAATACAAGATTTTTATCGATAAAATCAATTATTAGTTAAAATTATCTAAGATCATCACATATGAGAGAGTGAGAAGTCTCGATGGGGGAGGTTGAAGTTATATAAAAAAGGACAAGCCATTTTCGTTCGTGATCACTAACAGCGAAAACTATAGAATTATTCTGTAACAAATATAACTATATCATCTTCATAGTTCAAGGAAGGTTTAGCAACAATAAAATATACATATTTTCTATTAAATTGCTGTTTAAAAAGCGATAAGTATGTGGTGTGCAGTAAAGCGAGCGCCATTCAAGAGGCGTTACAATTATCCGGTATTAAATATAGCTAGAAATTGATAATAAAGTTACTTAATTCAATCAAATTGTTACCCAAAAAGCTATAAATATGTGGCAAGCGACAATAGCATTTTAATAAAACTAATGAACCTATCTGAACCAAATTTTAACTACATAATCTTCATAGTTCTTGAAAGATTTTCAATTAGAAAGTTTACTAAATAATAATTTACACTATTATATAAAAAGACAAGCCATTTTACGTTTGTGATCACTAACCTCGAATACTACTGAACCAATCTGTACTAAATATTAACTACATCGTCTTCATAGTTCCAAGAAGGTTTAGCAATATTAAAATCTACTGAATTCTTAATTTATTTTTTATTAAAAAAAAAGAAAATATGTGGACAACAGTGAAGTTTGAAAATTGACCGATAGGTGGCGAGTGCCATTCTACGCGAGAGGTTAGAAAAGAGCTTGAAATCGATGATAAAATTTACTTATTAAACTATAAAGAAAATTATTAAAAAATATTTAAATATGGTGTGCGATATGTGGATCCCAGTAAAGCTTGAAAATCGACCGATTATGTATAGCGCCATTCCACAATAGAGTTAACAATGGTAACTGTCGTAAGCACTGATAATGCAGTTTATTTTCCGCAAGAGTTTCTTAATAGTCTTTATCCATCTTGATTACCAATTCATACATTAAAATTAAAAATCTAAAAATTATTATAAACTGAAAAATAAATAATATTCTGGACAAATAAACCATTTCCTAAGAATAGTAATAATGCACAATTACAGGTACAATTGCCTGGCCGTATTATTTACAAATTAAATGCTTCAGTAATTACGGCATATATTGTTGATAGGAAAAAAAAAAAAGTAATAACATAAAAGACAATTGTATATAAAAAATAAATAATTCTAAATATTTACATATTTGTAGAAGATTGATTGTCTAAAAGTTGTAAAAATAAAGTATTTTTAAAGGAAGAAAAGGAAACAGCTTTACGAATAGGAGTGGGTAGGGAAATCCAGAATTATACCTCATATATGTTATTATATATTATATATGTATTTTATTTATTATTCATGTATTTTATTATTCAAAAAAAAAAAAAATAATCCTCCATTTACTGAATAAAAATACTGTAAAACATGGTTGAATTTATAATGCGTTATTGACAATTCGGTATTGATGAGTTATTCTATTCTTTATTCATATATTCTTTTTTATAGGATTGACAAATTATTTTTTGTTATTCCATTAATTGTTTGTTTGTTTTTTTGCATCGGAGGGTTTTCCTGGACAAGAGGGTAGTCGCGAGGAGTTAATCACTAATTCTTATTTTCCTAACTACGCCAGCCGGATTCTATTAATTTTCGGATAATCAAGTTGCTAAGGTATCGCCCTTTTAGCCAAGTACGTATCTACTAGGTTAGGCTTGTCATGACTAATCCATTTAAAACTTAATAGAATAATTTTTGAATTTTTCGGAAGAATCATATAAAGACGTACACATGATTTGCAATGTAAATAAGTGATTCATTTCCAAAAAAACTTATGTATTTTGAAAACCTATTGATCGAGCTATTTATGCCATCAATAAGGCCTTGCCATTAAAAACTATTACTATAACAATCTTCTCTGTTATTTTTTAATTAAAATGCAATTTTTGAAAAGTAAAATTATCGTTAAACTTATGTAGGATGTAATTTATTAATTTAAAACCTATTTGTTTAATTTCTTTTGTACTTATCCGGTTTGAATATATCATCGTTTTTTGTTTTTTTATAACTTGATTATGTAATTTAAAATGATAAGATATCGTTAAAAACGTAACAGTAATCATTGTGTTAACTCGATTTCGCTCCGCTCGAGTTCTATTATAACTGTTTTTAGTCCTCTTGTTATTCGCAAGGTATTATCGTTACCCGAAAAAGAAACATGAAATAAAAAATAAGTAATATTTTAACTTCATTAAAATCTCCATGGTTGTGGTAAAGAATTAAAATTACTTACTGTTTTGACTTCCGTAGTCTAATCGGCTGCAGAGGAATGGCTTATTTTACAGTTGCCATGGTGCTGAGTACTGTTATGCTCGGACGCCTGGCAACATTGTCTGAACCTTTGTGTTTGTCTTTAGTTTTTAATCTTTAATATTTATATTATCCTTTCACTGGTTGCCAATCGATTCATATGAATTAAAAACCTATATAAAATAAGAAAATATAGGTGAAAATTTAATGATCGATGGCCTGATATAAAAAGAAACACATTTTACACTTTCTATATTTTTTGAGTGCTCATAATTGAAATTTAAGGATATTTCTAAAAATATAATGTAATAATTATAAAAACTGTTTTTTGTTTTTATAGTTTATTTTTACTAATTAATATGTTTGTTTTTTTTCTGTTTATTTATAAAATATCAAAATTGTATTTATTGTCACCGAACCATTTTTTTTTTTTTTTTTTTTTTTTTTTTTTTTTTTTTTTTTTTTTTTTTATCGATTAGATGATTTGCTTTCTGAAATGAAAGTTGTCACCATCATAACTTAAATCATATACTTATTGATATCGTTTACTATATATATATTGTATCTTATCATTATTTTCTACTACATAAACAGTCAGTCTCTGAAGAAGGTTCCTAGGAAAAATATTTAATTTAAAAATATTGGTTCGCATTACAGCTGCTTATTGCAATATTTTACCCAATTAAGTTGCAAATAAGTGTTTAAAAGTTGAAGTTAAAAATATATATATATATATATCGATCCCCAGGAAAGGTTAGCCATTGCAATCAGAATACACATACATAGGAATGAAAACAACTGTTTCAATAAGGTTAATTATATGATATGTCTCGAATAATGGCCTACCTATTCAAATATCTAATCATAACAAACGAATAAAATACATGCATTTATATTCTTATTTTTTATTTACTGTATTTATTAAAATTACTTTAAATAAGACATATTTTGTACTATATTAAGTATCTAGGTCCGTCCATATTAAGTATCTATTCCGTTTACCTTTTTGTCCTTTTTAAGAATATTGTTATTTCTTTTTCGAAAGTTTTACTAAATATAGTTGAAACGAATTTTCTACAATTTTTAAAGACCTCTTTATTTAAGTGAAATCGCTATATATTTCGAAATATATGTGTGTGTATATATATATATATATATATATATATATATATATATATATATATATTAATTAGATGAATGTCAGGTTTTACGTTGATTATAAATGAGGTGTGGAAAGTAAGTGCCTCTGCCACGTTTTCATTGTTTAACAGCTGTGGCGTCGTGAAGTCATTGATTTTCGGCACTGTTCAATTAGTTATCACATTGCTTTTCAAGGGCAATTATTATTAAACGAATATAAAATATTTTTACACAGTTGATATAAAATATTTTTTAAAGGTGTAAATATATATATATATTAACAACACATCTACAAAGAGATTTTTAAAACTTATAATTTTTGACATGGTTATGATTTTACATAACCCGTGTTGCCGAGAGGCAAGGTAGGTAGCTAAATGAATAAATAAAAAAGAAATAAAGGATATGTCTTTTAGCTGAGGGGTCTGTCTATACTTTTTATGTGTAACTTTTTTTTCACTCTCAAAATTGTAACATTTCGACAGGCTCTAGCTCTGCTGGTGTTTGACGATTTGAAAATTTGACGACAGGATCCATATCAGAATTTTAATGGAGAATATTTTTTATTATATAATATTTGTCACTAGGACCTAACTTTTAGGAGCTATATTAATTTGAAAAAAAAAAAATCACGTTTGAAACTCCTATTTTCTCTCAATTTTTTTTTTTTTCTTCGTATAATCAATGATTGTTAATTTAATTTTATTATTAATTTATGTAATCTGATCCTTTTAATTCTAAAAGATAAATTGGGCAATATTGGTTATAGATATACATATCCACGATTTATTGTTTTTCCCAGTCCGGGAGAAATTGATTTATTTTTGTTTATTGTATACCTAGACTTCAGGCCCTCTAAATTTCCATCCTTAATCTCTCAATTAGAAAGCTTTGGTTGTTAAAACAACTTGCCATATTAAGCCTTTTTCGAAGGATGTTGTGGGATTATACGTTTGGAAAGCCGAATTGCTCTGAAATATTTTCTCGACTACTTTTTGGTTAAATAAAAATACGCGAAGTGCTGCCAGAATGTTCTTATCTATGTGAATAACTGTACTCCTCTCAACCATCAGCAGGTCGGACTGAGAGTATAGGTAAACACACCTGTCCCGCATTCTAGTGTTCCAAGTAATGTTCTACCATCAGTTATCTCTGTAGTAATATTATCCTTTGCTGAAATTTGTATTTATTTATTATTTACAGTTTGTATTTTTGTTTTCATATGTTATAAAATTCATTTTTCTTTCAAGTTTGTAGCATCAACAAGTGCCATATTATCGAAAGTGAATGCTGGTCGGAGAATTTTAGAAGCCAGCTGCCCTTCCCTATCATTTTCTGCTATCCAACACACTCACTTTCTAAGTTGCCGTTCGAAAAAATCCTTCTGTCGGCCATTTGTAATTAATAGATGCCAAGTCCTTATAGATCACATGGCCTCCTTTATTAGAATCTCCAGGAAGGGGTAAAAAGCCGGAGAAAGGCCTTGTCCATTCTCGATTTCTCGTCAAGTTTCCTGTCAGCGGTTTCTAATCGCCATTTTTGATGTCGCTGTATATGGAATATTTTTTAAGGATTGTCATTTAATAGTTTTTTTTGTTTGGGTGTTGTTAATATTTCCATCAGGTCTCTAATTTTTTTTATGATCAGTAGATTATTGAATTTGTTGATGTGACTCTTAATTGTAACAACGGTTGATATCGGAAGTGGACATTAATCATATAGTGATCATTAATGTTTTATTATGGACATAAATGATTGCTCTATTACTCACATTTCTACTTATTACCCTTTAATTGTATCTTCTCATTTGTGTTATTTTCTACTTTTAACTCATTTTTATATCATAGAAATACTATGACAAAAAAAAAAAAAAAATCTTAATTTATTTTAATGGTTTGTTCTGATGATCAAGCCACAAATTATCACATTAAACATCACAATGTAATACTTAATTCGAGATTTTTAAACGTGAGTGATTTCTATTTTTATAGTAACGATATGTAATCAACAAATATGTTATCTAATAATATTAGTTCACGGTTAAACATGTAAAATTGGTATCTCTAATTCCAATTTGTTATAACAATTTTTTTGTTACTCATTTTAAATAATAAATTAGCTTTGCTTTATTTTTTACGTATTACTACAACTTACTACTTACATTTCTTTCTTTTTTTCTAGCTAATATACGTGCTTTTACACTATCCTGAATGTTTCAATTTATTGTTTGTTTCTATTTTACTCTATAAATATAATCAAGATGTAGGTGGTAAATATACATTTCAATTTATGTGCCGGCTTTTCGGCATTCAAAATTTATATTTTGAATTGGATTTCCATGACTGCACATCCCAACTACCTACACCTACATCTTCATTAGTTCCACAGTCAATAAATATCTCATCAATATAAATATAATAATAGAATAATATTTGAAGAATTATTTATAACACTTGTGTTTTTTTTTTTTCTCAGTAAGGATAATTAATCTTTCTTGTTACTTTGAATATAGTTTTGTTTTGTTTTTTCTACTTACTACAGATGATATTGATTTTGTATTACCATTTAACTATATTTTATGTGATTATACGAATGAAATAGCGTTTTATGACTTAATAACGTAAGTGATTCCATTCTTGAGATAGGATTTTCTTTCATTGAATATTAGGTCGTCCGTTTGCCCATTTGTAAGACGCTTCTGAGAATATCGTTAGTTCGAATTTCAATGTTAGCTGGCTGCGAAATACATTGGCTTCTGAACAGATTTTTTTTACATCATGCATTCAGTTACTTTTGAAAATGAGGTTTCATTCTCGAAGTCCATTAAAGTTTTGCAATGGTTTCTTTGTGAAGCAATATTTATTTTTATGTTGTTGTTTTTTTTTAAAACTTGTTTAAAGTGATTAATTCATAAAATGAAAGAAATTTCATGCTTATAATTACTATGTACCTAAATCAATTAATTAATGAGTTTAAAAAATGTTTTAAAAATCACTGTACCGATATTGTGGACCACTTCAAATAAATACATTTTTCTGATAATCACATGATAGTTTCCTGAGTTGATGATAGTTTGTACGCAGAAATACTTATTCATGACCTACCGTTTATTGTACAAGGCGATGATGTTCAGTAAAATTTTGGTATGCAAAAGGTCGAATAGTATACATTTTTTTATATATTAAGAGAAAATACATTGTCCAGGTACTTTGAACCCCGCCCCCACTCCCAACAGTAGTCACCTTAGCTCGGGCCCCCCAAGAGCCGGGCCCTGAGGATTTTACCGTCCTGTCAGCGGCCCTGATAAGAGATATAGATAATATATCTTAGTCCCTGTTTAAGCTATAGCACTTATTTTCTGCTCAAATCGTAGAAACCTTAGTCTCATCTAATTTTAAATATAACAAGATTTCTTTTAGAACCAACTATGCAGTATATATTTCGGTTAAACTTAGAAAAGGTCGACATTTTTAGCACTTCGACGCTATCAATTCGCGAGTGGGGGTGCTACAAGGTCAAACCCTTGGATTTTTGTACACATCTCAACACTAACAAACATAAAAAATGTCCAAAAAACTTTTTGCGTACCAGAATGTCTAACTTTATTTGACTAACATATCGTCCCCACTCTGACGAACTAGCGAACCTACAAAATATATTTTCTGGAGAACAATTGGAAGTTTAAAGCAAAACACAATAATATGCAGTTTGGTGAACATAATAATGAATGGTAGGAGCCTTTCAAAGCAAGATATGGATTTTACACTATTTCACAATAAACTTCATTGTTCATTTGGTAATTAAAGTGCAAAATATCAAATTTTGCAGTTTTGCTAGTTTGTCGGAGTGGGGACAATTTTTACATAGATATATTTTAACCAGCTTTATACTCTATAATGTGAATGGTTTATAGCATATTAACTAACCTTTAAAATGGTAAATATTTGAGTTTCCTCTAAAGGTCGTTGTTTATGGTGTGTAGAGAAAACCGCTAAACAATCACAATATCCGTCCGTTTTTTTAGAAAATGCCGAAATTTTAAAGCCTATATCTCAGTCCCCGTTTAATCTACAGAGCTCATTTTCTGCTCGAATTGTAGCAAATTTGGTTTGGTTTAATTCTAAAACAAGTTTTTCCTTAATACCAACCGTTCATCAAACATTTTAGTGAACCGTAAAAAAGATCGAAATTTTTAATGATTTAAACTAATTAGCAAGCGGCGATCCTATAAGGTCCAAAACTTGAATTTGTTAACACAATCACAATACTAACAACATATCAACCAATCAGAAATACCCTACTTTTTTCACTGCAAACCCCTTTATTTTGACTGATTTACAGGACAGCATCCTTTTAACGCAATCATAATTGCTATTCTATTAAACAATTAACGGGTCTTAGTAAAAGATTTTAGTTGTTTGAGTTGATTTTCGATCCATCCATCTGTGAGAATCGATCCACTGTTCATACACAACAAGCTCGAACCCAGGCCAAGCATTTAAGAGTCCACTGACTTAAGCCACTTAACTATCCCACTTCTAGTTTGTTATGTAACAAGATTGATAAGAAGGAACCTCCACTTTTGATTTAATTGAATGATGATTGATAATAGCGGGCAATTATATTGGCATTAGAGTTGACAGAAGGTGAATGTCTTGAATATAATTAGCGTACGCTCCGGATCTTGAGTATTTTTAGATCATGTCTTCGTGTTGCATGTCTAACATTTAAATATAAATTATCGCCACTTAGAGTTGACGATCGCTCACCGGACAGCCATAGATTGTAATGATGGACTATTTGTTTATTGGATGCCATTATAATTCTGACAGAATGTGATGGGCTGTAAGTGGCAGGAGACATGGCCTCCAGCTCTACTCAACGTCTCCTTCCTCTACCTGGCTCTCCTCTCCGCTACCTGGACATTTTACTTACGGTATGTCTCCTTATATATTCTTATTACAGATATTCACAGATCGCGGTTATATAAAGATGTATTTATTAACCTGTATTCTATATACATCATATAAATTCAATCTTGATGTGATGTATATTGATATTGTTAAATATCACTGAATAACTGAAACATGGGAGAAAAAAACAATCTTTAATGTAGGAAAAACATCATCGTGAGAATGTTTAAATTTAAATTATGTATTTTATATCTCTTCATAATAAGAAAAGTACTGACTAGTCCTTATCCTTAATATGCTGAACAACAAATGTACCGTAAAACGGCGTGACTTTGCACCTGCATAAACTTTGGTGCAAAGTCAACCGGATACCCATGACTTATATATGCACCACCATATTTTTTCAATTAAAAAAAGAAATTAGAAACGTATTCTGGAGCAAAGTCAAAGCTTAATAGTAGCTATGAGATACTAGTCATTTCTTGATAGTGTTTGGAGATTAGCCTAGTGATTTTTTTCTCTGTTTGTAAGGATTTTGTTAAAGGAAACGATTGTAAATTACAGTGTTTTCATTGAAATGAGAAAGAAAATTGCACAATTTTTAATGGTTTATTGAAGAACGATAGAAAATATACGAACATACCAACAACATATTATATAGAAACAAAATAACGACTTAAAGCATGCCTAAAAAACGCAAACAACTATAATTTTGGTAAACAAGGAACAAAACGATATCTATAAAAATCCAACAGATTTCCCAAATGTGTTTCTCCTAGAATCTTTTGGATTTTTTGGAAACACTTTTGGATAAATGCAATCTGCAATAGTTAGAAAAAAATTGTTAAAATATAAAAACGAACTGTATGACTTGAAAAAAATGTAAACCTATAACTATGCAGAATACTAACAGCATTCGTCAATATACTTGCACATAGATGGCCAAAACCTTATTAACAAGAAGCAAAACATTATCCCAACTAATTTGAATTTTAACCAGTCTATCGACTCCTTAACTTCAAACTATCCTCTTTTATTGATTTGTTTAGGAGAAGCAATGCTACCTAAGACTTCTTTCCACAGGGAGGTAACTTTGAGCCAAAATGTACTTGGTGCAAAGTCATTCCCAATTCATATCAAAAAGGGGATTCTATTTTATTTTCAAATACCATGACTTTGGGCAAATATTTTGAGCAAAATGAATATCATATATTTAAATTATAATAATTATAGAATAAAATTAATGCAAAACCTAATCGATTTAAGAAATATTTAGTTGTTGAAAGCACGACTTTATCCCACTAAGGAATCACACCTGTTTAAACACTACAATCAATTAACTGTTATAAAATCTAAGAGGTAACTAGGATCAGCGTGAAAATTCCTTAGCCCCAATCAGTGGTTTCATAAGTAAGTAAGAAATATAAAATATCCCTCATTTAGACAACAGCAATGATTTGTTTGTTGAGCGGGAACAGTGAAAGGAATTAAAAAATAAGCATTGTTGAAATTAACAAAACATTATGTTTTACATGCCAACGTTTCGGCTTTAGTTTTGACAGCCATCATCAAGGCTAAAAACAAAAAAATGTCAAATACATATCAGAAAAATAAAATAACATAACACAATTTAAATTAAATTAAGGAAGATACGGTGAGTAAAAAATAAATAAATGAAAATATCGATAGAAAATTGAATGTAAGTTGAACTTACTAATAAACTATTCTTAACTAAGAAACACAGTGTATAAACAATTTATAGACTGAGGGAATGCAACTAGCTTCGAGGCCCGAATTCGAGTCTGGCTGAAGGCAGAAAATTTATTTGATTTTTATTTTTTTTGTTTCAACCGTTGAACGACTTCGAGGTTTAGAGACCCTTCTGGCCCTCACCCAGCCTCGATGAAGTAGTTACCCTTAATTGGGGGAAAAGGGGGGAAAATACTTTTTGTACCTCTAGTATAGATCTATTAAACCTTTACTTTATTCGCCAAATTGTTTGTTCTTTTATTCTACACTATAAAAACTTAACTTACAGTAATCTTTTAAATTATGGTAATGCTGATTTGGCTTGTAATTACTTTTTGAACATTCGTTTCGCATGCAATTTCTATGCATTACGCTTAGTGACGCGCAGTTACAAACAAGAAAATTTTCTCCTAGTTGATTGCCTAAACTGCTTAGCTCTTAAAATTTTTTTTTTTTTTTTTTTTTTCGGCTTTAAAGTAACTATATCAAATACGAAATAATCATGCTGGGACAAATACTAGGTTTAAAAATATTTCAAATTACATTTCAAGTGTTCAACAAAATGTGCTTGCTACGAATTTTAGACTTACTGAGCTTTTTTTCAAGTCTGAAAATTGTTTTTTTGTTTTGTTTTTTTATTTGCTTGCAATCAACCATGGTTTTAATATATATACCTAGTTTAATTGTTAACTGGTAAAAGTTGATAACCTTTATAATTTTAGTTTCGTTATTTTAAATATTGTTAATTGTAGTTTAGTAAAAATGTATGACTAGTTTATTACTGCAATTATAAGGGTACTATTTCATTAAGTGGACAATTATAAGTTTTTTCTTTTAAGTATATGCATTTTCCTGGTAGTGCCATATCATTTATTTGCAGAAGTGGGGAGGTAATTGGCTGCGATAGTAATAAAATGTTAAACTATGCTGTGAATATTTCTCATTGGTCATTTAATGAGGGATGTTTAGTGTTGTGATTTGGTAAATATTTTTCAAACCTAACCTTTTCTCGACGTTTAAGCATTGTCCATATCGTGCTTCCAAATTTAATAACAATGGATGTATATGAATAGTCACTTTTTGTACTAGTATTTACTAGTATATTTTATTTTTATATTGATGCAGAGGGGAGATCAACGAATAAGTTAGACTTGGATCACTGAGTTTATGAGAATAACGATTACTGCTAAGACAATTAGAAATTAAAACTGGTTATTACCAGTAATAACTGTGAGATCATAATGAGTGATTCAGAAGAAGGAATATTTTCATCATCAAGTGCTACAAAATATTATTTAGTTAAAGGCACATGGAGAGTATATGAATTAGTAATCTTTTAAGGTTTGTTGTTTTTACCTTTACGTTATTTTTTTTTTATATATGTCCCTTACTTTTTTGGGGTTTCGATTAACCGAGGATTTGATCTTGGCCCCAACCACGTCGGTTAATCGATTGGCAGTGTAATTTATTAAGTGTAATGGGGGGAAGTTTGAAAACCTTTCATTCTGCTTATTAAAAAAAATAATAAGCCCAAGTATCTGTATTGAAGGTTTTAAGATATGGTGCTAACTTTTCATGAAATTTAATGGTCTGCTCAATCTGGGCGTTCTCTCTTGTACTTTATTCCCGTTCTTCGCACAGTATGAGTGAAGATCTACTTTATCTTTTATTACCGCCGATATTACTGTGATAAGAGGGATATTGCTGCTGACATTACGATGATACGAGCATGAAGAACGAGAGGGCATTGACAAGAACTATGACATAACCGTCCGTCGTGGCCATTGACTGTGTTAGTAAAGCAGGTTACCGTTGCTGGCCAGCTAACCAGACCTTGATGGCGCTCCAGCATTCGTCATACTTGGTTCTATTTATTCTATTTTCTATTTTGAGGAATTTATAAAATATTATACTTTTTTTTTTTTAGTATCGTGAAAACTGTATCCATTGCCTATTTAATAACAATCCATTGCCATTATTTAATAACAATTTATTTTCTCACATTTACAACTTTTTTTTTTTTTAAATAACCCTCTCCTAACTGATATTCTGATTCGATTTTAATAAATAACTCGTTTCTAGCAAAGTAAAAACTCCTTTTACTGACTCTTTAAATTGTAATGTATATATTTGCCATTTTTATGTTGTAATAAATTAAAATGAGGCGCGGTAGCGCAGTGGGTAAGCCACTTGACTGTCCAGCTTCCGGTTCCGAGTTGGAGTCCAATTGGAAGTAGAAAATTTATTTTCTACTATTTCGGCCGTGGTTTAACTTCGAGGTCGGCAGATTCTCCTGGGGCACACCCAGCCTCTTTAAAATGTGTTTCCATAGATAGTGAAAAATCTGGTGGATGAGCGTAATTTTGGCCAAATCTCCTCCCTACATAACCATTTGCCCTGCAATACCCATATAGTCCAGTCAATGAGTGCTGAAATGATGGGCGTAGAGTGCATGGAATATGCGATAATTTTTGACTTCATAGCTTCGTTAAGAGTAGTTAAAAGGTAAACATACTGGAAGTCCACGCCTCTGGGGGGAGTTAACGGTAGAGGGGAGGGGAGAAGGTCCCATTTTTGGATTTTTGGATTATATCTCGAAAATAGTGGACTCTAAAAAAATATGTTCTAAATGAAAATTAAAGCTAATCAAATGTCCTATAACATTGATTTTATACATATTTGTCGAACTTCCAACGGTTTTCGAAAAATATTTAAAAAAAAAATCGATAATTTACGAAAAAAATAATTTTTACCTCACTTTTCTGTCAAGCGTTTGCTTCTACTAGTGCCTTACACGATCGTTTCTCGGAAAAAAATGTCAGAATTAAAGTTGTCGAGCATTAAATTTACTTTAATTTCATATATACGTTTCTGTCATTTAAATTTATAATAAAATTGTATTACTGTCCGAGTGGCAATATTTCGTTAATTAGAGATAGTAATCTAATTTCTTCATTTTCCAAACACGAATAAATATCTTTAACAAACTGAAGTTTTGCTTGCAGTTGCATAGGATGTGTTTTTAATTCTGAGCAAAGGATGCATGGTCATTAGGAGAAAAATTTATGTATAATAATAATACAATTAGATATGAGAAGACTATTGCCAACTTCAGCTATATCAATCGGTTCCTAGGAATCGACTTTGAATCATCGATTCTCAATACCGATTCTTATCTTAAGAATCGTTGGAATCGAGAATCGACCTTTGAAATCGACACAGCGTTAGAAAAATAATAATTGTATTGCACGCCACAGACCGAAAATGTGTTGTTCTCTCTTAAATGTCTACCTTAATCACAATTTTCAATATTCTTTTATTTAATTTTTACTATCAAAGTTTATTTTACATTGAATAGTAGTTATCTTAGTGCAGTGATGGCTGTCTTATAACTACACTACAAATCCCGTTTAGATATATCGTGTTTATTTTAGGTTGAGTAAACAAGGGGTCCATCCGCAATAAAGCAGCTGAAGGTATTCATTGGTTGAAGATTTACATTGAGGTTTGCCAAGATTTTTTGTAACGCCCGCGATTCGGGCCAAAATCTTTAAATTGCAATTTATTTCTTCGTATTACCTTTTGCTTTGATATTATAGTATATGACCTTAAACAGTTTTATCATTTCCTTATAGAGGCTTCATTTCGATTAAATAAAATTTAATTTTAATAGAAAACATGGTGAATCGTCCCATGCCTCTGTTCCTATAGAATTCATATTAAAACATTTTTATGTATCAATAAAAACAGTAATATATACTGATTGATTTACATATGGGTCGGTGATTTGTCGGTACCAAAATTTATCGATTCTCAAAACCTGTACCTGTACTAAAAATCGATCCCAAATTGCTATTCCTTGAAATAAACCAAAAAATAAAAATTAATCAATTGAAAATAATAATAATAATAAAAGAAACAAACTGCTAGTAAACCGGTTGAAATTATATTTCAGACAATTTACAAAAATATAATTCAATTCACTCAATTCAATTTCAAAGTTTTTTTTTTTTTTTTGTCGTCAAGAAACGGCCTTTTAAAATCACGCGAATATCATTACTTTTCCTTTCTCACTTTTGTCCTTTTCTCCCAGTATTTTCTCATCACTTCTGCTTGCCTTAGCTTCCTTTCCTTGGACAATGCAATACCCTTGCGTTTTTCTTTATTTTCCTCGTTTTCTTTTATTTTTTTCCTTATTGTTCTCTATCTAGGAAGTTTTTGTCTCTTAATTTTAATTTTTCTGTTTCCTATCTCAGTGGTTTTACCTGT
Source organism: Euschistus heros (assembly GCA_003667255.2). NCBI lineage: Eukaryota > Metazoa > Arthropoda > Insecta > Hemiptera > Pentatomidae > Euschistus > Euschistus heros. The sequence goes on along the minus strand of RCWM02000251.1, from coordinate 1,009,215 downwards.
CCTCCTATGCTCTTGTGTTCACGGATTTTGTCGAAGATTTTCTAGTTAAGTCTCCCTTGGTCCATTCTTACGATCTGCTCGTAGAATCTTAGTCTTTTGATCCTTAATACGGTTTCTCGGTAATTTATATATACGTTTTCTCCCTGTAGATTTCCTGGTTGGGTCTTAAACTATATGTGTTTTTTTGTGCCCATGGATTCTTCTGGATCCCTCTCTCTATTTTCGGTAATTTTTCTAGTCTCAGAAGACATTTTGTCTCCATCCCGAACTCAATTACTGGTTTTATCGCCGTGTTGTAATGTCCTATTATTGCGCTAGTGTATAGGTTCTTCTTATTGTAAATATTTCCTGCTGCGAAGCTTAGTTTTTCAATTTGTTGATTTTCTCTTTTTCCAAGCCGTTGTTGCATATAGTTATATAGTAAAAAATAAATTTTTTTTTTTTAAGCCTATGACTTCCATTGAAGTCCTATACTGCCCTGGGTGGGAAGGTGAAGATTCATTTCGTGGGTCCGCCACGAAATAAATTTTAACCCGCCCAGGAGGGATTCGAACCCACGACCCTCTGGTTACGAGCGCGCTGAGACCCTCGCCTCAACTCACTCGGCCATTGAAAGCCCCAAAAATAAAGTTATATTTATTGATTAAGGAATTGAAAACGTTACTAAAACCTTTCATTAAACGTTGTAGATGTACTGATATGTCTTTGGATTTGTTTTAATTGATTATAAGGGTTCGAAAACCAGTATGATCATGTAATAAAATGGAAAATAATTTTTATTCTGGGATATAACTTCCTATAAAAATAATTAAATTATGCAATAAACAAATACTATTGTCTGGCTGCATTTATTTATGGTTTGGTTTTGGTATATTATTTGTTTGGCATTTTAATATTATTTCTTCATTTTTTAATTTGCAAATCTTCAACATGCTGATGTTTGGATTTGGACAACGGATTATTATTATTTTATGTTTTTTAAAAGAAGATTAAAAAGAACCGATATATAATTGTAAACTTGATTAAGTATAAACAAAAATACCAGCTGTCAACCCTGCCCTTCATTTACAATTAATAAGATAGCATTCCATATCCTTGTTTATATAGTCTGAATAAATATTTTCTTTTTTTTTGTTAGTCCTTTTGAAAAGTAAACAAAACATTGATCTGCTTTATTGTTTATTTGAATGTTGTCAATTTTCCATCAAAAATTATTTGGATGACAATACTTGATTTTTCACAGCGTAGAACACTTTGTATTGTATAAAGGCTATGAATCTATCTTAATGATTGGAAGAAAATATTTTTTCTTTCGTCAAAAAGTTAGTTGTTTTTTTTTGGAATGACACAGAATGTTTTTGGAGGAACTATTGATGTTTATATTTCGAAAAATTTTTATTTTTATTTTTTGAAACAGACTAATTGAAGGATTTTGTGGAAGAAGGAGTTAAGTCACCTTTTTATTAAAATACAATCTAGCTCATTAGATAAAGAATTTATGTTCAGAAGTGTTAGATATCAAAATCTGAATATTCCAAAACAACTAGAAAAAGAGATATGAAGATGATGGAGAGGCTATGTTACATTTTCCTGCTAAAGGAAGTTAGATAATTTTTATTTTTATTTAATTTAATTGTACATATTGTATGAATGGATTCTTTAACATCATATTATTATTATGACCATATTATTCATTGCCCTTTAAAAGGAAACTTGTAATATTTATTCAATTAAAAATTTCATAAACTTTATAGTTCAAGTTTGAACAATAGTTTTAATCTTGAAGTCGGTTTTATTTTATTTATTTGTTTTAATCATTTTTATTGTTCACTTTTTAGTGGTAAGTGAGTGTATTTTTGTTTATACAGTCAACTCTCGATGAGCCGATCTCCCTGGGACCCTGAAAAATAGTTCGACTTTTCAACGACTTTGAATTATGATTGTGCGTTAACAAAGGCAGAATATCCTTCCGCCATCTTAAAACAGTTAAATAGTCGAATATTTCAAAAAAGTGTCCTTTTAAGGACAACAATGGCAGAAGTCCGCTATCTTAAAACCGTTAAATATTTAAAAACAATACCCTGGAGGACAACAATGGCGGATAACTTAAAAACCGTTAAAGCAGCATCCTTAAGGACGAAAAAGCTAATTCTAATTGTGGAAGGAGAGAGTGGCCAAGAATGTCCTTCGGCCTCAAAAAATCGTCAGATCCTGGCAGATCTGTTAAACAGTGAACCATAAATTACTCAAAATTGTGTTTTGTTACATGTCCCCTTCATCCACCGAACCCTTCAATTGTAAATTAATTAATTAAATCCCATGAAATATCCCTTTTTCTTCCAATTAGCCTGATAAAATATCACTATGATTTTACTTATCTTCTAATATAGCTGCACAATGAACAGTAATATGAGTTTTTCTTACCTCCCCACATATATTGCCTGATTATTCGTCCGACATATTGGTATTGCATTGCTATTCCTCAAAAATATAATCATATTGAAATGTTGCTTAAATTTCTGTTCTAAATTAACAAAACCGTGGTTTTAGAAGCCGATCAAGTTCGAAGTAAAAACCGCTGACCGAGTTATGTCACCAACAATTATGTAAGGAAAGATGCTCCCGGTTGCTGTTTTGACCTATTGCATAAAACCGGAACACTTCCGTTACTAAAATTAACTTGTCTAACTTGTTAAACTACTCGCTAAACATTTCTTCAAGGCCATCCGACAATTAGTTTTTTTTTAATTACTTCATTTTTATAATTTAGAAACACAATATTTTTTTAATCTTTAATCTTTGTCAGGTATTATGAACTAGTCCTTGTGGAAGGACTAAGATGGAATGTAATTAAGGTTTTTCATGATTAAAAAAAATAGTGTTATATAATTATATGTAGCGATTTGTACACATACAGTTTATCATAAGGTTCTCAATCAACGCCGATTTGTCCCAGTTTAGCAGTATTAGTCAATGTTATGCTCCCTATCTATAGATTTTTATTTTGAAATGCTCTTCAATAACTTTTAAAATCCTTAATAATATATTAAGCTCGAATAGATAACATTGAGGTGTATACTCATATGCATTTATAAACATAACATTTTTAGAAAGAGTAATTCCTCAGATAAACATATGAAATATTATTATAATTAAATACTATTATAAATATAATAGCTAACTTTCGACAATTTTTTTTTAAGTAGTATATATATATATATATATATATATATATATATATAAAAATAATAAAATATAAAACAATAAAATTATAAAAAAAAATATATAATTAATGATATAAAATGATAAGGTATTGCCCAAGAAAACTAGAACATCATACAATGAAATCTAAGCAACTTATAACTCCGAGTTTAAACTTAGTCACAGTTAAATTAATGAACATTTCATTAACACAGTAGGTATAAAATAGATTATTATTTGAGGAATGATAACGAATTTTAAATGTTTGGAAAGTACTCATTATACATATTTAATAATAAATTGATTTATTGCGTAAAAAATTCCCATTTTATGAGCAGTGTTGAGAGCGTATGTGCGTACGTGCGTTTAAAGTTTATTGTATTTATTATTGTTGTTTCTATGTTAATTATTTTATAACTTTGTATTAGGTTCGTTACAAAATTAAAATATCTTTCAATAAGGCCACTACGAACAGAACGCGCGCTTGACTTATCAGAATAAAAAATAATAACATTAAACAACTTTATTGTAAATGAACAATATAATGACAACAAACTGTTATAAAAACTCCCTTTCCGCATTCAATGCAATCCTACCCTCACTTTACAGCTCTTAATGAAAGTATCACTAACCTACTTGTAAGTGATCCCCTTTTTTTTCCATTTCTTTTTTTTTCTGTGTGCATAACCGTGAAAGGATAACATTTTCGTTCTGGGTCTTACTTCCTTTGAATGGGCTATGAAATTTCACGCAAAGGAGACTACTTGTTTGAATAGAATTGAAATCGGATATTTATGTTGGAGTCTTGTTCTGGCATTGATGTTGTTTAGTCGTCATAGTATTGCACAGCTGTGTTACTTTGTCTACAGAAATCCTAGATTTGGCCGCCTGAAATATATATATATATATATATATATATATATATATATATATATATATATATATATATATATATATATATATATATACATACATATTATATATGGATAAATTTCTTGAATGTTACTATTAAATGTTTAGTTAGGTTCTTAAGGTTCAGTTAATAAATAAAAACAACTATTTTGGCGACTTTTCAAGACTATATTGTTCTCATAATCATGCCAGTGTTACTGTTGGATATGGTAACGACTAACCAAATAAGAAACGTCGCCAAAATATTAGTTTTTATTTATTGACTGAATCTCAAGAACCTTACTAAGCATATATATTATTTCAGCTTGTATTTTATATTACACGTTATCAATTCTTGAGGAGGTCATTTGGCATGAAATTCTTTCCAATTACTCTTGTTTCATAAAACAAATATTAAACCTTATATTGTTTGTTTTAAAAAAAAAAAAAAAAATTATATATATACATCTTAAATTGCAATATTCTTCGTTCCAAGTTAAAACATTACTTTCATCCGTACAGATCTCTTTGATCATATTACGAGAACCAAATGCAAGTCATCACAAATTACTTGTTTACCAGGTTACATTTTTGGGTTTGCGACGTTTTTATCATAATAAAAAATTATTCATTTTTTTTTTTACTATTCGATGTCAGAATTTACCATCAGATGCTGTCTAAAACGATTTGATTGCTAAATAAGGTCCTTTACGAAAAGTATCGTTTCAAATCCTTTTAAACAAGCAAGATCTTGCACCATTTGATCCGGTACGGTGTACTTGCAAGGACGATGGTGGAATATCCTTGGATTTTTTTGTTTTACTTTGACCTTTGCTGTAGAATGATAATGGTAAAGAAATTCTTTGATTTTCACAGTAATGATTTTTTTTTTTTTTTTTTTTTTTTTTTTTTTTTTTTTTATTCAATTATATAAAAAATAAATAAATGAGACTTTATCTAATATGAAAACTCTCAAAAAGAAACTACGTGTTTCATTAATACAAAGTGAAATCGGCTTATTTTTATAACCTTATTTATATGCCATATCTTTTTATGAGATTTTAATTCTGTATTTCATTGTTTATTGAATTATTCCCTTAGAAATCTTCTATAGTTATTTCCTGAGCTTGAGAAACTCAGTGTCTTTATTCAAGTATTATATTCTCACATTGTGGAAACCATACTATGTGCAGTTCATTTAAGTATAAATTCTCCCTAATATGCCATTGGGATTTAAATTCAATGTTCAGTCCCTAATTGTTGTTATTTGTATATTGATTCTTCTTTCTGGCGATTCACAATTTTAATATGTTTGCTAACAGCCTATGAGTTTAACTTGGATATAAGCCTTATAATGCCCTGTTAACATATACTCTCCTAAATAAGAAGTTACTTATAAAATTAATGAAAAACTATATAACCATGGATTTTATTTAATCTAACAAACTTATATTTTTATATTATTTTGTAAGAATCTCTGCTTGCTCTGAGAATACTTGAGAAATTGCTTATATAGGTTGCACTGTTTACCTGGAATTAAGACAGTTTATCTTTATGAATTGAAGGGTTTGCTGCAACATTTATCAATTTGTTGTGAACAATTTTAAACCAGTTTAGAAATTGAACAAAATTACTGCAAAAAACATGAGAGGTAGTCCTATCTTATGATTCACATGATAACTACAAATTGTAGCTGTCATTATAAATAATATAAAGTATAAATGCTGAAGTTTAGTGTAAAGTATTGAGAAAAAATGGATTACTTTCACAGCATTAATTCGCACTGCAATAAGCAGGATTTGAATTGAAGATGTTCGGTTTATCATAGGAATTTTTTTTATCTAAACCATTTCGCCAAATTACCACTGAGCTATGCTCCAATTATCACTTTGACATAAGCAAAGGTGATTGTTTTAAATGTTTACCGTATTACCTGTAATAATTAATATGATTTTCAATTCAGTATATTTATTTTATATTCTGCTGCCCATAGGGATGTAGGAACTCCGGTAGAGCCACCGTCGCCGCGACTGGTGGAGGAGGCAGCAAACCTGACTGCCCCAGAATCACCACCACCAGAGGCAGCTGTTAATGTGACAGCTCCTGCAACACCTGATGATATACCTTCATTCAGTGAATGGGCCAAGAAGCACATGGCTGAAGCTGGAAGGAACAAAGGTATTGAATATTGAACAGGATATTTCAAGAGTGTCAATATGTTTGCTCAATTTCTAAATTCTTTATTTTAAAATGTGATTGGACATATGGAGGGTTTAAATGAAATGAATTCTTGTTTTGTTAACTTCATAAAATAATAGGTAAAAAGTTGTAATAAAATTGAAAACAATATTACTACTTATACACTTCACACTACTTTGATATGTAAGTACAATTTAGACTAAGAGGAATCTAGTTAAATATTAACAATTAAATTAAATATGCCTCTTTTATTCAAGTAGTAGTTCAAGTTCTAACCAGCCAGTAGTTGCTCTTATTTCAGATATCAGGTTTTTCTCACTCAAACGTGATTGGTTAATTTATTTGTAAAAGTAAGAAACAAATGAATAGAGTTAATTTATTTTCTAAGCAATATTGTTTTCTGGCCATGAAAATAATTAGGGATATGTCGATGCCAAATGTTGATTCTCGATTCCATAGAATCTTGAGAAAAGAATTGAACTATGTTTGTTATCCATTGATTCTAAAATAAAAATAAATAAAACATATTTAGGTTTTATTTTTCATGTTTAATAAGAGAGAAATGTAGTGTGTATTGGACTGACTCCATTATAGAAAATCTAAAACAAATTTGTTGCTACTGCAAACCCAACATCGGTTTGATATGTGTTTGCTATTTGAAAATGAAGAAATAATATAACAATTTCAAACCAAATAAATAAATACAGTCTGACAATAGTATATGTTTATCGTAAAAAAAAATGTTATTCTTATAACTACATATTTCCGTGTCTAAAGATAATTTTCCATTTTAAAAAAATTATTTAAAAATCTTTTAATAAAATCTTTTAAAATTAAATTAAAACAAATCCAAAGAAAAATCAGTGAATCTACAAGATTTAGTGAACAGTTTATGAAAATTTTAACATAGTCTGAATTATAAGTTATATGTTGTAGATAGTAAATAATACTTCTGGTTTACAGTTTATTTATTTCACTGTATTATTACTGCTTTGTTTTTTTTCTTAGCTTTTTCTTTTTGGAATATTTTTTGAAATAGCAATTTATTTTTAAACTGTGGTATTGTTATTGAGAATCTAGAATCGTAAAATTTTTGATACCAACACATCACTGAAAATAATCTTTTAATGTTTGGTAAATCTTATTAAAACTTCTACTTATTTTATGTTTCAGGTGAAAACTTGACCGTTGGCAGTGGTGGAGCTAAATTAAGAATAAAGAATTATGCATCGCCTGATTGTGGTGCAAAAGTAATTGCTGCTAATCCTGAAGCAGGTAGTGCTTCGGCTATCCTCTCCTCAACAAGGGATGATTATATGTTAAATCCTTGCAATGTTAAAATTTGGTTTGTGGTAGAGCTCTGTGAACCTATTCAGCCTCAAAGGGTAATACATTTTTTTTTTTTTTTTTTTTTTTTTTTTTTTTTTTTCGATGGAAGCTTTATATTCTACAAATAAGTTATATTTCAACTTTTTTTTTTTTTTTTTTTTTTTTTTTTTTTTTTTTTTTTTTTTTTTCAGATTGAAATTGCCAATTTTGAATTGTTTTCTTCATCTCCTCAAGATCTCTCTGTTTTCACTAGTGATAGATTCCCTTCTCGAGAGTGGGCACAAACAAGTGCCCTGACTGCCAAAGATGAAAGAACTATTCAGAGTTTTCAGCTTCCTAGAATTTCACACTTTGTGAAATACATCAAAGTGGAACTTCATTCTCACTATGGCAGTGAACATTACTGTCCTATTTCATTATTTAGGGCTTATGGAACTTCAGAACTTGAGGTAATATTAATTAAAATATCAAAAAAATTATTTTTTTTATTTTCTAGGTATCTAAGTAATTTTTCTTTATTGTTAGAATGGATTTGAAGAAAATAATTTCTTTTACATAATTCTAATTAAATATGTTTTAAAAGTTAGTTCAATCTAACTTTTAACTTTGCTGTTTGATTTAATAATTGACATAAACAGCATAATATAAACAAAACAAAGAGCTGGAACACCTCTCTTCAACAAGAACCTAGCCACAATCCTCCAAAATAATCAACCCGATGTTCTAAAGTTTCTCAGGGATTGCAGGATCTTTTATACCATTTAAGTAAACTAGAATTCAGAATTTGCATCTGGTGGCTCTGGGCATGTCGCAGTACACGGCACCTTAAAATAAAATAAACAAAACATATGTCAGTAACTTTTTTGTCAAGCTTTATTAAGTTCTTATGAAGACCTTGTCAAGAAAAAAAATAAAATAATAATAACAATAAATAAATAGATCTTTTTTGGCCAATAGAAATGTAATTAAATTGATAACTTTATCATTAAATCTTATGGGAATTTTTTGAATTGTTTAGTTTTAATGTACAGAACCCTCCACCAAAAAAAAAAAATCAAAATAATAAAATTATGAGTTTTTCACATTATAAAATGTTATTAGGTACATAAATAAAATGTTTACCAAATTTTATGAAATTGACTTCATAAAATTCATAGGCTTTTAAATCTTTTTAAGAACCTTCTTCCTCTCTCCTTCCTTAAATAATTTAAAGGCTATGTTTACCCTATTGAAGTGTTAGTGGGTAACTAAGTAACTTGATTAACAATTTTTATTAAATTCTGCTCAGCTATTCCATAGTTCTTTTGAATGTCTCTTTACCATAAAAAATTAGATATACTTATTTATTTAATTGCTGTTTTGATTCTACTGAAATGTTAGTAAGTCTTGGGTTATCAAATGTTATGATAGTTGGCTAAGGTGCTCTGGTATACTTATCATTAGAGGCCCCTCCCCCCCCCCCCCCAAAAAAAAAATTATAAATATTAACTCATTGAAAGATAGTATACCCTTCAGTAATAAATTATATTAATATTATTTGAAAAAATAGTTTTAAATTAATAAACTTTGTCATAAAATCAGGATAATAATGTTGTTCAGATGATTTTGTCCTTAAGTGGTATTATAAGATTGTGATAATCTTAGATAAGGGTTATTCAGACTTACTCAAGTATTCGGATCTTTATAGCTCTTGTTTCTACATATCGAAAACAAATTTAATCGTATTATTTTTAAATTTATAGTTTATTATATGCAAGATACTTGTGCTTGAAATTATTTGATCAAATTTAGTCATTTCGAGATATACTGCAATGATCTTTTTACTTTTTTTTCAATTATCAGGTCCCATTAGATTTACGAACATATCAAAGGTTGTTAAAAAATTAGTAAAGGAACAAGTTTAATATTCTTAATTGTTACATAATTATTATAATTATGTATACAATATATACATTTAATTATTAAATTATAAATTATTCTTAAATGAAAGTATGTATGGTATGTATATGTACTCTATGTAGGTAGTATGATTTTATACAACGACGATCGGCTTTAGCGACCGAATAAGTTTGGTCCCTTAGAGGTCATTATAAATAATATCCAGTGTGTATTTTTTTTTTTTTATCAAACCTTAATATATTTAGTATTATTATGGGCAGTTTGTTTATTTAGGCTATAGGATTTTGTTTTGTGGCTATATGAGCATTGAAAGAATTTTGAACTGTAATATTATAAACATATATTTATATTTTGTTATATTTACTTTTATATGTTATATTATATAAGTCTTGGAATTCTGGTGTCAAAAAAATTATTTTTAATCTGTCCAGGTTTTAGAAACTGTTGATGGTGAAGACAATGAGCCTGATGATATCAATGATGAAGAAAAAGTAGGTGAAAAAAGAGATCTTCTCGAAGAATTAAATATAAATAAAACTACAGAACCTGAAAATAAAGAAGCTGAGAATGGTAACAATAATCTTTTTGGTTCTGCTAAAGCAGCTGTGATGAGTATTGTCAAGAAAGCAGCAGAAGTATTAGTGAAGGCTCCTGGAAATCATAGTGCAGTGTGCAGTCAGTCTGGACCTCCAGAATACAGACATTGTTTTACACCTAGTTACCAGATTATATGTAGCAACTGTTCCGAGGACTTTTATGATAAGTATGTTGTTTCCCATTTCTTTGTATTTTATAATATTATTATACAATTAGGACAATGAGCTAATAATAATTAGTAAATTGTGGAACTGGTTATTAATATTATTCCATTTATAAATATCTTCACATGAAAATAGGAAGTTTTTGTATGTTGCTGAATAACATTGTCTATTAAAATAATATCATTTTATTCATGCTAATCTTAGGATATTAAAAAGCAAATGACTATTGTAAACTAATTTAACTATTAGTTTGAAATTATAGAACATTTTTAAAAATATTACGTTTTTATATTTTTATTATTATTTTTTGTTTTTAATAACATTCACCTGAATAGACAGTGAATTTAAATTGACCAAATCTCAAGATTAGATTTTGTTTTTGTTATCTCTAGAAGTATAAATTATTTCTGTTTGTAACTCTATTCTATTTATTTACAGGCTGTATGAAATCCTTTGCTGTCGTGGAACAGAAATACAATGCTTATTAGCTAATCCATATGTAAATTCAGTTATATCTGACAGCCAGCTTTGTAGTGAAATTGGCCTTAGTTGGGAAAATTCTGAAAATTTGTTGAGCTCCTCAACTAATGTATGGTCTCCAAAAGTGGCTTACCTGAGAGCACTTCTGCCAAGGTATTATATTAAAGTATATTTAAATTTATTAATGAAATAGAAGGGTCGCAGGAAAGAGCAATCAAAGTCACATCATTTAAAATCCTCAGAATCTTAGATGCATTGCCTCTTCTCCTCATTTCTGCTTCTGTTTTCTTCTGATGCTCTCCTTGTGTTGCTTTTGTAGTCTTCATTTTTGATATGCGCTGCAATCACATACCTGGTATCAAATCACAAATAGCGAACTGCTCATTCCTCTAGACCAGGGATCTCCAAACTACGGCCCGCGGGCCAAATCCAGCCCACCATTGCCATCAATCCGGCCCGCGGTGGCGGCGGGGCAAAAAAAAAAAAAGAAAAAGGAAAAATCATCGATTAATAATAACTCCGTTTTATTTACTTAAGCTAGGTAAAGGTTAATAACAAGTGCCTATAATAAGCATAAAATCAAAATTAACTTTAGCAAATAAATGAAATGAACCCAACAAACAATATAAATATATATAAACATTATAACAAATAAAATACTAATGAGATTTATGTAGTTGTGATTTCTCACTGATAATAGATTGTAGTTTCTGGCACTTGATTCAAATGTTTGAAAAAAATTAGGTAAAAATTTGCTTTCTCAATAATTATCGATTTTTAATAACTTATATCTCGAACACCATTTAGAGTTGGAAAAGTATCTATAGAAACAATTTTATAGGAAATTTAATTAGCTTTAATTTCGATTCATAGATTATTTTTCTAGAGTACACGGTTCCCGAAATATAATCGAAAAACCTAAACACGGGATCTTCTCCCCTTCCCCCACCATAAAGTCCTTCCTCACACGGGTCTGCCCTGTCTATAATGAGCTTCTTTTCTTAATTATTTTTTTATTATTATATTAGTTTGTTATTACTTTTTTTAAATTTTCTTTTTATAATTTTAACTGCAGATTGGCCATTTTATGGGTCGTAGTTAGCATTATTTTATATTTGGTTAATCTAATATTTAAATTTTAAATATTTTTGTGCTATCTCAAACCAATGTTTTTTTTTCTTAATTTTCATTTAGTATAGGTCTTCCAATACGCCTCGTACCATAGATTTGTTCAGTAAGAGCTTTTGCGGGCATCTCCTCCGGAACTCATTCTCAGCCAGGAGAGCTTAATAAACTTGGAGATATCCATATCTTTGTACAGACTTTGTATGTCTGCATTGGATCTTCTTCTCCAGGTTCCTTCCGAGTATACACCGCCAAAGATTCTCCGAAGGACTTTTCTTTCAAACCTCAAGAGCGACAACTCCTTTGAAATCGTCCAGCATTCAGATCCATATGTGAGAACAGGTCTATCAATTCTTAACTTAGCATTCCGATACAAGATGCTGCAGAGCAAAATAGCATCAATTGGCTGCCATAATACGCCGTTCAATCTCATCATTGATGTCATTTCGGACATTAATCTGCGTGCCCAGGTATACGAATGCCTGGACCACTTCGATGTCATGTTGTCCAAACTTTACATATCCACCAGATGCCTGACTAGGGGCTCGATACACATGTACTTGGTTTCGTATCCATTGATGGATAGTTCTAGTCTCTTCGCTGAATTTTCTATTGCAGCAAACGCGTGTTGTATAGCTTCTATTGATCTTCTGACCAGAACTATGTCATTAGCACATCCAAGAATTTGTACACTTTTGTTTTGAACTGTGCCTCCTGTTTGGATTTTGGAATCTCTGATGGTTTTTTCCAAACAGAGATTAAATATAAGGCAAGCCAGTCTTACACCTGCTGTCGTGTCAAAACCTCTTGACAAAGCCCCATGCATTCTTACAAAGCATTTATTGCCTTCTATTGTCATTCTCACCAGTCTGACTAACTTCTTGGGTATATTCATTTCTGTCATGCCAAATGTGCTTCCCCTCTATCAATCGAGTCATAAGCCTGCTTAAAATCTATGAAAACATGATGGGTATTAATACGGAACTCTCTTGTCTTTTTCAGGATCATCCAGAGGGTAAAAACTTGGTCCATAGTTGATTTACCCTTAACGAAGCCACACTGATATTTTCCAATTTCTTTCTCCGCGTATGGAACCAATCTCTTGTATAATATGCTGGAGAGAAATTTGTATACACATGGAAGTAGCGATATACCTCTATAATTGTTGCAATTCAAAGAATCCCCTTTCTTATTGCATTGGGTGTATAATCGCTTTCTTCCACTCCATGAGAAGGCATTCATCTCTCCAAATATCCATAAATAGATCCTGCAGGAAAGTATTCAGTTGAGGGCCACAATGTTAATATATTTCCGCTGATATGTTATCAATACCTGGGGCTTTATTATTCTTTAGTTTTTCGATGGCTGCAACGATTTCTTCTTCGTCTGGTGGTTCAATCTCTATTCCTCCAGCCAGCCCCCCTGCGATAATGGTATCTTGCTCACGTCTGTTTAAGAGAGCTTGAAAATAAGCAGCCCATCTATCTAATATTTTTGCTTTTCCGTGATTAGTGAGCGATCTTCTTCTTCGCATGTGGGAGTCCTGGATTTAAATAATTTTCTACCTTCATCCACCATTTGAAAGGAATTTTAGTTTTTGAAAGATTTTTCCATATCCTCCATCTGCTTATTTCACCATCTTCTCTTCTTTCTTCGATGAACGTATTTCTCGCGTCTCCTTGTGGCTTTATATTCCTCCACCGAACTTCTTGTGTGTCTCCGTTGAATCATGTTTTTATAGACCTTGTTCTCTCTATCTGCTAAAGCAAGGCATTCCTCATCAAACCATGGTCTTGTTTGTTCTTTGCCTTTGAGACCCAGAACTTCTTCTGCTGTCACAGTTAACGCATTTCATAACACCAACTTAAAATTGGGTACTGAAGTTGCTTTTGGTACTTATAGGTTTGAGCAAGTTTCTGAATTTGTGTATACCATGGCTCATAAGTGACGTGCGACAACAGAATTTAAACTGATGTCCGGAGAAAAATTATCTTAGTGAATCACTGTTATTATGGACTCTGCTCGCATCTTTCTAGCAGCCTCGTCTCTCACCGCACTAAGGTTATCCAATACAAGACCCTCATTCCCCCTGTTTTACCTTATGGCTCTGAGATCTGGACCACTACAAAGGCTGATGAAAATGGGCTTATTTTTGAAAGGAAAATCCTCTGTAGAATATACGGGCACACCTTTGAAAATGGACAATGGAAAAGGCGTAGTAATTGAGAAATCTATAGTCTCTATAAGGAGCCTGATGTTGTAGCTATCATGAAGGCAGGGAAGTTAAGATGGGCAGGACACCTCGTGCGAATGTTGGATGGGTTGGTACAAAAATAAATTTTAATAGAACAGATAACCGGCCGGCGCAGAGTTGGGAGACCCAGGTGGAGAGAGAACCAGGAACCCTGCGCCACTCTCATTGGCCCTGGCCAGCCACACCTCGCTCCCTTCACTTTTGCCCAAGTGCCATCAGCCAGCGCTCAGACTATAACTTCCTTTAAACATCATATATTTCTTTACCTTCTCAATTACCATTTTTCCGAACATATATAAAATATGAATATTTTTGTAATATATATTATTATAGTATACGTATGTTCTATTTTTTTTGTCGTTATCTTTTTTATTTTGTAACTTATAATGCAATTATTAATCAATTGTTATAGCCAGACGATTGCCCTATGTATTGCACTCATATTTTATTCATAGGGGACAAGCTGTCCCAGAATAAAGTTTATTTTCTTCTTTCTTTTTTCTTTATGCTCCAACAATATAATAAGGAACAAATATTCATGCCAATAATTATTTTGGTGATCGTTGCATACGAAAGAAACCCAGGTTTCAGGATTTTTCATCTTTCCAATAGGCATGTAATCAGCGACCGTCGATTAGCTGACAGTTTCTATTTTCCGCTTCTTTTCCACACTAGTAAATTGTAAATAAACTATAAGCCAAATCAAAATACTGTTACAAAGATGTTTTTGAAACACACACAAACCCGCTAAGGCGTTATGCACTATTACTATAGCACCTCTATTAGCGTTTTTATACATCAATTACTGCCATCTAGAAATGAGTGAAATACACCAGTACTTCGTAACATTACAATACAACGCAATAATGATTGAACTAGCGTATGCTCACTCAGGGTGCGTACTCGGAGACTAGTCTAGGAATTATAGGTACCGGCAGGAAAATTAAAATGGTGTTGGCCCGCGGAGCCCTTGGAAGTAGTCAGTGTGGCCCGAAGGCTGAAAAGTTTGGAGACCCCTGCTCTAGACCTACCTTCTCCTGTGGTGTCTCTTTAACAGTTTCAGAGAAGGTATTCCACTGATCTCAAGCAAAGTCTTCCGGTGTATGTACATCATCCACTCTTTCATCTAACCTTTGGCGATAGGGAGCATTAACTTGAGGATCCTTTAACTTAGATGTCCCTATTTTTTCTGTCTTTCATGAGCTTATGGAATAAAATTTATTATTAGATTCCTGTCTTTTCCTATAACCACAAAGTTAGTGCTTCCTTTCTTGCAGAGTGACTAAGTCAAGGTTGTAGTTGTCGGTTTGCTGCAGAAGTTGCCAAAGCAACCCCAGTCTCTATAAGGATAAAATGTTTCATTGTTCTATTTTTACATCCTGAAGGCAAATCCTTCATATGTATCATTTCCATAAGTCCTGACCATTTCGGACCTCCACTAGGGTTTCCCCTGACTTTGACTTCCTTAAGTTTGTCTTGATAATTCTCTTTTAGGGTTTACTATTTGGTAGGTTTAGGGGGAACAAAGAATGAACATTAACTACTGAGCTACCTCATCTCCAAAAACAAGAAATGAGCTTGTTGTTACCGACTCAGGATGAGGGGCTGCCCCCTTAAAACTCCTTGACACTCCTCCATCCACGGTAGCTAACTAGGGGAGATGACACTAGGTTATTTACTGTATATGACCTTGGTCTGTTATGAGACGGTTTATATAGAGTGTTATATGTGGTGTACTAAGTATGTTTAGTGTTTATGTCCACCAACCTGGAGAGGAGTGGCTGTTCAATAGTTAGCATTAGACCATTATTAATTATTAATTAAGATTGTGGAGTAAAAATTTATTGTTTTTATATCATTATCTACTATTCTTATTCTTTAATGAATCATGTCAATAATATATCCAATTTAAAAAATCACCACAACAGTTTTTATAACATTTTTTTTTTTTTTTTTTAATAAAATTATAACTTATTTTTGTTTTATTTTATTTATTTATTTGTTTATTTTAGGGAAATTATTGCTGCTTTGTGCAATTATATAGCTGTAAATAGGAAGAAAGTAATTTTAAATGTAACTAAAGAAGACTCATCATTTAAAAGCAATAGTGTCACTGAGGATAATGTTAGTAACACACCTGTTGAAAATATGAGCACTCTAGAAGAAACCTCTTTCATCATTCAACCAACAAAGGTTGTTACTGCAGAATCTTTTACTGCTGATGAAGTTATTTCTGAGTCCATTTCTATACTAAATGACACCAGGGATGAAACAACTCAACCAGATCTAACTCCGACAGAAAAGTCACAAACTGCACCTCAAGTTTCGCCCAATGAGACAGTTGATCAAGGTATTTTCAGGCTTATCAAATTATGCATAATTATATTTTTGTCAAAATCGACGCTATTAGATAATATTAATTTTTTTAAATAGTTACTACTATGAACAATTCTCAACCTGTCATTGAACCAACATCTGATGAACCAGTAGTTGATTCTCTTGCATTGGATTCTCTATTTCCTGAGTCAGAAGAGGAACCTGAAGAAACCAAAACGGCCACAGTAGTCCCAGTCCAGAAAGAATCAGTTTTTGTACGACTAGCGAATAGGATTAAGGTTTGCTATTAGTAACATTCTTTCTGTGCCATTTTATCCTCAGTGATGTGAATTTATTTTATTAGTTTTCCTATATATATATATATATATATATCACACTTATTATGGCATACTCCTCTTTATTATTCCTCTATTAAGTTACATGTTTCGGGAACTTTGTCCCATCCTCAGACTGAAAACAGTATTTCTTATAATTACACTACTATTCTATCATTAACATCAATCAATACACTCCTAGATTAATTAGCTCATTACATATCATTATAATTTTACCTTTAACAGTTATTTCTCCATGGTGTTATCACACCGTGTCTATTCCTTTCACATATCTAAAATAACAATACTTCTACCTAATGGGTACAAGGGTCAATCTCAAACTATTGTTTACAGTCCATAGTTGGTCAATCTATAATGTTAATTTATTAATTATTCTTTAAACATAATTTATTCATCTACCTCCTCAATTATCAATCTTCCGAAATTATGTAATAATATTTTATTGCTAGAATATTTCTTTTTCTTTTATTTTATTTTTTTTTGTTATTTACTTATTTATTTATTTATTTTTTTTATGTAAACCCAAAGACTTGTAGTATATAATTTACACTCTATATAAGTTACTGCCTGATATGTACGCAGTCAGACAATAATACCTTTTTATTGTTCTTATATGTTATTCTTAGGGGACAAGGTGTCCCAGAATAAAGATTATTTTTCATTTCATTTTCAAAAAAATTATTCCTGCATACACTGCTCCTATTTTATCTGTGTCTGTTTTGTAGTTAACAGTATTATTAATTGTTTTATTGATGTAAATTGCCTCTTTTATTTTTCTACTATGTGTTTTACTTTCATGTTGAAGTATTTTTACTTTTTCAAAATTAAATCTGTGGTTTAGTTTGCTCCTTCATTGAAGAATTTAGTATATATATATATATATATATATATATTTTTTTTTTTTTTTTTTTTTTTAATAGGCTTTAGAAGTTAACATGTCTCTTTCAAGTCAGTACCTTGAAGAGCTTTCAAGAAGATATAAAAAACAAGTAGAAGAACTCCAGCGAACTCTTGGGAATATGGTGGAAGACAGAAGATTGGCTGCAGAAAGAGAAAGTATACAAGGTGCCCAGCTAGCTGCTCTGTCCCGCAAAGTAGAAACGTTATCAAACGCTTTAGAAGAACTTGTAGCAGAGAGAGATAGTTGGTCTAGTAAGGCAAGTTGTTTCAATATTTTTTAATTATGCTTAACTTCATTTTGTAATCCAACTAGGGCAGGAAAGACAGGTTATCCTACAGATAACCAACTCATTCTAGCCAGAGTGGGAAGGTCAAGATTCATTCCATGTTTGTTTGAATATTCAATAAACAAAATAATTTTTAGAAAAAAACAAAAACCAACTTCAAGATTAAACCTACATGTTCAAACTTGAACTAAAAAGAAAAAAATAATATTTTAATTACTACGAAACAAAGAGAATTAAACGACAATCAATGAAATTATCGATACTTACGTAGTAAGGTCCAAAAGTTTCCGGCCTGGGATAGAAGGAAAGGTGAAGGAAAAAAAACTGGTCTTACTGTTTTCCAATATATTCTCCTCTAAGTTCAACACACTTAATATAACGCTTTGGCAACATTTCTATACCATGAAAAATATAATTTTCTTCTTTGTTAAAAAAATGTTCTTCCACTGCTGCTTGGAAAAAACATGTAAAAATTCATTGCAGCAGTGAACTTGTTTCTGTTTTTGAGCAGCTGAAAGAATATTTGGAACCCATCTTGCACTAACCTTGTTCATATACAAATGTTCTTTGATGATCCTCAAAACACTTGTTTTTGAAAGCCCCAACCTCGCGCTATTTCCTTGGTTTTCAGTCTCAGCAATTCAGATTCCACAAGTTGGATTCTTTCAGAAGTGACAACTTCCAATGGGCGACCGGGACGCAGGTCATCTTCTAGACCTTCTCTCCCACACAAACACACACACACACACACACACACCTTTTAATTTTCTCTTACAAAATCTTAAATATAAGGGTGTAAATCATAAATTATTTGATAGCTATCTCTAATTTTATTTCTTTTTCATCAGGCTCATTATATATGTTTAAACAATAAAAAAAAAAAATTAATTTAAAAAAACTTATCGTTTTAATTTTAATGTACTCGTTTTTTTTAGGCCTCTGTACTTGGTCAACATGGGCTCATAGTTATTTTAGAAGTATTTGGCTTTATAGCAGTAGTGTGGGTTTGGAGGAGACTTGGTGGATCATCATCTCAGGGGTCAGATCGTCAGCAACCAGCCCCAGTGATGAGAAGGCATAGTGCCGAAGAACCTTGTAAACGGAACACAGTTAGGAGACCATCAGAAGAGGCTTGTCTTCCATCAGGTATGCATTATAGGTGTGTTCCTTAATCATTTTCAACATTTCTGAAACCTTGAATGAAGACATCTCAACTTCTTCCTCTAAACCAAAAAAATTACAATACGATACTAAATAATGAAATTGATTTTTAGCCTAATAAATTTTTTTAAAAATCTGATACTGAATATTATTCTTGTTTTGGGAATGGATACATTTCATAACCTGTTAAGAGGTCATTATAATGTTTGATGTCCTTAATTATTTAATGTATTTGAGATGCTATATTTTTCTTAATGGCCATACAGAAGGATGTAAAAATATAAAATAAATGGTTTGGAACAGTAACGTTATATACATGTTTCTGACCATATTAGCAGTGGTAGACCAGGCCAATTTTAATTTATTTATAATTCTTTTAAAATTTTATAAATTTTTTTATTTATAATTATTTAATTTTTATTAGAGAATTCACAGTTATATTTATTTAAAATTTTTCAGTTTCAGTTTATGATTTACTTCATGTTTTAATTGTTTTTATATAAATATTTTGTTATTGCTGAAGTAGATAATTAATTAGCATGGTGAAATTAAAGTAATTTATTAAATTTAATTCATTTTTTCTTTTATACTTTTTTATCAGGTGGTACTCATCTAGATTTACTAACCGAAGGAGCCAAAAGAAAAATTTCACGAGAAGGAGTGCGTAAGAGGAAGAGGCGAAGGAAGGGAGGTGATGTGGTTGTTCTTGGAAGTGATGGAGAGTGGAAGCCGTTGGATCCAGGACCAGATTTCATTAAAACAGCAATGTGGTCAAGGGGAAAAAGGTCATCTCAGACACAGACTTCATCCAGCCAAGAAGCTTTGTCTATCTGCAGTGATACTGCTAAACCTAAGAAGGTCGGAGCCTTTAGAAGGTTTGTTAAGAAAATCTTCTGATTTTAATAATCTACCTCTCAAAGGTTTTGCTTCATCTTAAGTGTGAAATGTGATAAAGAAATTACTAGAGAAATAAAAATCACAGTTCAGGTTGGATTTACTTCCACAATTTAAGTAAATTTACTGACTTAGAAAAAGATCCATTCCATATTATTTTTAATGTTTATATTCTTTTGAATAGTACTTTTGTATAAGTGTTCTTTTTTTTTTAATTTTAAATGATTTGTGACTGAGTTTTTTTAAATGTTTGAAGAGGAGCTTGTTACTTATAGTTAATTTACAGTTGATAAACCAAAAGATATAAGATTAGTTTGTACCTGATTTTTATATAGATTTACACGGTTATTTTTATATATGTAACTGATATATTTGAATTGGATTGGATTGATTTCCATTTGTAGTCATCAAATCTTACAAATCATTTTTTTTTTCTTTAGATTAGAAAAAGAACTATTTAACTTAATTTAAAATCCCTTTTATAACAGAAGAATGGCTTAAACAATACGTATTTATTAAGTAGTTTGATTTTGTAGATTAGATTTATCAATGTCAAATATTCATATTGCTTCTGTATCATCCATCATCTAGGGAACCTATATAGGCGTTGAACTTATCATTGCAAAGACGAAAATAGATGGCCAGAAATAATTATTTATACAGAACAAATTTATTCTTTAAGAGTTAATTTACAATTTTTTTTTTTAAAGTTATCCAAATAACTTTTTGTAAATTCTTGGATAATTTTTTTACTCTGTGTTTAATTCATTTCTTTAATCTGTATCAAAAGAATGGGAATCAACAAATTTTTATTAAGTTAATAAATGATTAAATATTTAATATTTTACTTAAGAATTTTGCATTATTAGCTATAATAGTGCAACCATTTACATTTCAATTGTTATGTAAATCACTAGTTTGTTACAGGGCATATGTAAAATAGATATGTGCAAACCTTGGTTACCTCGAGTTTTAGCCCTACAATATCTACATAATTGAAATGTATGAATGAATAAAAAATAAAACTTGGATTTTTCTGTTAACTATAAAACATAAAAAATAAATCTAAGCGAACTTGTGATCTGTGAATTTATTTCTTTGTAATTTACAGAACGACTGATAAGGCCAATGATAATAATCTCTTAATGAGACTAATTGAAACCCTAGTCTTTGAATGTTACATCTAGATTTTAAATTTAGGTAAAAATAAAATAGAGTAATGTTTAAAATTGTAAAATAAAACATAATTTTCTGAGAGAAGAAAGCACTATTTTAATAAGGAGTGCCAAAGAAAAGTATATTTGTAATTTTAGAATGCTTTATTTATTAAATATTACAATTTTAATTGTTGACTGATTTTATAATTCCATTAATGTTGCTTAGGGTGTTTGGAACATATATACAATTATTTATATGGTGCATGATGTTTATATTAATTGATTTTGGTTCATTTAAAACATATTTTGTGTGTTATAGAATGCTGAATTGTAATTTCTCTATATTTTCATTTTTATTATAAGCAGGGAAGAAATGTTATTTATTGATAGTGTTGTTATTGTATGATCATTAAGTTAAAGTGGGTCTATATACTGTAAAAACGATCTGATCTTTGTATTTTCAATTGTATATATACAATTATGTTTTTCCATTTTAAATGTCATGAATATATAAGAATAAGCTATAAGTTGTAAAATAAAATAAAGTTAAGTTAGATTGCATTTAAAAAAAAGAAAATAATTATGACCTATTTATTGAATGAATAGTGATAATCATAATGTGATAAGTGACTTCTATGTTAATTTTATGCACATTACATAAAAAGCGTTGAATGTATATTTTTTTTAAATATTACTTTTATGTATACTTATTAGGTGTATAAAGTCTGTACCTACTGGTACATAATATATAGATTATCTACCAATAGACATTAACTGCATAGCCTTTAAGAATTTAAGAAAGTCGCAAAGAATTTTAAAATATAGAATTGAAGTATCATCAATTAAATAATATAGCAAAGTTTTTATTAACTTCCATATCTTATTCCAATTACTAAGATTACATTGAAATTGAATGATTACAGCATCGATTTTTAAAAAATTATATTAATTATTTCTGTAAATCTTTTAAGTAGATTATTTACAACCTACTGCTACATACTTGATGTAACAGCATAGCAGTTAGCGATGAATAAAATGTCTAAAATTATTGGGTTTTTAACCTTAGGGCTTGTTATTCACAAAATACTCTGGTAAGTAAGATCTGATTATACTGTTCATGAATCCATCCAGGCTCCCAGGAGGAGCTTTCACCTGAATTAGGAGCAGTGGGCTGATGACCCAATCCCCAAACAAATAAATATTTAGTAAACAAGAAAAAAAAGCTGCCATCAATATCCTGTAAAAAAAAAAAAAAAAAAAAAAAAACATGTATCAGTGCTATTAGCAGAGAATATTTTCATAATTTTGCATTATGATGATATCATGAAGTAGTCATGTGTTTTTTTGGCATCATCAAACAATCTCTATTCATTAATTTGGTTGTCGTATTAAGATATGCCAGTAAATAATATATTATTTCATGAATTGGTCAACTAATTAGTAATTAATTCTTATGATCTGGCCACTATATGTATATCCTTAGTTATTCATTAGATTCTAATCATATATGTATTTTTTTCAAATCAATCAGTTATATTTTCCATTAGAAGGGTTGGCAGATGAAGAGGTTATATCACATTTTTAAAAATCCAATCAAGTTCAGTGGATGAACAATTTATGTGCAGAAGTGTTCGGAAGCAATATCTGGATATTAAAAACAAGTAGAAAAAGAGGTATGAAGAAGATGAAGTGGATATGTAAAAAAATTTTTTTTTTAAATAAATTACTTTTGGGGAGGTGGGTTTTTCACTTTTGAAAAAAAAAACATTTCCCGCCCCAAGTGAGCACTTGTGAAAAAAAAAAAATATTATCTGACGAAATGCCCACAGTTAATTACAAAAAAAAAAAAATAATAAGATAATATAACCCAACCACTGATTTTAAAAATTGGGAAAACCTGAAAAGAATTCAATAAAATTAAATTTTAAAAAAACAAAGAAAATTGAAACCTCTGATGAACACTAGCTTAAAAATAATTATATTTCTCAATGTTCTGTACATAAATAAACATACAAAAAAAAAACTAAAAAAATATGGAGAGAGGAAAAAAAACAAGAAAAGAAAAAAATTTAAACTAGTTACAAAAACAAAAAATCTCCTATAAAGATAACATAAAAGAAAATAAATTGTTTAAAGAAAATTATTACAAACTGAAACTAATGGTGCTACTAAAACTATTTTTATAATTAATAAGTTAAAACATAAATAAAAAATTCGAATATCTTTTTTTCTTTTTGTTTATGATGGAATTAGTTTAAGTTACGTAGAGAGTTTGATACTTAATGTGTTGCATGGTGTGTCTCCTCTCATTTGTTGAGTCCCACTTCTTCCATCTTCCATGGGCAGTGGTGAAATAAATGCAATGCAACAAGCATGCCAGTGCGTCTCGATGATCTTTCTCAGTGAGAGATCGGTGAGTAAGTACTTTCTTCTTCTAGCGAGGTCTGGCCCAGACTGACCCTTGGCGCCTCCTATCTCCCGAGGCATACATAAATATATAACTTGAACCGTAAACATATAACTTGAACCATAAACATACTATTTAAACTATTGACAATTATTTATTATAAATTAAAAGTTTTCTCACTATAGGAGGTGATAATAATTAGATTAAAAAAATGAGAAAGTAAATTATCAGGCTTTAACAATTACTCTAAATTGTGTTTTGTTACATAACCCCTCCATCCACCAAATCATTCAATTTAAAGTCTATGATCTTGTACCCTTTAGGTCTAATTGCATCAACTAAGTCTGTGCAAAAAAAAAAAAGTGAAAACGGGAAATCTCATTCAGGCAAGAATAAACTTAGACATGCCATGTTTTTATTTTAGACGATAGGAGAAATCCCTGTTAAAAATAAACAATAAAAAGTGGTTGTATATAATTTTCTAATCTGGAGTATGTTTGATCAAGAAGTAAGGGATCTTGTAATTCTTCGAATTTCTCATGGAGAGTTAGACCCTTCTAAAATGGATGAGATCTAGAATATCTCTTGGTGCGGAGGAGCTGCTTTCTTTTTTATTTGAATACGAAATTGAATCAGGTAAGAAGAAATAATAAAAGGACAGCTGAATTCCCAAAGCTGCCTTTATAACAAGAAAGGAAATTTTCTTGTACAGGGACTGTGGGACAGTACTTCCATTCTCCCAATAGTTCTCAAGATTTTCTTGCCTTAATCCAGTTAAATTTATGTACGACTTTCAACTTGATGCCTACAGGAAAGGTTTAGCCTAGTGGTAAGGCATTTGACAAAACAGTTTGTCACCCCAGCTACTTGATAAAATGGAGATTAATAGTTGAAATTAAGAGTTCTTTTCTTCAGCTATTAATTCCTCACCCCCTGCTGGCAGGGAAACCCCTTGTTTCTGAAATAGGGAGGGTGAGTTGATTCCTCATGCAGAGCATAAAACTGGGAGCATACCAGACTTTCTTTAGAGGCAAGTCAATAACAGATCGCTTCATTTTGGTAATTTATCTTAATGTCTTGCAATTCCAAATGTGTGTAGAAGTCTTCAGAACACCATTGCTGGGGTATAGTCGATGTGTTTTCTCGAACTATGATAAAGGGATAATAAATGACCAGTCAATGGACATTAATAACCAGTGTTATCTATAGAAATAAGAAACCCTACAGCTGTACTCAAAGCAGTTAAAACTTCAGTAGCCATTTATAAGATAATTTAATCTTTTACTGAGTTAGGATTCTCTGGCCCAGCCAAATCCTATGTAAAATGTAAGCACTCTACTGGCATTTTTATTGCACTTACAAATCAGCCTAGTTTTTCCCAATTATATTAGATGTTAGAGCTAATGTATATTCTGAATAAATGTAAATAGATCTTTAGAAAATGTAGTTAGTTATAATCTATAAAATCTTAGACGTCAAACACTGCAATGTATACCATTATCAAAACTTTTGACATATTGGTGCATCCTCAGAAACTAGTAACTATTCCCATATTATGAAATGAATCACAGCATATAAAATAGTCATGTAGGCCATGATGGGGAATATGATTTAGGCAAGTCATCACTTTTTTATACTTTAGTCTAAGCCTTTTCTCTTTCATATTTAATCTTACCACCGTATTACCTAGAACCAGCTAAATAGTAATAAATTTAGAAGTTAAATGACTGAGTTTTCATCCTGATATGAAAGTTCAAACTGAAACTCTCGGGTCATTCCATATCAAATCAACACAGTATATAAACCTGACCACGTCAGAATTTGTTGAAATTAGGTGTGAAGGTCGTCTTCACTGGGATTAAGAAAAATGCCATTTTTTTTTTTTTTTTTTTTTTTTCAAATATCTCAGTTTCAAAATTAGGGCTTTGTAAAGTATCCCAAAGTCCACAGAAAAAACATAACTGACATATTTTGAAATCACCATAGCTTTTCTCCAGATTGAGCTAGAGAGGTGGGAGTGGTGTAATTTAATGCAGTTTTAAATGTTCTCTCTTGTGATGTCCAACACAACATACTTTTACATAGTTTTTTACTTACTTTATCGTGCATTTTATTTGAAAATGTAAGGAATGGCCATTTTTAAAAAGCATGATTTTATTGCAAAGCAGCAGTCATTATTAGTTAAGGACAAAAAAGAAAATATTAAGGAGTCTGAGTTGAGTTGAAATCCTAGATTTCTTATGAAAACTATACTATTATCAATCAGGATGAAGCTCAAAGAATCCAATAGGCAAGTGATCATGTGACGAAACACCTATTTGTGATTTACTTCAGAGAGAATAATAAACTTAAGCATTTAACTTTGATTGTAATTTCACCATGTTTGGAGCATAACACAGTTTCTGTTTATGCATTCCAAGAAAATAAACCTCATTTTTCATCTTCATTTTCACGTCATTTTTCTGCTACTGCCCATGGAAAATGATCATATGATGGAGTTGGGGGCTCTGAGAAGAGACTTGATGCAAGAACAAACCCACAACATCCATAAGACAACCAAATTTTAACTCCTATCCAACTTTAGGGCAGTTGAAAATTTATCTTGAATTAATTTCACCTTCTCTGCAAAAGATGTATATGCTGAGTCTGAGAAATTTATGGATAACCGTTTCAGCCAAGCAATAACTATTAAGGGGGCACAGGAATATCATGCTTATGTATACCTGTAAATTCAAGTGCATCAAAGATTTGTAAAAATATTCTCTGACTAAAGAGTTTAGTAAAACACTTTTTATTATTTAATTATGAACCCATCAGCCTCGCATTTTGAATTTTCAACTATCACTTATCAAAAAAATAAACTTTTATCAATTTAATGTTACAAACAATATTTTGTTTCAGAGATATTTGCGTCCTTAGTTAAGGTTTGGTTTCTTAGCTGCCTGTTACAGAAAACGCCGACCTTAAATAACTATTTACATTCATTTATGAATTATTATGTTTCTAATGATTGCCTATCTCAATTAATAATGCATTCAGTGTTTTTTTAAAATAGATATAATAAAGGGTCGAGGACAAGAAAACGACTCACGGCCGCCCTCTATCATAGCAAGCTTAGTCAGGCAGTTTGTTGTGAACGAGTTGTTGCTAAAAAGAAAGAACAATAAGGACTTCTCAACCTGAGCTATTAGCTGGCAGGAAAATAATTCCCACTAGGTACACCTTGGCGAAATGATGATACCAACGAATTGTTACCTGTACTATTTAGCCCTAAAAATTAATATGATAATAATCATAAAGTTGTTTGTTGAGGCTTAAAGTATTTATGTATTCCTAATTGGCAGAAAGGACAAATTTTGAATTGAAACAAAGGTTAACAGAGCAGATTACTCGACACGACTATATCGGCTCAGAGCGCAGCGTATTTTGCTTTCTAACAAACGTTATAGGAAAGTCGATGCAATATGCTCCGTTCGGCAATTTTGTGAACAAGCCTTTATCATTCAAGTTACCAACCTGTTTGAGCCAGAGTGTGAAGGTCGAAGTTCATTCTGTGAATTCGCCTAGAAATAAATTACAACCTGTCCAGATAGGATTCAAACCGGCGGTGCAGAGGTTACGAAAAAGTTAATGTCATTGCACATCAAACAAGTTCGACCTTTATGGCTTCATAGATGTAATGTTATTTAATATTGAAACTTTTGTTATTACTATAGTACTTATTTTTAATCGTCTTGACATTTCTGGAAGCCACTGGTAGAACATACCCTCTCCTACCCAAGATCTCTCCTCTAGTACCTAAAATAGTAATAATAATAGCTATTTCCCCTTCTAGTTAAAATGCTTCTTGTTTGTTCTTATCGTTCTCTAAAAAGTTTGAACGTGCGTTCGCGATCAATTCTTTGTAGGCACCTTTAATTCAAAAGATAATATTAGACATTTTTACTAATTTCTTATTTTTTATTTGTAATTCAATATGAGTGCCGTTAAGAATGGGTCTATCGAGGCCTTAAAAATGCTCAGGGCATTGCCACGAGTTAGTTTAGCTAATATTAGAAATACTGGAGCCCCCAAGAAGGTAGTTATTTGAATTGACTATATTTTAGTTAAACTGGTGGATAATTTACCATCTGGAGCATATGAGTTATTGTATTTACTCCGTATAGAATTAATATTATTTTTTATATGCCTAAAATAAGTTCTTGTTACTATGTTATCTGTGATGGATAGTGGATTGTTTTTTTTTATTTTTTCTCATGAAGGTGTGATGACCTGACTTGATGTAATGATAGTAACCTATATGGTATTTATAAAGTTAGATTGTGAGCCATTGTTTTCTTTAGTTATCTGTTCCTTTTAGCCTCCCCCCCCCCCCCATAGGAACTGAAAGTTGAGCTATATTTGCATGAGTATTTGTTAAAAGGGTGGTTGTCACTATTTAGCCTTATTTTAAGTTTTGTTATTTTTTTTTTATAATGTAATGTTACATACATCATTCTACACTAACAAGTTTACTAAGCTTAGTGCAATTGTTTCTTATATCCCAAAAATTAGTTTTGATGACCACTTCTTATTTAAAACATAGCCATTATTTTAAAAAAAGGAGAAAAAATATTAACAAAATTAGCTACATATATGTAGACTGCCACTGTTTTTTTTATCCAAGTGATATGACTCTGGGTCAATAAGTTTTTGACACTTCTATACCAGAATGGACTATATTTTATTAAGCATGATCTAGATTAATTATATAATATTGAATGTACCTCAAATTAAATAGTGAATAACTTTTTTTTCTCAAATTTATTTAATAGTAATTATAATTCAGATGTAGGTAGTAATTATAATTCAGTAGTAGGTAGAGTATGCAGTAGGGTGAAGTGAAAACGGCCAATAGTAGCTGTTTGCCTGACCTGGAATAGTTGCAAAATTGGGTAAAATTAACTGTCTAAAAATTTGAGGCTGATTTATGACTGTCTTGAGGTTGCATTAAAATTGGTACAGATGGGGTCACTCATCTTGATCCACTTGCCTATTCGGGCTTAAGGGATTCATTCCAAATGGCACTTTTTTTGGCGCTATGGAGTGATGTCTGCCCGGGCGTCACCATGAGGTGGTGCAAGGATTCCTTCGGGAGTTGCCTGGTGTAGACGTAGTGGTCATTATTTGTTGGAACCATGAAATGTGAATCTGTCAAAGATTTAAACAGTATATAGATCCAAGCTAGGCAGTAATTGCCCCTTTCCTCTTTATATGGTGGGAGTTAGGTTAGCAGTTGGGTGGTTAAGGCCTTTGGGCTAGGTTACACCCACCTCTGATCCATCTTCTATTCACCCTTCTCATTGTCTTGAGGTCGCACAAATCATTTGAAGTTTTGGGTTTGATTATTTAAATTTTTATTATTTGCAAAGTAATATTTTTTAGTCAGAGGGCTTGAAAAATAATTTATATAATCTTTGTTCATTTGGATCATTTTCCTGAGCTCGTACATCATCAATATTGAGAAATTCCTTATCCCGTATCAATGATTTTCAGATTCTCAAAGTTCTGTTTTGCTGCAGCCATGGAAACTCAATTAAAATATAAATTTTAATTATTTTCCCATGACTGCACACACCACCTACCTACATCTAAGTTCCACAGTCAATAAATACCTCATCAGTAATTATAATTTATATTATTATTGAAAAATAGTATAGCTATAATATTCTTCATGCCCTGTATAGAACTTAAAATATAATTTATTAATTTTTTATAATATTAATCAATTAATAAATTATCAATTAATGAATATTATTATTGATGTATAATACAATATACAATAATAATAAAATAATATTGAATTATGATGCAATATATGAGTTTTTTTTTCTTTATTAGTTTGCCCACTTCTTTATGTTTATTTATAAATATTGAGTTTTATTCATATTTCATACATTTTCTTATCAAAAAATTATTTGTATTTTTCAAGTTCGTAAGAGGTCGAGGTCAGCATGGAGGAGACAAACATGGTGCTGGTAATAAAGGATCTGGGCAGCGACAAAATTATATGAGACCTGGCTATGAAACTGGAAATAACCCTTTCTATTTAAGATTCCCATATGAACCATATTACAAAGGGCATCAGTAGGTTGCTTTAATGTTTAATTTTCTAATTTATTATTATGTCTTAGGGTATAAGTTAATATTTTATTTAATAGCTCAGGGTGGTATAGAATATTAATTATTCGCTTGAAATTTCTATTCAGGTGGGATTACAGTCACTGGTCAGTTGGTTGAATATTTAAGGTTATTTGAAGATTCGTACTAAATGAAAAAAAAAAAAATTAAAAGCACCAACAAATCTATGGTGGCTGAGATGATATACCTTAGCATTCCAAGAGCAGAGCAACTTTGGATTATTTCATTCACATTTATTTTGTTTAGGACCCAGGAATATATCTGGATCTTCTTACTATGGCTTGAATAGGTTGGTGGTCTGTTGAATCGCCTTTCCTTATTTGGGGGTGGGTGAGTATAGCTCAGAGTTAACGCACTTGTAACAAAGTTTTTGTAAATTTTGTTGTCCTTGCAACCTTATAAACTGATAACCATTCATTCGAATCTTGTCAGTGGCACTGTAAAATTAATTTGGAGTAATTACCGACTTAGGACATCAGTTGGAAGTATAGTGGAGAACAGATTGTGAAGGGACTGACTTGTTACTGAACTATGGTTTGTATAGTCTGCATCATGGAATAATGGTAACAGCATGAGGTAGCATGAGGCAGATAACGTCCAGGCTTTGAGTGCTCGCTACCTGGAGGAAACTATTTGATGTCTGAAGATATCTTTGGTCTATAATTCTAACTGAAAGATATTTCATTTATTTGGCACTTCAGTGCAGCACTTGCAGTTAAGTGCAAAAATCGTATTTTAGGAAAAATGCAAATTTTTCCTCGATGATTACAAATTAGTTATTCAATTTTTGTTATTGCCTCATAACTCATAACTAAGTCCATTAGACACAAATAAAGAGGAAAAAATTTACTTGCCTGAAATTAACAAACAAACAGCATACAAAATGCACTTGAATGACAGATATATCAATAAAGAGAATATAGTTAACTGGAGGATTTTTTGAAGAAGTTAGTCTGGGTTGAAAACAAAATCCAGTCCAGAATTGAGTTTAAATGAGGTTTTATAGTATAAATATTGTCAGTATTATCTAGGAGTAAAGGGATTAGGAGTTATTTTAATGTTGTTTTTTTTGTTGTTGTTTTTTTTCTTATATTGGGAAAATAGAATTTGATGGGAATAATTATAAAAATTTAATTGAACCAGTTGTTTAATATATGGAAACCTTTGATACCCAGCAAATATTTTACAGTAAAATAGGAGCATGTTGCTGCTGTTCCATGATATTGAAGAACAGATTTTAAATAGTTATAATACAGTATAAATTATTAACATATTTAGCTGTACAATATTTTCTTGGTTGTTATAAATAAACAGTTTGTGAAGATTTATGTATATATTTTTCATAACACAGTTATTCAACTTTGAATTCCTTGAAGGGTTATTTGAAACAATGGTTTCTTTTAATAAGTTTTGATTATCAAGGAATCAATAATTCAGTGGTTTATGAATATTTTCAGTTTAAGAAAGCAGTATCCTCCAATGTCTCTCCTTCAGTTGCAAAAAATGATTGATACTAACAGAATTGATGTGTCACAGCCGATTGATTTGGCAGCCATTTGCAACACTGGTCTTTACAAAATGCAACCCGAAGAGAAACACTATGGTGTACATTTAACTGATGAGGTGACTCTTATTTTTGTTGTAAAAATTAATGGAAATTTACAAAGCATCATCTAAAAATATATTTTTATGGTATAAAAGTATACATTTTCAACCGACTTAAAAAAAAAAAAAAAAAGGAGGTTCTCAACTCATCTGTATTTTTTTTTTTTTTTTTGTGTGTGTGTATGTTACGCGATTACTCGGTCGATTCTGAATCAATTTTGATGATTCTTTTTTAGATCGGTGGGGCACACTTCAGAGGTGGTTTTTCCTCAAAGAGATGATTTCAGATGGAAAGCGTTAAAAATTGGGTAAATAAGTTGAACCGAAAATAGGGTTCAAAAGAGAGAACTTCTAGGACAACCTCTATGAAATGAACTATTAGAAGTCATCGCCTCTATAACTCGAACTCAAATTAAAAGAATTTCATGTGTAATTTCTATTCGGGTTTCCAATCATTGTTTACCTTTCCAGTTCATAGTTACACCAGTCACTTATTATTAGTTATTCTCTCGAGTGAATAATTTAACAGTGGCTATTTTAAATTCTTTCAATTAACGAAAAGTTAAAATTGATTTGCAAAGTGGAGAAATGAGAAAGAACTTTGGCGTTTGTTGCTAGTTAATTCCGAATTCCGCATAGTTCTCTTTCAACCATCCTAAAGAATAAAGAAAAGATCGCCATTGGTGGAAGGCGGTAAGTCAACTTTTTGGCACCCTCAGAAAAAAGCGCAGTTCAGTTGAAAGTTATATGATAAATTGGTACCGGATATTTAATTTTGTGTATCAATAATTTTATATGTATGTACAAACAACATTCCCATCAATGAAATTGTACGTAATGATTTCAACTGCAATTTTGTGTTCAATTTTCCCATTTACTTGCAGATAAGTGGAATGATAACCTTGATAATTCTTTGTTTATTAAGTCGAACTATTTTTCAGGGTAGCTTGAAGATTGAGAATTGATTGTATAAACAAAAATACACTCACCACTAACAAGTAAAAAAAAAAAAAATTGTTTCGAAGCAATTAAAATATTATTTTTTATTTTTTAGTTCAAGTTTGTTTATGTAGGTTTAATCTTGAAATCGGTTTTGTTTTTTTCTAAAAATTATTTTTCTCATAAAAAATTTTTATCTACGTTATCTGAATTTTTGCTGTAATTGTTCATTTCTGTTTTATACTTAAGTTTTGTTTTGAATTTATTTATTATTTATTTTTCACATGTTCCAATATGCTTTTATTCCTACAAGTTTTTTACATAGCATATCTCTGGTCATTGGCCATAATTAGTTAAGTCAACTTGCGTTAAATTGATCATTGTTTAACTCTTGGGCTCTTTCACCATTGGTAAAAGTTTGTAACCCTGTAAAGAATAATCCTCCAAAAGAAAACTATTGGGATCTAGAGTTACCAACTTGTACCAATGGTGTAATTGTCGAAGAGGTAACAATGA
The DNA here is from genome assembly GCA_003667255.2 of Euschistus heros. Classification (NCBI taxonomy): domain Eukaryota; kingdom Metazoa; phylum Arthropoda; class Insecta; order Hemiptera; family Pentatomidae; genus Euschistus; species Euschistus heros. The sequence continues at coordinate 976,358 of RCWM02000251.1, read as the reverse complement.
TCAACTTAATGTAAGCCATAACTAGTTATGGCCAGTTACCAGAGATATATACATATATTTTTAATATATTCCGTGAGTGTGCTTGTGTATGTATCCATACAATGATCCACTCCTGCTTTATTTCTCTGTAGATCAAAATTAAAATCCATTCAAAATATTGAAACCATTAATGTTTTATATATTTTACAATGGTGACTTTCATTGTGTGTGTGTGTGTGTGTGTGTGTGTGTGTGTGTGCGTGCATGCGTATGTGTTTTAAGATGAAATCAATTTTGATTTTTTCTGCTGAACCAGTTTTTGTTTCCATTTCTTCATTTAAAAGTAGATTTTTTTTATTTTATTATTTTTTTTTTTTATTTATTTGAAAATGACACTAAAACCATTAATTCAGGTGGGAAATTTTTGAGGTTCACATTAAAAAAAAAAAAAAAAAAAAAAAAAAAAAAAAAAAAAAAAAAAAAAAAAAAAAAAAAAAAAAAAAAAAAAAAAAAAAAAAGGAAATGTAAGCTCTATTATTAAGAACCACTCTTCCTGTGATGTTTTCTCCCTATGATTTTTTTAACAGAAAATATATTTGTTAACAAGGTCCAGTATTTCCAGATTCCAATTTGATTTTTATTTTATTATGTCATGGTGACATTAATGTTTTTGTCTTTTGGAATTAGTATAGATAAATATTTATAATTATAGATAAATGTAAATATTTATAGTCTAACAATATAGATAAATGTTTACCTTTTTAACCCCATTGATTTTTTGGTGGTTGGATATCATATTTCAAAAAAACTAAATGTATATATAGTGTGTGTGTGTGTTTGTGGGGGTGTGCTTGCATGCATGGGTGCTTTTGTTTTTTTCTTTAATGGTAGAATAATTACTATATTATATAGCTCATGGACTGCAATAGTGGCACAACTCAAAAAATCATTTTTTGAGATAAGTGGGTTTAATGTTTTCATTGCTAAGGAAAATGCATAGGGAATGCTTTAGTTTGCTGAAAATAGAGAAAGTAGAACTTGAAGATAATTTCATTTAAGCAAACTAAATCATTTCCTATGCATTTTCCTTAGCAATGAAAACTTTAAACCCACTTATCTCAAAAAATGATTTTTTGAGTTGTGCTACTATTGCAGCTCACGAGCGATATAGTTATTTATAAATTATTTTTTCATGGTATCCCTTCTTTAAAATTGGCTTTGATTAAAATTGTAACTGATGTTTCTTTATTTTATTCCAGGGTGCTGATATTTTTAGTAGTAAAGTAAACATAGAAGTGCAGTGGGCTAATGAAGCAACGATTGCAGCTATTGAAAGAAATGGTGGTGTTATAACCACTGCTTTTTTTGACATTCATTCCTTGTGGATTTTGAAGGATCCTGAATTATTTTTCCGAAGAGGTTATTTTTAGATATTGATTTTTACTATTGTTGATCAGATTTTTAAATTTTATTAAGGACAAATTTTCAGAAATATATCTATGAATAATATTTTTTTTAACTCCAAGAACACAACATTGTGATTGTAGTATGTTACAAATAATTCAATTATTATCTGTAATGAAGATGGAAACATTTCCTTGAGCCCTCATTATAAAGTGTCTCTGAAGGAAATGTAACTACCTGCACTATTAAGTCAGCATATAATGATTGATAAAGAAATAATAATACACAACAAATTAAAATAATATTCAATTTACTGTTTGTTTTTATTTTTCTTCACATGCTTAACTATAATATTTTAAATTTAATCTACAGTTTCTTCTGTTATACATTCAAGAGAACTTTGAAAATCATTTGCATGTAGAATCTCAATGATCATAAGTACAATATTACATTTCTTCGATTTAAATATTTTGTCATTAGATGATTCATAAGAATGACCATTAAATTTGTGATTCATTAGATGTTTGTGGCTTTTTTTTATGTAATGGTTAGAAAAAATATTATATTAATACATAGTTGACATATTAAAGAACTATACCCATCATACTCTGTATGATCTACTATCTCCTTTTTAAAAATGATATCACACTATAAATAATAAAGGTTCATTTTATCATTTGAAGCCTTGGGTGGAAACTTTCTAGCCCTCATGTCCCAAACGAGTTAACCGGTTAACAGATTTTAATACATGTTAGCATCAGGTATAATTTTTTTTTTTTTTTTTTGTAAAAAAAACATGCGGGCAGGCGTTATTGTGATGAAACACACGTATCCCACAAGTCTTTACTATGATCTATCTTCATCTTTACAATGTCCTCAATCGTATTGTAGAACTGCTGAGTTGAGAGATGCCTTATGTATCTAATGTATATCATGACAGCATTTAAGGCACAAGTCTTACATGCCCAAAATTTATATAGTTGTAGTCTAGTCATAGTGTATAACCTGTAATTCATTAGTTTATAAGTTCTATTGTTGATGACCCCATGATTTGCCTACTGCTGTTTTATAAACCTATAAGAATGTCCATGTGTGCTTTGGCTATCACATTTCTGATATAACTATGCCATTTTAATGTATTATCCTCGGCAATCTCTAGCTGTAAAAATTAATCTGTCTCCACTTGTAACTGTTCTGGTTACTAAATTGTTCTTATTAGTAAAGGTGTATAGGGTTATTTTTATGTGTATGATGTTGAGACCATTGTTCTCAACTGCTTGTACATTTTCAATTGTGTCCATTTGGGTCTGAAAGCATGCCCCAGCCAGAGACCAATAGGGTTCACATTTGAGCACAGTTTCCCTTGAACCCTTCACAGCTCCCCTAGCTCCTGTCTCCCAGTCCATCCGGGATCAATGTACAATTGATGCCATAATTGCACAGGTTTATGGGGAAACCCAGTCAGTAGGTGCATCAATGCATGCTCCATGTGTTATCTGGTTGTTCATTAATTTTATCGAGAATTTTAACTTTGTCGGCAACAGTCTTTACGAGATATTATATACTTACAGAAAAAGAGAAAGAGAGGTATGAAAATATGCCGGAGAACTGTGCTAAAAAAAAATTTGATGTAGGTTCAATTCACTCAGCAGAGGCTATGGTAAAACTAAGAAGATATATAAATTTGATAAACACTTATAGGTGTTCTTTTGTTGACCATTGCTGTATATTTTGGAGTGATCGGCATAGATTGGAGGGTATATATATTTGATTCCTTTTTCTCCTCTTTCATTCCTAAGTTTTCAGCTATTAACATTGCTCACAATATTTCTTGATACTTAAAAGTTCAGTGATTGAGGTGATGATTGCCAATTATCCAATAACCAATCTTTTCTCTTGTAATAAGGTTAAAATTTTGTATGAAGTTGATCATAAATTTTTTATTTTCTCATTGTTGAAATCCTATTCCCAGACATTAATTAGTATGTTATTACTCCATTTGTAACATAGTGTATTTTTTATATTTTGTTTATTTAACATTTCAGGCGAACCTATTCCAAGGCGCATGCTTCCCAGCGAAGATGTTATTCTCTATTACTCTAGTCCGGAAAATCGTGGTTATTTAGCTGATCCTGAAAAAATCAGTTATGAGAGACTAGCTTTATCACAAAAATTTGGATATGAACTACCAACTTTATGTAAAAGTGACCCTATGTATAAAGTTCTAATGGAAAGAAAAGATCCAAGACAGATTTTTTATGGTTTAGAACCAGGATGGATCGTAAATTTAGTTGAAAAAGAAATATATAAGCCTAAAGATCAAGAATTATTAAAATATTATAAAACATAAATTATTCCATATAAATATTATTTTATTTATTGTTTTATCAAAATAAAGTCATATTATTTATAAATTAGCTACTATTTATTTTTTATTTCCAATTTTTAATTCCAGAATGTCCTCTGGAACTCCATCCCTCCTCACATCAGACAAGCTAAATCCCTGAAAACATTCAAATATTTCTATTTCCAATACCTCCTTCTCATCCAAACCGACGCTTGCTAACTATCTACCTACTTAGTCAAAAGTTATTATTGCATTACTGGATTCAGTTCTGGAATAATTGAGATTCCTTTTAATACAGATCTCACTTTCCATGAATATAACATTGGGTAATTCTATTGTACATATAAATCTAACCATTGTACCAAAAGATTTTTCTATATTATTTTATTTTTTTCTTATTTAATTTTATCTTCTCTAATCTGTAGAATGTCTTATTTTATTTTCTGTTTATTTAAATATCTATCTACATAGTGTCATTAATCTATTATTGTTTTTCTTTTTTATCTCATTATGTCTCTAACTAAATTTAATTTAGTTATACCTGTACTTATCTGTTATTCTTAAGGGACTTTGTCCCAGAATAAAATTATTTTCTGTTCTATTCTATTATATTCTAAATTCTCCTGATCCTGAATACTTTATTACAAGGGCAATAATTATTGATATTTTGAATATATTTTTCTTATATTCTATTTCCTGTAATCTTTTTGTTAATAATTTTGTCCTATATTACTGTAAATACATTTTTCTTCATGGTAGGTCATGGAGGTAACTATTGTAATTTTACGAGGTGGTAGGTATATTGCAAATTTTAAAATAATTCCTAGAAACTTATTTTGTGGACTTAATTCCAGGCCTATTAGCATATCTCAATTGTACTCATTATATCTCATTTAATTGATGTGACTAATTTTCCCTTCATTTCTGATTTACATTCAACAGCAAAAAAAAAAAAAAAACAGGCACCCAGATTTGGTCTCATAATTTTGTTAAATATGTTGTGAAACGGCACAGAAAAAAAAATGCTTTGATGATGCTTTTTGATAAATACATACCTTTCAGTCTTAAAGGAATGAGTAATTGATTTTTAAAAATAATTCCTATAACTGAAATTTCACAATTTTAATTTCTTCTATGCCTGACAGTAGGGTCCTTCACTGTAGAAAATGTGAGGAATACCCGCTATTAGAAAACCTGATAAAAATGAAGAATAAAGTTTTTAAAAAATTGTTAATTTCTTATTTTTATAATTTCTTGTTAATAATCAATAAAAAATATTCATTTGTGGCAGATTTTGTGTAAACAACTTATAAATAAACCATTTATTACCATAAATTGAGGAGATTTAATGTATTTAACAAGATTATGAGACCAAATCTGAGTGTCTGATTTTTGTTGTTGTTGAGTGTATTTAGGTTTTGTAACTATATGTTTGCACTTGCACAAGGGACTGAGGTGAACTAGAATACATATCAAAGATATGTTTGATTCAAAATAAACATTGTTTTTACTACTTCGATGGATGACTGTCAGTAACTTCCTTTCAAGTAATTTTCTTGAGTAAAATGTTAGTTGTTTAAGATATTGCTGTGAATATTTTACTCAACCAGATTAGTGAGACCTCTCAGTCTCTATGAACATGAAATGATGAACTTACTTATTGTTTCTTACTAATCATGTGTTTAGAGCTCATTAAGGCTACAGACTGAAGATACAGATTAAGGAAATAAGTGACCAACAGACTGGGTTCCCTCATAGAGCTTAGAAGTAAAGTTATGTTACAGAAATTGAAGAAGTTTTTTTGTGGAATTTTTTTTTTTTTTTCTGGTGGTAGCTTAGGTGATGGACAAGTTTTTATTATAGTTTAGCCGGTGTTTTAAGAGGTGCCTCTGGGTGGGAACTGGTAATAGATTGGGATGTTGTGGCTGAAGACATAGGAGAGAGCCTGCACTAGGCGTTATTCTTTAATAAGTCAGCACAATCGAAAGACTTCAGGAGTATTTTCGTTTTGCGATATATATCATATTAGCCGCAAATTATATTTTGTTCCATTCACATCTCTTTGGATAAAAAATAACGATTGTTAACGATGCAATATACAGGTCAAGGTATCTATTCCAAATTGTACTACTTTAATTGGTAAGCTGAGCACTTAATTCATTGTATGCGTGTAAAATTTCGTTGGCCAGTTTGAAAATTATTCAAACTTTAAAGAGGCTTTTAAAAAAATTCTCAAATATCCTTTTGTAGTTTTTGCATATCCTTGTTGCTTGGTATAAAGGCTTTGATTTGCCATGAATTTTCACTGCGCCTGGACTGTTTTATTTTATTTTATTTATTTTTTTGAGAAAGCAAAAATTAGGCCAATGGCCAGTTTGCTGAAATATGTTTTTCTCACAAAAAATCAGATCAAATAGCTGTAGTCACTTATAAACTACATTCATTTAACGCCGTGGAAGAGTCTAGCCACAATTGGAAATAGAAATATCTACAACTAGTCGGTTATTTTGCTTCAAATTCAATTAAAAATTAAATGAGGTCGATAGGAGTCGTAATATATTTCGTCAGGGATATGCCTCTTGACTTTAGCAAGAACTTCAATTGCCAACTATTTCCGAAATCAGTGCAGTCAAACTCGGACCAAGCCGAACACGCGAGTTACAGCAGACACTTACCAGATTTCCTAGAATCCTAGCTCAGCCCGATAAATCCCTATATATACCCCTACCTTCTAACCCTTAGGAAAGTCTAGTGGAAGTAGGCCAGTAGTGTAGTAGTTCATAGCTAATTAGTATATTAAGTTTAATCATTTTGTTTAAACATTTTTGTAAATTTTATCAATAAAATTCTTTTAAAAAACTTATTTTATGAAGAAACATATATAACTGGCGCCCGGAATCGTGACTCGAATATGATCTTGGTTATTGAAGACGTCTGGCGTGGCCTTTTACCCCGCCAAGTATTCATCAACCTGGACATCACTCCTATCATAAGTAAGAGTTACAACATAGAATTAACTATTCTTGCTATATATATAATTTTAACGTTAACTCAACATATTATTTAAATTACTTAAGTATATTTTAAGTATAATTACATATAAGTATCTTTTAAATATAATTCCATATAAGTATATTTTATAGATTTATTATATATATTTTTTCATTTAATTTGTAAACATTAAATTCATTTTTCTTCTAATATGGCAACAATTAGTCACGAACTTCGTCGCGAAGATTACGACCACATCCCTTGTTTCAATGGTAATCCAAACGAATTATTATATTTTATTTCATTGGTAGAAAGCGTTTTTAATTTAGTATGCAATGATAGAATTCAACAAATAGAACTAAATCACCTCTATTTATTGAACAAAATCAAAAGTAGATTAACCGGATCTGCTCAATCATTAATATTAACACAAAATATTACGACTATACCAGATTTATTGACAATCCTTAAACGAAATTTTGCAGATAGTAGATCATTTGAATCCCTCAAAGCCGAAATTTACTCAACAAAACCTCACCCAAAAGAAAACCCTACTGACTTCTTAAACAGATTAGGAAACATAAAACATTTAATTTTCGCCAAATTAAAACTTGACGGATTAGATGGAGAACCCCTAACCTCATCAATTTCTTACTTAGAGAAATAAATAATTTACTATATGTATTCTTGCTCCCCATGGCAATTAACCAATCACATCATGTCTTTCGACCCTGGCAATTTAGAAGAATTCAGAAAAGTTTTAAACATGAGATGTCCCTTCATTATTGATCAATTATACAAAAACAAAAATCACAATAATTATCACAATCAGAAACCCTTTCAAAAACCCCAAGATCATAGCAAACCTTTTTTCCCTCAACAACAACAACAACTAAATCACCAACAAAATAATTTCAGAAATTTCCAGAATCAGAAAACCCCTAGTTTCCAAAAACGGAACTTTAATAATTTTCAAAAACAAAACTTTAACAACTTTCAGAGACCCAACTTTACTCATAACCAACAACCTAATTATCACCCAAATGACATGAGACACCCTTTTAATCAAAATCATCCCGAACCTGTAACAAGAGATTCCCAAAATACCGTTTCAATGCGAACGTGGAACAGACCTAATACTAAAAATATGATTTCTCCATATGAATTAACACATGTGGAAGACCAACAAACTAACAGTAACAATGATAATATAATACCAAGTTTAATTGAAAAAAAATGAGAGACTAGAACAGCAACTAGCAACACAGAATCAAAATCAAATACTAATCCAAAGACGAACCAGATACCTCTCCTTTCATAATAAACTCACTGCTCATCCAAATCCACTTGTTGCACAACTTGCTTCCCATTCCATTCCTGGCAATCCTCCGAGGCGTCTGAAAAGAAGATGGCCTCGTGATCTTCTTTTGTAAATATTCATTAGAGTACTACCAATGGGTAGTTCCTCTGCAAATTGTATTCATGTCATTATATCTCATATATACCGCATATTTACTAGATGTGTTTTGTAATACAGTTGTAAATTTCTATTAATAAAAGAATAAAAAAAAAAAAATCCAAAGACAGGAACAAGAAAGACAAGATACTTTTTTCGGTACAGCCAACAAGAGCAGTTGTGTAAGTCCGGACGAACATTAAACTTTGATTTAAATATAATAAATAAATCTCTACCCTATTATAGAGATGAATTAGACAAAATTTGGCTTATTGATACTGGCTCATCACAAAATTATGCGAATCCCGAAATTATAAATTCTAAAATACCGCGAATAAAAGAAAATTTTACAGTTATAACACCGGCAGATAGAAAAAATGGAACTGAATATATATTAGTAAATTTAAAACCTCATTTCGGCATAGATAAATATATAAAAGTATACCTCCTCAAATTTTCGGACAGATATAATATATTGTTAGGTAGTGAAACCATTAAGGAATTAAGGAGTTACATTTCGAAGAAAACTTTTTAATATGTAAAGACAAAAAAATTAAATTAGAAGATAAGAAAATAACTTTAAATAAAGGAGTCAATTATGTTAAACTAAAAGTAAATAATAAAAGTAACTTAAAAAATGGTATAATTAAAGAAAATAATAATGATAATTATTGAATAAAGGAAGGTTTATATAATATAGAAAATAATGAAGTTAAATGTCTCATCGTTACTCCTGAGCTTATGACCATTTGTCCCGAGCCAATAGACATCGATGAAGTAGAAATAATTGAAAATGAAAAATTAAAAAACAATAATAAAAATAAAAATATGAATAAAGATATTAATCATTTAATCAGAACTTATCATATGAATCAGGAAGAAAAAAGAGAAATTACAAACTTATTAAACAAATACCCGAATATAATTAAAAAGGAAAATGAAATGTTTAGTTCGACTTCCATTTTAAAACATACTATTAGGACAAAAGATGAAAACCCCGTTTACAATAGAAATTATCGGTATCCCCAAATTTATAAAAAAAATGTTGAAATTTAAATCGATAAATTATTAAAAGAAAAAATTATTCAAGCCTCTAACTCCCCATATAATTCGCCCATTTGGGTTGTTCCTAAAAAATTAGATGCATCCGGAAAACGTAAAATGCGTATGGCCATTGACTACCGTAAACTGAATGAAAAAACAATTGACGACGAATTTCCTTTACCAAACACGGAGGACCTTTTAGCAAAAATAGGACGAGCTACATACTTTAGTGCTTTAGAATTATCATCAGGATTCCATCAAATTGAAATGGATCCCGACTCCGTACCAAAAACAGCTTTCAGTACAGAAAACGGACATTACGAATGCCTTTTGGACTAAAAAATGCTCCCCCTACTTTCCGAAGAGCGATGAATTTAATATTCTAAACACCTTAGTATACATGGACGGTATTATAATATTTTCAGACAACTTAGAAGAACATTTGAAACACTTAAAACAAGTCTTTGACTTACTAGACAAATACAACCTGTTGATGATCATCATGAGTCAAATCAGTGTTTCTTCCGTCCTAAAGGTAACAAAAATCAAAATAACAAGGTTGGTTTTCTCGTATCCTCTACTGAGAATAACAATACATTTGTCATAGACTCAGGCTGCTCCACGCATATGACCTACGAGTTTAGCCTGTTAGTTGATGTTAAACCGATACATAATGAAATTGGTGTAGCAAAGGATGGTCAGAAAATGCTAGCTACTTTTATTGGGGACATTGATTTTGAAAATTTTATATTGAAGGATGTCTTGTACGTTAAAGATTTGTCCAGAAATTTAATATAGGTCAATAAAATTACTAAATCTGGAGCTAGTGTTGAATTTAAAAATCACATGGTACTTATAAGGAAAGGTGAAGCCGTTATAGTAGGATAAAAGAATTCCGAAGGTTTATATGAGCTACAAGAACCTGGCGTTAAAAATGAATCTCTTATTAGTAAAACCATAGACAATACTTTGACCTGGCATAGGAAACTTGGGCACCTAAGTTTTACAAATCTAAAAAGGTTATCTTCTCTTTCAACGGGAATGTTCATAAACACAAAAGATAAACAGAAAGTAGACAATTCTTGTGATACATTTCTTCGAGCTAAGTTTACGAGAAAACCTTTCGGAAGACATCGAACTAAAGCGACCCGTCCATTTGAAATAATACACACAGATGTAGTTGGTCCGTTTGAAGTAGAAACGTGGGATGGATATAAGTATTTTGTTACCTGCATGGATGACTATACTCACTTTGTGGCTGCTTTCTTAATAAGAGGAAAATACGAAGCATCAGGTGCACTTATGTCTTATATCGTAGAAATTGAGAACAAATGGCAAACAAGAACTCTTACAGACTATGGGATGATAAAAGGAGTAAAATAATCTACTCGAGGGATGTTCAATTCACCAATTCTGTCCAGGATAATGATGTAGAAAAACCTAATCCCAAGACAATATGGTTTGATGATTTTGACTCATCTGATCAGGAAGCTGCAAGGTTGGAAGAAGAAGACCAGGAAGCTGTAGGATTAGAAGAAGATGAGCAGGAAGAACAAAATCAGCATGAAGAAGAAAATGTAGAACCAGAAGAAAGAGATGAGGAATCGGAAGAAGGAATTACAGAACTCGGAAGAGGTAAAAGAGAAAAACGCTTATCCAAAAAATTGAACGACTACATCCTCGGTGAAGATAGTGACCCTGAATTGGCCTTGCTCACCTACAAGGAAGCTGTAGCTGGAAAAGATTCCGACAAATGGAAGAGGGCAATGGCTGAGGAGATGCTTTCTTTGGAGAAAAACCAAACTTGGACTCTTGTTGACAACTTTCTTTATATATCTTAATAACAATTTTATTTTTTCTAATATTTCTGCTTGCTCTACATCAATATGTTATATTCAGACTACAGCATTCTACTCATCCCCTGCAGAACACAGCAGCAGAACATGAACCTATGGACGTCGATGAATCTGAACCAACTTAATTAACTTTTTTCGTGAGGACACTTCAAACTTAAGGAGGGAGGAGTTACAGCAGACACCAGATTTCCTAGAATCCCAGCTCAGCCCGATAAATCTCTTTATATACCCCCACCTTCTAACCCTTAGGACAGTCTAATGAAAGTAGGCCAGTAGTGTAGTAGTTCCTAGCTAATTAGTATATTAAGTGTAATCATTTTTTTAAACATTTTTGTAAATTTTATCAATAAAATTCTTTTTAAAAACTTTTTTTATCAAGAAACATATATAACTCGCGGATGACCGTAAACCCTTTTCGAAGAATCTTTCAATAAAACCAGAAAAAAAAAAAAAGTGAGTAAAGGATCTTGTTCTGAATACTTCATCTGTTGAATTACCTTTTCCTGCAGAGATATCTGGACCATCTTTGGTTGAAGAACGAAATCGATAAGTCCTTTTCAAGTTTTAGCTTTATGCATAGACTTATGTATTTCCGATAGAAATTCTATCGCTATTGCTTCTATTCATTAGCTTTTACGAAAAATGAATTTAATTTATTGGATAAATGAAGGACAAGAACTCCTGCAACTAATATTAAAGAGCGTATTAAAAATTGCAGGTTTGGAGAAGGGTAATGAGTTCAAACTTAAATGTGAATGGGGATTCGATAACATTTTCGGTCATGACTATTATAAACAAATGTTTAAAAATGCAACAATCTCTGATAAATATATTTTTTTTAAATAGCTATGGTGGCTCTGAAATTGGTATAAGTGAGGAATGGAAATGTTGCTTGAAGGTAAATTTACGTTCATCGTCAACCATATATTGCAAACCCATAAATATAAATAAACCATATATTGCAAATAACTGCAGATCTAATGCGTGACAAGAAAACGGCAATGAAAGATAAAATTTGCCACCTCCAAACCTTTCAAATTAAAGAAAGCGAAATTTACACGGTTAGTTTTGAAATGTTCACAATGCTGAATGGTAGAGTTAATAAAAGCTATAAAAATAAAACCATTTTATCTGGAACAAACGCTATGGAACAAAAAAACGTATATGTTTCATTTGCGGGACCATCTATGTACCTACCCCAAAGGAGACGAACATTGAAAACCGTCCATCTGATGATGAGCAATATCGCCTCTAATCTGAGAAATAATATAAGATAGTATGGGCTGATCTGGGTAGTTGCCTCTTGTTTAAATAAAAAAATATTAGAAAAAATAAATATTTTACTTTAATTCCAAAAAAAAAAAAAAAAAAAAAATCACTACTTATCTTCTTCATTAACTCAAACACATCCTAAATTAGCTCGAATCGCAACATTAACGCTAGTATTAAAAACTTGCACCAAGAATTTCATTTTGCTACCATAGGAAAAAAAAAATTGTTTTTTTTAATAATTATCTTGCCATAAATATTTATAGGTGCATTTTCCGGAACCATGTTCATAGAACATTTTTTGTTCAGCCTGCAATTTTCTAGATTTTGAGGGTTTACGAATTTTGGCCAACCTCACTCTATGTTCGAAACACTGTGCATTGTCTGAAAATGAATTTAAGAGAAAAATAGAGAGAGAAATTAAAGGCCGGTTCTACAAATTCAAGTTTTCTTGTCTTGGTGCAGGTAAAACGAGTCGCTTAGTACTTAGTTTCGGACAGTACAAATGTCTCACGTTTAATAAATAATATTAATATGAATATAAACCAGGTATGGATTAAGGTAAAAACCAGGAAAATCTCGAGAATTATGGGTGTTACAATACTTTCGACAAGAGGTTTATATAATACAGTATTAAGCTATATTTATATCCTACGAAAGGTGGAAAACTAATAAGTATGTTCTACACGTTAATAAGATTTAAAATATTTACTTTTATTATTATTTTTTTAAACATAATAATTTTATTCACAACTTAGTCCAGTCAATGAGTGCTGAAATGAGGAGTGTAGAGTGCATGGAATATGCGATAATTTTTTACTTCATAGCTTCGTTAGGAATAGTTAAAAGGTTAACATACTAAAAGTCCCCGCCCCTAGAGGGTGAGCTAACGGTGGGGGGAGGGGAGAAGTTCAATTTTTTTGGTATTTCGATTATATCTTTAAAACTGTTAACTCTAAAAAAATTTGTTTCAGATAAATATAAAATATAATAAAATTTCCTATTAAATTGATTCCATGTAAATTTGTCGTGATTCTAACCGTTTACGAGATATTCGCTATTGAAAATCGGTTCTCATTTGGCTACAGTTCAGAAACTAATAGTTCGATCCGAATTTTCTATTTTTTATCTGAATGCTCCTTAAATTTGCTATAAGAACCTATATATTAAATTTTGATCAAGTCCTATTAAATACCTATATCAGCACGTTAAAAACCGCTTACTATTTTGAAATCCAAGTTTTTTGGAATAGTTTTCACTATAACTCCAAAACTTTTGGGTTGAAATGTTAGTATTTTTTAAATATGCGTTTTTTTGGCTAGTCCATAAATTTGGAATGCAAACGTCCAGATGGGTTTTAACAAGTAACTGTAAATGTTAAGTTTCTGTTTTAAAAATAGTTTTGAGTGTTTTTGTAGTATGGAGTATAATAGTCCCAGACAGCTGTAATGTCTGTTTTTTTGTCTTGACATGTGGGCCCCATGTCAATCTTCTATCAAGCGTAAGTCCTAAGTATGTCACTTTTTCAGTTTGATGTAAAGGTTGGTTGTCAATGTAAACAGGCGGCAGGTCAAGCATCGTGGTGTAAATCTAATATGAAGTGATTTGTCATAATTCAGTTTTATTTTCCATTTCTTACACCAAGTTTGAATCTCTTTGAGGTTGTGTTAAAGTGTTAAGGTTTGTTTGTGTTGAGTCCGCGTCTCTAGTCATGATCGCAGTGTCATCTGCGTAAGTAGCAGTTAATACTTTATTGTTCGTCGGTATGTCATTGGTATATACTAAATAAAGAAAAGGTGCTAGAATTGAACCTTGAGGGACTCCTACTAAAATAGGTTTGATAGAGAGATATCCGAGCCTTGCCGAACAGAGAAAAAGCGGTCTGAAAGAAAAGATTGTAAGATAAGGTAGTAACGGTTTCAATTTTACTAGTAACCCCTGGTGCCACACATATTCTTGAACAGAGCGATAAAAGGCTAATAGATCTGTAAGAAGAAGGTGTGTATTTGTTTTTTAACGGCTTATAAATCATTAATATCAAGAAATATGTTTCCATTGTAGCGGAATTTTGTTGTTCTGAGAATGGCGTTATAAAGGGTGTAAGAAAATAGGATTGATAAGGAGCCCACAGTAAGAGCATTAGGGGCCATATTGGGGGCATACGGTCTGTGTTATTTGGTTCAATTTGCTGATAAGAGGTCGGACAAGTTTGTTGAGATTACTTAGAGCAGAAATAAGTTCTGATGGGCCAAATTAGCAGGCGGTGCCTGACAGGCCCGGAACTAGGGAGGGGCAGGGGGGCATGTGCCCCGGGCGGCAGATTTTAGGGGGCGGCAAAATTTGAAAAGTTAATAAGAAAAGTAGTAATAAGGTAAGTTATTAATAACCTTTTCAGAACAATAATAATACAATCGATATTGTTTAATTTTATTTTTTTCTTCATAATTTATAAACATTATTATACCGTACTACGGAAGCATTGTATTTTAATGGTGTGGGAGGGTTGGGGGTAGGGGGTGGCAAACTGATCTTTGCCCTCCCTGACAAATCTCCTAGTTCCGGCCATGGTGCCTGATATATACTTACATGATTCATGCCAGACCAAGTCTGTTGTTGCTGAACCATAATATTTGAATGAATATGTTCTTAATAGTTCGGTTCTGGAACACTGGCCTGCTGTTGTAGAAGGCGATTTTGCAAAGGTGGAAACTGCCTTGGGTTAGGAGAATGCTCTACCACCTGTTGAGGATGATTTCTGTTGCTGCGTTAAGCTCGTAATGCTCTGAAGGTCTGGCATCCTCTGTAATTAACAGGAGGAGTAAAATATTTATTACTGAAAAAACATTAAGATGGCTCAGAATAAGATGTTTGTTTGTTTTAATTTTGAACTCAAAATACATAGGGATAAAAAACAAAAATAATAATAATAGTAATGAGGAGAGCATAATGCAAATGGTTATACTGGTAAACAAACTTTCAATATCAAAGGAGACTAGAATGAAATTGTCATGATAGTTAAAGGATAGTAGTATTTCACGTAGGTGGAAGGAATTGTGGATATCAAGAGAGAGGGGAGGAAAAATATAGTAAGCTTAAGGGAAGGTGAATTGATGTTGTAAGTAATAGGACGGAGAGGGGTATGGGGTTTGTGGATTTAAGGAAGACCACACAAACAAGAAGCTACGGAATTATAGGATATTAGGTTTCTAGAAGTAGGATAATTAATCTATTTAGATTCTAAAAGGGATTTAATGAGAGGGTTGTATTTAGTGATTAGGGAAGGAGTATGATTTGGTTTGGTGGGAAGATAAGTAGTGGGGTCAGAGAAGAGGTCTTATAACATTTTTTCGTTACAATCAGATCAGTCCAGTTTTGTTGCCTTTATTGCTTTAGTTACAATAATGTGATCGTCTGATTTTCAGAAGGATGGGTAAAGCATAGGTCTTTGAAGAACTGAGGAGAAAGGGTGTTGAAGGTGATTAGAGATAATATTGTTGAAAAGATGCTCGACGATTCTCAATCTCCATCCGTACATTTAACAAGGTCATCTCAGTAAATTTATTAAGATCTGTGAGTAATTTTTAGAGATGGTCAATTTTTGACTGGGGAGTTACAAAGTTGGGACTTAGACTAAGAATATTCGAGACAGGAGAGGGTAATTCAATGTTTATTTAATGTTGTGGACCCAGTCTTGGTCCCCTTTAGGAATTTTATAGCGTAGTGAATTTTGGTAAATTTGGTCAAATTATTTGATCAGTCTTAACTTTTTTGGGGGGGGGGGTGAATATATGAAGAAATTCTAGTAATTAAGTTTTTTAAATTGACCATAATGGTTTCATCAACATCTGAATGTAGGATATGAGTGAGGAATGAGATTTTTTGTTTAAGGTTACGGATGTTGAGGATGATTTCGCAGATTAACAGGTAACTAATTAGGTCTAACAGGGATTTTTTTTTTAAATTTAAGAGATGAACGAGCAAACTTTGAGGAGAA
Source organism: Euschistus heros (assembly GCA_003667255.2). NCBI lineage: Eukaryota > Metazoa > Arthropoda > Insecta > Hemiptera > Pentatomidae > Euschistus > Euschistus heros. The sequence goes on along the minus strand of RCWM02000251.1, from coordinate 960,018 downwards.
GGGTTTGAAAATGGTGACGGTACTCGATGAGTTTTCGATGAATTTAGGAAACACTGTATGGGATCGACATTAAAGGAGGACATTTTTTTTAGCGAGGTTTTTTGGAGGCGTCATAGGCGGTTGAAATGGGGTATTAGATGGGTAAATGTAGATTTTAATGGGGAAAAGGATATGTTGGATTCAGTAGAAGAGAGGTGAAAAATAAAAGAGGGTTGGGAAGTTACAATAGTATAAATTGTATTGATAGGCAGAGTGGGAAAAACAACGTTGGTTGAAGTGCTTTGTGAAATAGCTGGAAGTAGTGGAGGTGACGTAGGATGATAATGAAGTTGATGTCCAGTAATCGAGAAATGTTGGAGTCTAAACACTGCAGCAGATCGGTGGAAGAATCACATTTGGTTTTTTTGGTGAGCTCGAAGGTTTCGATTCATGATGAAAATGCTATGATTGACTGGATGATATAGTATTTGAGAAATAGTCAGGGATACAGTCAGGTATAATTAACACATCTAAGTTTTTTTATTGAAACGTTTCGAGGTCTTCTTCAGGGTGATTGTGTTCTAGTTGAAGACATGGCCAACAATGATAATAATTATATAAATAAAGTAATAACATTAATAGTAAATCTTCAAAAATAGTAATAGTAGGTCATGCAAAATGGAATCGGTTTTGTGACGTCATCATAAAAATGCACAAATGAACTTTTGTGAATATTTAAAAGTGGAGAGAACCTCGGTTCCCTGGAAACAGTGCTTGTGATGTACTTACTATCAAATCTTTAGTGTTTGTTTTGAACTGGCGTGAGGGTTTATCTGACCGGGCCAATTTGAGTAGCGTTTATTTTTAAACAATGCCTAGTAAAAAAAAGAAGTATAATGCAAGATTCCCAGCCGTAAGTAGTTGTCAAATGTATCTGTTTACTTTTTCAATATATCAGTTTAAAACTAGTTTTATTTAGGGAAGAATAAAAAAAATAATGCAGACTGATGAAGAAGTTGGAAAAGTAGCTCAAGCTGTACCTGTCATAATTTATATCCTTTTTTAATCCAAAACAAATTAATTAATTTCTTCTTAGTGGTATCATGATGTTATGTTTTCGCTGTGAGTCTTCCTGTTATGAATTCTTTTTTAGGAGAAGTGGTTAATATTAGGAGGCCAGGACCTACCAAAGGTTGTAGCACCACAGAGAAGAAGAAGAAGGTTAATATTTTTCTGGTTTTCTTTTCTTCTTTGCTAATGTTTTTTTAAGTTAGTATGTTTGGTGAGCATTATTAGCTAATTAAGATTCTAATTGTAATATTCTACCAAAGATATTTTAAAAGTTACAATCATGCATTTCAAAAAATATTTCAGTAAAAGTTAACTAAACATTCATCTGACATTCTTTAGGCATCTCATGTGTGACTGTGTTTTTTAACCCTGGAATACTAAACCTCAATTTAGGTACCTTATTACTAAACCTTCGTCATTGTGACGAACAGTGCCTAAAAATTAATTAAGAGGGTTGTGAAGGAAACAAGAAGAACAAATAATTATCAATTTAACATTTTTATTGATATAACATTAAAAACATGCACATTTTGTTCCGAATATTATAAAAGTGAATATATAAATAAATTCTTATTCGGACAACATCAATACTCCAAGTTTTTCCAGATCTCACGAAGTTAGACGTTTTCCATTTCTTTCCGTTTTTTCCCTCTAATTCTTCAAGGCCTGTTTGAAGCACATATTTACTTGAACCTCTCTTTTGTACTTCCGAGCAGCTCTTATCTTCATCAAGTGGTGGGTGTTCTTGGAGACTTTCGCTTTCTCTTCTTTCCAGAATCTTGTTTTTTTTTCTCTCAGGTTTCAATTTCCTCGATTAATTCAGCAACTTTCTGGGTTTCATGGCAATCTGAATCAGATTCTGTGGAATAATCGGAATCATAAGACAATTGGTCTATTTCCATATCACTTTCAAAATCAGACTCTTCTGAGACGATTCCTTCCTCCATTTCCCGCATCACTTACTAAACCTCTTCAGGGGTTAAATCAATACAGGAGAATTTCCAATACACGAATTGTCTATGTTTAGTAAAATCTTAGGTAGCATTGTGCATTGGTTGTGGATACGCATTACGCAATTGAAAGAATGTAGGTATAGCAAAATGAAAGTTATAGCAAAACTTTCAAAAATTTAGTAAATCAAAAAATAAGATAATTTTGTACAAATAGCTAAGAAAACAATAATATGTTTAAATTTTGTATTTATTTCAAGCTATAAAGTATAAATCAGTTAAAGTATAAAGCTAGTCAAAAAATATATTAAAAAGTTGAAGTTCTATTACCAGATCGCTAAAATAAATTAGATTAGTTATTTATAGAAATGATTTTAAATTGGAATTAAAATAATAGATAAAATGTGTGTACTAATTGTGAAAAAGTTAATTAATAATAATTATTTAACTTGTATTGCTAAACCTTCGTACAGATGCATTGTTACTAAACCTTAGTCGAAATGACGGACACATTTTATTTGTAATACTAAACCTTCGTTGAACAGATGATGTATCTTTTATTTAGACTTAACTGGTTAAAGCCCTAAGAGTTGAGCGGTCCTTGCTCCTACTTGGTTCAAAAGGCACTGAGCTGGGGAAAGCACTGCTATAACCTGAGCCTCTTAACTTTACCTGCAAAGGTAATACCAACAATTTTTCGGCACAGGTAGTCGAATCGTTACACTGCTCTAGATGAGACTTCATCAGGACCAAAACAGGACTTCCATGCTGGGCCAATATACTTATCTTTAGGTGTAATGTGTTTTTTGTTAAAATTTTGGTTTATTTCATTGAACCTATTGGAGAAAATTATAAATGTGGGGAATCATTTGCCTGAAGCATCCTGTAGATTGAGATTAATAGTTATTTTTAAAGTATTGATTTGGAGCAGAATTCCTATGCTATATGTTTCTAACCAAATCGATCTGTAATCGAAACATTTTCCTGGCTGTCATGAAGAAGTTGATAAGTCTGAATTGTGTAGTTAGATGCTGCAAATTTGTTATTGTTTTTCTAACTCCTTTAATTACTCTAAAATTACCATTAATTGCCCCAAAACAGATTATTTGAAGCCTTATCAAGAAGCACAGCCTAATAATTTTTTTACAAAACATTTTAGGTATCAAAAGTCAAGCTTTTAAGTCACTAAACTCTTTTTAAAGGTGCTTCGACTTATTGACTTCTTTTGGATTACCACAGATTTGATCCTTGAGTGTGCACCAAAAAAATTGTTAAACCCCCTGGCATGACTCAAAACCTGCCTGTTTTCCACTGAACTGAGGTGTTGAATTTTTTTCTTGTCATACATAATATTTGAATTAAAAAACTGGTTTTTATTCACATATTTAAATGTTTATTATATTTTTTCCAGAACTATAAATATCTTCTTATACTGTTTATATTATTAATAATAAACCCTTTATGGTTTTTCTTTTCATCTTTTTATGCAATAGTTAATATCATTAGTCCTAAACAGGATTAACTCCAGCAAGCAGTGCAAAATCAAATCACTGAGGAGACATTGATGGGCAACTGGTGAAGATTTACCTGTGGCTATTGTACCCATGAGTAGGGTTACTTCATATAAAAACAATGGAAGCAATCTTGCCTTGTCTGCCTGTTATGATGATTTGACCTAACTGTGCCTGCTAGTGTGAATTCAATTGAACACTATTGTATATTACCTATATCAATTAATTTGTTAATTTATTCTGAGATACAATACCTTGTTCAGAAGCACTAAATCCTATAAATTCCTTAACATGATATACCTCGTACATTAGAGTTGTTTGTGGAATCTTTAATTACTAAGACTATGGAGATTACTACTATGAAGAATGCTCGAACGTTAAGTCCACATCACATGTATGTACTTTGTTCATAACGTAGCTGTCATTATTTACTTTTATTATTGGTATCACTTTTATTTTGGTGCTTTTCTATTGCAGGAAACAGTGTATTTTATCAGAAAATCGATTTGATTTTTTAAGAGATCTTGTAAAGAGTGTACCAGAAGTATCAGTTTCAGATGACGATTTAGGATCATATTCTGACAATTCTTCATCAGTACATCCAGCAGCAAGGTAAACTCTTGAATCAAAATGGGGTATTGTGGTTTCTATTTAAATCCAATATTTCTGACTGACTCACTAACTTATTCATCATATTACATTAATTTATCACATTTGTACCTTAAAGCTATCTCGCATTGAGATTCTTTATTATTTATCTGAGTCAAGGCTGCATCACAGATGTCCCACAATATTAAGCCAAAAATCTTGTGCATATACAACAGAGTTTTTGAACTCTTCTTGAAATGGGATTCTTTAGTTCAATGTATCAAAATATTTTCATTACAAATGTGCATGTGCATGAAAATTGGTGTCTGGGGGATGCATCTTCTCTATATTATAAAGAAAGACCAATATTCAAATTTATGACCTAGTTGCCAAGGAAATGAAGTGCAACTGCTTCAGATATAGCCAAAAATCCACACTTTAAAAGCTACAGTTCATACGAGTACATAGCTTAATAGATTGTTTGGAGGGACCCAATTATTCAAAAACATTAAATGAGGTTAAAAAATGAAATTATATTATTTTTTTTTTTTTTTTTAAGATTTATTCAATTTTAGAACAATAAAAAAGAATAAACAGTTAATTTAAATATGTATGCTTGCTCTGAAAAGAGCTAAAAGGCCAGTTCTGGAGGGAATATAAAAGGCTTGGATTCAGGGAAGAATCAAATTTCTCTGAAAAACAAAAGGTAGTCTAGATATGAATGTTTCCTGTTCCTATTGCATCTAGCATCTGAGTTAAATGAATTTTAGGAACTTTAGAAGTATATCTTTTATTTTATTTCATTTTATCTGTTGTGTAGTTAACATTTTTATTTTACTTTCATTGATTGGTTATTATATTAATGGATTCATAGCCATCCATATGACTTATTGCCCTTAAGATTGCAATATAATAACAAACAAAAAGGTGTACCTGAGACTTGTAATTGAATATACCACTGACGAGGAAATTTTGTGTGACAAAAAGCCTGAAACTGATCCTATATAATATGTTTTCTCCTTCAATAAATGTTTCCGAACCTTTTTTAGTAGATAATCAAAAGGTAGAGAGATCCTATTCAAGTTTTTAAAATCTATTTCTTTGTGTTTATTAAATTTTAATATTATTAACTTAATAAAAATCCCTAGAGCCATAGGACAACTTGGCAAGCACTATATTATCAGTGAACATCATGAATGAAACTGATTAGATCTTACAAATTAGATTTATACTGGTGCTGACACAATTCTTTGAATTGGGGCTTTGCGACAATATTGTGAAACAAAAAGTCAGACGCAGCTCTGTTATGGATTGCTACTATGTATCAGTGCGTATGAGGCTTTATGAGCTAGTGAATTGAATTTAAGTTTTTCTATTCAGATCTGTTTTCCTTTTTATTTTTGTTTAGTTTTATTAAAAATAATGATGTATCTGGTATATTTTATCCCTACCTAGCTTTCGACTTCACAGAAATAATCAAAAAAAAAAAAATTTAATGGTAGCTATATTGATTAATAGTAATACCTTAATAAAAAAAACTATTTAAATTCTAATTCTTGTACATGAAAAAAGGAGTATAAATAATTATGATGTAAATGAATAAAGAAAAAAAAGAAAACAGAGGACTGTGATGATCGAGTGCATCAGGATGAGGGTCTCAGAGCGATTTATAAAGAAAACCTTGGGTTTGATACCCACCAGAGACATTTGATATTTACTTTGTATTTTATAAATTTGCTTAAAATTAAAATTCATAAAAAAACAAAAAACAAACAATCTTTTTAAATACTGTTATTATGTTCATATATTATAGTTGAAACAAGACTAGATCATATAAATAAAACATAGCTCTGCTGTACGATATATTTCATAAGAGTTTTATATTGCTTTCAAAATAGTTCAGGAATCAGATCAGAGTGTCAAAATAACCTTGCTTAATGTAAATTCATTACTGGTCAATAGCTGTTGGCTGCCCTGCGCTAAAATTTAAAAGTTTTATATCTTTGTTAAAATTTGTTTTTAATTGAATACCAGAAAATCAATATTGATTATTTTCATTCAAAGTCAGATGGATTCGAAAGTTTAAAATTGTGTTAGATTTCTTAAAACCCATTATTTTAACTCTAATGTAATATATTTATTTTACTACAGTTATTTACATTAATATAGGTGGTGTTTTAATGTGTTTTTGTGTAATATTTACATAACTTATAAATTAATGTTATTTTGTTCAAAAAGTGTTGACAATTTCCCTATTCATAATAATTAAAAAATATAAGGTAAAAAAATATATATATATATATATATATATATATATATATATATAATAAATAATGATTTTTTTCTTTTCAAAATTACTTTTCAATTTGTATTAAAAAACAGAAAACCTGTATAACTTTTGAAAGGAAAGAAAGATTTAAAAAAAGAAAATGAATTATTGTTAATTTGTGTATACCAGGTATGCAAGTTTAAAATGTCGTTTTAATTCCAATAGAATGCGCTCTTAGCCTATTGAAGGATTTGCTTATCTCTAAACGCTATTTTGTTTGTTAGTCATTTGTTTACAAAAGTCAGTTGTTTTTAAGTCGTTTACGTGGACGTATCATACCTTTCTTTGGTGTTAAAAATGTCTAATTTTAAGCCAAATAAAGAGCATTTGCGGCATGTCATGATTTTCTTATTTAATCAAAAGAAAAAGGCATCTGAATGTCATCGAATTCTTGTTGAGACTTATGGCGATGTTGCTCCAACCGTCAGGACATGTGAACGTTGGTTTCAAAGTTTCAAACGTGTTGATTTTGATGTTACTGATCAAAAACGAGAAAATCGACCAAAAAAGTTTGAGGACTTCGAATTGCAATCTTTATTAGACGAAGACAATACCCAAACCCAACAAATGATGGCAGAACAGTTGAATGTCACTAGGCAAGCCATTTCCGATCGCCTGAGAGCTATGGGAAAGATTCAAAAGGTTGGAAAATGGGTTCCACATGAATTGGACGAACGACAGATGGAAAAACGAAAAACTGTGTGCGAAATGCTGCTTTTACGCCACGAAAGAAAGGTTTTTTTTTGCATCGAGTTGTAACTGGCGATGAAAAATGGATTTATTTTCAGAATCCCAAACGAAAAAAAAAATCATGGGTAACGCCAGGACAACCATCCACATCGAGTGCAAGACCGGATCGTTTTGGGAAGAAGACAATGCTGTGTGTGTGGTGGGATCAGAAGGGAGTAGTCTACTACGAGCTTCTCAAACCCGGGGAAACAGTCAATACCGAGCGCTACCGACAACAAATGATCAATTTGAGTCACGCATTGATCGAAAAAACGCCCAGAATGGGCTCACAGGCACGCCAAAGTCATTCTTCAGCATGATACGCTCCTGCACATTCAGCAAGATTGACTAAGGAAACGATTTATTCGCTTGGTTGGGAACTCCTACCCCACCCGCCGTATTCACCTGACCTGGCGCCTTCTGATTATCACCTCTTCTCATCGATGGGACACTCATTGGCGGAGCAACACTTCAACAATTTCGAAAACGTACGAAAATGGCTCGATGAATGGATTTCAAATAAAGATGAAGCATTCTTTTGGAATGGTATCCATATATTGCCCGAGAGATGGACAAAATGTGTAGAAAGCGAGGGTCAGTACTTTGAATAAAATATATTATACTTTTTTTTAAATTACTGTGTATATATTTTAAGAAATAAACGACATTTTAAACTTGCATACCTGGTATTTTTCTAAAATATTATTATGCTAATATCTTGTTATTTGTGTATATTATTGTAAAATTTTCTCTTCTAAGAAAAAAAGTAACATCTTAGAAAAAAAAAAAACTTTAAAATGCCTTGTTAAGAAAATATCTGTTTGTCTGTATTTTAAAATATACACAGATATACAGTCAGAGTCAAAACTACTATTCGTACACTAGTATTAGTTTTATTTAATTTCAACACATATAATATTGCATACATCAGTGTAGAATAGAGGTAATAGTTTTTCATAGGAAAATTGACTGAATTTAGCTTAGTATTTTATACATTATAGTAAGGTGCCTCATTGTTATGAGTCAGAAGTATTTATACACGAGATTTTAACTTTTGTTTCTACCCCCTGTTTTAATAGTTTTAGGATAACCTCCAATCAGTACTTTGACATCATTTGTAAAGGTGTAGTGCTTATTGGTGATTATTACTGTTATTCATAAATTGAAAATGGGATGCAAAACCAGTGAGACGATTAAAGAGGAAAGATAAATTATTATGCGCTACACAATGAGATTCGAATGCTTAGAGAAGTGAACAGACCTCACTCAATAGTCCAAGATGCTATTAAAAGGTATGGAATAAAAAAAACTTTTGAATATATAGAGATAACAGGACGACTAAGAAAAATATGAAAGACATATTATGAGGAAAGTGGAAAGGAAACCAAGAATTAGTGCTCCTAAATTAGTGTATTAACATTTGTCTGAAAGAATAGGACAAAACAGTTTTTCAACAATGCACCAATACTTAAGACAGAATCAGCTTCATGGCTGAACAGCCAGGAGAAAACCATCAATAAGAAATATTAAGATATCAGTGTGCCAAAGACCATTAAAAATATGACGGTGACGGTGAAAATATGATAATATTTACTGGCAATTGTAAAATTGAAATGTTTAATCTTTAGAGTGGCCAAAAAGTGTTGAGAAAAAAAAATACAGCAATGGAAATAAGAAGTGTACAGTAGAACCTCGATAATCCGAACTAATTGGGACTGGGGGTGGTTCGGATTACAAAACAAAGTGCTTTCCAGGCATAGTGTGTAGCATGCAAAAAATGAACACTGACATACTAGTTCCAATAAAATAAGAAGCACGTTGTATTGTTAAAGGTAATAGTTTTTTTTTTATGAAATACTACTGTGCTACAGTAAGGTAACTATATTTTATGTAATGTATTGCACATGAATTTCGTAATATTTTACATAGTATGTATACAATCTTATAGGCACATAGCAGTACAGTACGGTACACACAAAAAATTTATGCTGTATAGAAAGATCAAAAAAAATAAAGGAAACAAAAACTAAACATTTGGAAAATAGTCGCTCCTTTTTTTCTGAACTAAGGTTGAAGAATGTTTTTTGGCTGCTAAATAACGGATTTTCAGAAAATAATTTTTATTTTTCCCAAAACGGCGTTCAGATTACAAGGGTTTGGAGTATCGAGGTTCTTCTGCAATTACTACTGTTAAGAATGGATGCATATTAAAAGCCAAAGGTGGCCCTACTAAATAGTAATTTTTTTAAGTGTACGAATACTTTTGAATGTTGTTATTGCTGTTTTTCAATTATTCTTAATGTGCTATTTTGTTAAATGTTCTATAAATTCAAAAATATATTTATTGATAAAAGTGTTGACGTACACATTAAATGGTCTTATTGTTTTAAATTAATCCTATTAAATAATGCTGATATTTGCTAATTCTATTATGATTTATAGCAGTTCTACAAATACTTTTGACTCTGGCTGGAGGTCTAATTCATTTATTTATTTTTTTTTTATTAATCTGATTTCCTTTCAACAGTTATACTGGTATTCCATTGGGCATAAAAATGAAAAATAAAATCAATCAACTAAGGTATTTGAACAATCTTTGCATTAAAATTTTGTTTTATTTTGCTCAGAGACTTTAAAATTTACCAATATAGCTTAGGTCAGGCAAAAAAATAACTGCAAACTGGTTGAGTACAAATGTTTAGTGGTGATTTTAAGGTCATAACTCATAAGAATGCTACCACTTTTCCTTGATCACTGATTTTTTTTTTTTTTTTTTTTAATGAAATATTATGTCTGATAATATTTAGTTTTTATCAATAATAACAGGAGAAGTTCACGAGAGGATTCTGAAATGGTTCAAGATGACAGTCCTCCACCAGCTGATGGTCCGAATTTTATAGAGGAAGATAAACCATCTGATGATGAACAACATAATTCTGATACAGTTGACGAATGGTCGCTACAGATTGATGAGTCTGAACCAAAACCTGATGAACCTGTTCCTTCAAACAGTGTTATCCCAACACCTTCTAAAAATGATTCTGATTCTGATGATAACCCATGATACATAATTCACTTCACATTTTTTATGTGGTGCTATTTATTTTAAAAAAGTAAATAAATGTAAATTTTTTTTTAATTTTGATATTTATTCAAATTTAACATATTTGTGTACTTTAAGTGTATTATATAAATTATGTTGAAACAGAAAAATTGGCACTGCATACATGATGGAATCATTCCATATATTTAATTATTCTATTGGGTAAGACGTTTTTTTAAATGTATATGTATATCTGATAATTTGTAGTATTATAATAAATTAATTCATTTGTAATTTACTATTGATTTTCTGATTTTTATGTGTGTATATACATCTATTTGTTTATTTTATTACAAAATAATGTATTATTAATGTAAATAAACTTATTATAAAATTTTCACTTGTTTGATTGTTCCTCAATTTGCTGATTATCTTAACCCTTTAACGAGCGGGCTGGGGATTTTTGAATGCATTTCTTTTTTTTGAATTCCTTTAATGGCTATAGGCAAATCATGTATCATGAAATTCAAGTTTAAATAAAGAATTTTAGAAGATATGAGTAGGGTAATGTGTTGGACATTACGTCATTTATTGAGTAAAAGGTATTAAATAGGGGTATCCTCCAGGATACTTCGCCTGTTAAAGGGTTAATCGTTATTTTCTTGTGGTTATGGTTTGTATGCAGGTGCCATGATTCAATATTAGAATGCATTGAAGCTAGGTTTGATTACCTTTTGCTCTATATGTATAATAGTCTCACAACCTTATGGTTTTATCTGACTTTTTATTCAATGCATAATATGATTGTAGTTTTTGTGTGTTATATTTATTTTATTGGTATTTATTTACCAAATTTTCAATAATTGTGTTGTTTAAAAAATTTAAATAAACAAATGATGTTGACAATGATGAATATAAAAGAACATTAAAAAGGTTATTACACATATGATTGTAATTTAACTTGTAATAAAATTACATCTAAAACATATTTTATTTCTATAATTGTCTTGGTCCTCTCTTTTCATGGTCACAAGGCTTCAAGCTTTTTTTCATTATGTTTTGTCATAAGTATCTATTTTCCAGCTCAAGTATGAAATATTCTTATTTTGCTGAGTCATTGTACTCTATGGATCTATTTTTGTTTTCAGTTTTTAGAGCCCTTGAAAAGCATTTATTTCAATCACAACCCTAACACCACCTTCTAATAATCATTACATCTTAAGAGTCATCAAGTGTTTAAATGTTTTTTTAAGTTTACTAATTTTTATTTTTATTGTTATTTTTGTGTGTTGCATCCTTTCTTTAAAGTGGAGATGTAAATTCAAGCATATATGAATGTAAATAAATTTTTAAAAGTCTTAAGTTAATCTTTTTATAAATCATTTGTTTGGCAACTACAACAACAAATATGGTGGTATGGTCCATGTAGAATCTTGTCCTCTTCTATGGTTCTTTTCTATTTATTCTGGTTCCCATTCACGCCATTACGTCACAGCAAGGGTCTTCAGATACTCTTCAATGTCATCCCTCCAGCTGGATGATTAGTTAGTTTTTAGTTTTCTACAGGATTCCATCCTCTGAACATAACTCAGCCATTTAATTCTTCCCGCTTGACTGTAGCCGCTAAATCTGGAGCCCCATAGAGGTCATATAACTTCCGGTTGCTTCCGATCCTCCATTTTTCCTGATCTTTGTTAGGCCATGATTTTACTTTCATATCTATCTAGTTGCCTTGATTCTATGCAGTGTATCCAGATTGTACTCGCATTCAACACCACTAGTCTGAGAACTATCTTTTATAATCTTAATTTAAGCTTCTTAGGATAGTATTATTCAACATTTTTATGAATACCTATTACCTGTAATTATTTTTCCTTGATTAAAAGTTATAGTAGCTTAACTGATTTTTATAAAATTACTATTTTAGGAATATATTGCATTCCATGTAGAAAAGCTCTCCTAGATTTATTTATTTTATTTAAAGGACTACTTCTCCAATCGAATCAGATTTGCTAAAGGAATTAAATCATTTGTATCATCTTGATGGTGAGAAAGTACGCTCCATGATAAAGCTAATCTTTTTCTTTTTGTATGCCAGCGCTTTTGTTGATTATTGTTGTAAGACAGTTGTGATTCAAATTTATGTAGTTGCTTGACTAAAAAAAAAAAGTTTTATGAAACTTGGATTTATGGGAAAATTCAACTATCAATACTACAATGTATAGGATGTGAAACATTTAAGAAAAGTTTTAATTTATTTAAAAAGCAACAACATCATAGTATGGTGAGATCTATTACAAAAAAATAGTGATATACATAGTTTACTTTTTTCACTTCTCAATATATATGTATATATATTAATACATAGATATTATTTTACATTAATTTAGAATTTTAGTATTTCAAATTACACAGGTTAATCACTATGTACTGTGATCAATATACCTTTAATTACAGTTAATCATTAAATTCCCACAATCATCTAATATAAAAAATGTTTTCGTCATAAGCAAATCTTATTCTTTTGACTTACATCTTCAACTTCGTAAGATATACTTCTTTTTTTTTGTTTTTTTTATTGTCGCTTTTAATGTATCTTATTTCATACTCTACACTCATAAAAATAATAGTGTATTTAGAAAATAATCACTGCTCTTTATCATTTATTTTGCGATTACTTTGGATCACTCCCGCATCGATCGATTTACTTAATTCTTTCATAATCAATCAACAAAGTGTATCTTATGTGATTTACCATTAAAATTGATGGTTAGATTGATTGAAATATTTTTCTGTTGATTAATTCGCCATTGATATACAACTTATCTGGAAATGGTTCATCCAATCAGTTTGAACTTATTAAATTCAACTTGATACAAACAGTAATTGCCTTTTTCTCAGGCAACTCCATGTACTCATCTAGTACTTCGCTATTCTGTCAAAACAGTTTCCACATCTCTCCAAGTCGTCAACATCCTCTGTAATCCCTTCCTCTTCATTCTCATTTTCTGATGATACATAGATATAAATAGCAATCCTGTCAACAGAAGATTAAAATGAATTCAAATATTTGTGTATGTGTGATGCATAGAGGTAAATAAAAACAGGAAAAGTGTTAATTGGGACTTTATGGTATAGCTTAAACTGAAAACAATAAAATGTTTAATTTCTAAAAATAGTCATTTTTTAATAAATTCCCATGTATTGCTTTATGCATTACTGCTGCTTTTAGGAAAATTCGCAGCTAAGAAGTAACCACTGGCTTATATCTAATGATCTTGTTCTTGATCCAAGTTATACCATACCTCCAACTTAATTACCACTATTTTTTTTTTTTTTACAAAAGTACACAGATTTAAATTTTTTTTCTGGGACAAACTTAGTTATTTTAGTTACTAGGATGTTCATTAGTTCAATATTTTTTTTTTTTTTTAATTGTGGGCCAACAGTGCCCTCCAATCTAAGGAAATGAGTATTTTAGGGTGGAAGTAATTTGTCTACCCAGAAGAAGACAGTAACTTAAGATGGAGACATCCATGGAAGTTACAAAACCAGTGTTTGAAAACAAATAAGATAAAAAAAAACCATTAAATAATGTAAGCCATCCAAATTACTTGTTGCCTTGCCCTCGTTGAGGCAAATTGAAATAGTTTCTCAATAAAAGATTTATTAATATTAATAATTTTAAAAAATAACATAATTTTTATTATTTTAAACAACGTATTCTTGAATAGAAAAGAAATACTTGAACCCACAGTCGTAGGTCCAGTATGAATGAGAGGCCTACAACTTTCCCATTATCTAAGAATCACCGGCATACTTAGAAAGGATAATTATTTAATTCCTTAACATTTAATATTTATTCATTGAATGTTTCTGACTGGCACCAGGGTCTGAGAGAGCCAACCCTGGATCTGGTGCAAATATATTTTCGGGGCTCAATAACCCCTTCCCAACATCATCCAAAAAATACAATTTTTTTTTGTTTAAAGTAAACTTTTAATAAACTAAAATGTTTGATTAATTTCCTAATACCATAAATTGCTATAGAATCGGTTATATAAAATAAAAAGAACACTTCTGAGTGATCACCTTAGCACGAGCCCGCACAAGAGCCGGGCCCTTTGGATTTTGCCCCTCCCCCCTCTCAGCGACCCTGACTGGTATTGACAGAACATCTAATAGATTTAAATGGTTTTGGTTCACATAAAAAAAAAATTCACAAAATTAGTTGTGAACAGTTGGAACTTTGCTACACCCATGGTGGCAGTATTGTCCAGTCAATAAAGGATTATAGTTTATGCTTTCTGTAATCCAAGGTTTTTCTTCGGAAACGTGTTCCAGCTAGTTAGGAAGTTAACATAATTAAATTCCTGGCGTTTTCGGGCTTAGGAACAGAAAGGGGGGAGGGGGCAAAAGGTCCCAATTTTTTCAGATTCCCGGTTTTTCGCTCATCTCAAAAACAGTGTGCTGTACGCAAAACATGACTTCACCAAATTAAAGATAGTTAAATTCTCTAAAACTTGTACCCTATACATTTTTTTTTTTTTTTTTTTTTTTTTTCATATGCCGTACGGTTGCTGTGACATAGGCTTGGCAAATGTGAAAATGACAGCACGCTAAGGCCCCGTACTGTGTTGAAATCTACGTTTTTTTGCCACATTTCTTAATAAATCTAAAACTATGAATCCCATCCTATATTGCATATTTTACATCTGAAAGCTGATTAAATTTACTATTAGATTCAATGTATTACATTTTGATTAAAGTTCTTAAAACATCCATGCCAGCCCACTGAACGTGTTATAATCGTCATATTAAAAAAAAAAAAAAAACACATTTAGAGTCCTGGCGTGGGTATTTCTCGTAATAATCAGATATAAGATCTACTAGTAAATTTAGTTACCTTACTGAGGCAAAAATGAAATTTTGGATAGGATTAATAGTTTCGGAGTAATAGCCTAAAGAGTACCGAAAAATGTGTTTTTACGGAGAAGTGTGACTTACCGCAACTTATTTTTTTTTTTTTTTGGGCCTCTCAGTGTGAGAATGAATTGTTGAAGTTCAATATTTACGGTTGATTAGAATACGTAACGCGTATATAGACTTACAGGAAGCACTGAATTTCAAGAAATAAAACCACTGCTAAATACCACTTCTACCAAAAAAAAACATTAAAATTGCTGTAACTTTTGACAGGTTAAAGATAAATTAGAATATACATAATTTTTTTTAAAGCAAATTTAATGCTCTACAGCATTTATTATGAGGCCTTTTGTCGTAGGATGAATGGTTTAGAAGATATAAAGAGAGAACGTGAGGTGAAAATCGGTTTTTCGCCATTTTTTCAAATTTTCCAAGCGTAATTTTTCTCATAAAAGCTTCCCCTTTATGGAATTCATTGCCCATCACAATTCGAAAAAGCTCCACTCTTACTTCCTTTAAACATCATTTATTTCTTTACCTCCTTAATTTTCAATCTTCCTATTGCCTCTCCCCCCCCCATTCTGTTCCCAGACCCGAAAACGCCAAAACTTTTATTATGTTAACTACCTAACTCCCCTGAACATGTTTCCGAAGAAAAACCTTAGATTATAGAAAGCGGACTCTACACCCCATTTTTGGGCTTCGTTGATTGGACTATTACTCGTATATTAAAAATTAAGATTTTATTCAAACTGATGGAGCTAAGAAGCATTAAGACTATGATATTTTATTCTAATTTTCCATCCTCTCCCAACCATTGTTTTTGTGGAATGGACTCTTTCTTATTTCTCCCAGTTTATACTCAGCTATTTCATTTTAGCGAGGGTTTTACCTCAATTGATCCAATCCTCTGGGTATATTTTTGATATACGGTTCTTTGACAGCTGCTGGATGTTTTAGCTGTGGATCTTCTTTCCTTGGTCCTCTCTCTTCATTCATTCAACCATATGTCCAAATCATTTGAGCTATGTTTTTTCCAAGATCATCTTTAAAAATGCAATTTAATAGACCTTTCATTTCTTACGCGTTCTCGTTTTACTTCCCATTGCTCCTCGGTTTTAGTATTGTTCAGTACTGATATAGCTAGTTAAACTGTATATGATGGCATTAGGAAACTCAAATTTTTGTTAATTAATTTTTAGTCAAATTTATGCCCCTCCGATTCATTAAACCAAACTTAGTATTAATATCTGTACCTGTAGAGGATTATCAATAAGACAGCAACAACCGCACTGGCGAAATAAAATAATCCAGGTATTCGTTTCATCGTTGCAGCAAATATGGCATCATATCCATAAAAGAAACCTCCAGTCAATATGCTTTGTCCAACATAACATAAGCTTAGGTATGTACCTAAAAAAAAGACAATATTTTTATTTATACATATTGAGGTTATTTAGAATATTTTTAAAGGTTGGTCGAATTTAATGTAAGTTATTAGATATGTAAATTAATTAATTTAGTTCAAATTATAATTTTAGTACCGATTTCACAGCCGTTTACACATCTTGTGACCACAGAGAGGGGTATGGTAAACAAGAAACATTTAGAAATATCCAACAATGCAGCTAAAAAAAAAAAAAAATTGAATTGTTATTCTAAGAAATATTTTTATATTTTCTGACTGGTAAATGATAATCTTTATCAACAGTAATAACTGGAAAAATGCTATTAACTTACTGAGCAGTAGTAGAGGTTTCGTTCCTACCAACCCCATCGCAATGGACGAAATAACTGCCATCATTCCGCAAATTGTCCCAATCTTGAAACTAGAATTCTTCAGAAAAGATAGTAACAAAAGAGGAAGCGATAGCGAACCTGAGATAAATATTTTTTAGTAATAGTTATGGATTTAATTAATTTGTTATGATTATGTAAGAGACGACTTACTGGCTGCCCTGATGATGAGTTGGTATGTCTGAAAATATACCACGTGCTTGTAGGTAAATCCGAATTCTTTGATCATGTAATTCCAAAATAGATTTTCTTCAGCTATAAAAACAATAGTTTTAAAGGAAACTGTAGTTGTGTTAATCTTAACACATAAATTGTTAAAATAAATATAACAAAAGAAACTTTGAAGTTTTGGGGAAAGTCCGAACACATTCAATATTTGATATAAAAAAAAATACGACGAATAAATTATTTAAGCTAGACTCACTTTGAGTCTCTTAAGATCTCCCCTTAAGCCCATCTCTACTACTAACTACTACTAATAAAAATCTACCACTCTTATTTCTTAATAGAGTTTATATGTAGAGGAGTCGGCAAATTTTAGTGTTATTTCTCAAATAAGAATGTTATTTATAACCAACAATATCATAATTTACAACGGAACATTCCTATATAGTATAGTACAACAATATATAATATAGTACAACAATTTGATAATCTCATTTCAAAAAGCACTGATACCCAATGGCAGAAATGAAAATTTAGAAATTATAAGTATTATCTGTATTTATAAATAATTTTAACTAAGATTGATTAAGTGAATAAACATTTCGATAAGAAAAGTAGCATTATGAAACATGTGGGGTTTAAAGTTACTAGTTTTATCTCCTTTTTAAACATAAAATTAAAACTATTAGCTCGTCATAATATGCATATAAATACAGCTTCAAACAAATTACCTGTTGCTGTTGCATTTGTCATGGCACTGCAAAGAACCATCAGCCATATAACTTTGCTGTTTGGTCGGGATTTAAAAAGGGTTGCCAGTTTTCCAAAGAACTGCCAGCTCTCACTCTTCACCAGCTTACTCCTGTCCTCGAAGATGAATATGACAAGGAGAAGAGACAACAAGTACATGACGTTGATAGATATTAAAGAAGTCTGGTACCCGAACTGCTTCACGAGGAGTCTAGAGATAGTGCTCGCCAAACAGGCTCCAGAGGCAGCTGCAGCTAGGTTCAGAGTCAACCTTTAACCAAAGAAAATAAAGATAAAAAGTCAAATATTAACAATTTAGACTTATTTTTAATTTGAAGGATAGCCATATTATAAGGCTTATTATTAATCCAGTCAATAAACAAATTGTAGAATGCATGAAATATGCGATAATTTTTGACTTCATAGCTTCGTTAGGAATAGTTATAAGGTAAACATAATCAATTTTATAGGGAATTTAGTTAGCTTTTATTACTCTAGACTGGACTATATAGTGTAAAAAAGTTGTATTTTAATTTTATTTTGCCAAGTTTCTTTTAAAATATCCAGAAAAACTTTGGAATTTCTTGCGTTATTCAATTCTGTAATGACAAAATTAAGTTCTTTAACAAATTAAATTAATCCTGTACCGCTACAACCATTAGCGTAACGTTTTTAGGCTACCACCCATCCTGCAAAAAACAGGTTTTTATTTGTTGTTTTTTTTTAATACGAAAAAGAACTACCATTAGCTGCTGTTATTTTTAACTATTATTTAATTTAAAAAATAAATAATAAATACATTTTATGTAACAAAAAAAAAAAAAAAAAAAAAAATGAATGTAAATAACGAAAAACATTTTTACTAATAACCTACGGACCCCCTCGATCTTGAGGCATACCGATCCTTGGGCCCTCCAGATCCCCCCCCCCCCGTACTGCGGGGTCTGCTGATGTATACGTTACGTCACTGGCTGCAACCCAGTGGATTAAGGTATTATCTAAATTATATTTTAGAGGTGTTCGGAGACTGAAAGATCTACACTGCTGAGATAGGAAAAAATGGGGGTGTGGCTGTCATGGACACGGCCGAGTGTTTTACGTGAATACGTTTATTTAACGGGTTATATTTTTAAATAAAATACTTTTATTTATGTACACACATCAAAAAAAGTTTTGCATCACCCTAATTTTTTTATTTCGCTTGAATAATTAGGAGAAGTATTTTTAGGGAATGAAAGTGCAACTAATACTGATAAAAATCATTATAATTAAAAACAGAAAACACCCTTGTAAAATTTCAAAAATTCATAAAATACGAAAAATACAGAAAAGAGGAAAATGTGACATTGTTATAAAATTGCTTAACAAACATTTATCCTTTACCTAGAACTCTGTGTTTCCTCCCTGGGCTCTAATTAGAGCCTGGACTCGTACTGGCATCCCTAAAATAATGTGGTCTATGTTTTCTTGTCGAAGACTCTGCCATTCATGAATCGCTGCTCCCCTCAGTTCTCAGAGTGGTAGGGACGTTCTGGCGACGTTGTACCGCTCGGTGAAGCATGTTCCAGACATCTTCTATGGGATTCATGTCTGGTGAGAATGCAGATCAGTCCATTATTTGAATTTCAGGTTCCCTGAGGAGTTCAGTGACGATGATGGCGAGCATTATCATCCACTAATATGAAGCCATCATCGTGCCCTCTTGCTAGTGGTCTCACGATAAGTTGTAACACCTCGTTCAAGTAAGAATTAGCAGTCATGGTCCCTTGGATGTGTATCAGTTCAGTTCTGGACCTGTTAATTACTCCTGCCCAAAACATGATGGAGCCCCCATGCTGCTGGGCTCTATGAGATGGGTACCTCAAGCGACTCGGTCTCCAAGGTACCCTCCAGACAGTTAATCGGTTACGGTCAGGGACCAGGGGAAGTCTGGTTTTATCAGATAACAGACAATTCCTTCACTGAGGCAACAGCCACTCTTCGTGAGCCCTTGCCCACTGAAGTCGCAGCCGACGATGGTTCCTACTCAAGAGTGGGCGGTGTAAGGGTCTTCTTGCTCGAAGGGCAATTTCGTGGAGGCAATTTAGGACGGTTTGGCCACTAACAGTAGTGCCTGTAGCCCGCTGAAGCTGTCGAAGTTAGTCCCCCGTAGTGGAAAAGAGCTGTCTTCCGGGTGTTAGCCCCATATAACGATCCTCGTGCCTTGTGGTGCAGCGTGGCCTACCACTACGTTGTCTGTCCTCAACACTTCCGGACGCTAACAACGTCCCTATCACTCTTCAAGAACTGAGGGAAGCAGCGATTCAAGAATGGCGGAATCTTCGACAAGAAGACATAGACCACATTATTTTACGGATGCTAGTACGAGTCCAGGCTCTAATCAGAGCCCAGAGAGGAAACACAGAGTTCTAGGTAAACGATAAATGTTTGTTAAGCAATTTTATAACAATGTCACCTTTTCTTCTTTTCTGTATTTTTTATATTTTATTTATTTTTGTAATTTACAAGGGTGTTTTCTGTTTTTAATTATAATGCTTTTTATCAGTATTAGTTGCACTTTCACTCCCTAAAAATATTTCTCCTAAATATTCAAGTGAAACAAAAAAATTAGGGTGATGCAAAACTTTTTTTGATGTGTGTATTTAGAATAAAAGCAATAGGAGGATAGATTCGAAACTACAACGCCAAACTGTATTCCCCGATTTTGTATCATTAGGCTTTTGGATGGCCCCTATATGGTAGCAAGTTTAATTTAAGACGTATTCACGTCAAAAGTTTTGTTCTTTAAGTGACATTCCTCAGTCTGTATTTAATATATACATAGCTTAAAACATTATTTATTTTTTAATGTTAATCTTGTGGTTCTACAATCCTTACCAGAACATTTGAAACATCAGTTAATTTTTTTTAATAATTGTACTTAGGTCTTGTGGATTCTTATAAAATTCTTTAGAATTAGAAAAAATAATACTAGAATTTCGCAGACGATATAAACATAATTGCCCGCTCGCTCGATGCCCTTAAGAGCGCATTCCAGAAACTCATGGAAGCCGCTGCAGACATGGGTCTAACAATTAATGAAGAAAAAACAAAGTACATGAGAACTGGCATGAGTGATGGTAACACAGTAGGAGAGCACCTGCAAATGGGACCGTTTAGATTCCAAAGTGTGGACCAGTTCAAGTACCTTGGGTCAATCGTCTGCGCCACAAATAAGATATCAGCAGAAACAAGCCATAGACTGATGTTGGCCAATAAATGCTACTTTGGCTTAAAGAAACATCTAAGAAAGCCCTTGATCTCCCGAAAGACGAAGAGTACAATATATAAAACCCTAATTAGGCCGGTTCTTACCTATGGATGCGAGACATGGACCTTGACAACCAAGGAAGAAAAAGAAATCCTCATTTTCGAGAGGAAGGTATTGAGAAGGATTTTCGGGCCCATTAAGCAAGGAGACCAATGGAGAAGACGACATAACAATGAGGTCTATGAACTCTTCGGGGAAGCGAATGGGCTGCGAACTATTAAGTTGGCACGACTGAGATGGGCTGGACATGTCGCCAGAATGATGGATGACCAGGTTCCGAGGAAGCTGCTGGAGGGGAGACTGGAGCGTTCTAGGGGCAGAGGCAGACCGAGACTTAGGTGGGAAGATGCTGTTGCGAAGGATGCACTGACCCTGCTAAATACACGGAATTGGAAAGCAGTCGCAAAAGATCGAGCCACCTGGCGAAGGCTCATTGAGGAGGCCAGGGACCACATCATCGGTCTGTAGCGCCATGGGAAAAAAAAAAAAAAAAAAAAAAAAAAAAATACTAGAATTTCAAATACCTAATTTCATTATAATTCAATTTATTTTAAATTTGAAAGACAAAAGAAACATATATGTATTAAGATTTTTAACCTTGTCAAAATTCTTTTAAATAAAATTTTATCTTAATCCTCGCTTATCTTACCGACAATGACGTTGGTGTTTATTTGTTTTTAATGCAGTCACGGATTGTAAAACATAATACTAAAGACTCTTTCGATATTTGTATTGGTTCAATTTTACTGTGATAAGAATAAAAAAGATTCATTATGTAATATTAAATACAATGAGGCACTTCCTTTAATAGCAGATATCTGTGATTCACTATTGGAAATCCTAATATATTAGTCAAGGGATCAACTTTAAAACTGTTTTGAGTTCATTCTATGATCAATACAAGATTATTTTTAATCGATGTAGGGTGAGGATTTAAGGTTTCAAGAACATTTTGCATTCCTCTCTCACTTCTTTCTCCCAGAAGCCTATTTCAATAATATATTTAATTAGTGGAGCGAAAATGGTCCGTATTAAATAGATTATAACATAATCTCGTTGCCCAACATTCAAAAATGGCAGAAATTATTAATATGGTAGTAAATACACAACCGCCATAAAATCATTCCCATTTATCACATCATTCTTATAATTTCTCTCAACAAAATGCCAGTTAGCTTAGTATTTAAATACAGGTTAAACTTTGTAGCTTTTATCATTGGATAAAATCATTGATACTTGTAAAAACTCTTTAAAAATTCATTCATTCATTTATTCATTATCGGTGCGACAGACGCAGTAAATGTATAAAATTTGATAATAATAAATGAAAATTGATGCATACTAAATATTGAAGGAAGGGATTATTATGACACTTCCATAGAATTATTTTAATAACTAAAATATTTTTGTATTGATATCCTGTACTGAAGAATAATCAAATTGTTTTCTTAAGAAATTATTACATTTCAGATGTGTGTCAAGTGTTTAGTGCCGTATAGATAAGTTTTTTCTATTTCTATACGCTCTGATATTTAGAGAACAAAATTATTATGCAATACTATTGTCAAAGATATTGACAACTTACAAAAAACGAATAATATAATTATGATTATTACCGATAAACAAATCGACTGTTAAATGTTTTTCATTTTACTTTTTCAATTCAATTTTTCAATAGGTAATTAACAGAAATATTTAAATTCTTTAGAGATCATTAAGATATGTAAAAGGAAGAGACACGGTGTGTTAACACCAAGGAGAAATAAATGTTAAAGTCTGAGGATGGGACATAGTTTTCCCGAAACATGTAACTTAATAGATGAATAATAAAGAGGAGTGATGCCATAATAAGTGAAATATTTCAGAAATATTTAATTTTCTATCTTATTTATACATTAATATCTTAATATATATAAATTACGTGCCGCCGCCTAGGGGCCGGCTAACACCTAAACTACTAAAACCGATTTTAATCAAATTTGCACACCGTGTGCAGTTTGATCCAACAAAAAAGATAGGATACCTTATATCTTAATTTATAGTCGCAATATTATTTGTATATTATCTGCAAGTCACAATTATCTGTTAGCTCTATACGATTCTAACATATGGCGGTATAAGGTTATACTATTATATAAAAGGACAAGCAATGTTTCGTTTGTGTTCACTAACCGCCAAAAACTACTGAACCAATCTCTACCAAATTTTGACTACATCATCTTTATAGGATGGTTTAGCAATAGTAAAATCTAATAATTTTCAACTAATTCTTTATTGAAAAATGAATAATAAGTGGATAACAGTGAAGTTCAAAAATGGCGGCAATTGCAATCTACATGAAAGGTTAAAATGTACAGTGTTACATAGAGGTGAACATTGATAATAAAATTTACTTATTTTCAATTAAATTGTTATAAAAACAGGTATATGGAGTGAAATATACCAAAGTTTAACTACATCATGTTCATAATTCTAGGTTTAGCAACAATAAAAATTTAAATGTACAATGTTGAGTTTTAGAAACGGGTTTTGCCACACTATGACATACTTTTATGGTTAGAAATTAAAATCCAACCAGATTAAATCAATAAAATTATTTCTGTCGAATGAAAATTATTAAAAATCAAAATGCCGATCCTCAGCTGTTTAATATTGTGTGTAAAAATATGAACTTTGAACCTTTAGTTGTGAGCACTGATAATGAAGTTTCGTAATAGTCTCTGTCCATCTGAATTACCAACTCATATATTAAAATTGAAAATTGGATGTCTAATTATGCTTTATGTTATCTTCAAACACCTAATCAATCTAAATTTAACCCAGTTAATAATGGCTGCTATGCGTGAAAATATCATCAAAAATAAAATTTTCAATTCTTCACTTTAATACAAGATTTTTATCGATAAATATTTAAAAAAAATTAATTATTAGTTAAAATTATCTAAGATCTTCACTTATGAGAGCGGGCGAAGCCTCGACGGGGGATGATGAAGTTATATATAAAAGGACAAGCCATTTTCGTTCGTTATCACTAACAGCGAAAACTATAGAACTATTCTGTACCAAATATAACTATATCATCTTCATAGTTCAAGGAAGGTTTAGCAATAATAAAATTTATATATTTTCTATTAAATAACTGTTTAAAAAGCGATAAATATGTGGAGTGCAGTAAAGCGAGCGCCATTTAAGAGAGGTTACAATGATCCGGTGTTAAATATAGCTAGAAATTGATAATAAAGTTACTTAATTCAATTAAATTGTTATCCAAAAAGCTATAAATATGTGGCAAGCGACAATAGCGTTTTAGTAAAACTAATGAACCAATCTGTGCTAAATATTAACTACATCATCTTCATAGTTCCAAGAAGGTTTAGCAATATTAAAATCTACTGATGTTTCATTTATTTTTTATTAAAAAAAGAAAATATGTGGACAACAGTGAAGTTTGAAAATTGACCGATAGGTGGAGAGGTTCTACGCGAGAGGTTACAAAAGAGCTTGAAATCGATGATAAAATTTACTTATTAAACTATAAAGAAAATTATTAAAAAAGATTTAAATATGGTGTGCGATATGTGGATCCCAGTGAAGCTTGAAAATCGAACGATTGTGTATAGCACCATCCCACAATAGAGTTAACAATGGTAAACTGAACCTATCTGTACCGACATCTAAATAAATAATTTTTATAATTCTAGGAAGGTTTTGCAATGGTAAAATTTACAATAACTAAAATTTAAATGTACAATGTTAAGAGGCAGGACTGAGGTTTGCCACAATGTCATATACTTTTATAGTTCGAAATCAACATCCAACCAGATGAAATCAATAAAGTTATTTCTGCCGAATACAAATTATTACTAAATCAAAATGTCGATCCTTTACTTTTTTATATTGTGTGTAAAAATATGATCCACGGGCCTTCTGCCGTAAACACTGATAATGCAGTTTATTTCCGCAAAAGTTTCTTAGTCTTTATCCAACTTGATTACCAATTCATACATTAAAATTAAAAATTTTATGTCTAATGGTGCTTTTACGCAATCTCCAACTGCCTAATCAGTGCGATTATAACTAGATTAATAATTACTGCTATGCGTGAAAAAATCATTGAAGAAATAATGCTGAACCACATGCTAAAATACAAGAATCTTATCGATAAACAAATAAAACTTTAATTTTTAGTTGAAATTAGCTTTACTTATGGAGGGCGGGCGAAGCCGCGACAGGGATGCTTGTTTAATAAATAGATTGTAAAGTAAAAAATATTAATAATTTGTAAAATATAGTGTAATTAATTAACTTTCTATTGATAAATAAAATGTTTTCTTTTGGTTGATTCATTTTTGTTAGGTTAGTTTATTTAATTAATAATCATTTCACTATACTACTTAAAACCTTAAAAAATAAGTTACGTTTTCAGAAGAATTTAATTTATTTTTATGGGTTTTTGAACTCCATCTTATAAATTTTTGGTCAATCGATTTTGGAAAAATTGGTGGATTCATTGTATTTCATTTTAACAATGAAGGTGATATTTATAGTATTGGGGTAATGATTATTAGAGATGGGTCAACAATGACGTGGCCGATTAGTCCGCCCGATCATTGCTTCGGTTAGAATTCCGGTGACATCGGCAATGTTTGTGGTGCTTCGTTTAAAGCCGTCTGTACATGGAATTGGTGCATGCAAGTTTTTGTTTATCTTTTATCATTTCTTCATACACATACACACATACACATACACACTTATATATATATATATATATATATATATATATATATATATATTACACATATATTACACAAAGTTAGCTTTCATGTAGTTGTAAATAACCACGTATGTAAATTGCTAAAAAGGAGTTTCCTTTTCGTGTTCACATCTTTGTATTGCATTTCAATTAAGAATAAATATTTTTTTAATTAAGACACAATACCGAAACTGTGAATTGAAAAAAATAGTAGGTAACGTGAGATCTTCATTCAGTTTTATAGAAGTAATTGAATTTATTTTTTTTAATTACATAATGTTCCTTAAAGTTCTATAAATTGTTATAAAAATAATTACCAAACTGTAAATAAACAAAAATAAATAAAAAGTTTAATCAATAAAGGTCATGTATTCATTTCAATCAACCTACTTTTAAGAGTAGGAACATAGATTAATAAAAATGGCCGCCTAGTCGCTCCATCTCTAGTAATTATATCATGGTAATAGAAAAAAGAAAAGAAAAGTATACAGCATGTTTTAAGTATGATGTTGGTTTATTTCTCTTTAAATAAAAAATTCAATGAAATGAGCTTCACGTTTTTATCTTGAAAAAAATTAGTTTTATTTTTCCCATGATTCCCCATATTCTTTATCAAAAATTCGGTTTAATAAAGTGCACTTATATAATCTTGAGTTTGGAAGTTCTCCAGACATTCCTATATGTGTTAATGATACCCCGGAATATAATACCCTAATGATAGGAAATTATCCAAATCAAGTTACCTGGCTGTCCTCTGCTGGGGTTTGGAGCGTTCCGTGACAACACAGGCAACGCCCAGGTAGAACATCTTCCCGCCTCCTGCGACTCCATGGACGACAGCTTCGAACACCGTCGTGCTCCAGGCAGACATCTTCCAGTTCCAGGCTGAGAAGAGGCCTATGGAAACAACGGTCACTTCACCTGCCAGACCGACGTACATCATTGGTTTGCTGAGACCCGTCGCGTCCTTAGCACACCCTGCCACCAGCAGAGGTATTACTGACAACAGCTGAAACCAAGTGTTCTTAACTGCCATCAGCTCTGAAAAAGTTAAAATGATTTCGCCTAAAAGTTTATTTTCGTAACTAATCCCCTGCGTAATTATATTGTAAACCAATTCTCTGGTTATCGTTAAGACTTCTTCCAAAATCCTATGATAACTCTAAAAATGCCATTTGTGGCAAAATAGATACTTTAAGACCTTATTAAAAAGCACAACCTACCAATTTTCTACAACGTAGATATTAAAAATCGAGTTCTGAAGACACCGAACTCATTTTCAACATAATTGTACTTCTTCACGACAACCACCGAATTAATAATGATTAAAAATTTAACAATAATAACAATTTACTTTATTTATTCATTATTTTTTCCCAGGTGTTAGGGGCTTTTGAAGGACTCTCAAGATAGCCCAGTCAATAAAGGTTTCGTGTCGCAACTAATTAGGGGAAAGCTGAATTTTTGCAGGGTGTTAGTACATAAAGTATACACTAAAAAAACACAAAGTCCCGACCCCACCCCTCTTGCTTGCCCTCCCACCCCTTCAGCAACATTACAAGTACGGAACTCTGGTTATATGCCGACAGCTCGAAACCTAATTATGCTATCGGAGTGTTCTTTTTTTATTTTACTCCTAATAATATTACAAACAAATTATGTTATATACACTTTTTATGTAGATAGCTTAGTTTCGCCGTAATACTTAATCATATACATAAAACTGCCATTAGAAAAAACAAAAAGTAACTTCAACAAATTATAGATTTTTATTATTACGTTTTGGGAAGAAAAGTAATAAACAAAACTTATAGATAATATAATTAGCTTTAAAATGATGTGTCTCATAACGCATAACATTGAAACGATGGCTTCATAGAGAGCGTTGAAAAAATAGTGGATACCGCCGTTCCTACCAGGGCCTTGCTGAGGTGCACAAACGCGTATACTGCTGTTCATGATCATGAATAGGCATTCATTTGAAATGCAGCAACAATGTAATAACGTTTATTTTTAGGTTATTACTTCCAAAGTGCATTTTTTTTTTTTTTGCTATAATAGTTTATAGTTTACTTGTATCACTGATATAGTACAAAATTTAACATCGTTGATTCAACTCCAAAAATCAAAACATCCGACTGCTGGATATTGTTCACCACCCTTAGCTCTAAATGTGATAAAAAGTCTTTCTCAAAATATCTTCGGGTTTAGGGGAAGGAGGGGGTGAAAGTCGTATGTTGTTGGCTGTCTGATCTCGGAACTCGGAAAACGTTACTTTTAGCACATATATACATAAAAAAGCAAATAAAATTTGCAAAAATGTCATTTTTTTCCTCTCTTCCCCATATCATAATTTTAGAGCTATGGAAGAGGGAAAAATAGAAGAATTTTTACTTGAGGTAAGTCACAGTTGTCCGGAATAACACGTTTGTCGGTACTCATTTGGCTATAACTCCGAAACTATTTGCCCCACTCAAATTTCTCTTTTTTCATATGAAAGCTGGTTAAATTTACTATAATAAATCAAATATTAAATTTTGATCTAGTCCCGTAAAACACCCACGGCAGAATATTGAGAAACCGGTAGTGTTGTGAAATACTCGTATTTCTCAGCTCATTTATTACAATTACTCCCGAAATATTTCTCCGATTCAAAATCTATTGTTTCCATCTGAAAAATAGTTAAATTTACTATAAGACCCTATATGTTATTTTGATTGAATCTCGTGAAATACCCATCTAAAGGAAATAGAGGGGTATTGTAAGTCTTACGTTTCCATCTGAAAAATAGTTAAATTTACTATAAGACCCTATATGTTATTTTGATTGAATCTCGTGAAATACCCATCTAAAGGAAATAGAGGGGTATTGTAAGTCTTACGTCAACTTTCTAATGTAAGTATGTAACATAATTACCTAATTATAACTCAAGTATTTAATTGTTTGTATTGGAAAACTATACGATAATAAAACGGTATAATCTACGATTTTGAATGAAGAGCATAGACGATCCTGCAAATGTTTTCCATTGTAGATGCAAAATAAGTATTTAATTGTTTGTATTGATACGTAGAAAAATACATAAACAACTATGAAAATAAGTTTAATAATTTAAAAATTATATCAGATGAGGGTGAGGTGGAATCATGCCAAAAAAGCAAAAACAAAAACTCCTCAAGTAATTATGTGGGGTTCTTGCACTATTTACTGCATTCCAACGTTCCTTCCTTGTCCGATCCTCTACTCTTTGGAATTCCCTCCCCCCAAGTATCCACAATGCTTCTTCCCCTGGAACATTCAAAACACTACTCTTTCACCATCTTCTTTCCCTCCAACCCGACGCTCTCCAATTATAAGGATGTATATACTATTTATGTAATTTTCTAATTTAATTACTAAGACCTTCAGACATGAAACATTAGCAAAAATTATAGTTTGACTATGATAATGTTTTGATTTCTTGTAATGATAATTTTTGATTTTCTATCTTTTATTTTTCTTTAAGTTTCTGTTTGTTTGTTTTCTCTTCTTCAATTTTGTTTACAATATTAACCTCTATTTTGTATATATATTTTTTTCACTCTCTTTTTAATAATAGTTTTTTTCTTTTTTCTAGTTTTTTTCTGTATTTTTTTTTTTTCCATACATATTTGTATTTAAATTACCTATGTTATTTTATTTTTAACAGCCTCTCGGCCAGTTATGATCTTACTTTGTATTATTTATTGTTATTCTTAAGGGACTTTGTCCCAGAATAAAGTTTTCTTTCTATTCTATTCTATTCTATTCTATTCTATTCTATTTAGAATAGAATAGAAAAATAATTTTTTTCAGGGACAAAGTCCCTTAAGAATAACAGATAATTGCAGGTATAACTAAATTAAATCTGGTTAGAGAAATAATGAGATACAAAAAAAGAAAAACAATAATACATTAATGACACTATGTACATAGATGATATTTAAATAAAAAGAAAAGAAAAGAAGATAACATTCTACAGATTAGAGGAGATAGAATTAAATGATAAAAAAAAAAATAAAATAAAATGGTATAGAAAAATCTTTTGGTACAATGATATGATTTTTATGTACAATAGAAGTACCCAATGTTATATTCATGGAAAGTTAAATTTTTATTAAAAGGAATCTCAATTATTCCAGAACTGAATCCAGCAATGCAATAATAATTTTTGACTAAGTAGTTAGATAGTTAGCAAGCGTCAGTCTGGATGAGAAGGAGGTATTGGAAATATAAATATTTGTTCTTCTGAAGAAATAAATAAAAATGAGAAAATAATCCAATATTAAGATGCAAACTCGTAAAGTGTAAGTCTAATTTTAAAATACTCAGTGCTATGTATACTATTCTAAAATAGTTATATTATTTATAAATTACTCAGGATATAAATGAGAGGAAATTAAATATAATGTAAAAACGGTTCTCGGTGCCAGAAATACACTCATAAAACAACTATGTAATTTCAATCATCATTTAAGTTCTTTCTTTTTTTTTAAAGTTGAATAAGAGATGTTTCAACAATTTAAAAATGATTAATCTCCATTGTAATAAGGAAAGTATCTCGAAAAAAAGTTGAAAGGTCTTGGCTCAATGAGTTAATTCTAAAATTGGAGAAGAAGATAGTCAGGGATGCAGTCAAAGTAACACCACGTCAAAGAAGATTCCTTTAATACGTGCCAACGTTTCATTAATTCTAAAATTATTCGAATATTATCATTATTCAATCACATCCTAAACATTGTTACATAACCGGGACTGCTAATCTCAAAAATGAGGAATATATATTGAACCAATGAGTATTTAATTGCATAAAATTAAGATTGATGAGCTTACGAAAGGTAGAATTATACATGTATGTATTAGGCCATATTAAAAACTCCAGAATTCTAAATAATCATAATCATATTTCTACACAATACATATATGTAAAAACAAACCATAAAGACACAGGTTTGATTCTTAGGATCGGTCAAGATGTTATATCACATCCACTAATGATGATGTGTAAAAAGAACAAATATTTGTTATAATTTTTTTAAATAAAATTATGAACGTGTCGATATGTTAAAAATAATAAAATTATGAACATTATAAATTTGAAAAACTGAAAAAACCGGAATGTTCTTCATTATTCCTAACTGGGCTTTTAAGATAAAAAAAAAAATCAGCTGATTCATTTGTAGAAGGGAAACTATAAATATAAAATATTAAAGTTTTTACAAATATAAATGTACTATGAAGAACATCGTAAGAAAAGCTGGACTGAATAATGGAACAACAATATTTCACGGAAGGACTCAAATCCTCGCTTTTGCAGTCGATGTGGTCATTGCAGGGCAATCGCTCCAGGCTGTGATGGAAACATTCTGCAGGTTAGAAAATTAAGGCACAGGAAATGGGGCATTATGTCAATGAAGGGAAATCCAAAGTCCTTGTGATAAGAAAGAAGAAGCTCGCCCATCCACCTCAGCACTACGTCGCAGGAAATCATACATTCCAAGTGGTCTTGAGCTTTACTTACCCTGGTTCTAAATAACTTTAAATGATATCCACAGCAAAGATGAGGAGATACAGACTAGAATAATAGATGCCGATAGAGCTTGTTATTCTCTAGCGAGCTTTCTGAAGAGTAGATTGCCATGTTGCGCAACAAAATTTAGGCTGTACAAAACTCTTATTAGACCAGTTGCTGGTGTGCGTGCGAGACATGGACGCTCAGAAAGAAATCTTCAGAACTTTTAGACCGTTTCGAAAGAAAAATATTAACACGTTTGGTAGGGCCTAAATTTGAAGATGGATTGCCTCACTTGAGAACCAACAAAGAAATATATTTAATGTACGGCGACCTATCTATCTTCCAGTTCACTCGAGTCCAAATAGAATGGTTTGGACACGTCCTGAGAATGGAACGAGAAATGTTAGAAGAATTTACCTTGAGAAGCCGGAAGGAGTTAGGTCTAGAGGAAGACCGAAATCTAGATAGATGGACAATGTAAAAGCAGATATAAGGAAGAATGGAATATCCATCAGGAGCGCTGCCTACAGGGACGACTAGGCAAAGGCAATCGTGCAGGCCAAGGACCGCTACATGCGTCGAGCCAATAAAGTGGTTTTCATTTTGGTGGACATAAAAAACCAGTGGTTTTCATCTGACATAGAAACCGTCGGACCTGTGTTATATACTTTAATTTTTGCTTTACGTCTTTCCGTTTAGTCAATATTGTAAATAAAAGCTTGGAGCTTTTTCAAAAATGGCACAGGTTTTATCGTTATGATATGACTAGGTTATGTTATGGCATGACTAATTTTAAATAAAACATCGAAATATAGGAATATTGGGAGCTTAATTATTTTAATATTTGAGTAAAACATAAAAGATGTCATTGTTTAATGGTATATATATATATATATAGAGAGAGGCTTAGCTGCATTTCTATAAATTATGTTGTTTTAAATATTCTGAATTATAATGAATTTGTTAGTCATACTTTGATATCAATTAGTAAATTTGGTAATACTAAGTTATAATCAAGTAATACCTAATAAAATTTAAACTGTAGACTCCTGACTAAAGGTCTACGACATTTAAATTATGGTTATATAATTATTACACCCAAAATGAAATTAATAAGACTGATTGATAAGATAAAAATTAATGATGTTAATAAGTACCTTCAATTGAAATGGTCCGCCGAAAAACGTTCTAGCGACAAAATTTCCGAAGTGGCGATTTTAAAGGTTTTAAAATGTGTAATAGTACGTCATAGTATGATATAGTACTCCATTATGTTATTAATGTATATTTATACTTTTATTGAGTAATTATTACAATCTGCCACAAATTTGGGCAATAAGTGATATAGATGGCGTCTGATTACATTCACACATTATGTACAATGAAAAAAAAATAAAGTAAATAAGTAGTGTAAAAAGAAAAGGAAAGGGGAAAAAAAAAAAAAAAAAAAAAAAAAAAAAAAAAAAAAAAAAAAAAAAAAAAAAAAAAAAAAAAAAAAAAAAAAAAAAAAAAAAAAAAAAAAAAAAAAAAAAAGAGAAAAAGAAAAGAACTATGCTATACATAAACAATATAAAATATACTATATACAAAATGAAATTGTAAAATTTAAAAAAAAAAAAGTAAAATTAAATTGAATAAAAATAAATAAATAATAGTAATAATAAAAAATAAAACAAAGGTAAAAAAATACAATTATACTCTATTTAAAATGTATACTAATCCTAGGGATCCCCCCACCAGACCTGTCCCCTTACTTATGAATGGACAATCCAGGCACAAAGAGATCCCAGCTCTTCTTTCTCAGCTGCGTCACTTGTGTAAAAAACCCAATGGAGGCTAAGTGCCATTGTGTTATTATACATGTAAATATAACAAATTCATATTTAAATATAAAATATAATCTACAAAACTAACAAAAACTTTAGATTATGATTTTCTTTCACTGATTACTCCAAAATTTATATTTGTTGCTTAGAACGTTTTTCGGCGGATCCATTCAATTAATACATCGTCATCAAACCAAACAGCTTTTATGTAAGTATTCTCGCCTCTTCTCATAGTACACACAGCGGATCATTTGTGAAAACTAGACGTGGAGTAAATTTTTATTTTTAATTACATCAATATTGCATATTATTATTAATTACATATCCTCCAAAGTTTGATTTTACATGACATTTCTTCATAACTTGGATAGCGTAAAACTATATGCATTTTTTTTTTTTTTTTTAATATAATAATAATAATAATATCTTTTTTAATTATTGAGCGAGAAGGTTGGCAGTCTTGCCTAACTTAATGCAACATATCTCAACTATGGCGATGTGTTAAAAAGTTTAGGTAGCATAGGAGGAGAGGAGACTGTTTTATCGGAGCAGAATGTTGAGGCATAAAATACGTGGTGCTGCTAACTTGTGACAATATATTATTTAATTAAAAATATATATATGTTAATGTTGTTACACAAATTTGCCCTGCGACAAAGTGGTACAAATTAAATTTTTTGAAAAAAAAAAAATTGTCTTAATTTTTTATTGAGTTAGAGACGGTCTGAATAGAAAATACTTTTTGAATGATTTTATGGAAAAAATTGTATTGAATATTATCAATTCCATGAAAAAAAAAAAAAAATTATCTTTCTGTTGCAAGATACATAAAACAAACAATACGTTCAAGTGCAAACTTTAAGTAGTGACAAAATCCTTAATTCGAATAAGGCAGGTGTTGATTGATTAGCACTATCAATTCTTGATTCCACCGATTCTCCACCGAGAAAAGAATCCGTATCCAGAATCGATGATACAAAGTCGATTCCTAGGAACTGATCGATACCGTTGACGTTGAAGATAGTTTTGTGATACCTAATTATTTAATTGTTATACATCGATTCTTTTCCCTGAAAAAAAAAAAAAAAACATGAACTATGGTAGATCGACCCAGCATGGTACTGATTTTAAAACGATTCTCCTAAAAAAAGAAACACTAACACTGTAAGCCAATTCAAATTATTGAAGATATACATTTTATACAATTGGAAAATAGGATTTCAATTTCAAACTAAAAAACTAACCAAATAAATTCACTTAGACGAGTATTCATTTTATTTTATTTTGATATTTGATGTTTACTGATTTATTTCATGAATAATTATTGTTTTTTTATCAGATTTAATTCCTTTTGCTCACATATCGATTATTTTTTGGGTTCGGAATTTATTTTTTAACCAAGGTATCTATTTAACAAAGGATGGCCTTCGTTTTTTTACGCCTCTAAACAAAAACAATAAAAAAAAAACAACAAAAAATAAATAAATAAACAACCAGGTAATTCATTTGTTTAATTTACCAAAAGATAAATTTATACAACTATTATTTAGTTTTATTTATGGTTGTATCAATTAAAGAAAAGTCTTTATTGATTTTCCTATTCTCACTTTTTATAAATGAGAAATTTTTAATAGGCTGAATATTTGTATGAATAAAAAAAATAATAATAACAAGAAAAGCTACTATACAATTATACTTTGCCTTTTGACAAATTCAGGATTACCTAAGTGAGGGTTATTTTCTTATGTGAAGAGAACGTTCCAGCCGTTGGCGTCAGCACCATCCGCTTGTCAATAAAATCCATATTTTACACTTTACGATTAATATAGGCTATAGCACTTCCACTCAGCCTCCACTGGATATTACCAGTGATGCAGCTGAGAGAGTAGCTGAAGCTAGCAATATACAAATCCATACTCAGACCAGCTCTCTTATATGGCGCATCACTATTTACCCATATATCTCCTGGAACGCAGCGCCGCCTATGGTGTCCTGGACACAAGAAGAATCGTCCGCACGACATCACTGAAAAAGAAAAAACCTCCAGAGCTCCACCAGATATTTGACCTCCCAACAGTCCCAGAATATATTTCAAGAAGGCATATAAAGTTTTTCGATTCACTCAAACACATCACCAACCCGCTCTTCCAAACTCTATCACCAGCACCCCCTCCCGTCCGATGGCAACAGTTGGACGATGATGCCATGCACGTTTCACTAATCGTTATTTTCTGTATTTCAGATTAATGAAGCAAATCAGACAAAGATGTGCCCCGACATCTTTATCAAATATGAAACACCCTACCTTCTCTCATAATATAACAAAAATGCCTTAGAGTATAACCCAGTTACAGAAGAAGGCACCAAATCTTTCTTACTCTATATGTTTATATAAATTATATATATTTTATATATAAATTTGGTTGGTCAATACGCAATCCGTTTTTGCCGGATTTACTTTAATATTAAGTAAATCCAACTGTCGAACTATCTCTTCGCAAGTTTCTTCGGCCTGGCGTAGTGCTTTCTTTGCGTTTAGACTATTGCTGTAGATGGTGATGTCATCGGCAAAGGCCGCTACAGTCGACCTGATGTAGTTTTTGCCGACCACATCGCCAGTATAGATCGAAAATAGTACTGGTGATAGTACGGCCCCTTGGGGGACTCCACAGGTGAGAGGTATGGTGCGAGAGTGCTCCTCCCGAACCTTCACAGAAATATACCTACCACTTAGAAACGAAACTAATATGTTGTAGAGCTGTTCAGGACAGTCGAGGTTTCTGAGCTGGCGACATAGTATGCCGTGAGACACAGAGTCGAAAGCCTTGGTACAGTCTATTGAAATCATTGCAGTCGCCGTATTCGTGTTGAAGTTTCTGTTCACCTCAGTCTGTAACTTCATCAGATGATGTTCAGTGCTGAGGTGGGCCTGAAATCCAGCCTGTTCATACGGGACTGCAGAGTGTTCTTCGCAAAAGTCTTTGAGATAACTAAGGATAATTTTCTCATACACTTTTGCGAGATGTGGCAGTAAGCTGATGGGTCTGTAGTGGTAAGGTATGTCTCCAATTTTATTCGGCTTGAGTAGTGGAAATAGGATGGCGTGTTTCCATTGGTCGGGAAGTATCTCAACCTCAAGCACGAATTGTAAAGGTTCGTGAGGTGCGCAATGCCTTGTCTAGGGAGCTGCTTTAAGAGGACTGTCTGCACCCCGTCATGGCCGGGAGCCTGATTCCCATGAGATCGTCTCAAGATGGCTTTGAGGCGTTTCGGGCTGACAAATATATAATTATTTTCCCTAGCCATGACTGGGAGTGGAGCTACATCGATAGATCTTGTTTCGATTTCCTCTTGATAGTAGTCAGCAAGAAGCCCAGCCTATTCTGAGGAGGAGAGGAGTCTGTCGCCTGAATGTAGTCGGACACAGCAGCTCTTCTTGGTCGCTGACTTTGTCAACTTCCATAATTTTCGATAGTCCCCATGGGTCTATCATTCCAGGTTGCTGTTTTCCATTGGGGAAGGAGGTTCTTGATCTGCGTGGTGATGGAGTTCAGTGCCTTCTTTAGTTCCTGGTTCTGGAATGACGATTTTTCAATGTCCGCCTGCTTTTTATCAGCACCATGATGTGGGGCAACAAGGCCAAAAAGGAAATGCGCTTTTATGGTGAAACGTTTTTTTCACCTTTAATAATTTAACGTTTTTTCCCCCCCCACCAATTCGACCTTTAACGTGTTATAGCTAACTATTGAGCAAGTAAGATACATTTTTTGTAGGTGTATGTTTTAGGGTTAGTATAAAAAATTACCCCCCCAAAAAAATATACTTCTCATTTTTTACAGTTTCAAACGTCGTAAAATTTTTAAGAAACACATATTGTAACTAGATTTTGTTAAATCATGTAAAGTTCTAATTCCATAAAGATATAATCAATAGATACAGAAAAAAAAAAAAAAAAAAAAGTTTTTCGTTAACGGTTGTCACTCCCATTATTTCCAGACTATAGGGGTTAGGTATGTGATATTAAGTGTATGTTTATTTGTAGGTAAAAACCCATCAGACGCGAGTGTTGTTATCATGTGCTTAATCGGCTAGATCCTAACTTCTTTCTACGCTTACCGACTGCTGGCGGTTAGTAGAAAATAATTAGGACGTCGAAATATCGAGAGGAAATCAGATGTTTTTAGTGCAGGAACCGGAGAAGGTCCTATGTTTAGGTTTTTCAATTATATCTCAGTAACGGTGGACTCTAGAAAAATATGTGTTAAATAAAAACTAAAAGTAATTAAATGTCATACAAAATTGTTTCTATACATATTTGTCGTACTTCCAACAGTTTATAGAGGCTGACATTAAAGCCAAAATAGCAGCGGGAACAAGATGTTAGGCGATGGAGAAAGCTCACCGGTTTAAAAGCCTCTCGAGAA
Organism: Euschistus heros; assembly: GCA_003667255.2. NCBI lineage: Eukaryota > Metazoa > Arthropoda > Insecta > Hemiptera > Pentatomidae > Euschistus > Euschistus heros. The sequence continues at coordinate 922,334 of RCWM02000251.1, read as the reverse complement.
GGGCAAAAGTAACCATATACAATACGGTAATAAGACCAGAGGTGACGTATGGTAGTGAAACATGGACTCTAAAATAAAATATCAGAAGTCTCTACTATTATGGGAAAGAATAGTTCTGCGAAAGATATATGGCCCAATCTAAGAGCAACAAAGGTGGTGCATCAGAAGCAATGCAGAGCTCTACAAACTCTACAAATTTGTTTATAACTATTTTCTTTGAGAAATGCTGAACGCTCCTGTGGGAGACGCTAGAAGCAAATGTTTGACAGAAAGTGAGGAAAAATGATTTTCATTCTCGAAAATGATCGATTTTCAATAACGTATATCTCAAAAACTGTTGGAAATACGACAATATTATCTATATATTATATATATATATATATATATATATATATATATATATATATATATATATATATATATATAGAGAGAGAGAGAGAGAGAGAGAGAATTTTGAAAGACATTTAATTAGCTTTAGTTTTTATTTAAAACAAGTTTTTCCCAAGTTCCCCGTTTCCTAAAATAATGGAAAAATCAAAAAATGGGTATGCTGACCCCCCAGGGGGGGGGGGGACTTACTAAAAAGTACTCATTGACTTGACTATAGGTGAAGACAGTGGCATTGAGTTTTTTGAAGACGCCGTGGGAGCGATCTTTTTGTTTATTCGGGCTTGACATTGACCTTAATATCGGGGATTGCTTTAAATATGGTTCTTAGTGTTTTTATTACAAACTGCTCGAGAGATACCATTCCACCCTTTGTTATGTTAAGAACTGTTAAATCAGCCAAGAAAAATTGGCTTTATCACCCCACTGTTGAGGGTAGGCTCTCAAGCAATGCCTGACTATGAGATCTGTAAATTGTCCATTCAAGTGATTAGTTCTACATGTTTATAACAAAACTTAGATGTTAATCAATTGTATTGATTGTTTAGTCAAGCATGTTATTAATAAATTAAATTTTCAAACGCTGTGATATTCATAATTGAAGGAAGCTTGAGTATTTCAATTTATTATGCCAATAATGCATAATTAGGCATGCATGTGTTTATATTTTTATTTTGTTTATATATATATATATATATATATATATATATATATATATATATATATATATATATATTTGGCTGTCTAATCTTTCAGTAAGCCAAAACCAAACATTTCATAATCAAATTATTTCTTGAGTTACGATATAATGAGATTAAACTAAAACCGTCATCATAAAGATTAACTTATTCAGAGAAATTTTACCAGACTGACCAACCTATCAATGACTATTGGGCCAAGTTACATCCAAACTTTCGTTTCCGATTTCCGTTTCATTGAAGTTCGCTAAAAGAAGAAATATTTTTAGTACGTAAATTTTTTATTTTATTCTCAAACAAGTATTTGAGCCACTACCCCACTATTATATAAATTGTTCTAAAGGAACGTCAGTTCAAGAACAAACAAATGAATTTTTCATCCATAAATATTTTTTAACACTTTTAATAATGACCTGCTTTAATTTTTTTGGAATAAGCAATAATAGAAATCCAATAATTATTTTGTTCCAACCCTTTTTTTCATATAACGTATATGATTGCTTTCCACGATTCCCTTTCTTCCTGTAACTTCGTCAAATTATGTGGAACTTTTAAGTCATCTATTTTATAATATTTGAAACTGAACTGGAAACTTGAACGTTTCGATTCAATCAGTTTTAAAATGTATTAAGATATGTATTATTTATTGACCATGAAGTCGTTTAATTCACAAACTTGTTTGTTGATAAATTTAGGTATCCTCGTCATAATAGAATAGTTTTCGAAATTTTTAAATATTTATACTTTGAAATAAGTTGCTATTGTTTACCATTAGCTTCCAGCTGGAGACTCGTATCGTTGCAAGTGAATCCGATAGGCGGTTCGACGTCGGGATTGCAAATTTTCTGTAGCAAGAAGTAACGGATCACCACTGAATATGAGCATGCCGAGAAGGAGTAAAGGAACACCGCAGGCTCCGAAGTGAATTCGTACCAAGAAGTCTTCATTCCGACTAGCGAAGAGATGAATTGCGCTCCACTTTTCAGAAAGATATCTTATCGATCCGCCTTATATGTGAGGTCTGAAGTGATTTGTAAAATTGTTAGGTTAAATGATAACATTTTTTTCATCGTATTTCTGCTTTTTATTTTCTTTATTAATCGGATAGGAAAGACAAACTAAGCTTATGTAATCTGAGACGTGTAATTATCTCTTTATGATCGGCTGAAATGAACAATCAATTGTTTATCTTAATTTTTTTACGTAAATTATACCTTTGAATCTCGACGAAAATTAGAGAGAAAGTTCTTTGGTCGTTATTGGTATGGAAGGGATTTGTCAGCCGAACAAGTGTTATCATATTCTAAAACATTCTGATTGATTTCTTATCATAGGCCAAGTGTCTACTAGATGTGTTAAATGCGCGGTTTGATGTGAAAAACAAATTCTGTACATATTTTATCTTTTATCAGTGCTAAATATTTGTCATGCAAGAAGTTAACTGGCTTTCCTCAGAAGTACTTCTTAAATGGCTAAACATGACCCCATTCCTCGAAGTCAGGAGTCAAACAAAGTATAAAAATACATAATGATACAGCTTCGTCATAATCAGCATTCCCTTCCTAAAAATTCTTAGGACTAATGTCCTGCTCTGAACTGAATGGGTCTAAACCCTTTGGTTTCAACTTTTTCGAATATATATATTCAATAAAGTCGAATCAATATATATTTTTCAAATAAAAATTAAAATGGTATTTTTTCCTTGGTGATGCGTTAAGTAACTTCATGCAGTCAAACCACAGTAATTAATTGGTTTATGTTAGATTTTTTTTCTGCCTTTAATTGCTCGATATCAAATATTAAATACTGTAAACGGATAAAATGCAAATTGTTTATAAATGAATGAGATCATGGACTAATTAGTTGATGCATAAGCAGTTATAAAGGGCAGCAATCAAAAAAGACAGATGAGAAATTCTGAAGTATCTCTTACGTTGTAAACACTTAAACTGTTTATTTACACCACCGAGAAAATCTGAACAACGACCGATATAGACATTTTAAACGGAAGAAATAATGACATTTTTGTATTAATCAGAACATGAACGGCTGAATTCGACAGCCATGATCTATCTAAAGCAGTAATTATTCTATTGCATATAATAGATATATGCTCAAAACAGTCGTAGAGTAAAATGTAAAACATGGATGACCAACCTGTGACTCACATACCACTTCCTATGTCAGTGCACCAACGATTTTATAAAAATGACACACTGAACCGAGAAAGAAAATTTTATATGTTCTAAGAATCGCAACTGCACGAGAAAATCAAAACATGTCTCTCCTTCTTTGGATTTTTTTAACTTCATACTTAATATTCTCCCCCGCGGATTCATTTCTCCAAATGTATCTTCAATGTCCAATCAAAGTTTAAAATGTATTTATGAAATAAAATTACTAAATTTAATTAGAAATATCCTTTATTTTCATAGTTATATTTTTCTCAGCTTTCTCATTTAGTTATATTTTTCTTTTCGTTGTTATAAATTTATTAAACCATTTTCTCCTTAATTTTCAAATCTCACTATTTTAAGAACACCTCATATTACGTACTGTTCTCTAGCCCAACCTTCTCTCCCCAACCTTCTTTTTTAGACTAATTTGCACAAAAGTATATTGCTCACTTATTTTGTTTCCTCTGCCTAAAGTATATTATGTTATTCAAATCGTGGATCAACTTCGAGATCGGGAGATCCTCCTTTGGACATACCCATATTCTATTATTGAGGTAATACTCTGGTGGTTGAGCTTGATTTCAGCTAAAAGCCCCCTCCCCCCTCCCCCTTAGTCCAAGCAACGAAGACCAAAATAGGCCAAATAGGGGACATAATTCATGTAGAAGCCAATTTTGGCACAGTTATAGGGGGAGGTGTCCTTAACAACATACTAAAAGCAATGCGGGGTGGGGGTTGAGCTAAGGATAGGGGGGGGCTCAAAAGGTCGTTTTTTTCAGTTTTTCGTTAATAACTCGAAAACTCTTGCCTCTAGCGAACATATGTTTATGTAATAAATTAATTTACAAAAAAGGTTCTATACATTTTTTTTTCAGGGATCAATGCTTAAGAAGATATAGTGGGGGGATATGGAAAATGTAAAAAAAAACACGTTTTTATTGTTAAAATTTCAATGTTTATTGTTAGAAATGAATAGTTCATTATTATTAATTGAATGCTTATTGCTAAAAATAAAATTATTGTCGTTAAGCCTAATATGCTTATTATAGTACTTACGGTAAGTCGCACCTTTTCTCAAAAACACATTTGTCGGTACTCTTTTGTCTATAACTCCGAAACTATTAGTCTAATCTCGAATTTCTTTTTTTCATCTTAAAACTGGTTAAATTTATTATCAGATATCATATATTTAATTTTAATTATGTTCCGTGAAATATCCATTTCACCTTGCTGAATTCCGCGTACTGTTGTGAAATCCTTATTTTTTTGGAACATTTCTCGTTATAACTCTAAAAATATTTGTTACAATTACTAATAATAAACTATTCATTTGTCACAATAAACATTGGAATTTTAAAAAATAAATATATAAATTTTAACAATAAAAACGTGTTTTTTTTTACGTTTTCCATATTCCCCCCACTATATCTTCTTAAGCATTTATCTCAGAAAAAAATGTATAGAGCCTTTTTTGTAAACAATTTTGTGCAAATTAATTTCGTACCTAACCATATTTTCGCTAGAGGCAAGAGTTTTCGAGTTATTAAGGAAAACCTGAAAAAACCGACCTTTAGAGCGCCCCCCCCCCCCCCAGTACTTTTAGTATGTTGTTATGGACACCTCCCCCTACAAATTGGCTTCTACATGAATTAACTCCTCTAAAAATCCTTCGTTGCCTGGACTACCTTCCAGTGCCGTAAAAATAACAGTACATCCTTACCTAAGTACTGAACCCAATACTCTTCATAGGTCGTAATTGTATAGTTTTTTTTAGAATTGAAAAATTATCGAAACCAATTTGTTTGATTTGTGGTGAAAAGTTTTGCAGCGCTTACTTATAAAATTTGTTGAGACACTTCCTAAAGAATTAGTCTGATTTTGGCTCCTACTATCCAGCCTTGAAATAGAGTTTTATTCCTCTCTTGGCAGGAAATAAAATTAAAAATCAAAGTAATGATCTTTCTTCAAAGTTAGCATGTTCCTATGAGATATCTTTGCTACTAGCACATAAAATGAAACTATAGATGGATGCATCTTATCAAGCCCTCCTTGAAACCTTTGCAAAACAAACTAAAATCCAAATATTTCCGAAATTGTTAATGACACAGATTTGTTTGGAATTCCTCAAATCCCACCACTCCCAAAGTTAATGAATAGCTCAAGCTTTCTTTTATAACTTATGAATAGAATTATGCACCCGTATCGATCATGTTTGTTGGAAGCACTATCTTTGACATATTTTTCTTTAAACGCCTGATTCATTGTCTTTATAAGCAAGAACATGCTAGTCTAACTGCAGTGGATTCTGAATACGAAAACTACAAAAGTAAAGTTTCATCTATATTTTTCAAAAATAAATTTGCTGATTTGGAAATTAAAACAATTAGGAAGTTCGCAAAACATTTATTAAAAGATTCGCATCTCCGAAATGAATATTATTTTGTTTCAACATAAAGAAGCGAGCAATAGTTTCTAAAAATGAATCTTATAAAATATATCAGTCATTTTCCAACACTCCTTTAAATCATTTGCTTCAAATAGAATTGGCAGGGAAGCAATTAGCATAATGTATCATCATCTGTTCAGAAATTTGGACAATTTCCTTAAAGGTAAAAATTTATAAAATGATTCTCTGGACAAAAACGCATTATCTGTCTTTATTTCTTCATAAATTCCTAATTTTTTTAGTTCTGAGATGATAACTCATTGAGATAAATGTATTCAAAATCAGGGTAAATATATTGAATAAATACATTTTGTTCTCATAAAGTTATTTCACTAAATAACCTTTTCTTTGAAAATGGATATTGCATTTGAAAGGACCCAATAGTAGGCACTACTGGTGGTCTTGGGATCACCAAACGTTTCTTCCTCCCATAGCCCAGTCAATGAAAGCAAGAAATTAGCCTTTGTCACAACTAATTAGGGGAAAGCTGAATTTTTGCAGGAAAAAGAAAGAAAAGAAAAGGTGAAAAGTGATAACTAGGGCTTTGAATTATAGGCAATAAAAATATATTGGGTAAAATATGCAATTAAATACCGAAAATATGCAACTATCTTCATTATTTAGAAATATAAAAAAATATACATACTTATGAATAGGTAGGGAAAAAAAATAAGACAAGGCCTTACTAGAACCTGTTCATTAACACTCCAGTAGTCGCATGTCATCTGAGAGATTCCAGAGAAACATTTGTAGGTGTTGCCAGCGCTTGTTCAAACTTGCAAACCCATCCCCCCTTCTATCCTCCTACGTTAGTTGAAGAGACATACCAATGTAGTTTGTTAGTTTTGGTTTTGGGCAAGTGTTATCAAGTTATTGACTGAATCATCTCTGAGATCCTACGCGACTACTATTGTTAAGGATTTTTTTTTACGCCCAAGTAATATTTTTAGGGAATGGAAACGAGGTACCAGCTAGGCGACTTTTGAAGATGCAACAGAAACTACTTCTCGTAAACGGTGTGCTCCTTGTCAAAAAGATAAAAAGAAAAGGTACCTTCAGTATATATGTAAAGATTGTGAACAGTATTTATGCTTAGGTGAATATTGTTTCTTTATATAACATTCTTTATCTTATGCTGATGGTTGTCGTCGCAAAAAAGACTGATACATGTTTTAAATCTTTTACTTCAAAAAAAGTATTATTGGAAATGTATTTGTAATTATTATGCCTATATATATTTTGAATTAATTTTTATTTTGTCTATCAAATATTTTGTAAAACAACTGTGTTCATTATTTTATACAATCAACATTTTTCCTTATTGTTTAATTTTTTTATTTCTTAACAAATTTTTTTAATAAACATCCATGACTAGAAATCTAATTATTTCAATCATTTTACCAATTTTCTATAAAGTTAAAGTAATATTTTGAGAATAATTGGACATAATAGAAAAGGCATCTCACAGATGACATGCGACTACTTATGCTCCATATAGAGGTGCGACTACTGGAGTGTTAATGAATACAAAACAAACACAATATAAAATGCCTCTATCACCCTTGAAAGTTTCAAATGAGAACTTAGGTACATACTTTCCATCAAGATCTTTCATCATTTTAGGAGTACACAAATAAACAGTTATTGACTGATGTAAGCAATTAAATGATTCCAAGAGAATGTTTGCCAAACATGAACTCATTTCTTTAGCTGGAAAGAGGATAGGAATTCCCATAGCTATTTTTCGGTTTTTATTTATATTTTATTCTTTTGTCTGCTCAGAAACACAAAAAATTCCAAATGCTAATATGCAAAATAAAAATAACTCATACTGATTCTAATTGCCTCAAAGCAATGATATTAGATGTTTTAATTGGCAAGGAGAAATGTGCAAATGCATATATTTCACAGCTTGAGTGCTAAATGATGCTTTATAGAGTGAATGGTTTTATTTATAGTTAGTTATTGATTAAAAAAATGAAGTAATTTATTTCTAATAGACTACATTGTATTTATAAGTTATTCAAATAAATTTATTTCCACTTTTCATTTTTTGATTTACTGAACGTTTCAATTTTAGGAACTGAATGCAACACATTTACTTGATGTATATATTTTGTACAGTTGTAAATTTCAAAAAATGGATATAAAAAAAGAAAAAAAGGTAGTGAACGTTTTAATTAAGATTGTTCAACAATCAATGACATTAAATTCCTTACTTCAATAATCTGATTAAAACAGTGAAAAAAAAAAAAAAAAAAAGATGGTATATGTTATTTAGTAAAATCAATTTAAAATTAACACACTGGCTACTTTATATAATAGGTGTTCCCTGGTTTTTAACCATGTAATACATTGGAATTCATTTCAAGCACCAGAAAAAACAAAAAAATAATAAGACAGACTACAATTAACATTTTCAGTTCTAATAAACATTTACTAACAAATATTCATGATGATAGAAGATTTTTGTAACCTTAACCAACCTAGTGTTTGCATGATCCCAAGTTACATTAAAGAACCTATTTAAAAAAGGGGAAGATAGTTTTATGACTGAATAATTAACATTCATTTAGAAGTAAAATTACTTGTCAAAGCATCACACCCATATTATGCAACACACTGATGATAAAGATACTAGAGCAACCAAATTGTTATGAAAAATGAAGGCATTTAAATCAACTAAAAAATAATAATAATATAACTATATTACAAGTTTTATTTGTTTGTTTGTTATTGTTTATAGGCGTAAAACTACAAAGGTCATAAACGCCTGCGGATTTTTATAAACTTTTAGCTATTTATTTTATTATTTTTCTTTTCCTTTTTTTCACTTAAATTCTTTTTTTAATTTATTTATTTATTTATTTTTTGGTGGGTCTATATTTTATTAAGTAAATTTTGCGCTTTTAAAAAGGTGAACAGAGTTTTTAAATTTTTTTCATTATCTCCAAGAATTTGAAAAATGCCGAGTGCAAGTCCTAGATTTTTTGTTGCATTATATAGTATGGACCTTCTTGGAATATATGATATGTTATGATATGGAATATATATATGTTTTGTTTTTGTAAATAACTGAGAATTATTTTTATCTATTGAATAACTATTTAAATTTTTACAACATACATATTATTGCTTACTAACACTAAAATTTATTTATTTATTAAGACTAAAAATTTAATTTATTCCCTTTAATAAAAAATGTATAAAAATAACGTCCTACTGGATTATAGTCAGAATATATCTAAAAAAAAAAATTTCCTTTCATTTAAAACCATTTCTTTAATTCTTAAAAATTAGTTGGAAAGTCATTTTTGTAAAAATAATAACCCAAGATCACAATAGAGAATTTACCTTATAACTCCCCCAATTTAACCAAAATTCTAATTTCATTTGCTTTATCCCACTCTATCTATTTTTCAAATACCATCTTAAGATAAAATATTAATAATTTATAAGGTGTTTTATAAAAGCAATTTAATCTCCAAACATTATTTATTCAAAAAACATATTATATTAACAATGATTTTTTAAAAATGGGCAACGTTTCATGGCTATTTCCACATTTTCAAGCCCTAAAACATGCAAAAACATACATGTACGACAAATACGAATTAAGTATTGATAATGTGAAATAATATTCATTTCAGTACACAACATATATAATTAATGAATTACCTTTCATGTTCATTTATATATGGATTCGTCTGATGTACAAATAAAATCATTTAATGACTAAAAAAGTCAAGTCCTGGTATTTCATCATGTCTTATCTACATATATTAAAACTTAAATGAATAAACAATTAAAACATAAATATATTTAAAAAAAATATGAAAAATGTACAATATTCTATCATAATGCTATGATTTTGCAAAATTTATTATTTATTTATGGCTATTGTTAAACTATTATAATTACCTTATAAAACGACAAATCTCTTATAAACTTTAATATAGATTCCATGCTGCAATATTATTTATCCTGTCACTTACTGCAATAAGGTATAAAGGTTAAGTTTAAATATTCAATTTGTTTATCAATAGTGCATAGTGGGCTCCTATTTTTTGTGTGTCAGTTTTGAAATTTACAGCTCGGTCCAAATTTTTTGTTATGAAAATGGATTCTAAAATTTTTCTTTTGTAATTTTTTTTCATAAAATAAAATATTGTTTTTTAAAAATTAAATTTGTGATTATTGTTTACTGCATGTTGTGCCAATGATGTTTTATTGATATTTTTTATGTTTTTTTGTGTCTGAATTGAGGCTATGAGAGCAAAAGTGGCCTAACCCACAAAATATAAAAAAATCTGATTTAGTAATTTTTGGCAACTATAACGCCATCTGGTGGTGTTAATGTGTTTGAAAAATTGGTTCACATGGTGGTGCAATGTGAACCAATTTTTCAAACACATTAACACCACCAGATGGCGTTATAGTTGCCAAAAATTACTAAATCAGATTTTTTTATATTTTGTGGGTTAGGCCACTTTTGCTCTCATAGCCTCAATTATGCTGTTTGATTCTATTTTCAAGTTTTTGTTTGGTTTCTCCAATGTATATATTCTTGCATGTATTGCATTCAATTTTATAAATTAAATTATTTTTTTCCATAGGGTCTATTATCTTGTTATTCCAGTTTATTATGCTGATGATTTTGTTTTTATTAATTGGGGCTGTTTTTTTATTAAAATCAAATTTTTTGTTTGTTGATTATCTTATTTGTGAGTCCTGGTACATATGTTATTCTATGGAACATATCCGGATTATTTATATTATTTCTCATTTTTGGTGTATTATTTATATTGTCTATTGAATCTGTATTATTCTTTAAATGCTCTATTGTATTTTTGTTATTATTATTGATATAAAAATCAGTCATTTTCTTTTGAGTATTTCTCTCTTTTATTTGTTTGTTATCTTTTATTTTGTTAACGGATGGTGTGGCTAATTGGTTTGTATGTATTTTATCCTTATTATTTTTTGTTTAAATTTTTATACCAGTATTTGTTCATTATATGTTTTGGTATGAAATTGTCTTCCAAGATTTTGTAAATATTCTTTTTAATTTCTTTGATGTATTATATGTCAGTTATGGCTTTATATATAACATTATTTATAGTGTTTAAAATTTGATGTTTAGGGTGTTTACTGTGGTAATTTATTAATCTATTGGTTTTTGATGTTTTCTTGAACCATTTTGTTTTTATATTGTTATTGTCCAAAATAATCGCCATATCTAAAAAGTTAATGGTGTTATTTATTGATTTTTCTAATGTAATTTCAATTTTATTATTGAATTCATTGAATGTTTGTATCAAATCATCAATATGTTCATTTTTAATATATTCATCATACAATGCCAATGGTTTATTATTTAATTTACTAAAACATTCATTAATTAAATGATTTAACCATATACCACTAAAATTTACACTCAAGTTCGAGCCCATTGGTACTCCATCCAATTGCCTATAATATCGTTCATTATACATAAAATAATTGTTATGTAAGCATAATTTAAGTCCTTCCATGTATATCTTTTTATTCTTTACGTTGCCCATTTTTAGAAAAATCATTGTTAATATATGGTTTTTGAATAAATAATGTTGGGAGATTAAATTGCTTTTATTAACCACCTTATAACTAAACTCTCCTTTAGTAGTATATATCGTATAAAAAATTAATAACTTAGTAACAATGATTATTATTAAAAATATTCACTCTGAATTTCATTTCATGTATTGCATGTACTGAAATGCAATTCATGTACAATTTTTTTTAAAATTAATAGGTTGAAAATGTAGAGATTTTATTTAAAAACAAATAAAATAAAATGATAAAAAATTATTTATTAATAAATAAGAACATTGTAAATATAGTAGTAAATGAAGTAACCATTCATTATTTGATTTCATAAAAATCATTTTTTTCCCATTATAAAACAACCATAAATAGAAGAAAAAAAGGTTGAATTAATAAAAGATAATGCTTGTAGATAAAAAATTTAATTATAAAACAATATTAATTTCATAATTACAAAAATCCATTTTTATAATATATAAATTTACCTACAGTCTTATAAATAAATACGTCATGGAATTAGTTTATGTACAGTAAAATAATCAAGTAACAATTTCTTCAAATTGGTCCAACAATCATTCTATAGCTGATCATCTACAATATGCAGGTAACTATTGTTTAAAGATTGTACTTGAATAATAAATAATTTTACTTAGTATAAAAACTGAAAGGTAGTAAATTAGTATGTATAAATATATAAGCCTAAATTTTATTATAATGAAAATTAAAATAAAAGAGAAGGTATGTAAATGATACATACAAGAAATAGATACATAATTATATGTATATTTTCCATGTGAACAGAATAAAGTTGTATATACATGGATATATACTTATTTTTAATTATTATCCTTATTTTTAAAAAATCGTTATACTTTTTCAACTTACAATAAAGTTTTAAAATCACAACCATATCAGTTTTTAAAATTGCACTCAAACACTCTATTGTTAGTATATCTAAACATAATTAAGAGTGTGAAACTTCAAAATTGTTGAACATTAATATTTTCATAAAGCTGCTCACATTTCTCAAGAAGTCTTAAAACAGGATTGATGTTGTACGGAAATAATGACCGTGCTATAAGCCTCTCAATAGCTAAATGCAAGCGGCTAAATACACTCATTATGTCACTGAGTTCATTTCCACAGGTGCTCGCAAATTCTATCCAGTTTCTACGTATATATTTTAATAACCTCAGTAGATATAATAGGAAACATGTTTCATTAGACACAAGATAATCTAATAATACATCAGATCCATGAGAAACTGTTCGTAGAAATTGAGCCAATGAAATAGCAGGACTGAGTGCTCTTCTAAGGTCTTGAGATGCATTCTCTCTATGGAAAAGCCCCACGCTCACATCCAAACAACATACCATACCTTCAATTAATGCATCGTCTTGATCAGAAAATAACTGAACAACCCATTGTGCTAGAGGTGTCTCAGGATGAAAAGGCAATAGAGCTTTGACACAGTTATCAAGTTGCCTCAGAACTTCCCTGATGCTTCTTTCAATGACCGCCATATCAGCATCAACATCTTCTGATTCTGATGCTACAGAACTATCACTTGAACTCTCACATCTTGTTTCTTTAACCGTTACAGCAACAGCTTTCAGGACCAGGAGCACTGCTTTCTGTAGAAGAGGTCGATCTCCATCACCAGTTCCTCCTCCAAATCGACCGCTACCTCCTCTATACGGGATTGTTTCCAACAATCTCCAATCTTTTACGCTTCTGACAATAAGATGAGCTAAAGAGCAAGGTTCTTCAGCCAAAATATCTTGAAGGGCCAAGGTACTTCCATAGCATAGCACTTCATTGAATAAATCAAGCATATGCCTCCAAACTATTGGTGAAACACTTGCATTCAGTAAAGCAACAAAATTAGCCAAGTGAGCATAAAAAGGTTTTGTGTCAACAATTGAGAGATTAGCCTTAACTGAAATGATAGCTTCCCAAAGGCCTAGAAATGTTACAACAGTAGATTCATGCTGGGTAGGATAAATTCTGAGAATTCTATCAAAACTATTTACAACAGCAGGCCACTTTGCTTCCAGAGCTTTAATACAAAGGCACTTAATCTGACTACTATCTAAACTATCAGGATCACTTACACTTAAGACATGGCACGATGGAGGAGGCTGACAATCCTTATCTTCCAGAGGGTGTTCTTCACAATCTTTCCATTCTGTAACCCTTTTGATGACATCCAGTGAAAAGGCCATTTTCTGTGGGTGAGTTGTTTCTGGGTAAGATGATGATAAGGCATTGTCTGTTAAGCGATCCAACCATCTTGGATCTACATGAGCTCTAGAAACTAAAAAGAATGCTGACAAGGCACGTCCTGAAGCAAAACTAACAAATCTATCTGAATGAGCAGAAAGCTCAATTAGATAATCAACCAACCCATGTTCATTTCTAATAAGTGCATCACACACATCACTAATCCTTGAACATACCAATCCACGGGCATTTTGTTTTAAAGCAATCTCACACAGAAGTTGAACTGAACTTAAAAACAACAAAGTCCTGTCTCTGCTCCAATTTGCTATATATGCTGTGCAACACCCATGCCCATCATCTTGATGAAGAATTTTCAGGCTACGAAATGGCTTTCGTAAAACACTGTCTGGCATAGAACACAAGCACTGACCTAATAAATTTTTTTGTAATGATTCCAAGTCTGAATTATTTTCTTCATCAGATCGCTTCACTTTTTTCTTGACAGGACCATCCATACCTGCGACAGGCGCAGCTCTGCTTTTTGTCAGCACCATTAATTTTCCTGAAGAAAAAGTCACTACTATCCAACTTCAGTACAATTTTTTTTACCAAGAAAAAAGTTCCCCATGGAGCCAAGAATATCACTTTACATATTTTCAAGTAAAACCTAAAAATTAGAAAAAACAATACAATTAAAACACGACAATAAGTTGAAACAACATAAAAACAGAATGGCTATGTATAAACACAATAGTAAATCAAGCACAAATTAACAGCTAGGAGTCATGAAAGTGTAACACCAGTAGCTGACTTAAAGAAAATTAAAAAATAAAAAGTAACATTACTGCTAATTGATACCTGATCAAGGGAAACAACTTTAGCCACGTTAATCAAGTAATCCAACACAATATCCATTGATTAACAGCAGAATCTAATATGGAACATAATTTCACTTCAGTAGCAAATTTGAGAAACTTCCCACGAAAGTAACAGGTACTTAACAACTGATGAAATCACTTATTCCAAAAGAATCCTTAATACTATGACGAACTAGGGCGTAGAACAATATAATATCTAACACTAAGTGTAACAGTTACGATAGAACATAGCAAAACAAACAGACTTCATTCATGAACGCCATCTTGAACTATATGACGCTATGTTCAGCCAACAATAATATAAAAAAATTCCATTATAACACAATTAATTAATTATCAAAATCTAATGTGTAGAGTATTTGAAAAAAATTGTTTTTTAAAATTTGTTAGTTTAATTTTAATTAGAGAATTCTGAAATTTATGGCACACTACCCAGTGTTAATTATGATTATCGTAAATTGAATAATTGTCAAGCGTTTATCAAAATACATTTAATAATATTATGAGAACAAGCTGATTAAAAAAAGATAAATAAGAATTGTATTATTAAAAACTGATTGTCCGCTATTTATCCTCATTAATGAGAACTTTACTATCTGTTTCAGCCACGATCATATGGGTCTCCTCTAAAAGTGGGCGAGTCCTTTTAATCTTGAAAGGATTTGTTATTGAGTGAGTTGCTGCATTTCCCACGACAATATGATGGGATTTATGTTTAATATTGATGGGGGATATTTAGAAGGATTGTGTCGTGGTTTTAAATGTGGTATCTTGAAAAATACTGATTACTTGAACTTGGTCCAGTGTGAATCTCTTGAAGGTAAAATTGCTGTTAAGAAACATATTTTTAGTAAAACTACTTTTGTTCATTTTAATTATAAACTTTTTTTCAGATTTGAAATTGCATCTTCAAGGAACTGACTATGGAAGTTTTTTGGCTAATGAACCTAGTCCATTGTCAGTATCTGTCATTGATGACAAACTTAGAGAAAAGTTGGTTATTGAATTTCAGCACATGAGAAATCAAGCTGTGGAACCTCTTTCAACGTTTCTTGATTTTATAACGTAATATATTTATTATACTAATATTGCTTTTCCATGGCTCCATTAATTGATTCTCATTTATTCAAACCTGTTCTCACCTTTCTCCAGTTGATTTAGACCATTGAAGTTATTCTTTATTAACCTCATGTTATCGTAGATTTACTGGTGTATCATTATTTATTAAATTGTAATTTATCATTAATTTTATCTTTTACCTTGACCTTTATTGTTGACCATCCCGGCTGTGATTACTTTTAGAGAAGTTTCATTAACAGTATTTCTAGCATTTTTCATGCATAGTTAATCTTCAAAGCAGTTCTTTTTTCTAATATATTCAACATTTATAGGCAAATGAAGATAAAATTTCATGATAAGTTTTTGTACTATAGGAATTCATCTAAACTTTGTTATTTGTGGATGTTGTTTATTGTGATTTTATATTATTTATACCAGTTACTATTTGGTAACTAGTTTTAGTTTTCATGGCAACCATGAAATTCATGTATGCACTTAATATCATTTAATTTTTGTTGAGTTCAAGTAGTTGTCATTCATTTAGTTTTTAAAGATATTTTTTTAAGTTAAATTTATTTAATCAAAGCAATTGTAATACTTAAGTTACTGTAGTAAAATATTTGACATCTTTTAATGAAATATGTTCATTTTTTTTAATTATTTAACTTTTTGCATGGTACTAGTAGACTGATCCATCCCTAGGTTTTGAAATTGAGTTTACATTTTACATAAAAATCAAAGCAAGATTTTACTTCTAATAGCATAATTTATCAAAACAAATAATATTACTATCATGTTAGAGCTTGATAGAGATAATAGCTGTCCACCTTCATTCATCCAAGTGATTAAGAAATTATAAAAGTTTCCTATGTGTTTAAGACATATTAAATAGCTAATACTGCCAGTAGTGGCCATTAATACTTTAAATAATGGTATTATTGATTTAAACAATATTATGTATGGAAATTAAAATCCATTCATTAAATTGGAATACTTTAAAAGTGAAGTAACTGATTTTATGTATTTTTTAAAGATACTAGCCTGAAAATTGTTAACATTATATCTCTGAACTGAATTTGATTACTAAATTAAAATTTAAATGATGTTTTAGCTGCAATTTAATTTGATCTTCTTAACATGTAGTGGGTTGATTTTTCTTTTAGATACAGTTATATGATTGATAATATTATACTATTGATCACAGGGACGTTACATCAACGTCCTATTTCTGAGCTTATTCCAAAGTGTCATCCTCTAGGCAGCTTTGAGCAAATGGAAGCTATCCATGTTGCAGCTACCCCTGCAGAACTTTATAATGCTGTTTTAGTCGACACTCCATTGGGTATTTTAGACAATGTTAATACATTTTTCTGTTTTTAAATGTTCAAAAAAATTAATATTTGATTGTTGCACAGCTCCATTTTTCGTGGATTGTATAAGTGAGCAAGATCTTGATGAAATGAATATTGAAATCATAAGAAACACACTTTACAAAGCTTATCTTGAAGCATTTTATGATTTCTGCAAAAAGTTGGGTGGAACTACTGCAGATACTATGTGTGAAATACTTGCTGTATGTATTTAATCATCTATATATTTGAATGCCTTGGAATTATATCTTTATGTTTAGTTAAAGTAATTAGTTTTATTGTTACACTTATTCTATAACAGTTATATTATATCTTGATTTAGTTTTTAAAATTACTTCCTTGTTGTAGTTTGAAGCTGATAGACGTGCATTTATTATCACTATCAATTCCTTTGGAACTGAGTTGACTAAAGATGATCGTTCTAAACTTTATCCACGTTGTGGGATTTTGTACCCTGATGGTCTTTCTGCACTGTCTAGAGCTGATGATTATGAACAAGTAAAAGCTGTAGCTGATTACTATAAGGTCAATACAATCAATTTATTTATTATTTTTATCTTTTAAGTTACTTTTCATTCTACAGATTTTTCTTCTGAAAAGTTTGTTTATTACAACTTTATATGCTGTAGAATGTACTTGTAAATTTATATTTATATTACAGAATTATGTACTAAGCCCATATATTGAGGCATGGCACAAATATTTATTGAATGTATACTTCTTATAGATTATCATGTTTTTAAAATATTTATAATTGCTATGTGGGCTGATGTAGAAACTATGGGCACTGTTGTTAAGCCCTACTTAGTTATCATATAAATGGGTTACCACTGAGTATTGCATGAGAGTTACCCTACTAAACATTGATCAAGCAACTTCCCCTGTTGGTGAGGTGTTGTCTGTCAGCCTTCTGGAAGCAACTCAAAGTAGAGCTGGTGACTTCCCTCTTGTAGATACCAGCCTGAATTTTAATTTGTTTCCTGACTACTTGAAATGACATGAGCTTTCAAGTTTCTAGTTTAAATATTATCCTTTATGAGAGGAATTCTCTATATTTGTGTATTGAATAAATAAATATTTCTGCTTTTTTTTTTTTTTCAATTGTGTTTATTTCATCACAAATCTTAAAATCTTGCTTGCTACTGTGATGGTTTTGTGTCCCAGAGATAGGCCATTTCAAAACTGCTTTGGAATTCTCTTTTCATTGGACTTATATAGGATTTTCATTTACTTTGTTGAGGTGACTGATTGCAACCAATAATAAACTTTTGGTGCAAAAGAGACAGCCAATGTATAGAGGGTCTTAGTAATCAACTTCAGATGGAAGAGATAGTAGTTGAATAGCATTCTGTAACTTTCTCCTATTAAGATAATACTTATTATTTGTAACTTCTAAAGCAGTAAAACTCCAAAAAGGTATTTGAACCAGTCGGTGCTTTAAACTTAAAAATTGTGTCAAGATGTTGCCTCTATTTGCTTGATCCTTATATCCTAAATGATTATTTTCTCAGCTGGACTAAATTCTTTTGTATTTATCAGCCTTTAACAGCTGATATTTATTATCTTGTTTATTATTATCTGGTCTAAAGCCACTGAAGGATACTGGTTTTAAAACTGACTATTTTCGACGGCCGGAGGACATCCTTGGCCACTCTTTCCTGTAAATATTAATTTTCGTCCTTTTGAAAATTGTTTACTTTTAAAAGGACGCTTTCTCTTCTCATCTGATACTTTTCACTGGACACTTTTGGATACCTTTTCGAGATCTGCTTGGATCTAATGATTTTTACATCTGAAAAATTTTCTGCCATCGTCGTCTTTCTGAAAATTGATTAAATCTGTTTTTTTTTTAAAGAACATTCTTTCTTCTTGTTTAATCCATTTCATAGGACACTAAAGGATACCATTTTGAGCTCTGCTAGGATCTAATGATTTCTAATAACTAAGGGATATTTCGCCATTGTTGTCCTTTTGAAAATTCGCCAGTTGTCCCCATTTTTAAAATTAAAGTTACTATTAAGTTTTTATTAGGACTCTCTCAATCCTTTGTATTTTGGTCCTTTTGGTCATTGTCTACGCCCAAAGGCACTGGAGGATGCTATTTAAGATCTGCTAGGACCAGACAATTATTTAACAATTGAAGGACATCTTTGGTCACTTCTTCCCAACAGATTAATTTTTGTCCATTTGATAATTAATTAAATAGTTTGTTTTTTAAAAGGACACTCTCTTCCCGTTTAACCTTTTCACAAAACACTTAAGGATACTATTTTGAGATCTGCTAGGATCTAACAATTTTAAACAGTCCAACAATTGTCATTGGAGTGTATTAAAATTCATTGGTAAACAAAATTTTGATTTTTTTTTTTTTTTTTTTTTTTTTTAAAGAAAAGTAATTCTTGATGTATTACTTGATTCCTTAGGAAGGTAAATAAAATTTATGTAAAATAAGATTTTGAAAAGTAGCTTTTGAGGGTTTTTTGGCTTTGAAAGTGGTAATATATTTAATTAAGTTATTTAATTTTCCCCATGACTTGACACAATTCATGTTGACTATTTTTAATGATTCATGGCTGAAATATGTTTTAAAAAAACCTGTATCACTTAAAACCTACGAAGGGTTTACGGGTTCAGTACTTACGTAAGGCTGTACTGTTTCTATGCCAACGGTTGTGGAAGGAGGTGATTTGGCCAGAATTCACGCTCAAACATGAAATATGTTTCTTATTAATACATTTTTTTTTTTTTTTTTGTTATAGAAAATGAAATGTCAGATTTTTCTCCAAGACATGGCAGATTAACTAAGGGGTAATTTATATCATGGCGAATTTTATAATTTTGTTGAAATTTTATTCACGATTCAATTTTTTTTTTTCTGTTTCAAAATTTTTAATTTTAGCATTTCTTTTATTATTTCCACTGATCAAATAGATAAGTTCTCACTTTGTTAGAGAACAAATAGAATTTTTAATTGAATAGTTCGGTCAATAAATCATTGAGAAATCTTGGCTCTTTTCTTTTTATGTAAGACAATAAACTTTTAATTTTCCCTTTTCTCTAATTTTTATTGCATCCTTGGGGCACTGCTAGTTCTAGGCAATTGAAAAAAAAAAAAAAAAAAAAAAAAAAAAAAAATGTAACTTCTATAACTGGATGTTAATTATTCAGAACTCATTGAAGTTAATGAGTGTAATTACTGTTTTATACTAGCACTCCCTAGCACTCTTTTATATAATTATCTTGTTCAATATAATTTTATAAATTTTACAGACTATTAAATTATAGTTTTAAATTGTTTATTATATCCTTATTTTATATTTTTTATAGCAATATCATGCTTTGTTTGATGGAGCTGGAAATAATCCAGGTGAAAAAACGCTTGAAGATCGCTTTTTTGAACATGAGGTATTAATTATGAATTTTTAATTTTTAAAGTTAATAAATTTGTATGTAATAGTTTTTATTTCTCTGGGATCAGTCAGATATACATTTATTTATTTTGACAAAAATTCTGACGACCATTATTTGTGCTTCAAATGGATGGTAAAATAAGTTAAATATCTAAAATTTTGACTGCTCCCAGGTGGTAAAAAAATTCAGTAAACTTTTTGTAAGTCCTGGTTTTCTCAGAGAACAAAATCACCTCCCATATCCGGAAACGGAAAATTTTGTTCTAAATCATGGTGTCTACCAATTTCAGTTATCAAAATTCCCAACTTTTTCAAAAATATTTCTGGAAATTCTCGCCAATCGATATTTTAATGTTGTTGCAATAATAATTTAAAAAATTAATCAATGCATACTTTGCTACTTAACATATCACAGTTAAACGATATACAGTGGACCCTGGTTATAATGCGGGTGAAGGGGAAATGAAACCTTCCGCGTTATAGACATACCCGCGGTATAACGAGGGCAGAAGTTTGAATTATCAAAAAATAATGAAAATGCACTCTGATATAAACCCGTGCAACAACTAAAGGATTAATACACAGTTTTTAAAAAGGAAGTGAGGGGGATTCTGTGAACCAAGAAGGCAGGAATAGAGACATCTTCTCCGTACGTCATCTAGGTAAGTTACCGGGAAGATATTCAATCGACATTGTCTAAGCAACACATTTCGGCTTATTTCCAGGACGACACAAGCGATGTACACACTCTTTCCTAAAGTTTTTTTTTTTAATTCTAATAAAAATTAAACTTTTAAAAGTTCTAATATTGAAACAAAAACAATGAAACTTGGTTAGACAATCGTAATTCATTCTATGTACAAATGTAACTTAATTTTCAGAGTTCCCTTTTCCCAGAACTTATCAAACTTTGGAACCTTTTCGTTTTTTTCTCTAGTATCTATGACTCAATTTTCTAATGAATTGTTTTCAAGTTTCCTATTGTTGGTTTTAAAACCAAAATATGATGTAATCCTATTTTTTATTAATTTTAATTGAATCAGGATCAGGACCAGAGCTTCACCCGCGTTATATCCGAATCCGCGGTATAACGAGCCGCGTTATACCGAGGGTCTACTGTATATATATAATATATATATTGTTATGTTTATTTCTTTGTTGTAGGTTAGTTTACTTTAATTTCTATTATTTTGAAGTTAATTTAATTTGTTAAATAAAATTTTGAGGGAATATCAAGGGTTCAACTTTTTTAAAGATAATGATTTTGACTCAAGAAAATATATTTTCAAATAAAAGAAATAAAATGTTTTTACAATTAGATTACATTTTTTACTTATTATATTTATAATTAAAATACCTTCTTTCTTCTCAATTTGACTGTAGGTTCTTACAACCCAAATGTTTCCCAATTTGTCCTTCTTGCATGAAACTTCCTTCTTTTTCTTCCTTCGCCAGTTTATTCAAACACTCCTATCAACCAGACTGCTAGTATAATTTGTTGTTTCTTCACACATGTGACTTATTAAATATCAGACAGATGTGATGTTTCAAAATCCGAGAGCTGAGAGCGAGAGGTGTTGTCGCCTTGAAGTTCCGAATCAGAGAGAGCAGGGTGCTGACTTCTCGGCTTCATAAGCATATCTGGCTAAAAAGACGCCAAACCCCCAAGCGTCCTTTCAAAAAACAGTTAACGGCCAAATCTGCTTCATCACGGCCTTCATATTTATTACGTCTTAACTTACAATAACTATATAAAATTCAAATTATACAATAAAAAACATTTTAAAAATCCTAATCATTTTTAACATATCCCAATTTAAATTGATAAGCAAAAACCACGTAACAATTAGATCGGCGGCGAACTCTCGCTGGCGCCAAATTCAAACTTGAATTCTTTTAAATTACAATTTATCTCGACTCCGAAATATCACTACAATATATATATATATATATATATATATATATATATATATATATATATATATATATATATATATATATAAAACCTAACAATTTTTTTTATATTTCACATTACTCTTGATTAATTTCAAGAAATGCATCAATGTCGAGTATTGCCATTTGGTTTGAAAATAGTTAAGAGGTTGTCGGATAAAATAACTCCAAAGATATATGTCTGATCAGAAATTTCTTTTTTTTTTCGTCTGAAAGCTGGTGGAATTTACTGAGACCTCATATGTGAAATTTCGATCAAGTACCATGTATATACCTACGCCAGCACGCTGAGAACCCCATACTCTTGTGAAATCCACTTTTTTTTTTTTTTCAGTATATTTCTCGCTATAGCTCTGAAACTATTTATGAGAACTGTGCTGAAAAAAAGTGATTTTCACAACAGTATGGGATTCTCAGTGTGCTAGAGTGGGTATTTCATGGTATTTAAAATAATTTCATATAAGAGGTTTCATAGCAAATTTGACCAGCTTTCAGATGAAACAAAGAAATTTTGGATCGGACAAATAGTCCAGCGGCCAGGTGTTTTTAGTTCGCAAAATAATGAAGAGAGCTGCATTTTTGATATGTTGTGAGGGCATGTCTGAGTATTGTAAATATTTCCAAAAAGATTTCCAACCGAAAAAATGGATGGGTAAACTTTTGGTGGCCAAAAAACATCGAAATTTTCTGAGTTATATCAGTTGTTGGCCTGTATCTCCTAATTGTTGCCTTTTCGGTAAAAACCATACATTACCATTTTTAAATTAGATTAAATTTGCTATAATTTGTGCCCAATTGCAGCTCTGTTGGTCTAATAGATTCTTTAGCTACGTTCTCTTAGTACGGCGTGGCACGCTAGTGTGATCCATGCATTCGTGGAATTTCCTCCGTCTAAACGAGGTGGCGTGAGTTTGCCTCTGACGTCATCTAGAGAGAAGGGAGTCCACGACCGCTCACGCTTGGTATCAAACCTGATTGATTTTCAGGCGTGGACCACGCCAGTTGAGAGAGTTTATTTAGAACAAAAATGGATAATATGTTGAAATATTCCAGGATCCGAACGATATTCCGCCATTGTTGTTATAAGGATACTGTTTTATTAATATTAAAATATTTAACGGTTTTTAAGTTATCCGAAGGATATTCAGTCATTGTTGTCCTTAAGGATACTGTTTAAAAATATTTTTAATATTTAACGATTTAAATATGGTGGAAGGATATTCCGCCTTTGCTGTCCTTAAGGATACTGTTTTATTAATATTCGATGATTTTTCTTGTGAGTATCTAGTTCCTGACCAAACAATGCTTTTTCTTCCGTTTTTTTTATGTCCATGTGACTCACTCAATCCTTTTGCCCACATATCAATAAAAACTGAACTCAAAACTGCACAACTTTCCATGAGAAGCTTCTCCATGGTAGTTTTCACGGGGCATTCTAAATCGTGGTCGTGTGAACTGTCCACGACTCGGCTAATTCACTTTTCTCCCCCACTCCAGGCAAGCACCACGAGCGAGAAAACGAAGGCGTGCCACGCTTTCGTCTTTTTGCCCCGTGAGAACGTAGCTTTAGTTACGTCCCTTTGAAAATTGGTCATTTTTTCCAAAAAGTCCAAATTTTAAGTTTTGGCCAACTTTCGTGAGGAACACCAGCCGAAGAAGTGATCCTACAATGAATACTAATGTGCTAAAAGTAATGGTTTCCGAGTTATCATATCAAACTGCTAAGAACATACAAATACGTATTAAAACAATTTTGTAGGAAATTTAATTACAGAAGAACCTCAATAATCCGAACCTTTGTAATCCCAACGCCGTTTTGGGAATCGCGCTAAAGAAAGTCCATTATTTAGCATCCAAAAACGTTCTTCAAACTTAGTTCAGAAAAAAAATGAGTGACTATTTTCCAAATGCTTAGTTTTTTGTTTTCTTTAATTTTTTTTATCTTTCTGTACAGTATAATTTTTTTGTGTGTACTGTACTGTACTTTCTGTGTGTGTGTATAAGATTGTATACATACTATGTAAAATATTACGAAATTCATGTGCAATACAGTACATAAAATATAGTTACCTTATTGTAGCATAGTAGTATTTCATATTTTTTCTAATCCTCCACTTATTTTTTATTTACAAACATTACAAACAAAAGATCTAGAGTTTAGGATCTTGGATTGTCTTTTGGAGTATTTCATAAAACAAACTATTTACCTTTAACAATACAATGTGCTTCTTATTTTATGGGAACTAGTATGTCAGTGTTCATTTTTTGTACTATGCCTGGGAAGCACTTTGTTCGGTAATCCAAACGATTTGATAGTCCGAACCACCCCTGGTCCTAATTAGTTCGAATTGTCGAGGTCCTACTGTAGCTTTTATTTTTTTTTATTTTTTTGGGCCCAAGACTTTCATTGAAGTCATGTACTGGCCAGGGTGGGAAGGTCAAGAGTCATTTCATGGATCTGCTGCGAAATAAATTTTATCCTGCCCAGGTGGGATTTGAACCCACGACCTTCTGGTTACGAGCCCGCTGAGACCCTTGCCCCAACTCACTTGGCCAATGAGTCCCCCTACAAGATGTTTATTGACTGGACTAAACTGTATGGGGTTCTTAAGTGTGCTGGCATGGGTGTTTTACGGAACTTGGTCAAAATTTCATATATGGATCAGATAGTAAATTCAACCAGCGTTTGGAGGAAAAAAATAAATTTTTAATCAGACAAATAGTTTCAGAGTTAAGAGTTTTCGTGGAGTAGTGCGACTCGCTCAAGTTATCCTATCCACTCTCTTCAATCTTCCCTACAGCTTTAAAACTATTGATCTGAGAAAAAAAAATCATAGGATCAATTTTTTGGAAAATTTTATTTGTTTTAATTATATAAAGAACACAAAATGTACTAAAAGTAACAGATTCAGAGTTATTTGATTAAACAACTGTGAACTTATGATTTTCAACCTTTTCCCCCTACTCTCCCACCCAAACCCATTTTAGTAAATAAATAAAGTCTTTTGGTATGTAAAACAATGATCGATGATAACATAATTCCCGATGGGTATATTATATCTTTTTATTTTTCATCAATCAATTATTTAACAATACCAAAAATAAATAGATTTTGATTGTTTGATAAATAAACCATAAAAAGACGCGAGGACAGTATTTTCCACCAGAACCCACTTATGACTGTTTTTTGCTATCTGCCTTATTTGAGAGAACCGCTGAGCCTACAGGTACCAATCTGGTTTCAAATGGAAGCTAATTAAATTTTCTACAATTTCATAATATTTGATGAGGGATGCATATTTTAGGAGATATTTCACTTAATAAGTGACCATATCAAAAAACCATCACTTTTTTGGAATAAATGACCTATTTTCGAAGATAATATCCCTGTATCTTGGGAACCAATTGCTATATAGAGCTCAACCTGATCTCAAATTGTAGCAAATATAGTTTACTTTAAAAGTATGTAGAGTGACTATTCTGAAAATTTTAGCATTAACGATGACTATTTCCCGACTTTCGCAAATTTTTGGAAAATTCAAGACTTATTCCTGAATTTTTCCCGACCACACGAAATTTGTGACTAGTAGACACCCTGTAAATAAACAGAGGAAAAGTCTCTCAGTACCATAAAAATCATTTCTTTACATTTGAAATTCCTGAGATCATTAGTTTTTTGGTTTTTTCTTATGACTGATTATCATAAGACAACTCTAATGCTACCTCCCAATACTACAGCTATTACGCAACCGATGGACCAGGGTGTCATCTATACCTTCAAGTAATATTTTAGGAAATCCCTTTTGCAAGCACTTGTTTCAAAAATGGATGAGTCGCCATCAATACATAAACTTGCAATTATACATAATTTTTATTTTTTTAATAATCTTCCATTTAACAGGAACCTCTATTCAATGGAAGAATAGCACAGTCCCCAACCGTTCTTTTTAATGGAGGTTATACTGTAGTAGAGTATTTGTTCCCTCACATATAGATTTTGAAAAATTGCTTGAAAAGAAAAAAATTTCTGGTTTACTTCTCTTGTCATAAAACGAATAATCTTATGATTTATAAGTGTAGTTAATTGAAACACATATTTCCTAGTTAGAATGTGTTACTTTCTCTGTAAATTTATATTTGTTCAATTGACTTTGATTTATCATTTTTATGGTCTAGTCAATGTTTTAATTTGAATTGTCACCTGACAAGAATATAGTAAGAACCCATGCATGAAGAGTTACTTTTTTTTTTTTACTATAATATATATGAGAAGTACAATTTATTTTTGTATCTTATCA
The DNA here is from genome assembly GCA_003667255.2 of Euschistus heros. Classification (NCBI taxonomy): domain Eukaryota; kingdom Metazoa; phylum Arthropoda; class Insecta; order Hemiptera; family Pentatomidae; genus Euschistus; species Euschistus heros. The sequence continues at coordinate 895,849 of RCWM02000251.1, read as the reverse complement.
CAACAGTAAAAATTAATGGTAAATAATTTTCAATGCTCTTAATATCTCATAGTTAAAATAAAAAAAAACTGATAATGGCTTGAACTATTTAAAGATATATAAGTAAACTACTTTCCTGTTCTCTTAATAAATAACAAGAGCTTGTAATCATAAGGTATAGTTGACTGTGATGTATATAGGAGATGTAGATAATTAGGGTAGGCAGTCAAAGATATTCAGCTGCTGAATATCTTGGACTGCCTACCCTAATTATCTACATCTCCTAACAAGAGCTTGTTATGAGTGATTTCTATACAAATACATTTATTTATGCTCTTCAGAAAACCATTTATTTTAACTTTATGGGTTCATTTAAAAAAAAAAAAAAATTCATGTTTAATTGTTAATAAGAAATAATATGATTTGTGAGTTTAGCACATTTATTTTGTGTTCATATTCTATATGTGTCAACATGTAATTTTATAATACTTTTTGTTTCTATTTTAGGTAAAATTGAATGTACAAGCTTTTCTGCAACAGTTTCATTATGGAGTATTTTATTCTTACTTGAAATTAAAAGAACAAGAATGTAGAAACATTGTATGGATATCTGAATGCGTCGCCCAAAAACATCGTGCCAAAATTGATAACTATATTCCTATTTACCCTGTGGATAGAAATTGATCTGCTTCCAAATGTTATGTTAAAAACTTTCAGTTTCATGTAATAACAAAGAAAAGATATGAAGAAGGAAACATCATTTCATGTTTTGTCTTTCTAAGACTCCCACTTAAGATTTGATTTGTTTTATTCACAAGCATTGAGATTGTATATTTTTAACTGTATAAAAGTTACATTCCATCTAATATAAATAGTTTTTATGTATGTTACATGTAATTTTTGTTGTTTTATAAGTATGTTATTGTTATAAATTTTAAATAAGTTTATTTTTCCTTTTTCAAAATGTGATCAAGATCATCCAGTAATATTCTTTTATTTTGGTAGGCTGGTGTTATTTTTTTTTCCTATATACCATTGCATGTAATATATTCATACTCTTACACAAACTAAGTGCATTTTGTTAGTGCTGTAAGCCACTAAAGTTTCAGTTCACAAGTGTTTTTGTTGGCAATCTTCTCAATTATGTAATGTTAAATTTAAACAAAAATGTTTTATTTTAATGTTGGCTTGGTCTTTTTATTTAAAATGCTTTTAAATATGTTTTACATTAATATTAGTTGTTGAGGTTTCATGCTATTGGTTATTATAAATTTGCTAGATTTCCAATTAATGCAAACATCTTGTGAAAATACAACTTCATTGTAATATAGCCAAATATCAGGACTAAAAGTAATTTATATTTTAAGAAATGTAATTGCTATATGACATTATTGTTTTGTTGTATTTCCACATGTATATCATAGTTGAAATTTTAATTATGTGATCAGAATTACTAAAATTGTCTTTTAAATTATAAAATAAATGGATAAATATAATCCTTCAGACATTTTACAAAGCACATTCTGTAGTATAATTGTATAGGTATTTTATTTATTTTCCATTTGTAAGATATCTGTTAAAAATAAATATAGTGTTTTTGAGGTTTTCAATAGTTAGTTTACTATTATCATAAATTCAAAAGAAAAATTAAAGTAATATATACATATCTTTTTTTTTATTTTGCCTTTCAAGTATTTATATTTAGTGACTTATTTTTAAATATTATACATTGTTTTAGTCAAAAACTGAGTAACTAAGTAAAATGTTGATTGTGAAAGTTATTTTGAAATATATTTATTAACTAACTTCAAAGAGTTGGAATGTTAAAATTTGTAGAAAGAGGGTAAGGAAAGATTAGTTATACAATCTAAGAGGTTTTCTTCCCCCTACTTATATCTCTATTTTATTATTCACTGTAAGTTCCTCTACTTCAAACCTCCATTTTGATTAAGTTAATTGTACTTAAAAATGAATAGTACTGTTACATTGGCTATCAATCTATAATACTGTCTTATATTTACCTAATCAATTGTTAATAAAATTTATTTTATGTTTTAACTGATTTTCCTGTTAATCTCCATTTATTGTTAACTGAAAGTAATATTAGTTATGATATGGTAGTTTTAAATATAAATACCCATTTATTAAGTGTTCTGATAAACAAAAGTGTCATTAACTTTGCTATGCTGTGTAACCATTGTCTAGGTTCATACAAATGTACACTATGCTTCGTAAGCTGCAATCTGGCTCCTTCATTTTGATTATTCTTTTTCCTCTGTTAACCATTTTCATTCATTATAGACATGGTCTGCCCAGATAATCATTATTTCTATTCTTTTGGTTGGTTATATAGGAGATTATAGATCTCACTATTACACCACCTCTATCTCCTATCTCCTACCCGTCACATTTTTCTACATATTTTAAGTTTTGGAGATTTTTTTTGACACAATCTAGCTCTGTTGATGTTCCTTGGATTGAAAATTTGATTACTGTTCCCTAACCAGAAATTCAATGGAGAATATATATATATATTTTTTTTTTTTTATGAAATTTGTTGCTAGGACACATCGTATAAGAGTTATATTGGTTTGAATGAAAAAAAGTCATATTTGAAACCGATATTTTTTCTCAACTTGGTTTATTTTGAATAATCATTGGTTGTTAATTTAAATTAAGTAATTTGATCCCTTTATGTCTAAAAGGGAAAGGATATCCATGATCTATTGTTTTTGACAGACAGGTAGGAATTTTTAATACTTCTTTTAGCAATAATGTTTATACATTACATTAAGTTTTTCTCTAGTCCATGATTCTGATAACTGGATGGATCAATATTTTATAAAATATCTTAGACCCTCAAGATACCCATTTAACAAAAAAAAAAAAAAAAAAAAAAAAAAAAAAAAAAAAAAAAAAAAAAAAAAAAAAAAAAAAAAAAAAAAAAAAAAAAAAGATGCCCATTTATAATTCAACTCAGACCAAAATAGCTGATAAGCAGCCAATATTCTGCTCCTTAGTTACACAGCAGTGATACCTTCTCTGTTCACTTGATAGTTAGAATAGCTTGGCTCCATTAATGCTCCAGGTTGAGGGTAGCCAAATGGCATTCTCCTATGTCTTAATATTAATAGTAAATGCTACTTGCCTGTGATACTGCAGAAATTCCGGACACTTCTTACTACTACAACAATGATCTATACTAGTAATTTTCTTTCTAACCAGTAAGACGAGTTTAGGAATAGTTATTTAACATAAAGCTCTTCAATCTTGATTGCATCATAGGCTGATTTATAACCTATAAAGCATGGTGTGTTGTTGGCTTTGTATATTCACTTCATTCTTTCAGATATGTTCTCAAAGTTAAAATTTGATCTATTTTTTAATTAACTCTAGGAAGCCTCATTGAATCCTATTGTTCAGCGAGGGAAGAGCAGTTTAGAAGGAGGACATCTAAGAGAATATATTACAAGCACCCAGAAGGGGAATTATCCTGAAGTGGACACAGATGTATAACATAATAAATTACATAATGTGATTTACTAGTTTCTCATAGTCACTTTTCTTTCCATTCAATTTTTTATAGTTGTCTGATTTTTTAATCATCTGCTTTTCTGTTCACTAACCAAGCTGTCTCATCTTAATTATTTCATGGATGTACGTCATATATTTCTCTTTTATTGCCTCATTTCTTGTGAGATTCATGCACCATTTCATTATTTAACATAGCTAATGTAGTCAACAATTCTTGAAATACACTTACTTATTTTATTTTAAGTTTCATTAGCATATTGAAATATATTGTATTTTTAACATTCCCTACTACCTTGAAAACAGGCAGTTGAAGTTAACACAAACACACTTATTTGCCCTTTTAGAGAATATGAAATAATATAGGGCTTATCAAGCTGATACTATCAAAAATACAAATTCTCTTCATCATTGTTACTTCTCAAATTTACAAGATTGGACTCCCCTATATGTACAGTGACTCACGAATTGATCAAATTGTATATGATTGGAGATAGATCAAATGTTTTTTTGTTGTTTTTTTTTTCATTTTATTAGTTAAATTTCAGCACTCTTATTAAGATATTACTTAGGGGCAGAATTAACAAAAAATTAATAGAACAAATTCGTTTTATTTAAAGAAGAAACAAATTTAAATTTTTTAACATATGATCAACAAACTTCATACATTTTAAAATTTTTTGTATACCGTCCTCTTGCATTAATTATGGTATTGATCCTTTTTGTCATACTTTCTACCAACTTCTCACATTGTTGTGGTGTGATTTTATTCTAGTTGGATGCAACATTTTACCATAATTGCTGCGTGTTGCATGCTGAACCAATTGGAATCAGTGACAGATCTCTTCAGCTGGGCCCAGAGATTTTCAATAGGGATTAAATCTGGAGATCGTGATGGCCAATCTAACAAATTAAACCTACTTATCTCAAGCCATGTTTTGGTAACATGAGCGGTGTGTTTAGGATCATTATTCTGCTAGTTAGTTCCATTCCATCTAATATAAATAGTTTTTTATGTATGTTACATGTAATTTTTGTTGTTTATAAGTATGTTATTGTTATTAATTTTAAATAAGTTTATTTTTCCTTTTTCAAAATGTGATCAAGATCATCCAGTAATATTCTTTTATTTTGGTAGGCTGGTGTTATTTTTTTTTTTTCCTATATACCATTGCATGTAATATATTCATACTCTTACACAAACTAAGTGCATTTTGTTAGTGCTGTAAGCCACTAAAGTTTCAGTTCACAAGTGTTTTTGTTGGCAATCTTCTCAATTATGTAATGTTAAATTAAACAAAAATTTTTTATTTTAATGTTGTCTTTTTATTTAAAATGCTTTTAAATATGTTTTACATTAATATTAGTTGTTGAGGTTTCATGCTATTGGTTATTATAAATTTGCTAGATTTCCAATTAATGCAAACATCTTGTGTGTTTTAGGATCATTATTCTGCTAGAAAAGAACATCCGATTTTTGTTTATTGAGCAACAATGTCGACTGCAATCATTCTCCCTTCTATTTTCTTGATGTTACCAACCCCTTTTGACATGAAGCATCTCCATACCATTATACTTTCACCCCCAAATTTAAGTGCTGGTTTAACATGTCGTTCCCATAATTGTTCATTTTGTCCTTTCCATATCCATTCTTTCCTGTCAGATTCAAATCTATTAATTTTGGTCCTGTTAGACCATATGACATTTGACCAATCATTTTCAGTATAGTGGGAATATTTTTTGGCGAATGCTAACCTTAGTTTTTTATGCCTATCTGTTAGCATTGGCTTTTTAAATTTTGCCCTTCCTCGCGAACCAGCTTGTCTCAAGGCACTGATGTTATTATCAAACCATCTACGCTTCCGTTGTATTTGAACAGCATTATCAATTTCGCCTGACCGAATTGAACAAGTAATACCATGCTTTACAGTATTTGAGAGTAAAGGCTAATTTTTGTATTTGGAGTTTAGGCTAAATAAACCTAATGATTTTAAAAGTACAATTAAAACTCATGAAATTGATCAAGTGGTCTTGAGAGACTTATGAAAACGACTGAGTGATTAATGTTTACAATGCAGGTAGAAAAGAGGATTATAATAAAAGAGTAAACAATGTTTTATGTATAGAAAGTTATAAAATAGGTATTAACAAGCAATATATCGGATTAGGACAAATTTTTGATATTACTACAAACATTTGATAAAATTTCGACACTTTATATCCCTTGTACTGTCGTCCTAGTAGTATTTCAGTAATGATTACCTTTTCATTGAATTGTTTTTCATCTGGCATGACAATTATATCAAATAACATATTATGCATGATAGGCCTACTAAAGTAATAAGCCTAATAATGTATTTAAATATTGATAAGTAATAATGATAGACATAATTTAAAGAAAAGTGTATAGAATTAAAATGGTTAAATTAAGTACATAAATTTCTGTTAAAATATTACATTTTATTAAAATATTACATGTATAAAAATACATTTTAAGTAGTTTAATTCAAAGGAGAAGAGACTTTCATGTAAATAGATAAAACTTTCACATGGTCTGAATTGTTTTTATTCCTAAGTGATGTATTGTAAAATAAAATCCATACAATTTAAGATAAGATAAAAATTTTGAAATTGGATATATTTTAATAAAAATATATTTAAAAAAAAATAACAATAAAATATAATAAAGGACACTTGTTTAAATAGGAACATGATTCTTAAAATTTTTCAATTCATCATAACCATAAGTACCAACTTTAAATCCAGCTATTTTGCTTGCTAAGTGTAAAGATTCATTTAAGTCTTTTCCTCTGGACATGCTGTGAATGAATCCTGCTATGAAAGTATCTCCAGCACCTAGTGTATCGATTACTTTGGCAGGGGGATAAGCTGGAGCTGAAAATATGCCTTTAGGACATGATGCCATTGCGCCTTCTTTATCCCACATAGAAATTATTATTGAACTATAAGAAAAAAAATATATTGTTATTTGAGATCCTCAGAAAATACTACAACTAAATCGAAGTTGTTGGGGTATGCAGTCATAGATACACAGCTATTAAAAATAAATTTAGATTTATAATGCCGATATTTTGACTTGCATCGCAAGCCTTATCAGGGCTAGAAGAAAAACAAACAGAAAGATATGACAAAAATGCAGAGATTGAGGTATAAATAGTATAATAATTATAAACATACATTGTGATGAAAAGGAAAAGAATAAGGTAGCAGATGTGAGGAAAAATGAAAGCATAAACTATCCATAACAATTAAATTTAAAAAAAAATTAAACAGATTGATAATTCAATAGATGAATAATCAGTGAAGAAATCAAAAGTAATGAGCAGAAGGTGAATAAGGGGTTAAAAATGAAATGGCTGTGCATAAGACTTACTTTCAGTGGAGAGTAGATGTAGGAAACTGAGGCCAGAGTTTGTCAGTTTTCTACAGCGACTCTCCGCTCAAAGTAAGTCTTATGCACACCTATTTCATTTATTATTACACCTATTCATAGTCAAAATGTCGGCATTATAAATTAAAATTTATTTTTAATTGCTGTGTATCTATGATTGCATAACCCCAACAACCTAAATCTTTATGAACTTCTCATTCAACAAATAACCCATCACTAGGTAATTCTAAGTTGTTCATGATTTTATTTTATTTATGGCATTGTTTGAAATTTATTTCATGTTACTGAAAACATGATGATATTTAACAAGTAGGAGCCTTTTAATATAATGTCCTCTACTGATTATGATCAACTGACAAGACTGAAAGGGAGGCCCAAAGGTATGTAAAAAGAGCTATCCTTTTTAGATTTATTTATTTTTTTATTAGCTATATATGCTGTTATACTTCTGGTATTGTGTTGTATAAAGTGCTTTAAAGTTTTCACTGAATACAAATTAATGGTGTATCTCATTTTTTAATTTTCTTTTACACTATATTACACCAACTGAAAATCTGAATTCAAACTCTTACAATACTAGAATCCATAATAATGCATGCATCAGGAAGGAGAAGGGAGGGGAATGAAATAAAAAGGTATTTTATATCCTCATGGAAGCATTGAAAATAACTCAGAACCCAAAAAGATTAATATACCTCTTCTCTTCCTTTGAAAGCTAGTCTTTAGACTAAAAACATTGTTTTTTTATTTATAATGTACTATCTATTTATTTTTTAATTAAATGTATTTTAATATTTTATTAAACTGAAGGAATTATTTTTTAAAACTCTCATTATTTAATTTAAACTATTTTTATATTATTTTATAATTGTTCCTATGTACCATACACCTAAATACTACATTATAGAGATGTTCAGTCAGAAACATAAGTCTACATACACCAGAAAAGAAATTCGATGAGGAACAAGGGAGATTGGGGAGTTGGAATGATGGAATGGAATGATAATATTTATTTAAAGTATACTTAACAAGATAAACACATTTAATTTATAATTTTTCTAATTGTACATTAACAAATTAATTATACTAGAAATAAAAGCAAAAATAAACAGGAACAAAAATCAATGTACACTAGAAAAAAAATCATTCTAATGACCAAGTTTTGAAAAAGTAAGCACTTTGTTGCTTTTTCTTTGGCTACAATTAAAACAGTAAGTGTTCAAAGTATAGAGTGAACAAGTTTTTTTTAGTTTTTTTTTTATTTTATTTTATTTTTTTTAGTTTTTTTTGGAGCTATTTTATTTCATTTCGAATAATATGTTTTCAAAATTTGTATTTCACAATATTCCTCTTAATTTCGCTCCATAAACGCTCAATAGGTTTAAATTGGGTGACTAGGGAGGGTTATACAACTGACAACATTTTTTATAGAGCAGCCATTTTTTCACAAGTATTTCATGTTTTATTTTGTAGCCAGTTAGCCATAAAATAAATATTGTCAAAATATTATATATATGTAACATTTTCTCAGCTCTAAATTATATCAGAATAAAATGATATTGTTAATGGAAAACAATTATTTAGTATAAATGTAATACATTTTTTAAGTGTTTGCATATTTTTGTTTCTAACTACGTAAATTTGTAGTCAATATTCAAAATTTTAAAAATATAGTTTAGTATCTTCTCAAGCTATTTGGGGACCTTTTCCAAAGTATGAATGCATGTTTAGTGATTTTTATTTATATAATAATTAAATCAATTATGTTTTATATCAGACTGAAAATGCTCAGTGACTATACCTTGATCTGACATGTTTCCTCATTTCTGCCAAAGTTGTTATCATTCCATCCCAGTTATTATTGTTACTAAAGTCTTTCCCGACAAATACAATGTCTGCTGATGAAGCTAGACTCAGTGATTCCTTTCTCATTTCTAATTCAACTGATATGGTAATGGGATGATCGCAACACATATTATAATCATTTACGTATTTTATCATTTTTGAAACTTCTGATACATTACGCCCCTAGAAAAAGGAAATAAAAAAAGATTAAGATTCAATTTTGCATATTTAAAAATCATCAGAATTTGCCAAATCAAATAATACATTTGTTGAATTTGTAAATGAATGTTTAATAAACATACATATAGCTACTGCAATAGACAAAAATTAAAAACTAATAAAAGTTTTAAAATAAGATTTACAAATAAATAAAATAATATTTTATATTTCTAACTTATTAAGTATTAGATCACTACTGATTTTTACAGCTTACTTCAAAATGAATCCATGAATAATTTTTCAAGTTGAGCTTCTTGAAACATTCAAAATCAAGTTCTGGTAAATCTTTATTTGAATGGACAATGGTTCTACTACCGTTTTGTGAGTTTATAATAATAGTAGAAACTGGAAATTGAAATTCATTGTATATTTTACATCCACTGATATCAATGCTGTATTTTTCAAAATCTTTCAGAATAAATCTGGAATTTATTAGAATCATGTCAGTTAAAAATCCAAAAGAACATCAGCAGGTAATTTGAATGAAAGAAAAACAACTCCAATGGATCTCTGGGCCCATAATACATATTTGTTTTGTGATGAAAATGGTAATGTCAAGATATGATCACCAAATGTTTTTCACACTTAATATTAATTTTGTTTAACTGTCATTTTTTTTTTTAAACTTTTTTTTTAAGATTTGCCAAAGCAATAAATAGCATGAAAGGATGTGTTCTTAATAACATTTACACAATTAATAAGTTAATTTACATATTATTTACTCAAATAATAATAAAAAAAAACAAACAAAAAGTTTTCAAAATCCAATTTTGAACCAGCTTCTTAAAATAGTTAAATATAATTATGTAGACATAAATTCTATAGCAGGATACACCCAAAGAAAACTTACTCCCAAAATGATTTTGTGGATATTGTTCCCAGGTATTCGCAAGGGCTTCCTAATAATGAAAGAACTGTGCTGCTGTTGGATGCATTTCCACCTCTCTGCATTCGATATTCAATGGATCTAAAACCTTTAGTTATTATATCTGATCTGCCACTTAAATTTAAGGCTAATTATAATACCTTTGTTCAGAGTCTTCAAGAGGATAATTCTTACAAATTTGTATTATATCAAAGCAATTCATACCAACACAAAGTATCTTTCCAAACATTGATAAGATATTATGTAAAATATTAAAGTAGGAATCTAAACTGAGATTAAATATAAATTCTATAAGGTATCTTGCAATAAATAGGGTTAAAATATCATAGAAACTATTTCATATGTTATTTACAACTAATGATTTATTGATTTTTAATTTATCATAATCAATAAAAATTATCTGTGAGACTGATAAGTCATTTCTACGTCTCTGAACTCTTTTGGGTAGTGTTGCCAGACGTCACTCTCTGGAATTCCCAACCAAGTGCTAAAAAAAATCCCCGGTTTGTGAAAAAATCTTTCTTCGTACAATACATACTATTTCAGATATAATTTTATTTCAAATAATTAATAATTATTAAAAACAAATTTAATATTTCTTTGAATAGAAATAACCCTCTATCATTAAAAACAACGCAGTGACATATATCTATTCACTGAAAAAAGTAGTAAACGAGTTTCCAAGGAATATTAAAAAACAATAGTTAAATGTGTAATAAATTTCATCTAAATCGAACGTGTTCATTAAAGTTGTTTATGAACACTTGCATGATGGGGGAGGGGGCTGATTTACACCTAACGGGAGTTATATGAATAAATCCATCGATCTGCAAAGCTCAACATAAAACAACTATGAAATTCCCAGCTCATCCCATAACATCATCAATAGATCATCCGAATTAGTATCCATAGCTCTAAGTTGGTTTATAGCTCTTTCATTTAAACTTGATCCCGAAACATGTCACATAATGATGATTGTTTAAAGAGGAGTAAATGCTGTAATAAAATGAATTGAATATATAACAGATTCCTTTTTAAAAAAGTAATTTTGTGTCGTCATATAACTGGCGCCCGAACTAAACAGGAACTATATTTGACAACTAATTATCCTCAAAGGAAGCACTGTTCTATTCATTACGTTTTGCCAGCGCAGCAAAGAAGAGCTTCCAGCCGCCGCACCTGCAAGATATAGATAACTGTAAGTTAGTTGTATAATTAGAACACTACGTAGTCAATTTTATTTCGTTTTAACTTTTATATATTTTTTTCCCTCTTTTTTTTTAAACTTATTTCATCACTTCACTCATAAAACCATAAAAATTAAAAATGAGCAACCCACAATCTCCTAATATTAGACATGAACTTCGAAGGGAGGATTACGATCACATTCTTACCTTCGACGGAAACGCTAACAATTTGCTATATTTTATATCCATTGTAGAAGGTGTCTATAATATTGTTTGTAATAACCATATTCAACAGTGAGAGTTGAATCATTCACAATTATTAAATAAAGTTAAAAGTTGACTAGTAGGATCTATTCAATCCCTCATTTTGACTCAATCGATAACAAATATACCTACCTGCGTTACTGGATCTAATAAAACGAAATTTTTTAGACAGCCGTTCATAAGACTCCTTAAAAGCGGAAATGTAAGCGTCAATAGACTCGTAGACGTAAGACACTTAATTTTCGCTAAAGTTAAACTCGACAGACTTAATGACTAACAACTAGAATCAGCTGTTTCTTACATGGAAAAAGAAATAACCTATTATACGTATTCCTGCCTACCTTGTCAACTTTCATACGATTTCAGAAGAATTATCAACATGCGTTGTTCATTTAATATAGACCAACAATAACCGAAATCATTCCCGAATTACTTTAGTTCGACAAAACCATTTAATCAAAACCCCTTTCCTAATGAACAATTCAGAAATAACTGTACATTTTTTTCCTACCTAAAAAATTAAAAGAACCCTAACGAAAAAACAAGACCTTTCAAACAAAAATTCCAACCTTTTCAACCTAATTTCTCTAGACTACAAAATTTCAATAAACACGTTCCTAAAAATAATCCAAATGACGCGTGCGTCATCATTTTAACACACGCACACGCACACATATATATTTTCTATTTAAGCATTATAATAATTAAAAAGGGGGCTCCATGGCCGAGTGAGTTGGGACGAGAGTCTTAGCGCGCTCGGTACTGATGGTCGTGGTTTCGAATCCCACCTGGGTGGGTTAAAATTTATTTCGTGGCGAACCCACGGATAAATCATGACCTTCCTACATCGGCTAGAATAGGTTGGTAACCTATAGGATAACCCGTCCTTCCTGCCCTAATTGGAGTACATAAAGACTTCAAACCCGAAAACATAACAATAATTTAAAAAAAAAAATTGATCTTGTTAACTTCTTTTAAGAACGGATTGTTTTCTGGTAATTAAAAAAACAAAATGTAATATTTGGGGTGGACTATTTTCAATGTTTAAAATATTATCCATTTCCTTAATGTGGCAAAGTCCAATGTCATTTTCAGTTATTATCGAATTATATATTTTTAAAGATAAATTTTGGAATTAGTGAATATTAAAAACTTATTTAAGTAAAACTAATAAATCGTTGTACTTTATCAACGCTGGTATTGTGAATGACCGGCAAGTGTGGAAGTTTACATTTGTAGTAGGTTATGCTGTTATTTTGATAGTTCACCATTAATCAGACTACTGAAAATAATTTAAAATTTTTAGTTAATTTTATTTTTAATTATGTCCGAATCAGCAATTGCCGGACTCACTCCGTATTTAAAGAGAATTAGACAACCTTCATCCTCTGATAAAGTTTATAAAGATGAATGTGTTTATTCATTTGACACTCCTGTAGGATAAATGTTATTAAACTTTTGTTTTAAGAAATGAAGATGACATAAACTAATGATACTTTATATTTTAGGATTCAGAAACAGGTCTTTATGTATGCTTACAGACATTTTTAGGCTTAGGTAAAGATTTTGTCCTCAGGCACCATAAAAGAACTGGTAGTGCTGTTTATTTACATTTATTGAGGGATCGAATTGAGGTAAATATTCTTTGTCTGTTTTGATACGTGATACAATTATTTATGTATTCATATATAATTTTTAATACTTTTTAAATTGGGTATAGTTCAGTTTTTGCTGTCAAAGTAGAACAAATTGTTTAGCTATTAACAGTATTTTACTAAATCTGCTGTACATAGTATATTTTCTTAAGATTGTTAAGTTCTCGATTCATCCTATGCCTATCCGTTTATTAAGTCCTATAATTATTATATGATGTCTGATCACTAGATAAATAGTGAATTTTTGCAGGAATATCCATAATTGGGGAGTAATGTTATATGTTTATCTTCTTTTTTTTTCCCAGTGCAATTAACTATCTTTTTTATTTAGTGTAAGGATATATTTTGTAGTAAAATTATTGTATTTTTAATTTTCTTTTATTTGGAATTTGAACTGACCATTTTACTTATCATGTTTGTGACATGGCTTTCATTTTATTGTACAATTATTGTTTTTAATTTATTCTGCATTCTTCCTTTATTAACATCAAGAAATAATGGTTTCAATTGCGTGTTTCTGTCATCCATATCTCCATTGAGCTTTCTCTTTAACCAGCTATGAATCAAGCCAGACATTTTTTCTCTCTCATTCATCATTTTGGAGGTATGGAATATATATTGTTTATTTGTTCTGAAGGTTTCTGTTTTCATTTATTTATTGTCCCTGGCACCACAGCCTAAATACAATTTCTTTTTCTTTACTGGTTAGCTAGTTGTATCTTAGATATTGCAATATTTTTTTTATTTTATTTTATTTTTTCTAAGACCTTTAGTTGTTGTGTGACTTTATATTCTATTGTATATACTTATTATATTTTCCCTTTAAATTTTAGTTAGTTTGGTAAATTAATTTTTTATGTTCCTTTTTGTTAAAGAAAGAAAATAAACAGGGAGATGGACCCGAGCGGAAGGTCACCAAACTTGCTATTGGGATTGAAGGAGGATTTGAACCTGACAAGAAGGATATTCTCACCACCGAAACATTATCGATTGTCATATTACCTGACTTCACTTCAATACCATGGCCATGTGACAAGTTACCTGATGTGGTAAGATTTTCGTTTTAAGTACTTCATTTTTGGATTCTTACATCCAAATATTTAATATTGTCTTCATTGTTATGTTTATGAGCTTTATTTTATTATCTTGCCCTTTTAGCCTCACTATTGGTTTCAGCATGCTTTTGGGATAATTCAGTGGAATTTTAAATAAATAAATGTTTAAATTGATTTATTTGAAACTCAGCACGACACAGCTTAAATCAAAAGTGAATTTGTATTTGTATTTTGTAAATTATAATACAGACAACATGATACAATTATGTTAATTAATGACTTATGATCATGCTTGTGAGGCGAATAAATAACTTCATGAAACAAATATGAACTAAGAATCGGAAGTTCCCTATCTGATCAGTTTTAGGTGTATGAAGTCAATTCACTTTTAACTAAAGTTTTTTGAAAACTTTATTAGGCTTAGATGATAAACATTGATAGAAAAAGTTGGTCCAGACTATTGGAAGTCACTTTTGTGATGCACTACAGAGATAATTGATAATCTTTATAATATTAAATGTTACCATTAGATAGCTCTTATCCTGACAGGATTGGTTTCCCATGGGTTGACTATCTAGATATCTGGCAGTAACATCAGTCTTACAATAAATGCCTCATGATAATAATATTAAGAGGCAAAAAAAAAACAAAAAAACAATAACAAGCCTTAATCTCACTACACTGTTTATATCTTGGGGCTATTTACAATGATAACTCCCCCCTCCAGCTCCTTCTTCTGGAGGAACTTCTAAAGAAAACATAAGAAACAAAAATTCGTGATACATAAATGATGTATTGCGACCTCCAAAAATAGTATCCTTAAGGACAAAAACTAATAAAATCATTAAATCCTAAAATATTACAAAAAAAAAAAAAATTATCTAGGACAAAACTTAATTTGTTGGGAAGGACATCCTTAGCCACTCTCCTTTATAACAAATCAAGTTTTGTCCTTAAGGATACTATTTTGAAATATTCCAGTATTTAACAATTTTAAGATAGCTGAAGGATATTCCACCATTGTTGTCCATTTAGTTTTTGTCCTTAAGGATACTATTTTGAAATATTCCAGGAATGAACAACTTTAAGATGGTGAAAGGATATTCTGCTATTGTGGTCCTTATTGGATATTTAATAAATTATTACGTATTTCACAAAGGACACTCTCTCTTTCTGTTTAATTCATTTAATCCATTTAAATGGGAAGATGGAGATATTATCCTTAAGGATACTATTTTTCTTTTTTTTTTAATCTAGGATTTAACAATTTTATTAGTTTTTGTCCTTAAGGATACTATTTTAAGATGGCAAAAGGACATTCTTGGTCACATATTTATTAGTTTTCGTCCTTAAGTGTATTATTTTGAAATATTCGTCCTTAAGGTATTCCGCCATTGCTGTCCTTTTATTTTGAAATATTTCAGGATTTATTGATTTTTAGATGATGGAAGGGTATTCCACCATTGTTTTCCTTTATAAAATCCACCATTGATGTCTTTTTTAAAAATTGCATTAAATATTACGTTTTTTATGAAGGGCATTCTCTCTTCTTTCTAGGTACAATAGCTCAGTATACTACCAAGCTCCTGAAACCCAGTTCGAGTCCGACTCTGGGCAGAAAATTTATTTTATGTTATTTCAGTCGTGGCTCGACTTCAAGGTCGGGAAACCTTCCCGGAGCAAACCCAGCCTCAACAAAGTGGGTACCCTTAATTGGGGGAAAACCTGACGGTTGAGCATGATTTAGGCCAAACCTCCTCCTTTCACAACCATTGGCCCAGTAACAGTACATCCTTACCAAGTACTGAACCCAGGACCCTTCATGAGTTGTTAGCTGTACAGGTTTTATTGTTTTAAATAATAGTAATAATAATGATAATTGTCAATGATTAATTAAAATATTACAAGGCAACATTGTATCATTTCATTGGACCTGTTATTGAACATTATCTTTGAAAATTAGTCTTGCTGAATCTGAATCTCTTTGATTCTATTTTTTAGTCTTTTCAAAGAGTTCTGAGTGCCATAAGTATATTTTGGTCTGATTCCCATCAATCTATACTGTGTTAGATCTAGGAAATTTCATTCAAACAACTACACATATTTTTAAAAACATGTAATAAAAGCTATTTTCTTTTTATCACCTGACACTACCTAGATCATGTTAAAAACTTTAGTGTAACAGCAATGTAATTTATTTATTTTAATTCTATTGAGTTTTTAATTAGTTTTCATATTAATTTTTTTTTTTAATTGCATCATATAATATCTTAGTGTAATAGTATTTAATTTATTTTAAAAATTAGCTGAATGTTCATTATCACTATGGTATTAAAAAATTTTATTTTGATGGTATTTCTTGATGTTAAGTAATTATGTTTTTAATAATTTGGAGGTTATTACCAATATACAACCACAATTTGAAAGAATATCTCTCAAATTTATTATTTTCTTTCTTTAATTCCTATTATTTTTATTAAATAAAAGTAATAAATTACTTTTATTTATAATTTAGGTTGTTCAGTCTGTTGAGGGAGTCTTAGCTGCCAATTCAGCTTTGAAGATGGCAGAATTGGAGTCAGTTGCTGGTACATGGGATGGTGAAGCACGGTCTGTTTCTAGGTAATATTTTATTTTACATTTGATGCTGTGGAAAATTAGCATTAGAATCTTAATGCAAGTTTGGTTATTTTGTTTGTATGATACTTATTCTTTCTCTTGCTATTTTATCTTTCAATGTTGGTACATGTATGATATAAATGTTTTAAATAAGGATCAGTATTAATTATTTTTATTTTGTTTGTAAATCTGTCCATGAATAGATGATAGTCTGGAGTTATTTATATTGTTTGAGATCCAGATTCGTATTTGGTTTTGCATAAAAAATTTGTAATTGATCATCAGGACCATTTCCAGTTACTTTTGAATTTGTTTTTAAGCTTCATGAAGTGTTAGTTTTTTCATATATGATACTTAACAGTTGAGACAACAATATATGCACGAAGCAGCACATAGACGGTTTAGATGCACGAGGACGACTGATGATTACCAAATGTTCAGGATGCTACGATTCCTCGAGCTTAATCCAGTTATTTCCATGAAGCTCTTTCCTGCTCCTGATTCAAAATCGAAATAGCATCTCCTCCATAAACTCTTACTTTGTGATTCACATGCATCCTCTTCTACCTATCCTGTCTCTTCTGATGAATTAAATACATTTTTTGTTTCTACTTCCTCTTCTGATACTAGTTATCCTTCCTCCTATTTAATTCCAGCTCCTACATTTAATGATGCTAATTTTATTTTTCCTATATCTCTTTCTCTTTCTAAACTTATTTCCTCCATAGCGAAATCCCATTCCAATTCTACAGGCACAGATGATTCCTACAGAATTGATAAAACTATGTCTACCCGAAATCATACCAGTCCATTCATATTCATTTACAATTTTACCCTTCAAAATTCAATTTTTCCTATCTCATGGAAAAAATCTTAATTCATCCAATAAATAAAACATTAAATCCTTTATCTCCAAATGACTATCACCCAATCTCCATCCTGTCTAATCTCAAGTGTCCAACTTCCTTGAAGAATCTAAAGGCTACTCTACACAATCTGCTCTCCTCAAAATCACCAATGACATGTTCACCGCTATTGATAATAAAAAATTAATTGTCCTACTGCTCCTTGATGTTTCTAAAGCTTTTCATTCCCTTGATTGCTTTATACTGTTCTCCACATTAGAATCCTTAAATTTTTCGCACATTTCCATCAGTCTTTCCTCTCTCACCGTTCCCAAGCAGTTAAAATACCAAACCAACGCCTATCTTACCTCAGGTATCTAGTATTTCTTTTCAATTCCTACATTAATGATCTTCCCTATTCAATTTATCACTGTTCCTACCACTTATACGCAGATGACTTCTAAATCTATCTTACCTTTCGCCCTTGAGAACTATCAACTGCTTTCGTCAAAATTCAGGATGACCTGAACCAAATCAGTGCCTGGGGGACTTTAAATAAATTGCAACTAAATAAAAAGAAGACTCAGGCCATTATGATAGGCTCTAGCACCCTTCTTAACTCATATTCCTAGTTTCCTTCCTTAATCTTTAATGATCATCATCCTATCTCTTTGTACTCCTCTGTTAAAAATTCGGGATTATTTTTTACTAAACCCTAACCTGGAAGCCTCAGATTGCTCAAATCTCTCGCCGTTCCATAGGTCTTCTCAAATTATTCCACCGAATTTGTCACCTTCTTCCCCAATCTTCCCGTAAGCTTTTAGTTTCCTCCTTATTGTTTCCTTACCTCGACTATTGTTGTCTGGTTACAGTGGCCTCTCGATGGTTCTCGAGGACAGACTGAGGCAAATCATGAACTGCTGCATCGTCTGGTTTGTCTTCAATAGTCCGAGGCGCTCTCATGTTTCTCACCTCTACTCCCTATTAAATTGGCTTTATCCCACCTTCCATAGACAATATTTCCTTGAAACATTCCTTTACCAAATTATCATTACCCTTCATCCTACCTATATTTATAATATGCTTCAATATAATTCTGCAGTCAATTCAATACATAACAGATCCTGTCTTTCTTATCTGTATACCAAAAGTTCCCACAGAACTTCTACATGCCACCACTCACTCCTTCCTCTTCTGCTGAACCATTCTCTGGAACTCTATTCCTGTTGATACCCAACAAGTGAAATCCCTGAAAACATTCACATATCTCTATTTCCAATACCTTATTCTTACCCAAGATGAGGCTTGCTAACTATCTTATCTATCTGCTCTGTTAAAATATATGATCTTGCATTTCTGAAATCAGATTCAGATACAGCTTTTCCATGATTAAGATTCCACTTAATATAAATTTACTCCCTCTGAATATAACATTGAGATACCTCTATTGTACATACAACTCTAATCATTAAACCAAAAGATTTTATTTTATCTTATTAGTTGTGAGTGTTACTTTATTTTCCTTTCTTTATATGTAACTATCTTCTATGTATATATTATCACTACTTTGTTATTATTTTTACTTTATTTTTTTCATTTCATCATGTCAATATGTAACTGCTTTTATATCTGTACTTATATGTTATTCTTAAGGGACTTTGTTCCAGAATAAAATTATTTTTCTATTCTATTCTATATTACTTCCCAGCAACATTTTTTTTTAACCAACAAAAAAAAAAAACTTTCTTTCTATGTCAGTTTTTAGTAATTAAGATATTTCAATAATTAAACTCCTGGTTAGTTTGTGAATTCAGATTTAAGTTTGCTGTTTCATTTTTCAGACATGCTGCTAATTTGTTACAAATTGATAATGGTGTTAAAATACCACCTAATGGTTGGAAATGTGAAGAATGTGATTTAGATTCAAATCTTTGGTTGAATCTCACTGATGGAAAAATTCTGTGTGGAAGAAGATTTTTTGATGGAACAGGAGGCAATGAACATGCTCTTCAGCATTACAACAAAACTGGTAATTCTTTGTTTCGTTGTTGAATTTGTATTAATTGTTCCTTAAAAATGAGAAAATATTTTAACACTTATCATACCAATGAAAAATGTCTTTTATATACAAGGCATACAAATTTAGTCTATTTAAACTCTCTAATTTTTTTTTTTTTTGTTTGGACTCATCTTTTGATATTTATTTATGTAAAATATATTAATTTTGTAAATTGGTACACAAATGATTACAAGATCTTATTTAGGAACTATTCATTGTTAGCACTTCAATAAAGTACTATATTAAAAGTTCCCCTTGCCATATTCTTCAGACGTCTCAAAGGGTTATCAGATATCGAGTGGGAAGGAAGTTAAGAGATAAGTGGATTTGAGTGAGTCAAAGCAGCAATGCATTGGACATTAAGATTTTTATGGATAAATTTATTTGTGAAATAATAGCATTACAGCTTTGAGAAGTATTTTGGACTGTGAGGATTGGGTACCAGAAGAATTGGGTGGCTTAGTAGTACCATTCTGAAAAGTGATGTAGATTCATTTAAAGGATCATTATTTACTGATTGCATACATGTTTCATCAGTGTAGGTGTTAAGGATAGTGCTAGGAGAAGAAATGTCAGCTGTTTACACCCTGTAAACAGGTGTCCCCCCCATGGATGGGACATAGGTCCCTTTTTTTTTATCCTTCCCTACCTAGCCTTTGCAGCCATATGAGGTTTTGGGCAGCATGGGATTTATACATGTAAACAAGTTTTTATTAGTCTTTTTGTTACATATTAAATTTGCAATCAATAAATATTTAATATCTCATATATAATATAGAAAAAAAAATTTAATAAGTTACGCATCAATAAAAAAAACAAACAATTTTTCACCTCCCAAAAAGTATTGGCACACCTTAATTGATAATGTAATATTAGTGCCAAAGCCACATGAATTACTTAGTATTTTGTAAACATACCATTGGCATTAATAACTGCCTGCAGACGCCTTGGCATGGATTCTACTAAATTATTTTATATTTCTACTGATAAATTGTTTCACGATTCATTTATTACTTGTTTTTTTATGTGTTCCTTGCTAGTAAGATTTGTTTGTCGTACCTTTCTGTCCAAAATAGGCCATAGGTCCTCTAGGATTGATGTCTGGTGACTGAGGTGGTGTCAGCAATCTTCTGGGAGCATTATATAGAAGCCACTCCTTGGTTAACTTGGCTGTGTGCTTTGGGTTATTATCTTGCTGGAAGTAGTATTCCATATCCAGGCCTAATTTAATGGCACTATTTTTCAGGTTGCATCGCAACACCTCCACATATGAGCGAGCTTTCATAATACCTTCAATAATTTCTAAATTTCCAACACCTGAGTACGCCATACAGCCCCAAACCATAATATTTCCACCTCCACACTTCACCGTTTCCAATATATTTCTTGTATTTTAAAGCTGTTTTATTTTTTCGCCAAATTGTCATAATGTTAGTCGGTGTAAAAACTTTGAATTTGGTTTCATCCGAAAATATAACTTTCTTCCAAAGATCTAGTAGTTCATTTAGGTATTTTTTGGCGAACTTAAGTCTCTTTTTTCTATTTACTTCACTAATGAAAGGTTTTTTTTAGAGGTCTTCTGCCATAAATGCCTTCACTATGGAGAATGTTTCGGATTGTTTGTAGTGCAATATACTTTCCACTAGATGATGCTAGGTCATCGACAAGATTTCTAGCACTTTTACTGGGTTTTCTTAAAGCTTCTTTAACTACCTGTCTTCTTTCTCGCACTGTAAGGGCCCTTGGACAACCTCTCCGGGGCTGATTTTCAGCGGATCCAGTTATCTTTTTTTTAAATAATATACCGCACTGTAGTGAATGACAATTTCACTTGTTTAGCAATCTCATGGTAACTTTTACCTAAAGACGGTAATGATATAATCATCTCTCTAACAGACAATGGTATTTCCCTAATTTGGCGGGCTATTAGAAACTGAATATGGTGGAAGTACAATATCAGTGGAGGTAATAAGCAGTTACAGCATTAGTGAAGTGAGTGTCATAGTTAATTCCTTTCTCAGGTATAAGATAAGAAGTCAACTTCTCAGTAATCCCAAGTGTGGCAATACTTTTTGGGCAGTGAAAAACTACATTTTGTTGTTTATCCAATATTCGTTTAATTTTTTTCTATATAATATTTATCATGTTAAATTGTCTGCTCTTGACTAATTTAAGGTATATCAAGCAGGTTAAAAAAATAAATAAATCTATTATGCATAAAACTTCAAATCGCTGGGTGTGCAAATTCTTTTTGTGCCAACTGTATGCTGCTGCTGCCAATGAAACTCTTTATTTAACTAATTCTTTCATATAAAATCATTAAATGAGGACATATATATTTATGGGATACAATCCTGTGGTGCAATCCGGCAATGCTTGAGCACACAGTGACTGTACTTTCTATTAACCTGTTGCCCGGTCATGCCTTGGCATGCCTTAGTGATTGCACCTTGTCCTTATGTTTGGCTCTATCTGTTCGGTCCTCTGCTGCATCCATCCAGTCCAGTCCTCCACTGCATTCGTCCGCTAGAGTTAATATTTGTGAGTAATTCGGGAGGACTTAAGATTTGAATGGACAATGGAGAAGAACTTTCTCATCATAGCTCCTTTTCTGGTTGTTACCCACCGTCCATTCCACTCATATATCATCTCCCTTAACAAGTTCCCCCAATGATTAGGGGTCTTGCTGATTCTTCTTCGGAGTCCCTCTGGTAGCATTTCGAGCCCTTGCCTTTTAACTTTAAACTTCATTCTATCTTCCTTGAGGATGAGGTCCAAGGGCATTGCTCCAGCCAGCACCTGGACTGTCTCATGCGACACTGTCCTATGAGCCTTCATGACCCATAAAAGAGCCAGTCATTGAATTGTGGCCAGTCTCTTCTTCTGCCTCTTTGTAAGGTTACCTTTCCTCTGTAGATGGTCATTGTGGCAGGGTATCTGAGGCTTCAGAAGGCATTACCTAATAGATTGGTACCTGGAGGGTATGCTGTGGTGCGTCTGACAAAGCTACCCTCCTCGTCTTTCTGGTACGGATCATCCCTGGGGTATGTGCTTTCAATGAACATGTACCTATGCCGGGCCCTGTAGAAGTTTCTCTTAAGGTGTGTTAGGTCCAGCGCCCACCATGGAACCGAAATGTGCTCTCACCCTATGGTGAGACATAGGAACTGTACTGCCTTGAGGAAAAACGGCAGACTTAGTGGAGGTAGGAGTTTCTTAAGCATTCCCTGGTGCCAGACTTGCTCAAAAGGCTCCTGTGCAGTACATTCCTTGCTCAGGAGACCTACTATGCTGTGGACACCATATCCACCACTCAATGACATTGAGAAATAATTGTAGCATTATTTCATGAAAAGCTTCTATAAAGCAGTTATTTATGAAACAAAGGGGATCATGATAGCACAGCATGTTGGGGTGAGTGTACCAAAGCACTCAGTTCATTCCTGCCTGGGTCAGTTGATATTTTGAAGGGGTTCCAAAAAATGAGTCTTAGCCTTCCCACTCCGGCTAGAATAGGCTGGTAAACTGTGATTATGTCCTTCCTTCTGTAGTTGGAGTTGCGATAAGGATGGTAATCCCAAACACACAATCAAAATTTATGAAATAAGAAGACCCTCAGAGAAATTTTTTAAAATGAAAAATGTAAATTCACCTGATTTTCGTGAAAAATAACCTTTGCCATCGAAATCATATGAATGATTATTTACCTACTGTATACACTGGAAGATGGATGCTATATCTTGCAGTGTAAATAATAGGGGATTCCGTTCTATGATGGACCTCATGGGAAATGTTGGTTTTATTTATAATTAACAAAATCAATAAATTAAATAAATACCAGGTATGCAAGTTTAAAATGTCGTTTTAATTCCAATAGAATGCGCTCTTAGCCTATTGAAGGATTTGCTTATCTCTAAACGCTATTTTGTTTGTTAGTCATTTGTTTACAAAAGTCAGTTGTTTTTAAGTCGTTTACGTGGACGTATCATACCTTTCTTTGGTGTTAAAAATGTCTAATTTTAAGCCAAATAAAGAGCATTTGCGGCATGTCATGATTTTCTTATTTAATCAAAAGAAAAAGGCATCTGAATATCATCGAATTCTTGTTGAGACTTATGGCGATGTTGCTCCAACCGTCAGGACATGTGAACGTTGGTTTCAAAGTTTCAAACGTGGTGATTTAGATGTTACTGATCAAAAACGAGAAAATCGACCAAAAAAGTTTGAGGACTTCGAATTGCAATCTTTATTAGATGAAGACAATACCCAAACCCAACAAATGATGGCAGAACAGTTGAATGTCACTAGGCAAGCCATTTCCGATCGCCTGAGAGCTATGGGAAAGATTCAAAAGGTTGGAAAATGGGTTCCACATGAATTGGACGAACGACAGATGGAAAAAACGAAAAAAAACTGTGTGCGAAATGCTGCTTTTACGCCACGAAAGAAAGGGTTTTTGCATCGAGTTGTAACTGGCGATGAAAAATGGATTTATTTTCAGAATCCCAAACGAAAAAAATCATGGGTAACGCCAGGACAACCATCCACATCGAGTGCAAGACCGGATCGTTTTGGGAAGAAGACAATGCTGTGTGTGTGGTGGGATCAGAAGGGAGTAGTCTACTACGAGCTTCTCAAACCCGGCGAAACAGTCAATACCGAGCGCTACCGACAACAAATGATCAATTTGAGTCACACATTGATCGAAAAACGCCCAGAATTGGCTCACAGGCACGCCAAAGTCATTCTTCAGCATGATAACGCTCCTGCACATTCAGCCAGATTGACTAAGGAAACGATTTCTTCGCTTGGTTGGGAACTCCTACCCCACCCGCCGTATTCACCTGACCTGGCGCCTTCTGATTATCACCTCTTCTCATCGATGGGACACTCAATGGCGGAGCAACACTTCAACAATTTCGAAAACGTACGAAAATGGCTCGATGAATGGATTTCAAATAAAGATGAAGCATTCTTTTGGAATGGTATCCATATATTGCCCGAGAGATGGACAAAATGTGTAGAAAGCGAGGGTCAGTACTTTGAATAAAATATATTATACTTTTTTTTAAATTACTGTGTATATATTTTAAGAAATAAACGACATTTTAAACTTGCATACCTGGTAAAAATGAATTTTTTGTTATTAATTTTTATTTTGTTTCTTTCAGGTTACCCTTTAGCTGTAAAATTAGGCACAATTACCAAAGAAGGAAAAGGTGATGTGTATAGCTATGAAGAAGATGATATGGTTGAAGATCCATATCTTATTCATCATTTAGCCCACTTCGGTATCAATATAATGAATTTGGAAAAAGTAAGAAGTTGAAACATAACATTATATCAAACAACAAATTAGTTTAAAAATGTCTATATTTTAATTCATTTTTGTTTTTTGACCTTTTATATCTCTCTTAGGTCATTTATACTTTTCTCTTGTTTACTTAATTTTTCCAGCTGTTCCCTATGTATAAGTCTGAGTCATCCCACTGTCTTCTTTAAGATTGACCTCCATGTACTCTTTTTTTCCCCCCTGATTGTCTTTGTACATATAAGGACTCTCTTTATGTGACCCATTATTCTTCTGAGGAAAATCATTTCAGCTATAGTTGTTCCTGATAAATGCTTCTCCAAGGTTGTCCAATCCATTACGTATAGCATTACTGACAGAAAAACAGCTTTGCTCATTAGTTTTGTGTTACTTTTGAATCTTTCTTGCCTGTTTTCGTCTTCCAGGATTCACATCTCTATCTCGTGTCTTCACTATACTCAAAAATTCCCTTTTATTTTCTGTATACCTAACTTCAGTTGGCTATTCTAAGTTTACTTGGGATTTGATTCTTGCCTTTTTACACCCAAGCCCCAACACAAAAAATGTAGGTAAAACGTGACTTTTTTCATTCAAACCAATATTGCTCCTAAATGGAAGGTCCTAGCAACAAATGTTATATAACAAAACTTATTCTCCATTAAATTTCTGATAAGGAAACTGTTGGCAAATTTTCTATCCGAGCAACACCAACAGAGCTAGAGCATGTCAAAATGTTACATTTTTGAGGGTGAAAAAAATGTTACACCAACAAAGTATAGACTCCCAGCCAAAGGAAATTTTTATGTCAACTTTGAGGTTTTGTTCTTTTCATTTACTGTTTCCCTGACCTCATCGTCTTACTACCATGTCTTATTTTAATGAGCTTCAATAACTCCTGTTTACTCCCCTCCTCTCACTGAATTCACATCAATGCCATAAATAATGTAATAATATAAATAATTTATGTGATTATTATGGTGTTAAAAGAAAATAATTTTGTTCTAGACGGAGAAAAGTATGGCTGAGCTGGAACTTGCCCTGAATACCAACTATAAAGAATGGAGTGGGACTGAAGATGGAAAATCAGTCTCAGGACCAGGTTTAACTGGATTGGCTAATATGGGAAACTCTTGCTATCTTAATTCAGTTGTACAGATTATTTTCTCCATCCCCGATTTCATAAAAAAGTAATAGAATATTTTTTTAAAATTATAATTATGTTTTAATCAATTTTTTTAATTTTTAAATCTATAATATTTTTTTCTTATTTTAGGTATTATGAAAGTGCTGATACTATTTTCAACAATGCTCCAGCTGATCCTGCTACTGACTTCAATGTTCAAATGTGAGTTATTTTAATTTCACTGCCCTAATATATATTATTTATTGGGCCATTACAAAATTTCATCACATCTTTAAATTTAATTAATTTTATATTTATTTTTTGTTTTACCATATTATTTATTCATCTTCTGGTATTAGCTATGAGAAAGTAACTGTTTCTAAACTGTGATTATTGTAATTGTTAGTTTTCTAATGATTTTAAATGAATTTGAGGCTTTATTTTACAGCTGACTAAATTTAGGTTTTGGATTACTATCTAAATGAGATTTACTTTATATACTCATCTGAAGATAAGCATAAATAGTAAAAAAAAACTAACCAAACAAAAAATGGAGCATTTCGGTTTCGAAATTAATTGGGTTTTACAAGTGACCGATCTGCTTGAAAACAGCAGAATTGTAATCAATACAAAATATTAAAACCAATCAGTTATTTGGTAATAAATGCCCCTAAAGAACATATAACTTGATTTATTTTCAATGATTTTAATAAACCTTTGATAGAAATAACAAAATATCGCTGAAAGTTATCTAATGTTTTACAAATATGTATTTTCATAAATTTTGCTGAATTTGTGGTTTGAAAAAGTAAAATTCTGTTTGCGTTTGGTATGAATTAATAATGCAATATCCATACTACTATATAAAAGTACAAGCCATTTTTAATTTGTTATCACTAGGGACTGGATTTATATATAAAATAAAAATTCAAATATGTACATATATATGGATTTAATCGATGCATTGAAAAATACTTAAGGTACAAAATTAAAGCTTATTAAATTTTCTACAAATTTCTTTATATACATTTTTTTTTCAAAAAACTGGACAGTTTTCGTGCTACAGGCTCTGGAAAAGTTGTAATTTTCCAAAAAATTGTTTTTAACTCATATTTTTTGTATATTTTTGTATATTATACTCACTCGTCCATTTTAGAGGAAAGTCGTCAAGGTAAATCTTGCGCAGCATGAAATTTTCTATAAGAATATATATCATATGTTTATTTATTCTGAACAGGTCACAACATAAAGCAAGATGTAAATAAAATTAAAGATGTGAACGAAAAATCTTGATTTCCCAATTAAATTTTTATGTTCCATTAAACGGAATCACACACAGCTGAAATTTATATAACTTCTAAATTACACTGAATAAATGATAAGCCTTAGTGGAAAATGACGTAATCGGGTGCATTTTCAAAACTGACTGGCTCAAACCCTTTGTCAAGCATTTCTCCGCAAAAACACATATAACTCCAAAACCATTAGTTCAATCCATAACTTATTACTTTCCATTTTACAGCTGGTTAAATTTACTATTAGACCCCACATACGAAATTTTGATCAAGTACTGTAAAATACTCATGCCAGCATATTAAAAAACGCGTACTGTTGTGGAATCCAAGATTTTTGCCACATTCCGAAACTACTCGTCCGATCCAAAATATCTTTTTTCCATCTCAAACCTGGTTAAATTTACCAGGAAAATGATAAGTTATGGACCGAACTAATAGTTTTGGAGTATTATTAGGTAGCAAATTTAAATAGCTTTAATTTTGTACTTTTTCAATGCTATGCACCGTTTTCGAGTTATAAGCGAAAAACTAGGAAATGGAACATTTAATCATAGAGGCTATAATTCTCATTGGACCAGTGACTGGAGAAATCATATTTATTACTACGATCTCAATGATTCCTACTGATCCACTATTTCCATTCAAACTATAACAATTTCTCATTAAAGTTTTTTTACTATTACAAAGTTACAAAAATGTTGGAGTAGATCTTTGGAATGACTATTTCTCTCATATTTAGTTATATTTAGAACTTTCCAGTACTGGAAACCCTAGCAATAAAATTATTTCCATAACATCGGTAGACAAAACTCAAAATAAAATTTATTCGGAAGGCTTATGAATTACTTTTTTCTTTTTGGCATGCTTTCTATAATGCAAGATTTTTATCGATAAAAAAATAAAACCTCAATTATTAGTTAAAATCAACTATGTTGTTTACTTATGAGAGTGGGCGAAGCTGCCCGTGACTGAATTTTTAAATTTCTAGAAAACAAAATTAAATACTGACAATGTAAATAGTAGATCATGCAGAACATCTAATTATTAATTAGCTTTAAAAATATGACCATTTAAAACTACATTGAAAAATAAATATTTTTTTTTGAATTAATCACTATTATAAATAAATATTCTGTTATTTATTCCAAATTAATAAACAAACCCTGCCATGGTGATAAATGAATTTAGAACATTTTCAAATAATGCAGTTATATGATATAAATTTAATATTGTTCTATCAAAATAAGTAAATTGTGTTACTTTTAATTTATTTTCTGATAAAAATCCTTTGGTATAATTTAATAAAGAAAATGTAGGAATTAATGACATTCAGATTGTATTGTTAATTCTATTGAAAAAAATCACTTTGATTTCCCCATAATGTAATTTTGAATTATGATTACAAATATACAGTGTTCCTCTTCTCACTCTCTTTGATATCAAAATGGTAAGGAAAGGAAATAAATGTTTCCCAATGTTATAAAACATCTAAGGCAGGGCCTAGCTCAGAGGTAACACACTTGCAAAAACCGTGGATTACCTTAGCAACCATGATAAACCAAAGAGCCCAGGTTTGAACCTGACTGGCGTAGGGTGGAATTTATTCAAAGAAACTAATTCCCTGCCTTACCCTTCCTGCAAGATAATAATGATAAAAGAAAGTTTCATAAGTTCATAAATTTTCTTTTGTTTTTTTTTAAATTCTAAATTTCACCTGTATGCTATATACTTTAATTTAAATTATGATGTTTTAGGGCAAAGCTAGCTACTGGCTTGATTTCTGGTAAATATGCCTTGCCCGATAATTCAGATCAGCCTGAGAGAAAAATAATTCCACCAGTGACACCAGTAATGTTCAAGAATGTTATTGGAAGGGGACATCCTGATTTTTCAACTAAAAATCAGCAAGATGCACACGAATTCTTTTTGCATCTTTTAACATTTGTTCAGGTATCTACAATATATAAGCTAATTTAGCTTGAGGTAATAACAGTTTGTTTTGTATTTTTACAAATAAATATACACTTTTATATTCATATTTTTACCATAGCGAAACAGTCGTGGAAGTCTCGATCCTACTGAATGTTTTAAATTACAAGTAGAAGATAGATTTGAATGTGGTGCTACTGGGAAAGTAAAGTATACACAACGAACTGAATATTGTCTTCCTCTTTCAATTCCATTATCTCAGGAACAGTTAGCAGCTGTTAAAGCGCAGAGTATGAGCAAGTATGTACATTTATGCTATTTTATGTTTATTATTGCTTTAATTCATATTTTGTTAAATTAATACAGTCCATTAATAGCCAATAAATGCTAACAATAAAATATGGAGTATGAAGTCAGGGAAGAAGTTAAGATAAGAGATCTTAATAATAAAATAAGATTTTAATTTATTTTAAAATGTTGAGTTCGTAAAATAAACATAAATTCCTAAACTAGTTTTCACAGTGCAAAACTGTTTATAGAAGAACCAAGTTGGAAAGAAGTTGAAATAGCCATCATAAAACCAAAATCTCAAAGTAGTCTAAGTGTGTGCAAGGAAGCTGAAATTTCTGAAATATATCTGTTGATATCATTGACTTGAGAAAAAGATAAAATGTCTTGATCAAGCTGTAAGGCCATTTGTTTTTATGTTATCATTGTTTTCATGTTATCAATGTCCGATGAATAGAAAGAATCTATGCTTATTCCGATTTCCAAAAGGGGACTTAGAACTCGGTGTTGCAACTATTGTGGTAACTCACTCCTTTCTATGTGATATAGAATATTTACTTCAATACTAATCAAATTACTGAACTAGGAGGAAATATTCGGAGACAATCAATTTGGTTTTATTCGGAGTTGTTCAACTATCAAACAAATACTTCCCCTTCAGCAAGTTTTAGAGCAGAAATTAGAATATAAGGATATAATGCATAAGGATAGTGCATTTGTTTTGTATTGATTTTAAAAAGGCTTACGATTTGATTAACCTCCAGAAACTGTTTGATATGGTCGAGCTGAGAATACCAAAGAAATTGGTTAATCTAGTAGAGATGTGCATGTTAGAAACATTTAATGGAATCCAAATCGGTTCTTTTTATTACAAAAAGTTCGAGGTACATTCTGGCTTTAAACAAGGTGATTCTATGATGTTAGGGCTGATCTTGGGAATTTGGGTTTTGATGGTGTGGGTTGGGTGCAGATGTGTCAGGTCAGGATAATTAGGTTTTGCATGGCGTGGGTTGGGTCAATGTGTTTTGTATCAATTTTGTTTTTTCCTTCTTATGATTTTAGATTCCTGATTAACTTGGTTATAATTAGTGAGGTATGGTGAACTATACATAGTTAATTTTTTTTTTTTTTTTTAGGGACTCAAAAGACTTTACTAGGCCTCACATTGATCTTAATGCCTGCATATCTGCTTTTCTGCAAACTGAATTAGTTGAACAATTTTATTCTACTGCAATACAAGATAAGACAACTGCTAAAAAGTGAGTTTTTTATTTTTATCATATATTATTTTATTGAAATTCAATGTTTCATAATGTTCAATTATGTTTTAGAACAACTCGCTTGGCAACATTTCCAGATTATTTAATGATTCATCTTAAGAAATTTTGTTTGAATGACAACTGGATACCAATTAAATTGGACGTATCTGTTGACATGCCTAATGAAGTTGATTTCAAGATGCTTGGTAGACACCAACGCCTTCCAGGAGAAGAACTACTACCTGAACCAACTGGAACAATTACACCGCCAGTTCTTGATCAAGCTGTAAGGCCACTTGTTTGTTTGTTATTGGTTTTATTTAATTGATAGGCTTCAATATTGTGACACTTGTTTGGTTCAAAAACTCTTTTATTAAATGGGTTTTAAAATGCACACTGAATGTTATATAAACAAGTTAATATAAAAAGAATTATATTAGAACTGAACTTTAATAAATATTAACTCTGGATCTAATACATTTGACTATACTATCACACAAAACTTCACAACCTTAACGACTTCTATCTACAACATTCTGCTGCGCACTCAACTTGATTTTACAGCCTCACAATCTACCTGTCTCTACCTCACAAAGTTTCATGCTCAACTGGCCTCTATTTTTTGCAATATTTTTTAATGCCTTGTTTAGCAACAAGTTCAAAAACATTCGAGAAGGTCTATATCACCTTGTGTCGGTGTTCCAGAATATTCTCTTCTCTGCTTTCTTTTTAAATTGTCCCTTTCTCAGATGTAGTACTGCTAGGATACTGCTAATTCCTCCTGGAATGCCTCTGCTTCCTCTAAGAACACTTCTGTTTCATCCTGGAACACTGCTGCTTTGTCTGGATTAACTGAGGATTTAATTATCTGAGCCTATCTCCATCCCAACTACATTAATAAATTGTGTCCCAAGTGTACCAATTCCTTTATATGATCTGGTTCTAATTTTGCCCTGCCTAAGAGGTTGAGAGAGGGAAGTTGTTTGAATATGGATACAGATCTCAAGTTTTTATTTAAAGAAAATTATTTTGGGTTCAGAAATAAATTAAAAATATAGTAATTTTTATGTTATGATTAAAATTTTAATCAAAAAAATATTTGGTGCATTGTTTGTATGAAAAGTGAAGTTGCCACCTCTTCTGCCTCCAGTTGATTTCTCAGAGATTCATAAATTAACTTTTAAATAATTGTTTGTTAGGCACACTAGCTAGCGGAGGTGATAAAAATCTGGATGCTATTCCTTGTAAAAGTTTGAAGTCACAACGATTAACACTCCAGGATTTAAGTTGATTTTTATTTATAATAATATAATATAATCACTAGTTTTTTATTCTTATAAGAGAGCAATGCGTTTTTTAGAATAGTATCAGGGCTATCATTTTCTGATGTTTCTTCATTTTCATCTTCACTTGATGAATGGTGATCATTTATAATTTAAATAAGTATTTACATTTTTAGGTAATCAATGGCCTCGTTGAACAAGGTTTTCCTATGGAAGCTGCAAAAAAAGCTACATATTTTACAAAAGGAGGTGGAATTGAAGTGGCTGTCAATTGGCTGATGGAACACATAGCAGACCAAGACCTCAATGACCCCTTTGTAGTACCTGGAGCTGAACCTGTTGTAAAAGGTGATTTCTAAATTTTAATTTGGTAAAGTTTGTGAAAAGAAATAAAACTGAGTTCACTGTTTCACATGTATTTATTTTTCTTATTCCAATATATTGAATATTGAATAAATTAGCAATTATTTTTTCTAGAATTTATTCCGGATGAAGAAGGTCTTATGATGTTGACAAGTATGGGATTTACAAGGGCCCAAGCCACAAAAGCTTTGAAAGCCACAGGTTCATTTTTTAAACGTTGTTTTGATTAGTTATACCAGGTATATCATTTTAATTATAAAAATTTTTTTTTTTATAGGAAACAATGTTGAAAGAGCTGGTGATTGGATATTTTCTCACGCAGATGAGCTAGATAAAGAAGATGATGCTGTACAGCCTCCAGTTGCTGGTGAAACATTTAGGGATGGTAACTCAAGTAAGTAGAATATTTATTATAAATAAGGTTCTTTTTTTTGTTCTATATAAGAAGGTACACTCTTACTTCTCTCATCTAAAGTGATATGTTTCAGATTAGTGAAATAATTGGATTACCAAAATAAAGTTACCTACAATTACTAAGTTGGGATATATTATATTCCAAATTAATACAAAATTACTAAAATTTCATTTAAGATATTAGGATGTCCTTTATATTAAATTTCTTTAATTTAATTCATTTATAAAAGTGATAATTAATTTGTTGTAATGGTATGATTTCACATTAATAACACCTCAATCGAAGGATGAGGCATTAAACTGTAAGTTAAAATCAAATTACATTAATTGTAAATATAATAAAAACCAATAAAGAAAAAATTCTTACATGACAGAACTGTTAATATTTGTATGTTGATATATGGCTACAATATGTTGTAGCCAGCATATTGAATTTTCAATTGCATATCCTAATATCAGAATCATGGTTACCAATTTGTGGTAAAAGTTGTATTCAATGTGTATGGTATGAAAGCATTGTTTCAAAACCAACGTTTATAAGAAGCATTTAACCCAGCTTAGCCGTCAAATTTTCCCTTTTACTAAAAGTTATACACTTTTATAAAGGCTGGGTGGGCCCTAGGAAGGTCTTCCATTGCCAATGATCGAGCTTGAAGTCAATCAAATGCCAAAATAACAGAAAATAATTCTTTTGCCTACAGCAAGATTTGATTTCATAGGAGTTCAGTGATTTACCCTCAGAGCTTACCCCTACTTTTTTTTTTTGTGTCTTATGTGCTTATAAATTATTTATTTATTTTTATTTTATATATTGAATGAATAAATTCTTCACCATCACTATTACTTATAACTGTTGAGTAAGGCTGAATAATATTTCTTCAGTTATGCAGGCTTCTAAAAAGAAGTTTTTTAAATTGTGTATAAATTGAAGAAACTAGATTGTCTATTTTTTTATGTTAAAAAGAAGGATTTCTTGAAATAAAATTGCAGTTAAATAAAAGGTGAACTTGAGATTAATAATGATTTTAAATTAAAATAAAATTAAATAACTATAGTTTATATAAATAATATTCCTAGCCAGGTATCAAATTAAATAAATAAGAAATTAACTAATAGTTTAAATAAAATTTTTAAGTGCAAAAATAATAGATTTAAGAGGGTCAGTTCATAATGAGTCACACTAGTGCTAACAAATTATTTTACTAGCAAAAAGAGTTAAGAAAGTATAATTTCAACTTGATGAGATATTGTTTACTATGAAACTGATGAAAAAGTAAAAAAGAGATTAATAATGATTTTAAATTAAAATAAAATTAAATAACTATAGTTTATATAAATAATATTCCTAGCCAGGTATCAAATTAAATAAATAAGAAATTAACTAATAGTTTAAATAAAATTTTTAAGTGCAAAAATAATAGATTTAAGAGGGTCAGTTCATAATGAGTCACACTAGTGCTAACAAATTATTTTACTAGCAAAAAGAGTTAAGAAAGTATAATTTCAACTTGATGAGATATTGTTTACTATGAAACTGATGAAAAAGTAGGTAGTTAAGGTATGCAGTAGTGGATAGATTGAAATATAAATTTTAATTTATTGTGCCAATGTTTCGGCCTGCAGGGACTTGAAGAAAAAAATCAAAATAAATTTGACAAAACAAAATAAAAAATAAAAATTAACATTTTTTAAATTTTAAATTTGATTGTTATGTATGTTTATAATTACTTCCATTTTCCTTACAATTTATAATACCTGCTCCCTTTTTCTTTTCCTTTTCACTTACTATGTACTTTTAACTTTACAATTGTATTTATGCCTCAATCTTATGGTTACTTATTTGCTAAATTTGCTGAATTTTTGTATTTTTCTGAGTGTACTCCTGTTTTCTGGTGGCAGGATTATTCTATGAGCACTTAACGGTCTGTATATTAAAAAAAACTGGTAGTTATTGTTATTTCCTAATTCACGTACTCCCAATCTTTTAGTGCCCTTTCTTTGTTTATATATTAAACATATTTTTAATTAAGAATTTGGTTACAATAATGATTCAC
Organism: Euschistus heros; assembly: GCA_003667255.2. Taxonomy (NCBI): domain Eukaryota; kingdom Metazoa; phylum Arthropoda; class Insecta; order Hemiptera; family Pentatomidae; genus Euschistus; species Euschistus heros. Next base: position 860,974 of record RCWM02000251.1, on the reverse strand, counting down.
TTGTGGTTTATTATAAAATAATTAAATAATATACAGAATATTAGTGAATTGATTTTACATTTTTTTTTCTTTTCTGTTTTAGCTTACAGGCTCATTGGTGTTATTTCTCATATGGGTCCATCTTCAATGGTAGGCCATTACATTTGTCACATTCTTAAAGATGGACAGTGGGTGATTTTCAATGATGAGAAGGTCGCTTTTTCAGAAAATATACCAAAAAATCTAGGATATTTATATCTTTATCAAAGGGTTTGATCTTTATTATATGCACTGGAATCGTTTTCTACTGTACTGAATAAATAATTGATTAGTTTTTAAAGTTTTATGTTTTGTTTGTACTAATGTTGTATGATAATACAATTTTTTATTTGCTTGTTTTTGATATTTTCATTCCCTTTAAATATATGGTTCAAATTAATGATAAAATTAGATTGTTCTTAATATTTGAAATCTAAAATGCTTTTTGTTGTACAATTTTTTTTTAATAAAATATATTTTCAAAATATATATATTCTTGAGATTATAATCCTTCTAAGTTCCTCTCCCCTTCCAGAAATTTTGAAGTTTAGAAAAACTTTTGCCATATTCAAAGTAGACTTAGTAAGGTCCCCTCTTATCCAGTACAAAAAGAGGTATGTTTTTATTGCTGATTCTATTAATTTAAATAATGTTTTTAATTTGGCAAATTTCAGAGAGTTGTTTTAAATAAATTGTTTGATCAGTATGACTATTAAAATTGCTAAATTTACTTCTTAATTATAACACTATCCAAAATATGTTTCTCTAAAAAAAACAATGATGGTTTACTCAGTTAGTAATAATGATTACTTGCTATAGATATAGATCATATTTGATCATTTGAAACCATTGCTGAGCGGTTCTGGTAACCTTTTGAATTCCATGATTAAGGATTCAGCTGAGCCTTTGTTGAACCACTCTACTCCAGTTACTTTATCAACTTTATTATCGATTTTGGTGCTTTATGTTGTATTTTTTATTATAATAGAACATAATTTGTTTAACATTTTAGGCGTATTCATTGCTTTAAAAAAAATGCTTGGAGTTTTCTTAAACTGACACATATTTCATTATTGATAACGAGCTCAAGTCTCTTTTATGGTTCCTTTATAGAAAGTGCTAATGTTCTGAAAAAATGTTCAGAACTTATGATGAATGTGTAACAATCGAAACTAGTTTTCAAATAAAAATAATTTCAATAGAAGTGGAGGTTAATTCATTAATCCTAAACTGAACTATGTAAAAGGGCTTCTAATGGGAAGTAAAACCAAATTTAGCTTATTTTTCCTTGAGTTTTTTTTTCAGAATTTTTTTCCTTCCTTTTCTCAGTACATCAATACAGCGTTTTAAGCCCATCTTATATTCTCTCTACACCTCTAATATTCATGGGATATTCCCCTTGAACCACAATCCGTAGCTTTGCTGGCAACACTACCTTTCTTTTATTTAATAAAAATCTCACTCTTTTTTTAATAGCCCTTCGAACCATTTATTTCAGTGATGTGTCAGTACCAAAATTTGTCGATTCTCGATTTCAGGTACTGCTATCTCGGCTTGAAAATTTGCTATTACATATAATAATCAATATGAAAACTATAAAAAGTAAAATTAATTATAACTTAAATTTTTTTATTAAATTAAAGGAAGCGCAAATGTTTAATAAAACCTTTCATTAAACATTGTAGGTGGGAGGTTACTGTGTTTCTCTGGATGTTAATTTTTATAGTTTATTAGGGTACATAAACTAGTGTGAGCATTTAATGTAATCATCATTTTCCAATAGTGAATCTATATCTTTAACAATTTGACGTTTATCTTGCAGTAGCAATGCTTGATTTTTCATCAGTAATTAATTTTGTACCGAGATGTATTGATCTTGTATATGAAACTTCTCTATAACTATGAGATATAAAAAATATTTCAAAATAAATTACCTTACTTTTTTTTATTGTTAGGTAGAAGAATCGATGTGTGTATAATAATAAAATAATTACGTATTACAAAACTATTAACAGCATCAGCAGTATCGATTCCTAGGAATCCACTTTGGATCATCGATTCACGATAACAATTATTTTCTCTAGAATTGGTGGATTCGAGAATTGACACATCCCTAATTTATTTTATTTAGAACAATGGTTCTGAAAATAGATAATCAAAATAAATTTAATGAAAATAACTCGGTTAGGTTTTCCTTTCATAAAGATGCATGCTCTTCTATACTTTTATACATTGTATGTCCTGCTGTAGTGAGCTATATGTCATACTATGCTTGGACATAAGACTCATCTGGAATAACATAGAATTAAATGAAAAGTATTGGCTAGGTGGTACTAGCCTTTTATTCATTCACAACTAATAATAACATTTAATATCCACTTATCCAATTAATGTCATTCTCCTTGTTTCATGCACAAAGCTTAAAAATGACTGGACCTTAAGGGATCTAGTTTTACTGTTAATTATTTGAAATTTCTTTCATAGTTTTCTTTTTATTTTTTTAAAACTTAAAATGTTTTCAACAAATTCTAGAAAACTCATGAATCATCTATTGTTTTATAATCTTTATCAAATACTTCATCTCGAAATTTGTTGAGTATTCTTTGAATTTCAGATCTATTGCCCCCACCATAAACCATTTGGTACAGCTAGTAGCTATTGTCTGTTGAAAAAAAAAAAATATATATATATATATATATATATATATATATATATATATATATATATATATATAATGTTTTATATTGTATATTTAACAATAAAAGTCAATCGAAATACCAAAAGAAATTCTTGACTTCAAAATAAAGAAAAGGATATAGTAAATAATAATAGTATTCCATCTATTCATAATTTATTGTACAAGAATGAAACATATATTATACAAATTACATTTAATAGAACTATGTACATGAAGTGAAGATTCAGAAAATTATCACATTAAATAACAACATCTAAAGATATAAAATTTGTTTTGTTTCTTTCTCAGCAACAAGAAAATAACTGGAATTACATAATCACCTTTATATATGTCTCTTCATACCCTTAACAGTTTCTTATTCATAATTACATTAAAGTTTCACTTTTCTTTTGAATATATTTATATATGTTTCTTTAGACCACCTCAGTTCTTATATGAGCATTATACATATCTATACACATCTCATTGTTGCTCATACATTATTGAAAGAGCAAACAAAGTTCATATAAATTAATGGTTTACATATCCTAATGGTAGTGGTAAGTAGGACAGGTTATTCAACAAGTGATAAAAAATAAATTGTAAAAAACTATGATAGGTAAATAGGCTTAGTATTTACGTTATTTTTTTATTTAGAAAATATACATAATTCATAAGATAGTAAAGTTCTTATATAAACATTTATTTAACAATAGTTGTTTTCATTATTTTATATCATTTCTTTTTCTTTCTTTTTTTTTTTTTTTTTTTTTTTTTTTTTTTTTTTTTTTTTTTTTTTTTTTTTTTTTTTTTTGGTATCTAATATTTAATATACATATTACTCTACTGATATACAATTTTCATCAGTGCTTGAGATATCTTTATGGCATTGTACTCTTTTAAAAATAAGATTTATAGCCTGTAACACTTTGTTAAATTACAATAAACCTTATAATAACATGTCATCCTATGTATATGTACAAATCTAAGAAGTTATATCTAACTAAATTATCTTCAGAGGTATTGCTATATAGAAGCGTTTTGTCCCGATGATATATTAATGAATGCTAAGTTAGAAACTAAAACTAAAGGCAGGCAAAAACAAAAATATCTACAAAAGACAGTATATGTACAGTTTGATTATATTATTTATAGAAAGTTGCAAAACATCATAAACATTTTCACATTATTCGCTGATACCATGAAACAAATTAACTGAGAAAAATAACCCTTTTGACTAAAACAGTTAATAAAATATTCTAAATTATTTATTTTGATAGAAGCTTTATGTTATATTTAATGCAAGATTCCCATTTTTGCAAATCCTGCCCTAATCAATATAGATTAAAGTTCTAGTTTGATCATTAGTTTGTGAGATAAATTATCACTCATATCTGTTTTTTTTTCTCCCTTGATTCTGTTAGAACTGTAAGTACATTACTTCTCTTTTTTTTTGTAAGGATCATTTCAAAATAATGCTTTCATTAAAGAGAAATTTAAATTAAACAGGTTAGGGAATTGCTTAGTACAGTGAACTATTTAATGTATTAAATGTAGTTTAAATACATTTTAAAATTTACTTTTGAAAAAAAATAAATAAAAAAAAATAACTGCTATTCAAGAATTTGGCTAACCATGATTTTATTTGCATCATCATGCAATAATAGAGGCTGATGTGACTGAATGTATGATAGTGGTGCTTGACAAAGGTGTTACTGTATGTAATAGAAGATTAAATTATTGGGTTACTTATAGTCAACCCTACAAGTGGGACAGTACAGTTTTATCAGAATTTCATTTTCATTTCTCGGCAATATTAGATAATGGAAAGTCTACTTCTTATTTATATACATTGAATCTGAAGAATATTTTCTTTAGAACATTCTATTAGATCTCAAAGATCTTAACTTTTGTTCAGAAATTTTTAAATTTTTACATAATGTTCTGAGAATTTGGGAAAAAAGAAAGTGGTAATAACTTTAATTTTATCATTATTATTGTTTAAAATTAGTCTTTGGATTTTTGGACTAGACACGGTATTTATACCTCTTTTAAATCATGACTAGGGCTTAGTTCTTTCCTTTTATTTAAATGTTCAGATCTATCAATTTCTGCTTAACTTATAATCTTTGGTGATATATATATGTATATTTTCAGTTGAGTTCAAATACTTATATTTTATCAGTATAAAATATAACTATGTAACAATTATGATCTTAGTATATTTAAATTTCTCCTAGTTTTGATCTTTGTCTTTTAATAGCAGTAATTTATCAATGGAAATTATTACCATATGTGAATAGTATATAAAAGTTTACATTTCCATGCAAAATTACATTAAAATTCACCCTTTTTAGGAATCAAAACGATATATTTATAAATTTGGGTTTTCTGTTTATAATTAAAAAAACATAAATTTAAAATATTAAGCAGTTAGTGATAAAATTTATTTTTCTTACTTTATTGCTTGGAAGTAATTTATGATATAATTTGAAAGACAAATATAATCAAGTATGGACTATTCCTATGAGTTAGTATTTTTCCATTTTAATTTAGGAATAATGAGAATTTTTTTTTATGTCTAGTGTAAGCACTAGGCCGAGATTCTTGTGATAAAATGAAATAGTGAGATCATTCAATTTTGTAAAATAAATCAAATATTTCACTCTAGTTGTTATGGCACTCTATATAACTTTTAATGTTTGAGTAAAACATTTTTTTTTTTTTTTTTATCTCAGTCATATTGCAGATATCTCTTCATTCATCACCTTGTCTGTTGAGTTAACTCTTATTTGACGCAAGGATCCCACTGAAGACCGGGGAGAAAAATCTCTTCGTCCATTTTGTTTCATCTGATCTCCGATTCTGGGTTTAGTTTCTCCTAGTGTTATGGTGACTGATGAATAACCTTTGCAACAACATGGAGGATAATGTGCAGTCAGGATTCTTCTAAACGCTTCACGAAATTCAGTATTAAATATAGAGTAGATAATTGGATTAAATGCTGAATTGGAATACCCCAGCCAAGTAAGGATCTTGAAGGCCATTCCAGGAATGCATGTTTTGCAAAATGCTGCAACAATATTTACACAGAAGAAAGGAACCCAACATAGTAAGAAGGTACCCATAATAACACCAACCGTTATGGCAGCTTTGTGGTCAGACACATGGTAAGGTGAGGAAGAAGGATGAACGGCTGGAATAGAAGGTGAGGTCAATGGTCTTGTCACAGCTTTGATACTTTTCACATGTTTCTGAGCATAACAGTATAGGCGTGCATAGATACCCAACATTACAATACAGGGCACATAGAAACTGATACAAGATGACACAATTGCATAAGTAGGTGTCAAATCTAGAGCACAAGTTGGATACTCTAAGTCTCCAGCATGGTAAACAAGTGGCAGTGGTGGTCGATGAAGGCCCAGTGAGATTGGTACAAAAGAGATTAATGCTGCTAAAAGCCAAATACCTGCTATTGAGAATATGGCTACTCTTTTTGTCACCCATCTGCTGTATCTAAAACACATAGGAACAAATATAAAATCAATGCAAGCTAATCATAGAACAAAGGGAAAATTATAAAATAAAGTATAAAATAAATAAAATAAAATAAATAAATAAATAATATAAAATAAATAAAATAAAGCACGTTGTATTATTAAAGGTAAATAGTTTGTTTTATGGAGTACTATTGTGCTACAGTAAGGTAACTATATTTTATGTAATGTATTGCACATGAAATTTACATAGTATGTATACAATCTTATACACACAGAAAGTACAGCACTGTACACACAAAAAAATTATGCTGTACAGAAAGATAAAAAAATTAAAGAAAACAAAAAACTAAACATTTGGAAAATAGTCACTCATTTTTTTCTGAACTAAGGTTGAAGAACGTTTTTTGGCTGCTAAATCACGGATTTTCTTTAGCATGATCAACTGAGGTAAACAGCATTCAGGTTGTTGCTGCAGCAGTTAGAGAGCGACTGAAGGCAAAAACCAACAGAGGCACAATACCAAAACCCCCCTTTCCCTCTCTCAGTTTGTGCTTATGATTCTGATTATTTTTATTTTTCCCAAGACGGCGTTCGGATTACAAAGGTTCGGATTATTGAGGTTCTTCTGTAATTGGAAAAAGAACTAAGGAGAATAAGTTCTTCATGAGTGGCATCTCATATTAAGATATATTAGAAAATAACTCTTCAAAATAGCTATAGCTTTGGACCAATGCAATTTAGATCAGAATGTGATTAACCAAATAATAAGAATCCAAATGATGTGTGAAATTCTTTAAAATCTTTTTATGAATATGTATATCTATGGAATATTAACTCCTATTTAGAAAAAAACTTTTATCTATCATAGTTATTAATAATTATAATTATTAATTTATTATAGTTTTTAAAGACTATTTATGTAAGAAAAAAATCAGTATCATGAATATATTTCCAGTTTTCTTTTACCATGTAAGTCTACTCCCTATAAATTAATAGCAATTATTCATTTGTTGAAATAATACAGTTACCAGAGAGAATTCAATAATTGAATTTGTTATTATTACTTTTGATTTGAAACAATATGATACTTTTCATGTTCTATACTAATTAATAATCATTTATAAATTTAAAATATAACAGATATTTTTTTAAAGCTCACCTTAAAGGATCCTTTATGTGGATGTATCTATCAAGAGATATTGCACAGAGATTCAAAATGGAAGCTGTAGAACACATAACATCAAATGCTATCCAGGTGTCGCAGAATTGAGGGCCAAAAAGCCAGTAGCCGAGGAGGTCGTTGACAACTGCAAATGTCATAACCAATGCTGCGACAAAGAGATCTGCTATTGCCAAAGAGGCCAAGAAGAGGTTACCAATTTTCCTCAAACCTCGGTCTGTGTAGATCGCCACACACACTAAAATGTTACCTGCTATCGACAGGAAAATGAGCAGTGACAGGAAAATACCTGAAATAAGTACAAAGCATGTATTGGTAATTTCAATTTATATCATGTTATAATAAAATATAATGATATTTTAAATGCTATAGTATATAAAATGTTTATTTGATTATTAGAAGATATTTTTGTATAAATATATTTTACTTGATGAAACTTACTTGGAATAAAACTTACTTGCATTACTTGGAATAAAAGGCATATGTATACATGAAAAAAAGAGAAAAAAAAAGGTATAGGGGCTGATTGAAATGGTAAAGATTATGAAAATCTAATTGTTAAACCCTATAAAGGCAGTGAAATACATCTACCTTGGTTAGTTATTAAGTTGGGGAATAGAGCAGGAAATAAAGAATCAAGTTTGAAATGAATGATGTTACAATTAAATATATAAACATATAAACTATATGTGGTAAATAACTTATAAATATTTTAACAAAAAGTTATTTAATTTATATAATTTCTTAAAACACCTATGGTTTTTCCTCTATTAGATCTGTTAGATTATAAATGATAAAATATGTTGTTCTAACATCAATCCATGAATGGGTTAGTAGTAGGCACTGGTAGAGATGCCTAATTCCCGAATTCATGGTATGATGCTTCTATTTTCAAATCTCAAATTAACATTTATAATGAGCAAACAAATATTTCTTAATCATATTTATATCTTTGGTACTTAAAATATAAATTTTTGTAACCCTATCTACCACTTCTACTTGAAAGTAATCAAATTAAGATAACATTATCATATTAATTATAATATTTGCATTGTTCTTCCATCAAATTTATTATTTTACAAGGAATTGTAAAATTATTCACTTTATACATGGCTATTTGGAATTTGTACTCTATCAAACAAATATTACTTTCTAAAATATTTGTTTTCAATTTTGATTTTAACACCTTTGATTTAAATATTAGAGAATTTGGAGGGTTAATTTTAGTTTTTCTACTATTATTATTATTATTTTTACAATTTGTAATGTTTTAGTTACATGTTTTAGTTCTTATATATAATAAAAATAATTGTCATTGATCCTTCCAATGAAATATCAATGCGTGCTTACCAATAAGAAGGAGGGAGAGTGTGGTGAGTGGGTCAGGCTCTTCCTGGGATGATACTTCTGGGAGGGTGTCATTGTGGTCCCCAACAGCCTGCAACAGGTGCAATTTGTTCAATGGAAATCATTACTAGATATACATCGTAATATTTAATAAAATTGAAATTTACCAAAATTCAAATCTATAAAAGTTTGTTAAATAATCGCTACAAAAAAAAAAAATAAATAAAAATAATAATAATAAAAAATAAAATAAAAATAAAATAAAATAAAGGTGATTCCTTTGTCTGTAGGAGATAAATTTTTAAATTAAATAGTTAAATCCTGCTGACCTCTGCATCAATAACCTATCGAAACAGCCGTTCAACATACTCAATCCCAGCCATCAACCTCAGCTGTGGAATCATCTCAACTTCTTCCTTCAAGCGAAGAATTCACAACTGTCGAACGAAGAAACCGACGGCTACAAAATCAGGCGCCTCAAACATCCCTTCCATCCCGGCCTCCTAAAATAATCAATCCCTCTCCACCAACTACCCAACAGACCCCACAACATTTAAACCAACAACAAGACTCCATCCCAAATTTATGAGCAAACCATACCTCCTCAACAAAATCAAAGCCAAATCCCATTCCAGGTACCGTCTTCATGACAGTTTAACCTTCCGCCTCAAATATCAGAACCCTATCCTATTTCCTCCCAAAGTCTTGGTGATATCTCATCAATTCTTTCCTCCTTCCTTCATGAACTCCAAGAAACTGTCAGACCTTTAATTACTCTTCTCACAAGAGCCCTGTCCGAAATCACGTCTTTTGCTCCTCGATGATCCGAAACTCCTTGGCAATATCCAATTCCCTATGTAGTATACATTCCCGTGTATCATCCTTAAACAATTACCCTATCCTTTCTCCTTACAATCCTACCTACTGGCCTACATCCCTAAAAAAACGCCTAGATATTCTGGACATATTTGTTACCCTCAAATACCTACTTCCCAAATTACAATAGATTCCTTAGATGACCTTTCCTCTGGCCCTAGCCCAGTTTTGCTTACCCTTAATAACTGGACGCGTGAACTGGGACAAATTCCATTCGGCTTTAGAAAACCATATTGACCTCAAAATTCCACTAAAAGCTTGTCAACAAATAGATGCGGCAATAGAAGATCTTACTAAAGCAATAGAAACCTGCATAACAGAAAATACTTCACAAAATAGAATTAATATTTCAGAAAGTATCTTACCACAAAATATTCGCGTTTTACTAGTAGAGAAACGTCAAGCTAGGGCCAAATGGCATAGAACTCGATACCCATCTGACAAAACCAATTATACCAAATTAACTAACAAACTTAAATCAGAACTTACAAAAACTAATATTTGAAAATTTATAGAAACAAACTGAACAACTATCTATTTTCAACAAATCATTATGGACCACGACCAAAAAACTTTTAAAATTCAAAACCTTCAATCATCCTCTCCTTACTCTAGCTCAAACCTGGACCAAATCTAGTTTAGAAAAATCACAGGTATTTGGTGAGCAATTACATAATACTATTAAACCTCATTCTGACATCCTAAATCCTAACCATGTAGAATGTATTGAAGCAGAACTTACTATTCCTCTCCAAATGAACCTTCCTCCTGAAGCCTTCCATCCTTCAGATATAATATCCATAATCCGTAGATTGCCCTTCAACAAAGCTCCTGGACATGACCTTATTACCTCAAGAATGCTCAAATGTCTTCCAAAGAAATCAGTATTACTCCTAACTTATATTTATAACGCTATCCTCCGTACTACATATTTTCCCGATTCCTGGAAATTATCAATTACTAAAATGATCCCAAAACCTAACAAACTACCAGAAAATCCTACCTCATACAGACCTATTTCTCTCCTACCTATCAAGGGTAAAATCCTTGAAAAGCTTCTTTTGAAACGCCTTTATCCCTTCCTCGATTCCAATCACATTATTCCTGATCACCAGTTTTAATTTCGTCAGTTTCACTCCACTACCCAGCAGTGTCATCGTGTGGTGGATGTTATCTCATCTGCATTGGAGCGCAAGATGTATTGCACGGGTATCTTTCTTGACGTTGAACAGGCCTTCGATGGTATGGCATCCAGGACTGCTTTATAAACTTCACCAATTCCTTCTATCTACATATTTCCTCATCCTCCTTCCCTACCTTTCTGATAGAGTATTTAGAGTTAACCACAATTCTAAATACTCATCCATCTTCTTCCAGACTGCTGGTATTCCCCAAGGTAGTATCCTGGGTCCCATTCTTTATACCGTTTATACAGCTGATATTCCAACTCATCCTAATACTATCCTCACAACCTTTGCTGATGACACCAGCGTGTTATCAGTCAATGATGATCCTTTTTCTGCATCCCAGACACTCCAGTCACATATTAAGTCTCTTGAAGAATGGTGTCATAACTGGAGAGTCAAGATAAATCCTAGCAAATCCCAACAAATAACCTTTACCCTCCGTCGAAAACCTACCTCATCCTGTCCTCCAGCATCCTTTAATGGTGCACCGCTAATTAATGTGGAACAAATACGATACCTTGGATTTCATCTGGACAAGAGACTTACCTGGAACCCTCATACAAGATTGAAAAGACAAGAAGCTGCACGTAGATTTCGACTGCTACAACACTTACTTAATAAACGTTCAAATCTCCTGATTCACTATAAGAAACTTGTATATATGACGATTATCAGACCTATTTAGACTTAAGGTATAAAATTGTGGGGATCCACTAAACCATCGAATTCTTCCCACATCCAATCACTCCAATCCAAAATCCTTAGAAAAATTCTTAATGCTCCTTACTTTGTCACAAATGAATTAATCCATAATGACCTTAATATCCCATATGTCGTCTATTCAGCACGAACCAAATACCTCTCCTTTCATAATAAACTTAACACTCATCCAAATCCACTTGTTGCACAGCTAGCTTCTCATTCCATTCCTGACAATTCTCCGAGGCGTCTGTAAAGAAGATGGCCTCGTGATCTACTTTTGTAAATATTCATTAGAGTACTTGTAGTTCCTCTACAAGTTTTATTCATTTCAGTATATCTCGTATATACCGCACATTTACTAGATGTGTTCTCTAATACAGTTGTAAATTTTTATTAATAAAAGAATAAAAAAAATTCTGCTGACCATCTATGTTTATCTCATGTTTTTTTTTTGTAATATTTCTAACAAAAAATGTTCCCCATTTGATTTCTGATAAGTAAACCATTGGCAAATTTTTGATCGAGCAACCTCATGTCAAAAAAGCCCGATTTTAGCCATTGGATCGAAAAGGAGGGACAATATAGAGCCTTCAATAATCCTTTCACCATAGACATCATTTGGTGGCTGTGAGTTCTCCAGCACCTGTAGGAAACGTTTGTAGCAATTAAACCCAGTGTAGCACTGCTTGCTTTATTAAGTGTTGAATAATAAAAAATATTACTTTTAAAATAAAATACCAACATTTTAGTGTAATAAAATTAAATTTTGTTTATTAAATTCAAATTTTTTTTTTATACTCCTAGTAATAAATTTGAGGTTGGACGAATGATGTATAGAATTCCAAAATCAGCCAAGTCAAATTTCTAGAATTAAAAAAAAAAATAGTTTTCCTACTAGATTATCTTTAAGTGAATGGTTTTCTTCCAAATGTAGTTAAATCACATTGAAAACGGCCATAAAAAAAAATAGGGCCTCTTTCTAATCCAGTCTGGTCTTTACCTTTATCGACCAGCTGTGAAGAAAATTGAAAAAAATAGACTTGGCTGATTTTGGAATTCTACGTTTCAAATTTTGATGAAGGTTTAAATTGTTTCTTATAATTCTTAAAGTTATTAAAAAATTTTTAGTTATTTAAAAAATTAATTGTTTTGATCAGTTAGAAAGAACTAAATTCTTAACTAATTAGTTTTTGATGTTTTTGAACTTAAAAAAAATAAAAATAAAAATAACGTAGATTCTGATCACTACTTAACAAGGATTAAAGTAAGACTAATTCCCAAAAAAACATACTACGAAAACGGCTGGAATACCAAAATTCGATTTAACAAAACTAAAGACCACAAAAATTGCAGAGGAGTGGGAAAAAGAAACAGCTAAGACATGGGAAGATCTAAAAGTGAAAATAATCAGTAAAGCGAAAGAATTACTCCCAATAAGCAAAAAAAAGAAACATCCTTGGTGGAATGAAGCTTGTGAAAGAGCACTGGAGGTTAGGAAGAAAGTTTGTAAAGATTGGAACAGTGATCGGACAGAAGAGAAACTGAAAATATTTGCAGAGGCAAGAAAACAAGCAACAAGAACAATAACGACAGTGAAGAGGCAATATGAGGAAAAACAGTTGCAAAAAATAGAAACCATAATGTGAGGGATTTTTACAGAACTTTCAGGAATAAAATTGTAGGATACCAACCACAGAATCTGTGCTCCCGAAAAGAAAACGGACAGTTGGCACTGAATAATAAGGAGAACTGGTAAAGTCTTTTGAAACACTGTTAAACTGCCCGGAACCTACAGAAAGATTTCTTAGATTTAAGAGATCGGAGAGGGATGAAGACTCAAAGGCGCCTGATGAGGAAGAAATCAGAAGACAACTTAAGAAACTGAAGAATGGAAAAGCAGCAGGAGAGGATGGAATAGTAGCAGAATTTCTAAAGGAGGCTGGACCAAAAACTATCCAGGAAATCACAAGATTAATGCAGATTATCTGGGAAGCGGAAAGAATACCAGAAGACTGGAAGAATGCAGTGATTCATCCACTGCTTAAAAAGGGAGAAAGGATGGATGTTAATAACTGCAGGGGTATCATTGTTACCAGTTGCATACAAGATCTTATCGCAATGCCTGCTAGATAGAACACAAGCCTGTGGAACAATGCAAACTGGAACATAAGATAGGTGAATACCAGGCAGGTTTCAGACCGGGCAGGTCGTGCATAGAGCAGATACTAAATCTGAAGACGGTCTTGAGATACCAAAAATTAAGAGGAAAGGAAACTGTATGCACCTATGTAGACTTTAAGAAGGCTTGCGATTCTGTAGATAGACAGGCGTTATTTCAGGAACTTGAGGATTTAGGTTTAGACAGAAAAACAACAGAGATTATAAAACAGACACTGACAAATACGATTTCAAAGGTGAAGTTTATGGGAGAATTGTTAAGTGAATTTGAGATAAAAACGGGAGTGAGACAAGGTGATGGCTTATCACCGTTATTATTTAATCTGGATCTGAACAAGGTGATTGACGAATGGATAAGGAAATTAAAGAAGAAATAAATATTTAACCCTATCAGATTAGGAAGCAAAAACTTCGGAGTGGAAGTGATATGTTTGGCCTTTGCGGATGATCTGGCGATTATTGCAAGAAATATAGAAACTGCACAGTAGAACAGGTAGAAATTCTGAAGGAGTCAGCCGCAAAAGTTGGACTGCAGATATCTTTTGAGAAAACTCAATATATTTCAAATCAGAAAATAGCACCTAGATCAATAATGACAAAATACGGAAAGATCGATAGAGTATATAAATTTAAATATGTTGGGGAGATCATACTAGCTAATGGATTAGAACGAGAAGCAATGTGTGAAGAAATTATAAGATGAAGAGAGCTCTTTGGATAACTGGTAAAATCTACAGCAAAAATGTATCTCCAGAAACGCCAAGATTAGACAATAAAACACTGTGGTGAAGCCGGAAAGCCTTTATGCGGCAGAAACATTGAATATAAATAGGAAAGGATAAATGGAGGAAATAAGAAAAACTGAGAGAAAAATTATAAGAAAGATTTTGGGGCCGAATAAGACGGACGAGGGATATAGGCTGAGAAGCAGACAGGAGACTGAAGAAATATCAAATATAATTCATGACATGAAGAAGAGAAGATTGAGATTCTTTGGTCTCATCAAGAGGAAGGACGACTCACGTCTGACTAAACGGATTCTGGAATATACAGAGAAGATCAAGAATATGGGATGGATAACGGAAGTTATCTCAGGGATCTCAGGCAAGCTCGAATAACAGAGAGAGATATAACAGATAGAGGGCAATTCAGACATATGGGAAGTTTGTCCGATAGAAAGGAAAATGAAAACGGGAACCAAATGATCGGAAGATAGGAAGAAAGCACATAGCGAAAAAATGAAAGAAATATGGAAGATCAAAAAGGCTCAAAGAAGTGAATGCTTTTCGTAGTCTTCAGTGGCTCATTCGCATAAAGTAAGTAATAAAAAATTATTTACTTTTGTCAGCCAACAACAATGTATTTATCCTTTATAGTCCAGTCAATAAAGAGTTATTGAGTGCATTGTCTGCAATCCAAGGGTTTTCTTCGGAAACTGTTCAGGGTAGTTAGAAAGTAAACATACTAGAGGGGTTCGCGGACATTTTTCTCGAAAATGTTCACATTTTCCAAGCGTATATCTCGGAAACGGTACATAATATGAAAAATGTGTATATGATAAAAGTTGTAGAGAATTTAACTAATATTAATACAGTAAATTATCATGTTTTTCATACGACGCACCGTTTTCGAGATATGAGCGCAAAACCAAAAAAAAGAGGACATTTCGCGCTCCCCCCCTTCCTGTTCCCAGGCCCGAACACTCGAGGACTTTTAGTATGTTTACCTTCTAACTACCCTGGACATGTTTCCGAAGAAAAACCTTGGATTACAGAAAAGGCACTCTACTGCCTATTTCAGGCCTTCATTGACTGGACTATAACCTCAGGATGACGCTGCATGTTTCATATCAGAAATTGGGATTTAACTCAATTCAACTTATTTATTTATACTATTATATAAAAGGACAAGCCACTTTTCGTTTGTGATCACTAGCCGCGAAAACTACTGTTCAATCAGTACCAAATTTTAACTGTACAATTTTTATAGTTCAAGGAAGGTTTAGCAATAATAAAATTTACATATTTTCAATAAAATTGTTATTGAAAAAGCGATAAATATATGTTAGGTAGTGAAGTTGGAAAATTGACCGATAGGTGGCGAGCGCCATTCAAGAAAGGTTACAAATATAAGGGGTTATATAGAGTTAGAAATTGATAGTACAATTTACTTAATTCGATTAAATTGTTATAAAAAGGCTATAAATATGATGTTTGGCGTATGGATGCCGGTGAAATTTAAAAATCGAAGGATAATAACGCTATTCTGCAATAGAGTTTGCAATGGTAAAACTATTGAATCCATCTACTCTACATTTTTACTACATCACCTTCATAGTTCTAGGAATATTTAGCAATAATAAAAATTTTAATTTTCAATATTGAGCGGCAAAAACGAGTTTGCGACACTGTCGAACTCTTTTACGGATGGAAATTGAAATTCAACCAGATGATATCATTAAAATTATTTCTCCCAAATAAAAATTATTACCAAATCAAAATGTCGATTCTTTGCTTTTTGATATGGTGAGTAAAAATATGAATCATAAGCCTTTAGTTGTTAGTACTGATAATGCGATGGAATTAATAATCCGCAAGAGCTTCTTAATAGCCTCTGTCCTTCTAGATTACCAACTCATACATTAAAATTAAAAATTGGATGTTCGATTATGCCTTTACGTACTCTTCAAACACCTAATCTGTACAATTTTAACCAAGTTAAAAATTACTGCTATGAGTGATTATATCGTTGAATAAATAAAGCTTAATTGCATGCTTCAATACAAGATTTTTATCGATAAACAAATAAAACTTCAATTATCAGTTAAAATTATCTGTTCTTTACTTATGAAAACGGGCGAGGCCGCATTGGGGGTGCTAGTTATAATATAATTTTCAAGTAATTTATGGCATAACAATACTATTACTAACTACACTATCCAGGTGGGGCAGATGAGACACCTCAATAAATATAAACGGAGAGGAGATCCATCGAATAGGGATGAAGGGAGACTAATACCGAATGACGGACGGTCGGTTGGACTGACGGCTGAATTAGACTGGCTACGGTTTCAGTTATTACCAACCTCTATCTACAGAAAGCCAGTTTTCCCATTATGATTGACATGGCTAGTTTTCGGATAATGCTCATTTAATTTTGACAGTTTCCGTTCTGTATAGCCGTCTTGTATGTCTTTTGGATGGGGATCTATAGTTTTTTTGTGAAACTTTTTTTTTCACCCTCAAAATGTTTCACACAAATCTTTCACTACTTTCACTATTTGACACGCTCTATCTTTTTTTTTTGTTGCTCGGATCAAAGATTTGATAACAGTTTCCTGATCAGAAATTTAATGGAGAGTATTTTTTGTTATATAACATTTGTTTCTATGAACTACCGTTTAGAAGCTATATTGGTTTGAATGGAAAAAGTTACGTTTTTTTACGCTCAAAAGTGTAATAAATTGACACGATCTATTGACCATGAATGAATGAATAGCTCTGTTGGTGATGCTCGGATCAAACATTTGACGGTGTTATCCAGATCACAAATGTAATGGATAATATTTTTTGTTGTATAACATTTGCCGCTAGGGCCAATCGTTTAGGTTGGCAAAAAATATTTTCCAACAGTTTCCTTATCTGAAGCAGTAGATTTATATATAGACATATCCACGATCTTATTTATTGTTTTCCCCTGTCAGGGAGAAATTGATTTTTCTATTTTAGAAATTTCAAATGTATAGAACAAATTCGTGAACTGTATGGTTATGGAATGTATTACGGTGTGGAATTAGAAGAAAACGATCTGGGGTGCAGTTAGAAGAAAGAAAATCAAAATGCACTCCATATTTCCTCCTGACTGGGAAACAAAATAGATCATGGATATGTCTATTTATAATCTACTGCTTTTCCCAATTTACATTTTAGAATTAAATGGATCAAATTTCTTTAATTAATAATTAAACTAAATTAACAATTAATAATTATTCGAAATAAACTAAGTCGAGAGAAATTAGAAAAAATTTCAAACGGGGTTTTCATTAAAATCAATATAGCTCCTAAACGCTTGGTCCTAGCAAATAATGGTAAAATATTCTTTATTAGATTTCTGATGAGAAAATTTTCGCAAATTTCTGATTAGAGCTACATGAAAGCAATGATCGACTTGACCGACTAATCGGGCTTTTTGTGAGCTGAATAGTCGGCTCATCTCTTATAAAAGATGGCGTTAAGATACTAAAAAATTATCACTATCACAAAAACACTTCGATGCGTGCGCTAATAGTTATCGAACCAATACGGACTCTCTACAAACGTTTCCACCACAAATTATATGCCAATGAAATATATCAACACATTCATGAACGACACGGCCACAATAAACAATACCAGACAAAACCCTTAGAAGGCTGAAAAGAAACTGAATGAGGGAACTAATAAATTTAGGAGGAAGTGCCTGAGAGTTCTGCTTCTCACGCCTATTAATTGTTTATTAAAATTAATAATCTAATAAAATACCCAATATTTGTTTTTTTATATCTAGTTTCGTTTATTCCATACCTTGCTATTAAGAGCGGATTAGTGGATTATTAACGGCGATAAAAAGAGTTCTCTTTAATAGTAGTATACGGTTTGTTTTTTGTTTTGAAAAAATAAAACAAAACATTGCGGAACCATTGCTAATTTTAACATAGGGACAGTGAAAGCAGATAGTGTGGTATGTAGTGGGTAGAAGGAGCTAACCATAGCATACAGAGGCTAACCATAACCAACAAACGATAGGGCCGACAGTTGCCCCACGGCTTGCATTAATTACCAGGTTCACTGGCGGCTAATTTACATATCGTTAATGCCCCTCCACTCCACCTCCGGCTAGTCACAGGTGTCGCTCTCTAACATCCCTAGCGGTTGGATCTCAATCCGATTTGTCATGTAAAAGGAAATGTTCTGTGTCTTGTCACCTTGCTGGAGTGTTGTTCCCGGGATTAAATCGTGATGATTGCTCAAAAGGCACATTCTATTGTTTGAAAGTACGGACAACGTAGCGGTGCTAAGTTTTTGCATTTATACCTGAAAATTATTTTTTTCTTTATGACATTGTCTGGTGGTCTATAGTTTTCATGTACGTTCTTTTCACCCTCACAATTTATAACGTTTTTTTCATACTTAAAAATGTAACATCTTGAATCGCTCTAGATCTATTGGTGTTGCCCAGGCCTACAATGTGACATATTCTTTATCAGAAATTTAATGGAGAATATTTTTTGTTATTAACATTTGTCGCTAGGATCTACTGTTTAGGAGCTACAGTCAGAGTCAAAAGTATTCGTACTCCTGCTATAAATCATTAGAAATAACAAATATTAGCATTATTTAATATGATTTATTAAAAACAATAAATCCATTTAATCTATACATCAACACGTTTATTAATAAATATATTTTTGTATTTATAGAACATTTCACAAAATGATACATAATGAATAACTGAAAAACAACTATAACATCACGAGTCAAAAGTATTCGTACACTTGATAAAATTTCTATTTAATATTGACATTCGAGAACAACTAATATTTAGTATGGCCAACTTTTGCTTTTAATGTGCTCTATATGCTTTTTGGCATTGAATTCACTTATTTTTGTGTCAAAGTAACTGTAATTTTGTAATAATAACGTCGCTTAAATTTTGATTGTTAGAAACACACCTTTTCCGTACTCGATCCCTTAGATATTTCCACAAATGCGCTATAGGGTTAATATATCGTGATTGATGGGATGTGGCCTCCACTTTGATGTGTTGTACAGGATCTACATTTTAAATTTGCAAGCTGTATGCTCGGGATCAGTATCCTGCTGAAAAATGTAATTTTATCCCATCTCAAATTTTTCAGCACTGATTTGGAAATTTATTTTTATTACGTCGATGTATTTTATATGATTCATTATGCTATCGATAAATTCAAGACACCCCACTCTAGCATCATTCAAACAACCTCAGACCACAAGTCACTTTTCTGTATTCCGAACAGTTAAAACTATATTTCTTATTTCCATTACTATATTTGTTTCTCCAT
Source organism: Euschistus heros (assembly GCA_003667255.2). Lineage (NCBI taxonomy): Eukaryota > Metazoa > Arthropoda > Insecta > Hemiptera > Pentatomidae > Euschistus > Euschistus heros. The sequence goes on along the minus strand of RCWM02000251.1, from coordinate 841,227 downwards.
ACTTTTTGGCACCTCTGGAGATTGATTATTTCTATTTTACACTCGTCGATAATATTATCCTATTCTCTAGGTCACAGTCATATTTTTTATGGGCTTAGGCACATTGATATCTTAATATTGCTTATTGGTGGTTTTGTCATAGATGTCCTGGGTGAAGCTCGTATCGTCTCAAGCATTAGCGCATTGCTAAAACACTCCCCTTTTTCTCCTCTTTCAGACATATGTTCGTCCACTAATTTAGGGGCACTATTTCTTGGTTTTCTTTTAAATTTTCTCGTCATATGTCTTTCATATTTTGACTAAATCTTCCATTTTCATTCTGTTCTCTCTATACATTCAAATGTTTTTCTCGTTCCATACCTTTTAATAGCATCTTGGACTGTTGAGTGAGGTCTGGTCACTTCTCTAAGCGACCGTAACTCATTATGTAGGCGCACAATAATTTTTGTTACATCTTCAGTCGTCTCTCTGGTTATGCGCCCCATTTTCAATTAGTGAACAGCAATAATTAGCATTAAAAATCGCTAAACCTTTACAAATGACGTGAAGTTAAAGACTGATTGCAGGTTATCCTCAAAATATTAAGACACGGGATAGAAACAACAGTTAAAGTCAAGTGTACGAATACTTTTGACTCATAGCAATGAGGCATCTTGCTATAACGTATGAGATATTAAGCTAAATCCAATCAATTTTCTCATGAAAAAATATAAACTATTCCATAATCATGAATGCAATATTATATGTGTTTAAATTAAATAAATATGTAATAAATACAAAACTAAACGAAAGGAAATAAAACTTATACTAGTGTAAGAATACTTTTGACTCTGACATGTACATTGGTTTGAATGATAAAAGTGTCGTTTCGCCTATATTTTTAAATGTTAAGGCTTTTCTGACACGCTCTTGCTCTGTTGGGGTTGCTCGATTCGAAAACTCCGACGGTTTCCTTATCAGAAGCAGTCTATATAAAATATCCATGATCTGTTGTTTTTCCCAGTCAGGGAGAAGTTGAGTTTTCTATAGGCTTGGAATAAGATCTTTAACAAATTCTTTTTTATGGTTATTATTTTACTGTTTTTAGAATTTTTTGAATAAAAAAAGAAGTTTCCGAACTCAAATGATAGATTTCGGCACCAACAAGCATCCCATCATCTATACCATAATCTTCCTCTTGACTATTTTACTTGTTTTGCACATAATTTTTTTAGGCCATATACTTTCGAAAAATTTAAGGCCTTGTTATTCTTTTAACATAACTGTATAATTTTCGTATCCGTTAAAAACTATACTTCGAATAATTTTTTATTTAATCATTATTTTTTAAAAAACTATTTATTGATATTTACAACTGTATACATTACATGGAATAAGTAAATTTGAGGAAATTGTGAGTAGTACTTTAATGAAAGTTCTGCATTAAAATGTCTTTTGGCCATCTTCTTTTCAAACACCTCTGAATGGAGTGTGAATTAAGTTGGGAGACTAGTGGATTTGAGTGGGTATGGAGTTTATTATGAAGGGACCGGTATCTGGTTTGGACCAAATCAGCAACATTTGGAACATTAAGTTCTTTATGGGTAAGTTTAGTGACATAATAAGGAGCATTGAGGATTTTACGATGGATTTTGGGTTATTCAGGGTGAGTGTTTGTGTTTGATTACTAGAAGACATTTATACCGTTCCATGTGGAGTATCGTTAGTTTATTCATCTTTGTATTGCTTCGAATAGTGTTGAAAAATCATAGTTTGCCCAACAGATTGTATGATGAGAATACTAAGATTTGTTAGAAAATATCCTACCACAACTTCATCACGATATTCCACCTGAAGTTCGGTAAAATATGATTTTCCAACACCATGCTCCTCCGCATTATTCGAAAGCAATACAAATATAAATCAATGATACAATATACATATACATGGATAGGTAGAAATGCCTTCCCCTGTAAAAACAGACTCATCTGCCTATAAAATATATTGTAGTATTCTTCTACAAAATCTGCAATCAGAAGCTAACTGGTATGTTCAAGAATTGAGGTCTATGTTCATTATCATTGGATTTTAAACATTACATTGAAAATCTAATAAAATAAATCCTAAATAATAATAATAAATAGATAAATGTAATTAAATAAGATCCTCTGATCTGGTGTCGCTTTATTGACAGTTTTCCTTTATTTTCTATTAAAAAATAATTTTTTTCTTTCCTTTTTATTCCAATCAAGAGTTTATTATGTTTAAAATTTTCATTATGGGACTGTCAAAATGTTCTATTTACACAAGTAACTGATTTGTATACCAAATGAGAACACCATGTTTTTTCGGTTTCAAAAGTGAATTTCTCCATGAAATTGAAACAAAATCATTAGGTTTAATATATCAATTGAAAGCTGATTAAATTTGCAAGTTTATGTGAGATTTGACGTTTTGTGGATAGTTTTTTCGAAAAACGGTGAGCGTTTAAGTAATATAAGACAAGCTGTTCTTTAGATACCAAGTTTGTAAAGTTCAAGGTTACAGGTACATGGCTATTTTAGAAAATTTAATGCTTAATCCGAAAATGTGTTCAAAATTTGAAAAATATTTTTTAAAAATGGAGATATTACAGTTTTTATGGAAAAAAATGTGGTTTCCTCAAAAAAGTCTTTGATTTATCGTATATCTGCAACGGATTGGAATAGAAAGGTGAGATTTGCGGCATTTTGCTATATTTTTGATCTAGTTTCACCCAATTTTTTTTTTCACACTAAGAGATACTCACCCTGTATAAGAAAATAATTGGAAAGTTATTGGAGCCTCAAAGCTCAAATGGGTCTAATTACCTTCAAATAAATAAGTCTTTTGTAATTGACTGGGATTTTTGAACGCTTGTCTAGTAAATGTTGGAGCAGTCGAAAACGACGAGCAGTTTCTTGTTTTTGAAGTCTCATATGAGGATTCCAAGTATGTCGTTTGTCCAGATGGAGTCCTTGGTAACAGATCTGTTTTATGTTTCTGGAATTGTTTTGTAGTAAAACTAGTAGTTTTGCGACGGAAATGACAAGCGTTCCAGGCATTTAATCTTTCCTTTAACCTTGAATTTCATTTTTCTTAAATATTGTAAACCCTTGATACTTTTTCACCCTTGACCACTGATGAACCTATATATCCAAAATCACCACTGTAGCTAATACTAACCGTGTATTTTGTTTTTTCGGTAACGATTAATATGCCTATTGCTTTACCGGATTTCATGGGCGATGATGTGTTTAATTTATTTATTTGAACTTTAAGGTATTTTTCACTAGAATGTTTTCTATTCATTAGATATTATAAAAAATATTGTAATTTGCCACTCATGTCAACAAGTGGTAGATTATAGTTGTTTAGGCATGGATTATGTACTTCTGTAATATTGTAATTTGATCAGATCAAAACCTTATTTTTATTTGTGCCTTTCCAGTTATAAAAAAATAAAACAATATCTGTAATTTTGAGATTTTAAAATTGTTTTTTGTTAATTTTCAAAATGTTTTAGCCTTAGTTATTATATAGCCATCATTTGTTAATAACATATACGCCATTACTACTCAAGTCAGTTTAGATTCTGATAGGTAGAAGATTGTACCTCGAATGCCGCTTATGTCAACAGTTTAGATCCAGATCCCAGTTAGAACATAACGTCGTAATTTTAAAGTTGAAATCAATAGTTGATTTTATTTGTTAAAATCCTGGTGGTTGAGGGAACCACAAATCTTTAATTTGATGCGAGTCGCATTGTTTCGTTGAAATATTGGAGACTGATAAAATCAAAAATTATCATATGGGAATTCATCGCCTCATAACTTCTAGGTAATATTGGTTGTATATTTGGACATATTAATGTTGCAATAGATTCATTGTTTCTGGTTCGAATCGAAATTGGTAAATTTATCATATTCTAACATTAGTTCAAATTATTTGTTAGTTATTTTTTTGTAAACTGCTTAAAAAGTTGACTTTTTCTTTCGTTGTGTATTGTTCATATTTTTTGTATAATTTAAAATTTTTTATCATCTATTTTTGTAGCTAATGGTTTTGTTTAATTATATAAATAAATAATTTGTACCATAATATGGAAAGATGTTTTCTTTAATTATTTTTTTTTAATTTATTCTTTTGTGTTTTTTCTATAATTATTTTAAAGGACAATGCACTGGGAAACGGATATACCTGGATGGGCAATTAAGGTAAGTCCAAGAATAATGGTCTCATTAAACAAAAACAAAGGTTTCAATAACGAAGAAAAAGTGATTTTATATTGAAATTCTGTAATTTACAACATATATAAAAAATTACTATGTATCCAGTTTTTATACTTTTCCTTCAAAAAAATTCAGTCCAATACATACAATCCTTATAATTTACAAAATACAGACTGCATTTTATTTATTTAAAAGATATCTGATAAATAAGGTTTTTGTGCTTAAAATTACACAATTTAATTAAAATTGTATACAGTAAAATTCACTGCAAATGAATGAAAAATCTTCAAACACTTTTTGTAAATAAAAGTAAAAAGTTTATAAAGTGTTTTGAGAAGTATTATGTTTGCAGTGTTTATTGGAAGTACATACTATAAAATTGCATACACTCATTGTCTGTTTTACAAAATAAAATTAATGATAATATATAAAAAGTACTTACTGATTTAATATTATTGTTATGTTTAACATTTTATATTTACAAAAACATTGCTTAAAAAACAAATACATATTACCTGTATATAATGTATTCTTAATATAGACACATGTTTTGTACTAGAGTTTGTTATTAAAAATGTGTAGAAAGGGTTAATTGTTTCTAATTGTGTGTACAATATTTTTTAAATTATTATTATAATAGTAATTGCTTCGCTTCTACCGTCCCACTAACCGCCGATAATGTTATTGTTTTTTAAAAATAAATGTAGTAAAGTCAAAAAGCAAAGTAATGAATATTGTTTCAAAAACTCTCATTTCATGAACCCAGATTTTAGATGTGATTTAGTATCTTATATTTTTTATTAGTATCTTATATTCTTAAAAAAAGTATCATGTAATTAGGGTTGAAAATTAAATTAAATTTTTAACTTTTTTATGTTGGTGGATTTTGGACGATTATTGCTAAAGATTCCCAGAATAATAAATATAATTTATGTGCACAATAACGGTCCAAAATTTTCTCAAAAATTCATATGAGTAGTATTAGTCAACTAAAATATAGTTTTACTAACGAACTCAGAATAACGAAACAAAAAATAAGCGTGTCTTACTAAGACGGTGTTAGTAACGAGTTCTATTTGGAAAATAAATTATTAAGTACTGACTAAACACAATTGCCTAGCTAATTTATAGATGCCTCATCAAGTTCTTCACAGAAAACTGCTAATAGAAGCCCACTTGGTTTTAAGAAAAACATATCAACATCGGAAATGAATTTTTGTTAAACCGATAAATTTTCATTTTTTTTGCCCCCACTGTGAGCAAAGAAGAAAAAGCGAAGGTTTCTAGCGAAATAAATGAAACTATATAAATTATAGTGCATACTTAACGTAATTTACTATCACATTTTTTCAACGTTTTGATGGTTTGTCATTTTAAATGAATTATTAATGATAATAATGAATAGCTATTAAAATAGGCTTTACGAATATTTGTATAGCGATTGTGCGAATGAGCAATTGTCTCTGTTTCTGCTTGTGTTATGGAGAAACAAATTTCCTTTGGTGTGTGTGAAAAACTGTCTGGTGTAGAGATAAACCTATAACACGAGCAGAAGCAACCTGACAACACATATCACGAGACGGGTGTCCATCCACACATTCGGCAGACTAACGAGCATGTCTGTTTCGTTTTGCGACATTACACGGATGTGTGGAGCCGGCTTTATATTCACATCTTGGCCAGTCCATATCCACAGAACTTGATTTGAAACGATATTAAAATCAGTTAATCAATCAAAACGGCGCCACAACTCATAGTGGGTCAAGGCCTCCCTCAGCATCCACCATCAGTCATTTCGATATGTTGCTGCTGCTCTCCAGTTCCTCACTTCCAGTAAGGACAACGCATCCTCTGCCACTCCGTAGACCCATCTCAGTTTTAGTCAGCCGACTCTTCTCTTGGCAAATATTTTTACCTCAATTAGTTGTGTAGGGACCTCATCTGGATTCATCCTCGCCACATGCCCTGCCCATAGGAGCCTTCCAATTTTACTATTTCTTACTAGATTTGTATTTTGATATAGCTGTGCGAGCTCTGAATTGGCTCTCATCTTCCTAGTGTTGTCTCTGAAAACTGGTGAAAAAATTCTTCTTAGAATCCGTCTCTCTAAACTCTTGTGTGACGTTTCCTGCATTTTAGAAACTGTCCCGCATTCAGAGGCATAGGTAAGAATAGGTCTTATTAAGATTTTATACAGCTGGACTTGGGGTTTATGTGAGAGGTTTCTACTTCTAAAGTGATTAAAATGATATTTAAAGCAATACTAAAAAATATTTAACCATTTATACAACTTTCAATTACAAGTCTGTGTCTGTATTACAAACTTCTTTTCAAAATCAAAACTTACCGACCTTTTGCATAGCAAACTATCCCTTTTTTGACATATTTACTACACTACTTATGTATAAAACAATTGCCCGACCGAGCTAGATAAGTATGATTTGTACTAGTAATCCTATGAAAATAGCCACCAACCTTCATTCTAAATAAAGTGGATCTTGTCAAAATTAAATAGACTCTAAAGAGAATAAATAGGACTTTTATTTAAAAGTGAGGCGGGGTGTTGACTGGAGGTGGATGGATCTAAATAGATAAGACCGAGAGCACCTCACCGAGGAGATAAATGCTCCAGTCCTTCCTGCTCCAGGAGGTGATGGATTAGGAATTCCGACTGTAATCAGGCCCGAGAATTCCCTTTTCCAGCCACGGTACACTTCAGTTTTCCCGTTCTTAGAGTCGTTTTTTCTAATTTTTTTTTTTTTTTATAAATTCAATCGTTAATGTCAATAGTTCAAACAAATACTTATTACTGTTATATGATACGGGCTTGGTATAGTTTTAAATTTCTAGTGCTTCGAAATCTGTTTTAAAACATATTGTTATCCATTCCATTAGTATTTATTTATATATAAAATAAAAAATAAGAGTATCTAAAAAATATTATTATGAAGCATCTGAGGGATGTTTATCAATCTAATGGTCTTATTATTTATCAGTTAAATAAATAAACTCTTGTTTTTGTATGTGTATAAAAAAAAAAATAAATAAAAGTTTTTCTTATTATAAACGCAATAAAACATCAAAACCATAAATATTTGAGCGCAAAGTTAATATACTAAACCCCTGGACAAAATTAGCGCATCACCTTGTTATTCTATTTATTTGTTTAAAGTTTCTTCAGACTGGAATTGCTCTAACCAGGACTGGTATTAGCAAGAGAACCTGGATTAGTCACAATCCTTTAATGTATTCTTTTTAGTCGAATGATTAAACAAATAAGTCAGTATTTATTATACTTCCGGCTTATCGTGTCTTATAAATTTTTTTCATTTTGAATATTTTAGTGCTTGAATAATAAATAGGCATGAATAAATCACTGATAGAGCACTAAAACTGTTGGACTTGGAAGGCTTTTCCCTAAGGCAAGTTGTCGTACGCTTGGGAATAAATCAATCATAGGTTAGGGAATCTCCATTCAGGGAGACCAGATGCAAAAGTAGGAGGCCCGGGAAAGGTCCATCAAGGGTCACTTTAGCCAGAAGTTACAGTTTTATAACGCTTTTGCCTTTAAGACAGAGGTTCTAAATTAGTCTTCAACTCAGAAATGAACTTCAGTTGGCCATAAACGAGTTGATTTCAGACCAAACAATAAGAAGAATCTAATGTGAAGCGAATTTAACCTCGACACTGTATCGCTAGGCCACGTTTCACCAGACTGCATCGAATATTACACCATTGCTGATTGGAAAATGGTCTTGAATCAAAGACTGCCCTACATTCTCCGGATGGTCGGGTAAAAATGCAGAGACGCCCTGGAGAGCGTTTTGCTGCCTGCAACAATAGCGCTTGGAGTTGGCTCAGTTATGGGGTGAGCTGTCATAAATTTGGAAGACCATACAGATTCGAACATTATAAACAGGAAGTAACTGACTGACTGCAGAGTTATTGACTTCATGGAAGAATATATCGAATTTTGATCAAGTTACCAAAAACATAAGAAAAATGTGTTTATCTCTCGCATATATGAAAAATTAAGAAAGAAATAAACAAATAAAAGGCGATAGTGTGAAAAAACAAGGTTATCATAGTACCATATGATCTGTGAAAGCTAGAACACGCTGTAGTATTTCTCTGTGTTTGTTTGATTTTCTTCAAGTTACGAAGTGTTGTAGATTTCATATTAGCATTTTAACTCTAACTATTAGATAAATTGATCATTTTAAAGAAGTTATATATTATTTATAGGCAGCTTTAAAGAAGAATAATTAGTTATAATTTGGAGAGGTTAGGATTGAAGCTCCAAACAGGTAATTAACAAGCTTTATTATAGTTGGTTGCCATGGCGAACAGGGCGAGGCCATGGCCGCCTGACGAGGCTAGTACAGCAGCCAAAAGACAAGCGCTTCCCAACTCTTATGGAAATTTAATTCCTGATCTAAATTTAGACCATTTTCATCCTGACCAAAGGCCATTACTAAATACATCAACTTCTACACATCCTTCATCTGATTCTCCTCCAAAAATTCCACCAATTATTATTTCAAACATAACGAGAAATGAATTATTAACCTTTCTCAACTCTCGACCTCATATAACCGCCTCTTTCTCCTCACTACGATCTGGAGACATTCGCCTACATCCCGCAAATACTGAAGAGAGAACAGAAATCATGAATTGGCTCACTTCGAAAGAAATCAGCCATCATACATACGGATCCGGACCCAATGATAAACGATATTTCATAACCGGCTTTTTAACTGACTTTCCTCCTTTAGAAGATATTAACAGGACCTTTTTGGCCATTCCTGGCGTCAAATCTATACGAAGACTAAAGAAAACACTTTCAGATGGAACCAAAATGGATCTCCCTGAGATTATAGTCACCACATCCCCTTCAGTAAAACCTGAAAATCTCCAGGCTCCCGGATCAGTCAATCGCATGAGATACAGGGTCGAACTACCACGAAAAAGACCATCAGAAGGAATTCGCCAATGTTTTCGGTGCCAATCCTTCGGGCACATTTCCACCTACTGCTTTCGCCCTATTAAATGTGTGAAATGTAGTGGCAATCACGAATTAAAAGACTGCCCTCAAGACTCCCCACTTCGTTGTGCAGGATGTAATCAAGAGCACACGGCTTCATTTAGACAATGCACACGACGTTTAGAATACATAAATGTTGCAAAAAATAAACCTGTCAAGCCTACAATAACATCTCTACCGCCACCATTATCTCAGAAGAATTTCCAAATCTTCCACGAACTTCAGCTCCTAATATCGTGGCACCGCAGCCATCTCGCACACATGTTCGCTCAGCGCATTCTCCTCAGCCAGCAGTTTCATTCCTTCAGCAGATAACTCCGATAATACAACAAACTATCACTTCTACGCTTCAGCCCATTGTCACTCAACTCCAGGCTCTCTTAGTAAGCATCCAGCAGCTCTCTGCTTCTCTTCAGCCACTTCTTATCACTCTTCAGGCCTCATCAAATATGGACATTAATGGTTGAGATTAAGGTAGTTAACTTTAATATTAATCATTCTCCTTTCATTCCAGGTATTCACGCCCTTCTTACATCTGCACGCCCTGATATTCTTATTCTTACTGATACTGGTTCACTTCCCGTAAACACTCGTTTTCTCTCTTATTTTTCCTATCATACTACTGATGTTTCCATATTTGTTCACAATGCCATTAAACATCGCTTTCTTCAAACCACATCCCCACATCCTTCAATTCAACTTCTGGGTATAATTTTATATGTCAATGGAGTCCCTCATCAGCTGTATGGAATTTACGCTCGTCCTTCTTCTCCAGTGAAACCTTTCACCCAGTTCCTTCAATCTGTTCCGAAATCATCGTTTGTGATAGGAGATTTTAATAGCAGACATCAAATGTGGAATAATATTTCCTCCAATCCGAGGGGAAAAGCCATCGCACAACTTCCAGGAACTATTATTTACCCTTCTTCTCCTACATTTCAGTCTTCTCGAGGCCATGTTAGTACAATAGATTTACTTTACACCCATGCACCTCATCTTATTACTTATTGTTATACTCTTAACAACATTTCCTTTTCAGATCATTTCCCAGTAGTCTATCACATATCCTCTATTAGCACCCCACCCAACTCATCATTCCATTACAATTATTCTAAAGCTGACTGGATAAGATTTCAATCCTTTCTTTTCAAAAACTCTCCTTCTTCCTTGCCCCCTTTACCTGATATACCAACCACGGCTGATATAGACAACGCAGTTGATCGTTTCACCACTTTGCTCCAAGAAGCAGCCTCTCATTCTATCCCTACTTTCCAACCAAAACCTTTAGTATTACAAACACCTCCGAAACATATTCTTTGGTTAATATCTGTCCGTCATCGTTTGCTAAATAGGTGGCGGAGATGCCATCAACCAGAAGACCGCATTGCTCTCCGTTCTGTTACAAAACAAATCTCCCAGCTTTACAGAAAATGGAAAAAAACTCAATCTGGGAAAATAAAATAACAGCTGCCTCCCAAAATTTACAAAAATTTTGGAAATTATCGCGATCATCTTATCATAAACGCCTTCCTATTAACCTTCCCACTTTACACTCTCCGCTTCCTACAGCACAAGAGCAAGCACAAGCTCTTTGTGATCATTATGCTCAACATTTTTCTGCACCTCTTCCTTATGTTCCTCCTTTTCTGCCATTTAAATCTTCCGATGTACCCCATTTTGATGCTAAATTAGTTAAAGCAACGATATTTCGAATGGCACCTAAGAAAGCACCTGGGCCAGATAATATACAGGCTATTCTTCTCCGCCATCTTCCTCGCATAACCTTAAATTATCTTACCTCCATCTACAACAATTGCTCAGTTCTTGGATATTTTCCCAGCTCATGGCAAAAAGCCATTATTATACCACTTTTGAAACCTAATAAAACTGGCTTAAATCCGGATCATTACCGTCCCATTAGCCTCCTCTCCCATTTAGGAAAGCTTTTTGAAAAATTATTGCTCCCGCATATTCAAACTCATTGCGATGAGCTCTCAATTATCCCTTACGAACAGACAGGCTTCCAACCTCGTCTAAATGTTGTACATTCACTTTCACGTGTGCAACATTATGTTACCACTGCTCTTCTTAAAAATCACACTACTGCTATGATCTCCCTTGATTGTACAAAAGCTTTTGATTGCGTTCAACATGAGAATCTTTTTCTTCAACTTCTTCATCACGAATTTCCTCCTTTCCTCTTTAATCTACTTCGGTCTTATTTCTCAAATCGTTCCTTTTGTTATAGAGTTGGAAACTCCTTGTCATCATATAAGTCCTCTCGGATTGGTGTTCCACAAGGCTCTGTACTTTCTCCTATCCTCTACTCCATTTACACAGCAAATGTAATCGGCACTCGTTACCCACGCGTCGAAATATCAGCTTATGCCGACGATATAGCGATCTACAGCTCCTCCATCAGCACTAAAAAAGCCCTTCAAAATATACAAGCGGTGGCTCAACAAATTTCAGTTTCCCTTTCCAATTTAGGTATTTGTATAAACCCTTCTAAAACTGACGCCATAGTTTTCTCATTTTCCCGTCAATCCCAAAGGAAAAAGATCCAGCCAATCAAGCTTAATAATACTGAAATTCCGATTGTATCATCTATTAACTACCTTGGTGTTCGACTCGATCGACACCTAACCTTTTCCAGTCATTTCCGTCATCGTCTAAACTTCACTCGACAAACATTCACTTCTCTTTCGCATCTCTTTCGCTCTCCAACTTTATCTGTCCGATTGAAACTTCTTCTTTATAAAGCTATCCTTCGTCCTAGACTTCTTCATGCAGCTCCTCTTTTTCGGCACTTAGTTCAAGATACCATCAATAAATTAAATAGACTCCAAAACAGAACACTAATGACTATACGAAGACAGTCCCCTTGGCGTACAGACCGACTGACTGATTTTGCATCTCGATTTAATCTAGAAAACCCTGTTCAGTACATAAAACGTTGTCACATCAAATTTTACGACATGCTACCTACCCTGTCCAATCCTCTTTTTTCTTCTTTAAATCCTCCTTCAAAGCCAACCAACTGGAATGGAAGGACAAATTCCCGTCTTAAAACTCTCTTTTAATTTCTGTTTATTTATTTATTTTATTTTTTATTTATTTTTTTTCCTATCTGTTTAATTATTAATCCTTTTTTTTTTTTTTTCTTTGTTACTACCTTAATCTCAGTGTAACATCGTCACTGAATGTCGCTATTTATCTGTAACACAATGTTTTTTTTCTAACATTCAATCACAATTAAACATCCAAAAGGATGATATTTTGTAAAACTCTGTCTAGATACATTATATTTTAATGATATATGTATCAATGTACTATTTATCTTTTGAATAAAGATGTTTTGAAATAAAAAAAAAACAAGGTTATCCGCTAATTTTTTCCTGGAGTATATTAGTTCAATTTAAAAATTTAAGGCTAAATTTTTTAGAACTATGATACGAATTAAAGTTTGCAGGATATTCTTTAATGCATCATATAAATATGGAAAGATATTGCGCCTTTTTCCGTGACCAGGTAAATATTGCTGGGGGTGGATATTGCTGGTTTTAGAGGGCACTGTTGATGATGAGAGGTGGTGGAACAACTATTTGCTCAATAATATTGGACTGAACAGGAATACTTGATTCAAGTGAGCTGGTAGCTGCGCGCAGTCAAAATCAGCCAACGCCTACAGCATTCAGTGCTTCGAACTATGGTGGTGGTGGTTGACAAAATTCACGAAACTTTAGAATATTCTAGGAAATTTTACCCTGAACAAAAACGTTTATGTGAACATGGGTCTGAAAATGAATGAATAAAGATTTATAGCATAATACTTACAAATAAGTGTGTATTTCAAAGCAAATTGCTGTAAGTTAGCTTTAAACTAAATTTTTGGTTGAAGTTTTTAGTATTACGAGTGTAAATATTTCGTTCCATGATGTGTTTGAGTTAATGGTGAAGAGAATAAATAACATTAAATATTTGAAATGAGTGTTTATTCTATTGTTATATTAGTAAGATGTTTAAAAATAAAATGATTTCTAATGAATAGTGGACGCGCCTTGTCTAAGTTTTCATCGAACTCTCTGCAAAGGACACCGTTGGTCTTCTTAATTTTCCAGATGACCTGCGATGTTGCAAGTGACGAATAAAATCTTAATTTAACAATTTTCTGTTTAGATTCTCAAATCGATGTTTATACTCGGAGCATTCTTGTCATTATCTTGATAGCGTAACGCAGTAAAAGTTTACTTTGGTTTGAAATTTTTTTGAGGGACCAACAATGTATAATCCATTTATAAAAAATAAATATCTTAACTCCTCACGGCACTGAAAAGATGCCTCCGCCCATTAGGATAAAAACTTCCCTATTTGTTATCATCCTTTCTGAAAAAAAATCTGAAAAAAAAATAAAACATAATTGATAGGACAGTCGTCTATTTTAAAGGGGCAGTTTTGGGCACTTGGAAATGGCAAATTATCATTCTGCACTTGTATTTTATGATTCTGATAGTATTTTAAGCACAATTAATTACAAAAGAGCGTTTTAAACCAATTTTAGTAATTAGCTTTCAAAGTTACAAGCTTAAATTTCGTAACATATTTTTTTAATGAAAACTTATCAAAACTATGCACTCACCTTGTGTATAGCTCTTGATGATCATCAATTCTCTGTAAAATGAGAGCTATTAATCCTTCAAATACAGACTCGATGAGTAATCAAAACAAAACTGAACAATCGATTAGTAATACCGCCCAGATTTGAATATTTGTATATGTTCGACTAACACCTCCCTATCCCATTAAATGGATTACAGGTTGTGATGAGGCTTGAAAAATATATTTTTTAATACCATGCCCTTTTATATTACTATTTCTAGTAGGACTGACTTCGGTGTATTGTTCATATTCGATGCACTGTGCAAAAAAACAAAACAAAAAAAACTTACTTTGAACTTTATTCCGAACTATTTTCGATGTAACACACCTAAATGAAAACTATATAATCAAATCAGCCACAGTATAACACGTTATCTTACACTGTGTCCCACACCCTACTGCTTGAAAAAAAATTCGTTAAAATTTAATTGGTTTGAAATCGCAAGAAACTTTTTTTTCTGTTTGAACACCAACTAATCAAGGAATAAAGGGAACATATACCTACTCACTAGATATCATTAGTTTTCCAACAATAATAAAACTTCACTAGGTTTCTGACAATGTTCAGAAATAATTTACAAAAAACTCGATTATTTTTCGATTTATCCTGCAATTTGTTGTCCTATGGCAGATGTTTAAGATAAGGGCACATGTGATTGACAGACAATTAAAGAGAAACCTATGTAAATTTAAAGAAGGGCAGAGTTAATCATGATGTTACACTGTACTCCACTATACCACACTGTACTCCACTTACGCCCCTAAAATCACTCGCAATATCTGATCATATACTCTTCTATTTCTGTGTGTTTTTTTTATTCATTACTGAAATAATTAAGTATTTCTTTTATAAAACATAAACGAATAAAACAAATAAAATCAAATATATTTTGGTATTCCATACATCCTATTAATAAAAGACTAGCAAGCTATAATATCAGGTCCAATATGTCTGGGGGGGAGGGGGAGGAATGGGGTGGGCCATGTGCCGTATCCAAGATTATTGGAACGGACAGTATCTAATTGGGAAACCACATCAAGTATCGGACGTGGGAGGGGAACCAATGGGGAATCAGAGGTCTCAGGAAATACTGGATTAAAAATTTTTTGTTTCATTGGGCCCATCGGAATAACGAGAACTGTAAGGGAAAAGGGGGATAGGAAAGCATATTATCTAAAATCATTATTAAAAAAAAAATGTTTATATATATCTATACTAGGGTAAATCACTAGTTCTGGTCACCTCACCAGTTATGGGCAGGTTTTTTACGTTTTTAACAAAAATAAGCCTTTGCTTGTTTTCTTTGTTAGATCCTTTTAAGAGATGTTTCACGGAAGGGCTTATGACTCACTTGCTAATGAATCCTCTCTCCCATTCATTTCCGTTTGGCTTAGTTAATGTTTTCTCGAATTATTATTGTACAATAGCTCCTGTGTGTAGTAGGTGTGTTTTTACAAGTGAACATTATTAAGGAATTGCTTTGAAATTCTTCGCCAATTTGAGGTTTTAAAGGTATATATCTGTTCATTTTGATTTCTGTTTTTCTTCAGACCCCTTTGTTTTTCATTTTGTAATTTTGATCAATTAAAATTTTCAATTGACCACAACCGGTCTATAAATATTTATGATTTTAGTTATGGTCACCCATGACCATTTCAAGTTTTTTGGCATAACAAGTGTTCTTGCTCCTAAAAAATGTAGATTTTTCCTGGTTTAATTGTATTATCTTAAAAGTAAAATATTATAACGTTTACTAGTTCTGGTCATGGGGGACAATGTTAGGTCTATCAGTGACCATAACTAGTTATGATCAGTGTATAAATGTATAATGTATAAATAATAAATGTATAATCACTTGCTTTTACGATTTTATTTTTTCTTCAAGATGCTTTTTTAGAATCTTCTTTTTTTACAGTAAATACTTATTTGTAACTATGCCTAAAAGACGATATTCGTACTCTGAAGATGATGCCACACAGGCAAAAGAAGAAATTCTTAAAGGGGCTTCTGTAAAATCTATAGCGAAAAAGTATGTGTTTTTGAAATGGATGTTTTTCTTACTTAAAATACCTAGTACCAATGTTATTACTCCTTTTTATTATAACAGGTACAAAATACCAAGGATGACATTAACTCATTGAAGGATGAGATTAAAGGGCACAGGAAGGTTTCAGTGTGGTGGCAGACCCCATTTTGTCTGCTGAAGAGGAGGACCTGTTAGTCCTTATTCCTTAAGCATTGCTCTAGACGGGGGTTTCCCAAACGAAAAATTGATTTATTCTTGAGCGTCAAAGAACTAGCAACAGTTTCGAACCGGCAATGCAAATTTAAAGATGGTATGCCCAGTGACGGATGGTATAGGGGTTTTCCCCGTCGCCATCCAAATATCTCCAGTAGAACCACTGAAGTTGTATCGCCAGCCAGCTCTTGTGTGTCTGAGAAAGACATCCGTGGTTGGTTTGACTCAGTGGAAAATATTTTGAAGGAAGAACACGTCTTTGATGTTTTGGGTTACCCATTGCGGATTTTAATGGTGACGAGTCTGGATTTCTTTTAAATCCCGGAAGCAGCAGTAAAACTGTAATAATAAAGTGTTTACGGAGTTTTATTTTTGATTAATTAATCCTTAATTTTTTATTAACCTCAAATGATTGATAGGTATGCATAAATAGTGAATTTTAAAATAATAAAAACAATTGTTTACAAAATTTTTGTTCATATGACAATAACTAGTTTTTACTATGACCATAACTCATGCACTGTGCCCATAACTGGTATTTTTAGGATATTTGCATAAAAACTGAAAAATCTATTTCAAGGAATAATACAGCTAAAGCTCTGTATAATTTACTATTTAATTGAACAAGAATTTGTGAATCTAAATATGTAAAAAATATAGTAATCTGCGAAACAGTCTAGACAATATCCTCTTTTGCATCAATCAATTTCCTTAACTATGACCATAACCCGTGATTTACCCTACTATATAAAAGTTCAAGCCATTTTTTGTTTGTGACCACAAACCGCTAAAGCTACCGAACCAATCTTTGCCAAATTTTAACTACTTCATCTTCATAGTTCTAGAAAGGTTTGGCAATAATAAAATTTACACATTTTTTATCGCATTGTTGTTAAAAAGCAATAAATATGTGGTGCGCAGTGAAGTTTGAAAATCGACCGATAGGTGCCAAGTGCCATTTAAGAGAGGTTAGTAAGATACAGTGCTATACAGAGCTATAAATTGATAATAAAGTTTGCTTAATTCAAATAAATTGTTATAAAAAAAATATAATATTTAGTGTAACGTGTGGATTCCAGGGGTGTTTAATAATCGAACGATATTAAAGCATGGTTAGCGCCATTCTGCAACAGAGTTTGCAATGGTAAAACTATTAATAAACCCTTCTGTACCAAATTTTAACAACATTATCTTCATAGTTGTAGGAAGGTTTAAGATGGTACAGTTTACTATAATAATAATTTGAATGTATAATGTTCAGTGGCAGAGGTTTGCCACACTGTCATTAAGTTTTATAGTTAAAAATTAAAATCCAACCAGATGAAATCGAAAAAAATACTTATACCAACCTAAACATTATTAATATAATGTAAAAAAAAAAAAAAAATGTTTTCATGCTTAAACAAAAATTAACCCTGGATAGAAAAAGGTGAAAGTGTTTAAGTGTCATCCGTTGAATTAAGAATTGATGATCAAAGTGTTCATGATATTTTGAAAAAGATGGAAGATATTTTCGACTCTGTATCGTCCCACATTGCGACGAATGGCCAATCTAGGAGGAAAAAAGTCTGACTTACTTAAATAGACACAGCAACCTGATTTACATAAACAATGGAGTTAAAATAAGTTGAAAGCAAAGCGCATAAGTAACAACACTAAAGAATATAATATATTAGACGAAACTTGAAACAATATAACTGTTTTTTGTAAACCGTAAATCTGAAAACATTTGACATTGCAGTTGACATATTCTTGCTACATTCACTATCACTCCATGTTGTCATCTTCTGAAGAGTCTACATCTTCCCCCAGAGGAATCATCGGTGGATGAGGAGCAAGAATAATTACTATCTGAACTTTTAAAAAGGTCTGCTGGGATAATGTCTGTAATGGGTAATGTTTTCTTATTTTTTCTTGGTTTTTGCAATAAACTAACGATGAAAAAATATCAACAAGATTATACAGAGTGTTCAATTGAAAGAATCAATAATTTTAACAAAATGTGACCTGTCAAGTTAGATACTACTTACATCCTTGTTTTTACTTAGTAATCCCACAGCTAAAACAAAAAAAAACTCTAATACTGCTCTATAAACATCTTCCGTTTACACCTATTACAACAGTTTAATTAATTTCGATTACACATTTTTTCTCCTTAGTAAAAAACAAACTAACATAACTGATTTTTTCTAAATGAAAATTCGATACATATAGTAAAAACATGTGTATATACATCCATTCTTATGTATTTGTGTGTATTGTAACTTTATAAACGTATGCAAAATGATTTTTTCTTACAAAAGTGATTTTTCAATCTCCTAATAACTTTCTGGGGTTTTCCAGCCTCTTATTATTTCGTTTTAATTTCCGTAACTACCAATTTTAAATATCTCTTCAGTGCAGCTATAGATGTTGGTATAATATCCTGTAATTTCAGCGTTTTAAATATAGTAATATATATTAAATCAATGCCCTTACAGTTTTGCTAAATACGAAATAACTACGCGAAATTGAAAATTCGTTTTCAGACAAGAAAGCAGATAAAAGCAGCTAAATGTTTCATGATTATTTCATATACCTTCTAAGGCACCTGTACCATGAATTTCAGAGAGGTACTTTTGGATACTTTTTAGTAATACACCTTTTTAGTTTAAAAAATGCTTTAGTTTACGGCACTTTTGAAAAATTATATAATAGGTCAAATTATAAAAAACTTAGTTTGAGCATGGCTTCCTGGTATAACGATCGTCTATATTCACTAATTATAAAAAAATAATGAAAAAATATCAATACTATGATACACAAATTTAGATTGAAAGAATCAATAGTTTTAACAAAATTTGACCTGTCGAGTTAGGTACTACTTTGATCGTTGTTTTTATCTTGAAATCCACCTCCAAAAAACGAAAGAACCTTTGATAATGTTCCATAAACTACTTAACTATACACCTTAACTAGTTTTATTAATTTTCATTATGACTTTTTTCCTCCTAGATAGGCCATTCGTCCCACTGTGCATTGGTTGTGTGAAAGAGCAGTAAGTTTCCTACAGATAGTATGGCAGAGAAAATAAATAACATTATTTATTATTAAAAAAGTAAATAGTGCCAGCCGGGAATACCTACCTCTATTGATAGAGTTGTAAGCACCGATAATGCAGTCCATTATCCACCAAAGTTTCTTTCTAAAAAGTTTCTGTCCATCTGAATTTCCAACTTGATAATATTATTGTAATAATTATGTTTTTAGGTAAATTTCAACCACTTAATTATAGCAATAGTACTGGATAAAAAATTACAGCTTTGCGTGAAAATATCCAGAAATACTGTGAGAAAATAATTCCTCAAATGCATGATACAGTACAACATATTTATCGTTAAAAAATAAAACTTCAATTACTAGTTAAACCTATCTAAGTTCTTTACTTATAAGAGCAGGTGAAGGTGCGACTGGAGATGCTATATATTATGTATCGTAAATTGTAGGATATTATTAGCAGGAAATCAAAATGAGCAGAATCTAAAAAATCTCAAAATATTTTTAGATGACATATTAATCGTGAATCGCGACCTGTTGTTTATAAAGTTAACGTTAGTGTAGACATCTTAAATAATGTTCACATCTTTGTTAATCTTATTATTCAAATAAACAGTGAATGTATAAGTGGATTTTGGTAAGAAAAACGCAAGAAAATCATTTGTTTGCCTAAGAAGTTTCATTGTTTCATTTTTGGAAATTCATAACTCGAACCATTTCTCATGATAATTAATGTGAGATATGGAACAACTAATTTCGAGACGCTTCGTTTATAGCTTTATTGCTGTCAGTCCATGAAGCTACAGGTTTTTGGTTGTCTTATATATTTTCTTCTCATTTTTGTAAACGGGCCGGTGTGTATCGGAGTGTATTTTTTAGAAAAATAGAGCAAAAGTCAGCAATTTAATTTAATTTTTTAATTTCGTAATTGACATCTATACCATTATATAAAAGGACCATTTTTCGTTTGTTATCAGTAACCGTGAAAACTACTGAAGCAATCTGTACCAAAATTCAATCATATCATCTCTATATATCCAAGATGGCTTAGAAATAATAAGATATAATGATTTTTAATGAATTTGTTATTAAAAAAGTGATAACATGTGGTTAGCAAAGAAGTTTGAAAACTTACCGACAGGTGGCGAGCGCCATTCTACATCAGAGGTTACAAAAACCTTGAAATTGATATTAAAATTAATTCCGTTTGAATTAAACAATTAAAAAATGTTTAAATATGTGGTGCGACACGTGGATCCCAGTTTGTGGTTAGCACCATTCTTCCATTGAGTTTGCAATGATACAACTATTGAAAGTATCAGTAACAAATTTTAACAACATAATTTTCATAGTTTTAGGAAGGCTTAACAATAATATAATTTACAATAATTAAAATTTAAATGCACAATGTTGAGTTACTGAAACGAGGTTAGCCACAATGTCATATCCTTTTATGGCTAGATATTAAAATCCAACCAGATAATATCAATAAATTTTTTTCTGCCGAATAAAAATTATTATCAAACTAAAATATCGATCCTTTGCTTTTTGATAATGTTTTTAAAAATATGTATGATTCATTGTAAGCACTGCAATATGTCCATTATCCACAAGTCTCTAAATAGTCTCAGTCCATTTGTTAAAATTAAAAATTAAATGTTTAATTATACATTTACGTTTTCTTGAAACCTCTAACCAGTGCAATTTTAACCAGGCTTAAAATAACTGCTATGCGTGGGAATATCATTGTAAAAATAATGCTTAATTGCATATCAATCACTAGGATTTTTATTGATAAACAAAACTTCAATTATTAGTTAAAATTATCCAAGTTACTTGTGGGAACGAGCGAATCCGCGACGGGGGATGCTAGTTTACATATAGTATAATACCTATACCGTTACAAACTATGAAGGGTCTTGTGCTTAGTATTTGGTAAGGAAGTATTGTTTCGTGACCAACGGTTGAACAAATAGTAGTAATGTGGTCAGCAACAACGCACAACCGCCAGGTTTTTCCCATTGAAGAGTTCCCACTTTAGAGAGGCTGGGTCGGAACCAAGAGGGTCTCCAGACCCCGAAGTCAATCATTGGCTAAAGTAACAGAAATTAACTTTTCTGCCCTAAGCCGGGCTTAAATTTGGGCCCCAGAGCTAGGAGCAAATGGACTTTTATATGTATTTAACACAAAAATATGTCACATGTAATAATAGACAAAGAAGTATGTAAATAGCTAAAATAGCAGTTTCCTTTTCGTGTTCCAGCCTTTATATTACATTTTAATTAATTGTGAAGTTTGTATTTCAATCATGCCAACAAAAAATATCGTACCTATTATACCTAATTATAATCAATATTTTTTAATTATATCAGAAAACCTAAAATAAAAATAGTAGGTACGTAAGTTGTTTATTCAATATTTGTTTTTTTTACATTTTTGGTGCCATGTATCACCACATTTGGTTAGAAGCACCATACTAAGGTTGAGTACTATAAGACCTTGTAAAGATTCGTTTCTTTCAAAAAGTTAATAATATTTTTGTGGAGATTCGAGTTGTTTTCAAGTAATGTAGAGACGTCTTGATTTATCAGACCATTATTCTTTCTTTCCTTTTGATATTTTTTGCATTCGACGAGAATATGCTCTATTGTCAGGTTTGCCTGACATTCATTGCATTTTTGGGGTGGCTTATCTTCTAATAATTGTGGGTTAATGTTGTGTGTCCGATTCTTAGTCTTGTAAAGATGACTTGTTCTTTTCTTGGTCGTGTTCAGGGGGATTGTGGTCTAGTCGAAGAATTGACTATCAACAGTTGAACAATTTTATTTTAGGTTCTGAGACATAATTAAAAAATATTGATTATAATTTACTTTGACCAATAAACTTATCCATAAAGATCTTAATGTTCCATATGTTGCTGATTTAGCCCAAACCAGATACCTACCATTCCTTAGTAAGCTCCATAACCACTCCAATCCACTAGTCTCCCAACTTGCTTCTCACTTTATTCCCGATAATCTTCCGAGGCGTCTGAAAAGAAGACGTCCTAGAGACCTTTTCAGAGATTTTATTGAAGTGCTTCTAATGAGTATATCTTCACAAGTTATTTACATGCCATTGTATTCACTATCAACACATTTACTTGATGTGTATTATTTTGTAAAGTTGTAAATATAAAGAAGAAAGAAATATGAACGTTTAAACAAATATTCCTTTTCTCAATAATGTTTTATTTTCAATTTTCTGTTTTAAAGTTTATTCATTTGATTAAAAAATATTATCTTTTCGCACATCATAGCAGAAAAATAAAATTTAATAATGGCTAGATCGATTTTATAGGATGCTTAAAAATGCATGCATAAGGGAAAAACGTTTATTATCCATAAAATCGGATTTTAGCAGCAGGAGAACATATAATTTATTTTATTATAGCCCCAGGCCAGTCTATTCCGTTTGAATATCGTAATTTCATCGGCAGAAAGGATTCTAAAATATATCAAAATGCCGAAATTTATGAATTTCATTACCTATGCATATTTATGTCCTAAGTTATATGAAACAATCTTGCTATTATTTGGTCAGTTTTCTTAAACCACGTACGTAAAATATATTGTATAATTATATTATATATATATATATATATATATATATATATATATATATATATATAGAGAGAGAGAGAGAGAGAGGTTTTAAGATATCAAAAATAATAAACATAGAAATTTTCGTCAATCAAAATACTCTCCATTACCCTCAATTCATTTTTTCCGACGAGTTGTTAACTTTCCCAAGCCTTATACTCGTATACAGAAATTTAATTTTTCACGAAAAAATTCTGAAAGTTCTTTTTCTATCGAATTTAGATCATGAAATTTTGTATCCTTCAAAATGGAGCCTAGGAGATTAAAAGATGGAGAAGTTTAGAGGATAGGGATGATGAGGTAAACTCATAATCGAGCTGAAACATTTTTCCTAATGTCGTAAGTGTGATATGGGGCCGAGCTTCGTCATGTAACAGAATAGGGTCTTTTTGATTTAACAAAGATGGCTTCATTAATGCCAATTTCTTGTGCATTACATCAATTTGAGTACAATACATTTTAACGTTGGCTGTTTCTCCGGGATTCAAGTAGCTGTAGTGAATAGGCCCAAATGAAGCCACCAAACAGCAATCGTTATCTTCTTTTGATGAGTTGGAGGCTTTGGAAAATGTTGTACTGCTTTTCCTTTTTCGAGCCACTGACCAGAACGTTCAGGATTGTCGTAGAGAATCCACTTTTCATCACAAGTGACTATTCTGTTTAGAACCATAATGTTCTAAGGCAAGCAATGCTTTAAGTGTTCTGCTTAAAAGCTTTAAGGTGGATGAGGATTGTGCACATTGCTGAAATTGAGCAAAATGCCTGAACTGAACATTTTGCATTTACTAATGCATATTAATTCCTATTTGTATTGATCCTTCTATACCATCATACGTAATTCAACTAACAATGGGGTGCGTTTATCCGGATAATCTTCATAAATTATCCAACAGAATTAAGACATTCACATTCTCCGAAGCGTCCAAAGCAGTGACTTCCTGCTGTAAATTGCCTTCAGCATACCCATGTAGCATGGAACTGAAGACCGCAAGAGTATCCAAGACCTTCAGGATAATCCTCCTATTGTCGACTCTTAAGTGATTTAGGGAAATAAACTCTGGAATTGGCTTCAGTCAAGCCCTTTCATCCGATTCAACAATAGCCTTTTGTCCTTCCCGGGAAGGAAATCACTCTCTCAATTAATGGAATCTAGAATTTTTATACTGGTGGAATCCAGGGCTTCTTTCTGTGACAGTAGATAACTGCTACATTTACCGATTATAGGATGTAATAATAATGATTTGAATGTATTGTATACACTGCAGGACAACCGTTTGAATACAACATAAAAAAAAAAAAAATATATCAAGTTGACAAAATCTCTATATTCATATAATTATTTTATTAGTTGGCACAGTAAATATAAAACACTGTAAATAATGAAAATTAATCAGTAATAATAACATGTTATAGTAAACTAGCATTCCCTGTCGTGTCTTCGTCCGCTCTCGTAACTAAGGATCTGAGACAATTTTAACTAATAATTGAAGTTTTATTTTTTGATCAATAAAAATCTTTTGT
Source organism: Euschistus heros (assembly GCA_003667255.2). Lineage (NCBI taxonomy): Eukaryota > Metazoa > Arthropoda > Insecta > Hemiptera > Pentatomidae > Euschistus > Euschistus heros. The sequence goes on along the minus strand of RCWM02000251.1, from coordinate 816,857 downwards.
GTTAGAAAGAATGCAAAAAAAAAAAAAAAAAAAATAAATTCATAAAACATTCGAAAAAGCAACAATTCGAGTTATGAATTATCTTATAAATTATTGTCTCTCGATATTATGATAATGATTTGATGGTTAGGAAAAGTTCTACATACAATTGACCGTATGAGAAACAAGAAGTCCGAAGGTTCACTACAACGTTTTTGTAGGTTGGGTCTTGCGATTTGTTAATTTTAATAGCAAAGAAAATTTAATTGGAAATTTTTAAATCGTTTGAATTGAAATGGTTGATTATTCTACCAATGATTCCTACTCATTGGGATTCTAGGAATAAATGCGATTTCTACAGTCGCGGTTCCAGTGAGAATTATAGCCTGGATGCTACATCCACACATAGCTGTAATTTTTTTAACTTGTACCATTGCCAGATTAGGTGATTGAAAGACAAAAACGCAATTGGACATCCAATTTTTAATTTAAAATATGAGTCGTGCGATGGTCATGTAGGTGATCCTGGCAACATCCTCTCCCGTATTGCAACCTTCTACTGTTATTCTATTCTCTCTCCCTTAAACTCTACTTAATGGCCTTCCTGTCCTAAAAAACGCCCTGATGTCCTTGATATATTCATTTCTTTCCAAATTTCCACCTCTCAAATAGTTATTAAATCCATGGACGAACTTTAATTAGATCATAGCCCTGTTCTGGTTTCTTGTATTCAAATACCGTTCCTAAACCCTCTCCTCCTAGACTGATAACAGGACGTGTAGAGTGGGATGGATTTCCACATGATCTTGAAAATCAATTGGACCTGAAAATTTCCCTTAAAAAAAAAGAAGATATAAACTTAGGATTGACAAACTTACATCATCAATTCAAAATAGTATAACTGAAAACGTCTAACAACGAAAAAATCTTAATAATCAACAGTATAACTTACCGCAGCATATTCGCACCTTAGTGACAGAAAAACACAGGGAAAGGGCGAATTAGTACTGTACTAGCTACCTATCAGACAAAAATAATTACAAAAATTTAACGAACAAACCAATGACACAAATAAGAAAACTCGGAATACAAAACCATACTGAAAACCTCAATACTTCAGACAAGTCATTATGAATGACCACGAAAAAGCTACTTAATCACAAAAAACAAAAAAAAATTACTGTTATCTAACAGACTCTCAAACCTGGACAAGATTTTGGCCTGCACCTTTTTAAAACGTTTAACCAACATTCTGACATCTTCAATCTGGTCACTTTGAATGGATTGAACCAGAGCTAATTATTCCGCTTTAAATATCTGCTTCTCTGCATAATGCATTCCATCCTTCTGAAATATCAAACATAATCCTCAGATTACCTTCCAACAAAGCCTCTGGAAATGACCTTATAGCCTATTTCCCAAAATTTTTTCCTCGGCTAAAGCTATCCTATTTCTTACATACACATACGTAATGCTGTACTCCGCACCACATATTTACTTGATCCATGGAAAATATCGATAGTAAAGATGATACTGAAGCCCAAAAAGGCATATGAACTCCAATCCTCATTTGATCTAATATCACTTTTGCCTATTATGGGCAAAATCCTTGAAAAACCCATTCTGAAACGCCTCTATCCTATCCTAGATTCCAATCATATCATCCCAGATCATCAGTTTGGTATTTGAACGTCACACTCCAATTACCAGTTGTCCTCAATAGATTGCAGCCTTTCTTTGAGGAAATCACTTATTGTACATCTTATTATTTTATTCTTCTTTTTCCCGACGTTTGCCAACCTATTCAGCGTTAATTTTTAGCAATTTTGGCTAGACAAAGGACTTTCATCATCCTTCTTTTCTCTACCGCCTCGTCACAAGTTTGCGTAAACCATTTCTTAGAATTTTATTTTCTATATCATCTTCATTTCGAATTTTCTTTTCTGGTATACTTCTTTAGTGATTCCTGATTATGGTCATTATTTTTAGGGCTAAAACGTCGGTTTAAAAATAAAAATCAAGATTTATTAAAATCATTAGGTATTCTTATTATTTGTAATTGACTTATCTCTCAAGAATCTCCTGTCATATTTACAAACAGTAAAAAAATCCACCTCTCTAATTTTATAACAATTCAAAACCTATAAAATGATCCTCCAGTAAAGTACCTGTAGAAAATATAATCTTATTGTCTAGAAAGCTCAAGCACCAATTTTCTCAACTTGTAAGTTTCTAAGTAACAATGGTGTGCAGTATAGAGTTTTATTTTCTAACCTGGTCTTATTTTATTAATTTTTTTTTGTTTTATTAGAATACTTATAGCCCACTGGCTGAAACTGGTAAATAATTCAAAAAATAGATGCTAACTAAAGGAATTAGTATGTATTAAAATTGATTAGGATTGAATCAGCTTTTTGGGAAACATTTGTAGGTTGTAATAAACTTTCTTATGTCTGATTTGCAATATCTAAATGTTACATTTTATAGCGAGCCATGGGGAAAGGAGTAGTTACATTCTAAATGTCGAAACAACTGAAAGGAAGGAAAAAGGAATTAATTTGCCTTTTTAGCTACAATGTATTCATTGATTTACGTGATGAACGACTTCTCGATTTAATGAGTAATTAGTTTATTTGACAGGGACAAATAATTTATTTATTTATTTAATAATGAATAAACATTGGCCCTTTAGGTTATAGTACAACTCATTAAAGTGGAAAAGAATATCCTGTATTATGACTTTAATTATAGTTCAACTTCGCTTAAGTTACCATCTCGCGTTTGCCTCTATCCCAGTAATATCTGAGATCTACGCCGATTCCATTTGAGATTCCAATTACGGAAGCATTTTCGCTAAGGTATTCGGTGGGGAAGTCCTCTATACGCTTCCGAAATTAGATCATGACACGGCTTTGGAGTTCGTTAATTGTTCCCGAAAATTACTTCGCCGTAACACAAAACCGTTCTCAACAGCTGCGTGGTTCAATAGCGTCAGTCAGGCGAAAATTCTATGTTCAATGAAGTTGACTGGGTACAATCCAATTGAAAATTTGATACATTTGGTGAATAGTGGGTAGTTTTATAAAATAAGTAAATTTTTGATGACAAGGTATTGTTTACATAAACTATTAAAATATCTAAGAAAAAAAATAAACTATTCATCTGAAAAAAATTACTATTGGACTGGCATTTTCAATATTCAGTTCGACTTTCGTTGAGATCACGATGCAACAGTGCCATCGAAAACGATCCGCATTTACTCCTTTCTCTCTTCTTAATTTTTTTAACTTTTTTTTTTTGAAAAGTTATTCTGTAGAAAATTCTTCCCTCTTTTTTTTTCCTTAAGAGGAAAGTTGAAGTACCTTAAGGGACCGTTATAAGTCTCTTCACTTATTACATTTACACCTCTGATGGTTCCTAGCTACTCTTGCACCACTATATGCTATTTTACTGACTTCCTTGACGAGCACGTTTTCCAGTCAATAAAATCCCACTGTAGCATCATTGCTCTGTATTCCCACTTATATATGTTTAGTAAGGTCTTGAGGTTTCATCCAATAAATAAAAACAACTACTTTGGCGACGTTTCGAGACTATATTGTTCTCATAATCATGCCCTGCATCTTAGTAGGATTGTCCTTGCATTCTTCGCACTCGCCAGTTTTCTGTTGGATTTCTCTGGAGTTCCTTCATCACTGTGATTGTTTCAGGACCGTGAGTTCTCTTAATTTCTTTGTAAAATCCCATTCTTCCACTACAGATATGTTCCAGTATGGACTCGATGTGTTAATATAGATAAATGTCTTGACTGTTAGTATTAAATTTTATATATATAATTTTTTTTTTTTCAAACCAGGCTTAAAAGACAAGAAACTGCTCGTCGTTTCCGATAACTTCAACATTACTAGACAAGCGTTCAAAGCTCCCAATAGACTTATTTACATGACAGTAATTAGACCCATTTGGACATACGGAGTTTAGCTTTGGAGCTTCACTAAACCTTCCAATTCTTACAATCCAAAATCCTTAATGCTTCTTATTGCATCAAAAACAAACTTATTCATAATGATCCTAATGTTCCATATGTTGATGATTTCGTCTAAACTAAAATTGGTATCTATTTTTTCATAGTAAACTTCATACCCACACAAATCCATTAGTCTCCCAACTTGAGGCAACTTGAGACATTCAATTCCCGATTATCCCCTGAGGAGTCAGAAAACAAGATGGCCAAAAAACCTTATAATGTAGAGCTTTTATTGAATTACTACTAGTGAGTAATTCTTCACATGTTATTGACATGTCATTGTAACGAATTTACTTGTTGTATATAATGTACACGGTTGTAAATATCAATAAATAGTTTTTTTAAATTTTTTGTTTCAGATTTTTATTGAAATTTTATATGTTTATATATTTTTTATTTATATGCAATAAAATAACAATACTTCCAGTAAATATGAAGATAATGATCATAATGACATGTCAAATGCTCGTTGAGCAACCCACTGATAGCTCTCCATTACAGGTTGTTTGTTACTTAGAATGTCCCGAGACCATCTTCTTATCAGACGCCTCGGAGAGTAAGATAGTAGAGGGTAAGAGTAGGAGAGATCTGGAAGAAAATGGAAAGCAAGTTGGGATACCAGAGGATTTGAATGCTTATGGAGTCTACTATGAAAGGATAGTTATATGGTTTGGGCTGAATCAGCAACATTTAATATACACACACACACATATATATATATATATATATATATATATATATATATATATATATATATATATATACGTAAATCTTTATGGATAAGTTTGTTTGTGACAAAGTCAGGAGCGTTAAGAATTTTTAGGAAGTATTGTAATGATTGGATAATGACATGTCAAATGCTCGTTGAGCAACCCACTGATAGCTCTCCATTACAGGTTGTTTGTTACTTAGAATGTCCCGAGACCATCTTCTTATCAGACGCCTCGGAGAGTAAGATAGTAGAGGGTAAGAGTAGGAGAGATTGGAAGGAAATGGAAAGCAAGTTGGGATACCAGAGGATTTGAAATGGAGTCTACTATGGAAAGGATAGTTATATGGTTTGGGCTGAATCAGCAACATTTGATACACACACACACATATTATAGGATATATATATATATATATATATACGTAAATCTTTATGGATAAGTTTGTTTGTGACAAAGTCAGGAGCGTTAAGAATTTTTAGGAAGTATTGTAATGATTGGATAGGTGATGAAGTACATGGTTTTGTGGAGTCCCCGAACACAACTCCGTATGTCCAAATAGATCTAATTACTTTCATGTAAATTAGTCTCTTGTAATTTATCGACAGGTTTAAACGTTTGTCTAGTAATGACTTCGAAGGAATTCGAAAAAGACGGGTAGTTTATTGCAGTTTGACTCATGACCCATTTATTTAATTTAGGAACATATTTCCGCGAATAGAATTGCGAAATAAATAAAACTAACCCTTCTCATGTTAGCTTTTCTCTCCAGAAAGCCGGATGCCCACCACTCACAAAAGTAAAGTAAAAATCTCAGAATATCCAGGAGCTGAAATAATACGTACGATATTTTTTTATTTTTTTCCTTGTTACAGAAACCCTGTGAAACGGGCGTGTATTTAAATATTACCATACATCTAGCAAATCACATGAATCTATATGTTTTGTGCATTTCCTAAAAATATTTACAAATTAGAAATGATTTACCTTTGATTTTACGATAAATATCGAATTCATGCCATAAAAGCAACAGCAGAAAACAATATACAATAGTTGAAAATTTCCTAATGCAACTAAAAATGTTAAAAGACAACTGACATTTGTGCCATTTAAAAAAAAAAAAAAATTAGAATAATTACAATCTGCCTCATTCAAGGAAAATGAGTAATATGGATGGTAAAGACTCATTCTTACAATATGTACAATGTTATAAAATAAAGAAATAAAGTAAGAAAACTAAAGTATACAGCCGCTAAATATATAAGAAATAAAATAAAATATAATAAATGATAATATGAAAGAGGTAATAATTGTTGAAACTAATAAACTACTATTGAGGAAAAGAAAGAAAAAAAGAATCTTAAATATAATCAAACTCTATATACAATATTTACAAGCATCCAGAGGAAAACCACGATCCTAATTTGGAGGACAGGCCGGCCTCAAAGAGTTCCCAGCGCTGTTCTCTCAGCTGCGTCACTAGCAGAATCCAGTGGAGGCTATAAGAGAGCGCTTTGGCACAGTCGCAGTGGGAGTTACTAGAACTACAATAATAAATATCTACAGTCTCGAGGCAACTGCCGTTTTAATCTGCGAGGTGAGTTAAAAGGATATGTGGGAGCTGGATAATGACTGAGCCAGATGATTGGGATTGTTGGAAAGGTTTTGATGGAATTGGGAGAATTTAAGGGGTATTATGTCAAGGACAAAAAGGATATCGATATCATTATGTTTAAAAAAAAAAAAAAAAAAAAAAATCAAAGCGTTCGGTTTTGATCTTCTTTAGATCTTCAAGAAGGGCTAGAAATGGGTTTCAGTATTAAGATTTTTCTTTGTAGCAGAGAAACAAGAGTCGTAAATGCTCATTTAAAGTAAGTCGCGTCTGTTTAACAAGAGGAACCCATGCCATCCTTCTATCCGATGTTAGTCCCAAGTATTTTGCTGCGTTAGTCTGCGGAATTGGTTTGTTGTCTGAGTATTATAATGGACATGGGTCGTGTCGTAGTGTGAATGTAATGTTTTATGATTATTTTTAATTTTCCAAAGTTTAAACCAGTCTTTAAGAGTTAGTTAGTAATTTTGAAGAGACAGTGAATCCTTTGTTGAACCAGTGTGTCTTGTGAGAATGGTTATATCGTCGGCGTAGGTTGCTATTAAAGAGTCAATGTCAAGTAGGATGTCATATGTATATATTGGGTATAAGAGCGGCGCGAGGATCGTACTATGAGGTACCCCGGCCATAAAAGGACATATCTGTACCTTTTTATTATATTTTCTAAGGTATAAAAAATTGTTTTTAAGAAATTTAAGTAAACGCATAGGAACATAAATTTCGTTAGATGCATTTAAAATGCAGTTGTAAATAAAATACGAGGAAATAAATAAAAACAATTCTGGAATATGTTCGTTAAGTTGATATTTTGTAATAATGGGATGGTTGCCTTGCGTTAGAGATCGATAGTTTGAAAAGTTAGGAAATATAGACTAACTCCAGTACAACGGAGCGCTGATAGGCTTTCGGTGAAATAATGAAGAATAACGACAAATTATGAAAGAAAACTTCGGTAAAGTTAGTGAACGACTACCTTGAACATTAACGACATAATCGAAGTTGGCCATAAAGGAAGTTATAATTGATGCAATTTGTCTCCGAGTGAAGTTCACAGTGGTCTTTTGGACAAGTGACAGTTCCTAGCCTAGGTCGATAAACATCAGTTGAACTAACCACAATTCAACTTATTTCTGATGAAATAAGTAAGTTACAAGTAACCGTGTTGAATTTAGTAAACTGCCTAAGATAAGTCACCTTCTGAAGGAATTAAATTCAGGGTGATTCTACCAGTAAAATAAGATTAATATAAAATAAATCTACACATGTTTTTATGTTTGATTTTTATGTGTGAGCACACTGGGTAATCCAGATATGTTAAAATTATCTACTTTTTTTCTGAACAGTCGCAAATTATTCCACTGTTCATAACTATTAAATTAGTTTAATAGTAGCTAATTCTATAATTTTTTACATGGCATATTGCGTACTATACATTCCAATCTCACATCAGAAATTTTTAAGAATAATGCCATAATTGGAGAATTAATATAGATCTAAACAAATCTTATTAAACAACTTTTGCACTTTGTTGTAAACCTACGACTTCTTGTTCTACAGTATATTTTAACTGCTATGTTGTCAGCACAGCTTGGGGGTTTATTAAATCATTTTATCTTTATCAATGTCCGATCTATTTGACTTCTATCTATTGTGTTAACCAATTCTATTTTAAGTATTAGCAATTAGACGATGGCTATTAGTAAATATATTTTATTTATTAATATTATATAGGTAAATTTATTACGGTGATTCAAAGATCATTCTATGTATATTTTTCTACCTGTTCTTCCATCTTTCATCATGGTCCGCTTCCTACCGGGCCTCTGTTTCCTCCTTCAGAGTAATTCTTCTTTACCGGGCACATCTTAAATAGAGTTATACCCCTCCATCTAACCTTTGTATTTCTTCCTTTGAAATTTTGACTCCTGTTTGAAGATTTGAAACTGCTTGGACGGTATTCAAGGTACGTGCGACAAGCTTTTCGGACAAAGGACAGTGTAGGTCACATAGGTCTGACTAAGCCTTAATTGGATGTCCTGCTGATAACGTCGCAACTAAATAGTAATGCTCTTGGCTTTTAATATATAATAATTATTAATATTATATCTTAATTTGGTAATAATAAATACATTGAACCCTGTTGAACAGATCCACTAAACTGGGACTTCATCTAGACAAAGGCCGTTGGAATCTACATACAAGATTAAAACGACAAGAAACTGCTCGTTGTTTGAGACTAATTCAACATTTAATATACAAATGTTCAAAGCTCTCTTTTAACTACAAAAGACTCATTTACATGACAGTAATTAGACCTCTTTGGACATACGGAGTTAAGCTTTGTGGCTCAACTAAACTATTCGATTTATCTATTATCCAATTCAAAATCCTTTGAAAAATTATTAATTTTTAACAAATAAATTTATCCATAAAAATGTCAATGTTCTATGTGTTGCTGATTTAATTCAAAATAGAGACCTTTCATAGTCAACTCCTAAACATTCGAATCCACAAGTCTCTCATATTGTCTTTCCCCGCGCAATTACTTTATGTATATATTGTGTGCAGTTTTAAACATCAATGTATAATTAAAACATATTCGTTTACAATGCGCACGAACTTTCTCCAGCTATGTGAACATTCATATGTTAGCTGAATGATAGTTCTTATACCTGCAGATAAAATCAGATGAGTGTGACTAAAATACATTTTATTTTGAACGGCTGTGAATAAATATCCAAAACGTTGATATCATTTCATCGGAAATAACAATGAAGTTCACGAAATAAATGATTGAAATCAAACTTTATATAAAACATGAATAGCTCGGTACAAAGGGAGACAGAAAAACTGATATTTTCAAAGGATACACGAGGCAAAGGTAAGAGAGGAGAGATAGTATCTTGGCACATTTAATTTTCTAAGGCAGATTGATCAAAGGGAATCAAATGCGTAGGAGAAGTTCTAGGTAGCGGCTTGTTTAGATTCGATGTGAATCTAATATTAGCTGTCTATCAATTGCTTTCTCTCGCGGTCTGCATACAAAATAAACGCTTGTTATATTATGCCATAAAATTAAAAATGCAATGGAGGCCTCGTTGAAAATAATGAGATTGTAGTTAGTACCTAGCAACTAAAAGGTGACAGTTATCGTCTGACGATGAGTAGTTTCTTGTCTTTTAAGTCTGGGATGTGGATATAATCTGTACTATTATATAAAAGGACTAGCCATTTTTCGTTCGTGATCACTAACCGCGAAAACTACTGAACCGATCTCTACCGAATTTTGACCACATCATCTTTACAACTACAGGATGGTTTAGCAATAATAAAATCTGATTTTGTATTAATTTGTTATTAAAAAAGCGAAAATAAGTGGATAACAGGAAACTTTGAACTTTGGCCGATAGGTTAATAGAAACTACTTATTTTTTATTAAATTGTTATTAAAAAACTATAAATACTTGGTGTGACATGAAGCCATTCCAATGAAGTTCAAAAATCGACCGATCCTATACTATTATATAAAAGGACAAGCCTAATCTGCATCACATTGTAACCACACAATCTTTATAGCTCAAGGAAGGTTTAGCAATAATAAAATTTAAATATTTTCTATTAAATTGTTGTTAAATAAGCGATAAATATGTGTTGCGCAGTGAAGTTGGGAAATTGACCGATATGTGGCGAGCGCTATTCAAGAGAGGTTAAAAGATAAGGTGTTATTTTGAGTTAGAAATTGATAAGAAAATTTGCTTAGTTCGATTAAATTGTTTTAAAAAAGGTACAAATATGTGTTGTGACGATGGATCCCAGTGAATTTTAAAATTCGAACGATAATAGCGCTATTCTGGGACAGAGTTTGCAATAGTGAATCTATTGAATCCATCTGTACTAAATTTTTGACTACATCACCATCATGCTTCTAGGAAGGTTTAGCAATAATACAAATTTAAACGCTCAATGTTGAGTGGCAAAAACGAGGTTTGTGACACTATGAGTACATGCATGGTTAGAAATTACAATCCATCCAGATGAAATCAATAAAATTATTTCCCTCAAATAAAAATTACTACCAAATCAAAATGCCGATTCTTTGCTTTTTGATGTTGTTTGTAAAAATATGAATCATAGGCCTTTAGTTATTAGTACTGATAGTGCGATGGAATTAATAATCCGCAAGAGTTTCTAAATAGTCTCTGTCCTTCTAGATTACCAACTCATACATTCAAATTACAAACTGCCCGATTATGCTCTTATGTACTCTTCAACCACCTTGAATCTGTATAATTTTAACCAGTTAAAAATTACTCCTATGTGTAAAATTATCATTGAAGAAATAATGCTAAATTCCATTATCATATAAAATATTGATATAAATGTATATATCAATATATGTAGAGAGATATATGCTTTATTGAGACATATTAACAATAAACATAGTGCTGCCCAACTTTATTGGGTTGCTACGCACACAGCATACTCATCAATCCAATTACAGATAACAATATAATTTGTAATTATACATACAATACATACAATATAATATACATATGTACATAAACCTTTTTGATGATCATGAAATGTACTACACAGTTATCTAATCAGACGGCAAACACTGAGAGGAAAATTCGGTCAACGCGGGCCACATTACTTATTACATATGATATTTAAATTTATTGGCCACAAACCTGAAGAAGTTCATGTACCTAACTACATTTAATTATGTTAGCTGGTACTTTAGACTAATCAGATGATAGTTTTGTGGACAATATAAGTTTTTTGAACAGTTTTATATAATTTTACGAGTGCTGAACATGAATGTTATATTCGATGCCTTATCAGATATCAGGCTAATATCGAAAATGACAAAATATTATCTTAATTATCAGATTTTCGATAATTATGATGGTTCTATGCAAAATTAAAGAAGATGAAATTTCTTACAAAATGATCTAAAGAACTGAGAATTTCGAGCAATTGGTGCACTTGAGAGATTGAATAAAACTAAAGGCAATATGAAATCTGAACGCATTAATGTGGCATAAACCAGATTTTATTTGTTTTTTGGATGCCAAATCCGAATTTCAAGTTTGCTACCGGTTAGAAGGTCGGATTCACAACGATAAATGCAAAACACCTCAGTTTTATATACTAATATAAAAACTTTAAAATTTTAGAAATGGTGTTTCAATATAGATTAATGTTGTCAAAATATGCTATAAAATACACCAGACAATTTTTTTTCCAGACGAGTACTATTGGCGTTAGAGTACCCTGAAAAAAAGCTTTTTTTTCAGTTCCTTCCTATACAGCTTTGGAAATATAAATATTTGTAATAAACTCCTTATACCTAAAGTAAATAAAACAGACGTCTCTTACATTTAATGTTAGTATTCGATGGTAAGGAGCAAAGGGATAATTATGAAAAATATCTATCTACTTCATCTAACAGATATTACTGTTATTCAGCAGGCTATGAAGGAACGTTTGAATCATTATAAAATTAAAATTTTCTAGCCTAATCATTCGCATTTTTTAACTACTTAAAATCTGTACTCAAAAAACTTATAATATCCGTATAGAAAAAAAACTTCCGCGATTATGGTTCTAAAACTGCTCGTTTTAAGCACCACCTGACTGAGTTAACATCTTTATTTAGTGTACATTCTTTCCTGAATGAGAACTATGTACTCTGACTGAGAAGACCACCTTATAAGCTAATGTTACAATGAGGCGGGATCTTAAGTGCGCACGCAGCAGTTGGTCACTTTTATTTATGGATGAAGCACTGAGCCTAGCCCACCTTAACAAAGAGGAGTCTGCTCGTGAGATTGATACAAGAAGCGTAGAAGCATACTATAATATCTTTATACTATAATATAAGACGAAACGATACAACGCAAAAATCATGTTTCTTTATTTTATTTTATTTTTTTCGTTAGAGGCCAGCTAAGGACCACCATTTATCCATCATGTAAAGCTAAGTTAGTGGCTTAAACGTGCTTTCTCCAACACACGTTTATCTGTTCACTTTTCTCTTTCCTCTCTTCTGCCGTTCATTTCTCCCCTGTCTTTTTGGATTTGTTTTGTCTTGGAAGCCTTCCCACTCTTTAATTTTGTTTCTGTAGTTTTTCCTGTCTTCAATTTCTTCTTTATTTTAGACAATTTTTTTATTTTATTTAAAATTATTTTTATTGAGAAAGTATTACAATCTGCATTAAAGAGGGCAATAAGTAATATGGATGGATTTATGGATCCATTCACACAATATGTACCATACAATATGAAATACACGAAAAGAAGAAAAAAAAAATAAAGAAACTCAAGCTCTAATATATATAATGTGAAACATTTCCAATAACATAGAAGAAGAAGAAGAAGAAGAAGAAAATGAACTTTATTCTGGGACTACTTGTCCCCTAAGAATAACATATGATTACAGTACATAGGACAATCATCTGGCTTTGATAACTAATTATAATAAATAATAACAATAGATAATAATAAAAATTGATAAATAATTAAATTATGTGCTACAAAATAACTGAGAAATCTTGTAAAAGGATACATCTTATGTATACTATTATAATGTATATTACATAAATATTCATGCTTTACATTAGCTCGGAAGATTGAAAATGAAGGAGGTAAAGGAATAAATGATGTTTAAAGGAAGTAAGAGCGGGTCTTTTTCGAATTGTGATGGGTAATGAATTCCATAACGAGGAAGCATGGATAATAAAGGATTTCTCGAAGGATGCAGATCGATGCGCCGGAGTGTATAGGTTGATGGGTTGGATTGCAGTATTTAAGAGGTGAATGGAGGAGGTTTGAAATATGAGAGCACCCAAGAAGTATTGACGTCGAAAACCGGGGTACAGCCACCCGATTTCAGAATACCTGTGAGATATGTGAGAACGTCTGTAGATCCCGAAAATAAATCTAATAAAACAGTTCATTACTCTTTTACATCTCATCTCGAGCTCATCAGACAGTCCTCCATATACTACGCATCCATAGTCAAAGTTAGGAAAAAAGAGTGATGATACTAAAAGTTTTCGAGTACTTAATGGTTATGAATCACGGTAATGCGAAAGTTGCTTAAGAATAAAAATAGATTTCCTCGTGATTTGAGAGATATGGCTATTCCACGCAAGATGTTGATCGAAAGTTATTCCTAGATTTTTAATGGAATTTTGGAAACGAATTGGACGGTTTTTTAGGAAAAGCAGTGGATAGTGGATAGATTAAATAACATAAATATATAATAATAGTAAAAACAAAAAAATGGATAAAATTAAAAGTTGATAATGCAGTCATACTTTATTTACAATATACACTCTTCTGGAGATCCTCCAACAAGACTTTTACCTAGTTTGTTTATTTTTAAACTTAAAATTTCACCTTAATGCCGCCGCCGCACAGTAAGACGAGATATAATTTGTTGGAAATTGGTTGAAAACCAAAATTTATATTTAGGGCTTGAATCACTTATAAAATGTTTGATATGGTTATTGTCAATATACAACAGTACTTTAACATAATTAATATAATAACTGATAGGACAAAAGATCGACAAACTATGTTTGTTTGAAAGGTTCCCGCAAATTTCCCGTTTTGTTAAATTGCAATTAGAAATGTGTACACGTCCGATGTATATATTTACTGTTTACAGCTTTGAACATGACAAACCAATTAGCAGTAAAACATTTTCATGTGAAAATAATATTTACAAAAAACAAAAAAAATAAATGTATTTAAATTTGAAAATATTAACAAAAAAAAATTGATTTTTGAAAAATGTTTAAATTTGTTTAGGTCGAAATCCATTTTAATTCAAAATATCGATTTTAAAAAGTAACTCAAGATCGAAATGGTCTGCGACCACTTGAGACCTTGAAGAATATTTGAAATTAAAGATATTGTTTAAGTATTAATAGGATTTGTAGAACTCCTTCCTCTCACGTTAATACAATTTTTTTAGTCGGTTTATTTCTGTGAAAAGTATGGTTTCAACTGCGTTTTCTGAGTGCGTGAGTTGTATTTTGTTTTCACTTTTTATTAATTTGGCTTGGATTTTGGCTGTGGGCTGGACTATTAGAAGATATGTTTCCTGATAAAAAATTGTAGACGAACCACGAAGAAAGAATATAAGGATATTAATATACAAGTCGAATACTATACTTCTGTATTGATTCTTTTTAGGGAATAAAGTTAAAAAAAGAAGACAATCTAAACTTCTCATCTTATGTATTCAAAAAAGGTAGCATTTTGGAATCAAAGTGTCTTTGTCACAACCAAAAGTCATGCAATCGAATAGGAATTGAAAAGGGAATCCTCGCAACCTATTCAGCATCGATTTCCTAAGTTCTGGGAGGCCTGTGAATATTTAAAGAATACAAAGGAAGACTCTCTAGGAAGTGGCACAGGTGAAAGATTAAGGGCTTAAACAAATCAGGTGAAGTCTACTGAATACAAACGACGTGAGGAAGATCGAAAGGTCAGGGGGAGATGGATTACATGCCAATTAGGGTACGGGCACTACCATACATCTCCCTCAGTGCGTCCACCTTCCTCCAAGTACTCTATTCGACAGCCGCCTGTCCTGACACCTGATGTATGTACCTAACAAAAAAGTAATTATTTCTGCCAAAATACTGGCTTTAGAAACATTATTTTTTCAAGATAAAAAAACAAATAAATGGGGTCACCTGTGGTGTAGTGGTTAGCATAGCAACCTACTAAACCCAAGATCGCGGGTTCGCAGCCCGGCAGATGACCTTAGGATTTTTTAAAGGGAGTAAAAAATCCTTAGCTATGCCGTCCTTCGGAAGGGACGTAAAATGGGGGTCCCGAGCCTGTGCGATGTCAGGTACTCGTTAAAGATCCCTATCCTAATTATACCAATAGGATAGGCAAAATTTAGGACTCCCACCGTAGTATCGTCCGATTAACCATAGCAGCATAAAGTGACGTTAAACGAAATAAACAAAAAAACAAATAAATGAAAAAAAAAGCAAAAATAACAGCTGCTTTTTATTCATGTTACAGTAGAACCTTACTACACCTATCTGGTCAAGGGGTAGGGTAGAACGGCCAAAACGTCGGATTAATCTGAGATTACAATGAAACACAGATTGTTCATAGTTAAAAGTGTATCCTAATTGTATAAATAGTTATTTATTATCATTTTAAAAAAATAAAGGAAATAAAAGCGTTCTTTACATACATCAGTGGACTAATGTTTGGATATGAAAAATCACAATTAACAAAAACAAATCGACAGCAATAATTTTCACAAAACGAAGACCTACAATAGACCGCTATATATCCATAGAAGACTACTATATCCATTGGACCCGATCAGCAACACATCTTGTAGAACTAGAACGATCCCTCGCATTTACGGCACATGTAAATAAAAAAAAAAATAAAATAAAAAAAAAAAAAATCTGATTAGTAAAATGTCAATTTTACCTTTATTTCAATCAGCACTCTAACTTATACAATCGAAACAAATTAATATTGTACAAAACTGTAATCAGACCAATGATCACCTTTCAGGAATAATACTTGTGATACTAATTACTGAAAACTGGAAGTTTTACAAAATAAACAATAAATAAAGTTATACAAGAGAATCATAAGCCAGGAGGTTACTAAACAAAAGAATGAGGCATATTGCCTGATGTTACAAAGGAGACACACCCGGAGATCGGTTGAAGAATACAGGGTTAAAAGAAGCCAGGAAAAACGCTTGCATCGGAGAAAGAAGAGGAAATGGGAAGCAGATCAGCTGGTGAACCTGGAAGATCTAAGGAGGAGCAATGAGATACGCAGGTTCTACCAGGAAGTGAACGCCAGCAGAAAACCTTTCAAGCCTTACTTGACTACATGCAGAGATACAGATGGCACTCTCCTGAACGTAAAGCAGCGTATACTGGATCGATGGCGGAATCATTTTGTGGGCTTACTAAATGAGGGGGTTGAGAATTGGCCCACACAGGAAGTTCTGATACCAGCCGAGAACCTTGAGCCGCCTCCGAGGTTTTTGATGAGGTGATCGAAGCCTTTGAAGGCCTAAAAACAACAAGGCACCAGGAGCTGATGATCTTCCGTCAGAATTGTTCAAGTATGGAGGTCAGGAAGTACTGAAGGCTCTCACTAATGTCATTATGGATGTCTGGGTTAAAGAAAGAATACCAGCAGACTGGTATAGGACTATTATATGCCCAATTCATAAGAAAGGGGATGTCCTGGATTGTGGTAACTACCGGGGTATCTCACTGCTGTCTGGCGCATATAAGGTGCTGTCCAGAATTATGTTCCAGAGGTTGCTGCCCTCACCGAAAGAGAGATTGGCAATTACCAGGCTGGTTTTATGAGAGGAAGGGGTACCACGGACCAAGTTTTCTCACCCAGGTTAATGCTGGAAAGATCCCATGAATACAATATCCAAACCCACCACCTGTTTGTGGATTTTCGGGCAGCATATGATAGTGTGAAAAAGGATGAACTTTATAAGGTCATGATCAATATAAAGGTTCCACCTAAGCTTGTAAGACTCATCCAGAAGACAATGGAAGCGGTACAGTGTTCTGCACGCATTGATGGCGAGCTCTCAAGCTATTTTCAGACTTTTAGGGGATTACGGCAAGGTGATGGTCTGGCGTGCCTTCGCTTCAATTTTGCCCTGGAGGGCGCAGTAAGGGTGTCTGGAATCCAGATAGGAAGAACAATTTTCAACCGGTCAGCTCAATTACTGGGGTATGCCGATGACGTGGATATCATCGGGTGAAATTTTAATTCCATGGCCGAGGCGTTCACATGTCTACGAGTGGCAGCTGCGAGAATGGGGCTTGAGGTCAACCAAGCAAAAACTAAATACATGGTGGCAAACTCACGATAGATTCTTCCTTCATACGTTCAAATTGACGGCTGTAGATTTGAGAGAGTCGAGGAGTTTGTATATCTAGGATCCTTGATGACGCATGATAACAACATTGGAAAAGAAATCACAACAAGAATTTTGACAGCTAATAGGTGCTATTTCGGGCTGGCGCGACAGATGAAGAGCTGTACATTGTCTCGCGCTACCAAATTGCGTCTATATAAAACCCTAATTAGACCAGCACTTACATAAGGGTCAGAGAGTTGGACGCTTACCAGGGCACAGGAAAATCAACTCCTTCGATTTGAAAGAAAAGTACTAAGAAGAATTTTCGGAGCGATAATTGATACTAATGAGCAAGCCTGGCGAATAAGGACAAATTCGGAAATCTCTGAGCTGTTCAATGATTGTGACATCGTGCGTTTTATCAGAGTTGGTCGGCGGACATGTGATCAGGATGAGCGCTGATGCTGTTCCGAGAAGGATCCTCGAGGAGGAAATTCATTCTGCTAAAAGACGTGGGCGCCCCAGACTTCGCTGGATGGACGGTGTGGTGAATGATGCACGCGCCATTCTGGGAATCCGGGACTGGAGATCGGCTGCACGGGACCGAGTTGAATGGCAGAGATTGCTTTGGGCGGCCTTGGCCCCTCGCGGGTTGTAGAGCCAAGGAAGAAGAAGAAGAGAATCATAAACAATTACTCCAGATACACAAGAATATTCACTATACTCACTGATCTCAATCTACCCACAATCAAACAACACATTCAGTAGCAAACAAACTCAAAAAGTGGTATTCTTCAACACAATCGGCATCCAGAAGCTAACGGCAAAGTTGAAGTCTATGTTCATTATCATTAGATTATAAACATTGCATTGAAAATGTAATAAAATAAATCCTAAATAATAATAATAAATAAATAAATGTAATAACATAAGATCCTCTAATCTAGTGTCACTTTATTGACAGTTTTCCTTTATTTTCTATTAAACAATAATTTTTTTCTTTGCTTTTTAATCCAATGAAGAGTATATTATGTTTAAAATGCACATTTCCATTAAGGGATTGTTACAATGTTTTATTTACACAAGTAACTGATTTGTATGCCAATTGAGAACACCATGTTTTTTTCGGTTTAAAAAGTAAATTTCTCCATGAAATCGAAACAAAATCATTGCGTTTAACATATCATTCGAAAGCTTATTAAATTTGCAAGTTTTTGTGAGATTTGACGTTTTGTGGATAGTTTTTTCGTTTTATCGAAAAATGGTGAGCGTTGAAGTAATCAAGACATTGTGACTTCCCCAAAAAAGATGAAGATCAAGCTGTTCTTTAGATCCCAAGTTTGTAAAATTCAAGGTTACAGGTACTCAGCTATTTTAGAAAATGTAATGCTAAATCCGAAAATGTGGTCAAAATTTGAAAAATATTTAAGCAAAATGGAGATATTACAGCTTTTATAGAAAAAAACGTGGTTTCCTTAAAAAAGTCTTTGATTTATTATATATCTGCAACGGATTGGAATAGAAAAATTAGGTCTGCGGCATTTTGCTAAATTTTTAATCTAGTTTCATCCAATTTTTGTTTTACACTAAGAGATACTCACCCTGTATTATTATTAGCCTAGTTCGGCGTCATGTAATCTATTTTCTATAAAGAATAAAAAAAAAAAAAAAAAAAATGTTTGCATAGATATATTTTAGCTAACTATTTATGTATAAAAGCATTGGCCGTAATAATACTATATTCTGTTAGGTTTGTAGCAAACTAACTCACCTTTAAAATCGTTCATAATTAAGTATCCTCTTAACGTAGTTTCAAGGACTTTTTCTGCTCGAATTGTAGAACTTTTTGTTATATTTTAATTTTAAATATAAGAAACATTCATTTGGAGCCAAACGTGCAGCAGATATTTTGTGAAACGTGGAAATGTACGACTGTTTTGACGCTTAGACACTACCAGTTAGCAAGCGGCAGAATTTCAATGTCTAAAGCTAGGATTATAGCTGACAAGCGCAACACTAGAATAAATTAATTAATCAAAACCACTCGACCTTTTGTACATCAAAATGTACATTTTTAAAATTTTGACTGCTATCCACCTTCGGATTCCGCGGGAGGGTCGGGCTACGCTGAGAGTCGGACTAGTGGGATGCGGATTAATGAGGTTCTACTATATTTAAAAATGAATGCCTATATTTTAAAATAAAATCACAATTGAATTTTATTCAGGAAAGCAAAAACATATTTTTTTTTTTTCCGAATCGCGGAGCAGCTCTGTTATTCAAATAGCTACTCTTTCTCTTTCTTCTGTATTTTGTGATACATTCTAAGGACATATGCCTTGGCAATTTGACGTTAATTTGTTTTAAACCTGTGTGTTCTTGATTATTCTAAAAACTAATATAACCCAGTTAATGTCCTTTCATAGCGCTCCAACTCAGCCCCCACTGGATATTAATGCCAGTGATGCAGCTGTGAGTTCAGCACTGGAATATCTTTGGGGTGGCCTTGATTCTCAATAAGAGTTAAACTGGCTCCATTTGGGGTTACCCAGGCTGAGTGTGTCTATATTGTACATATAGTATGGATTTATCTTAATTATTCTTCTTATTTTATTTTATTTTTGATGATTGTAAGATAATTATTAATTTTCTTTTATTAGTATTAATTGTGTGCTTTTGTGTATTTGTATATTTCGTATGAATGAATACATCATTATTTTTGTTACCTATAGTCCTTCACTGAGGCAGATTGTCTGTTCCAGAAAACATCTATTCCAATAAAAGTTTTCAAGAATTAAAAATAAATATCCTCTTCAAGATTGTGCGATTGATGGGGTGGTGTACTACTGAAGGGGGAATTGGGAGGACCTTTCGTGAAGGAAGAAAACTTTAAATGACGCTTCATAGAAATTAGTTTATTTCTATTTTTGCACCGCCTCAAAGATAAGATTATTTTAAAAGGACCGTAGTTTATTTATTTAATTTAACTTCCTTAATTAATTAAATCTAGAGAATCAAGTTTCCGATAGCTTATAATGATATTAATATATTTAGTTATATAAATTTAAGAAATATAAACAATATAGAATAAAACGGAAATATAATTTTATTCTCGGTCAAAGTCCTTTATTTACAAATTAGTACAGAAATATAAATAGTTTTATTTTATTATACATCTGGTCTGAGACATAATAAAATATATATATATATATATATATATATATATATATATATATATATATATATATATATATATATAGAAAATTAGAGAACACTCTACAAATAAAATTAAAAATAAAATCTTTCGGTACAATGCTTAGAGTTGTATGTACAAAAGAAGTACCTAAATGTCATATTCAGGGTAAGTAAAATGTATATAAATTAGAATGTAAATTATGCAAAAAGTGATTCCAGTAGGTAGATAGTTAGCAAGCCTCAGCTTGGATAAGAATGAATTATGAAGAAAGAAAATAGAGGTATTTAAATGTTTTCAGAAATTTTGCTTATACTAATTAAGATATATATACTATAGGTGGTAAAAAGGAAAATCAAATTTAGACAATAAAACTGTCAAAATATTAGTAAATTATTGTTTTGTTTTTTAAAAATTATTTGGACTGTTATTTTATTTTCGAAAAAAGATCGAAATTTTTTAATTCATATTTCTGACAAAAAAGGTCACAGAAGGTCTCCTTTTTAATCTCCGAGGTGGATCGCTTCAAAGTATGGATGATAGTGTTTATCTATGTACCAAATCCGATGTGATAATTAGAGCAGGGCAGCTGCTTCATCTGCAAATGCGATGATTAATGTTTTGATTGGTTGCGATTTGATTCGAGAAATAACCAGGAATTATTATAATCAAGGTTATTGGACCACTTCATAAAAAAAAAAAAAAAAAAAAGTGAAAACTAGAAAAATAAATTCTTAAACTATATAATTACTAGTTCATGGTCTCTGCTTAGGGAATAACTAAGTGAGGTGGTGTTATAAAAATCATTCGGCCCACAAAATCATAAGACCGGAAGAACCTCGGAAATGGGAATAAGCTCTCCAGGATGATTTAGAAGAGTGCAGCCAGGAATGGGCACCCTAGATTAATGGGTCTCGCAATTCCTTACACGTTGTAGGATTTTCCGAGATTCTTAAGAAACAACTCTCATACACTCGAAAAAGACATAGATCCCCCATGTTCTTGATGTGGAATTCTGGAAAAGGGTGTTCTTATTATTATTATTACTGCCATTTTACATGTCCTTACGGATAATGAATTTCACTGAGAAAACTACCTATACAACAATGATGTAAATAAACCTATGTGTATGGAAGAAAATCTGAAATATGATCTTAAGAGCATCTGATCTTATGAGAAGAATACTTGTATCTGGGGAGCTGGTGAAGAGAGAAGTCCCAGTCCACGACGGTGACCACCATAGAGAAGAAAAATAATTTTGAGTAATTAGAATGAATATTCAGTATTTATGTAGATTTTTAGCAAAATTAACATCAACCTCTTATTCATATTCATTATCTTTGTTTTGGATCTAATAACCATAAATATTCTAAGTATTGCATATTAAAATAACAAAAAACATAAATTATAAGACAAAATCATTAAATACAATCAGTACTCTAATGTGGTCACCTAATCGTATAGCAGAAACAAATATTTTATTTCTTTTATCAGATATTCATTATCCAGTTCCACACACCCTTATTCCGAGACCTATTGTAATAAATATATATTACTGGAGTTCTGGTGATGGCCAACTTCTCCATTTAATCCAGAGTGACTGTGGCGCCTCCTCTCCGAGATTTCCCTGGTATGTTTGGTGGTTCTCCTATAATTAATTTATTTTTAATTTAACTTTGTTTTTCTTTTTACTATTACTATTGTTTATATTCTTAATACTTCATAAAGAACATGGCATAAATTATATAAATTTTTCCTGTTATATTGAACGGAGCTACCATCCGAGAAGTAAGTGATTTTTTTAAGAGGAAAAGGTAAAGTTTTCAAGATTTCGAGAAATGTTTTCTGGAAAACATAAAAGGCAACTGTATTGTGCTCCAAACTGTTACCCACTTTTTGCATGTCACTTCATTAATAATTTCTTCATTAAATTTGACTTACTTAAATAGTCTTAGGATGGCTGAGGATTGGCAATGGTGGGCTAATAACAATTACTGTTGGGAGGGAGCCACTTACAAAATATATTCTGCAATATCAAAGAAAAGGAAATTATTCAAGTCTCTTTTTTTGTCATAACTTCTATTTCATTCTTATGTATGTTGCAACATGTTTCAGGACTATATTCCTATCTTCCTGAAACACGTTTCAACATACATAAGAATTAAATAGGAGCTATACCAAAAAATACTTGAATAAATAATATAATCTCCTTCAGCAGAGGTCGATTTGAAACGGAATGACTCTTTAAAGAGGCAGCTTCTAATATTTATTCAACAGAACAATATTTATAACATCTATTGTATCAGAAAGAAAACTTATAGATCATCAACTCCTTCGTTAAATATGTAATTTAGAATCTATAGAATATACTTGGGGGCTAGGAAATCAGAACTATGTATATAAGCTAAATGTTTTATAACTTTATTGGTCTAGGCTATTTATTTGTTCTCTTAATTTAATCACAACACATTACTCTAACATAATACCACAGTTTTCTCACTTTCATCTTGTTCCATTAAATTGAATATTATGACTATGAAAAGTTAAAAACATATTTATCTGATAATGACTTTTGAACGACTACTATAAGATTTTAAGTTGCTCATCTCTAACTTAAGTGAAACCTTAATGATTTGTCACTGTTTGAGGGATATTTCTGGTCGTTAGGGATTGGCATTTACAAGTTCTGAAAGCTCAGGTCGTTAAGCAAGGAACAGAGGCGAGGGGGTAAGGGGTGGGGGTGGGAGTGGGATAGGGTTCTGGAAAAGAAGCCTTTTTTTGAGAAGCGAGCCGTTGATTGGTTGACTTGTTCCACTTATTTCGTTATTTTCTCTCCTTTCAGCTCTAAAGAAGAATTTGTTTGTTTAGTTCTATATTTACTAAAGAGTTTTACTAATTTACAGATTCCGACTACTTTTATTTTTAGAGGCTGACTTAGGATCATAATAAAGATAATTAAAATAATTCCAAGGTAGTCGCAGGAAACTAAGAAGCCAAGATATTCAAAACCATTTTTCTGATTTAGTGTTTTGTAGCATAATTCAACAAATCATAGTTCAATTTTGATAAATAGTATAAAATTTATATCGTTTAACCATTAAAATTATGCTTTTATTTAAATTTATATTATTTACACACACGACACACCCACTTACCTTAACACAATAATAGCAAGATACGCAGCCGATACCGTAATTCTGACTAGACATTCAGGCCAACCAGGCTTCTCTGACTTTCCAATATTACTTTACAAGACTGGTTTAAATAATGAAGAATTAAACAACAACGACAAGTCACAGCACATCACTCTTACGCTTCGATACCTGCCCTCAGTTTACATTAACAATGTTCCCATTAGCTAGACTAACACTGTTCAATGTTTAGGACTGATTTTCGACGGAAGGATGACATGGGGCCAGTGTTGGGCAAAATTAAATCATGATTAAACTCTGCGAATAAATTAAGAGTAAAAATGATTGACAACTGTAGTTCTGTTAAAAAAGTTTTTAGAGATTTCAATGAAATTTGATAATCAAGTTTCTGGCATACTTACTAACATTTTCAAAGAGTTTTAATAGAAAAAAATATACAGTTTTAATTATTGAGGGGTGGAGGGTAGGGTGGTAAACGTGTATTTGAGAACGACTCAGTCGATTTTAATAAAATTTGATAATCAAGTTACTTGCTTACTCAATAATATTTTTAAATCGTGTTAACGAACCCCTTCTAGACCCCTCCAAAAATTAAAAAAATATATTTTAACTTTTAATCCGTTTTAAAAATGTTAGTAGGTAAGAAACTTGCTTATCAATTTTTATTAAAAAATCAAAAAAATATATTTCCTGAATAATGGTTGTCAATAGTTGTCAATCATCTTTTCAACTAATTTAATCACAGAGATTACTCATCACTAAATTTTTCCCGACACTGGAAGGGCCCCAAACGTGAAACAGAAACGCTTAAGCTTAAACAAAATACAGAGATTTCTATATCCACTTCTACATAAACGATAATTAAAAGACAAAGTACTCAAAACTACTTTGAATGTACGACTCACAAAGTCTATTCGGATAAAATAAATTAAAGATTATGTTAGGAGTAAGTACCAGTTGGTGCTGACCTCCATCAACCCTGTCATGCAACTTATCTTTAATATGATAAAAGTATGGTTGACCGGATGAAAAATTGAGAAGAAGATAGTCAGGGATGCAGTCAAAGTAACACCACGTCAAAGAAGAATTCTTTAATACGTGCCAATTCTTTAATTCTTTTGGCACGTATTAAGAATTCTTCTTTGACGTGGTGTTACTTTGACTGCATCCCTGACTATCTTCTTCTCAATTATCTTTAATATGTTTATCGCAACTGCTTATTCCCACTTGATAAGAGATAGTAGCGGTTGTTTACATATTCAAACACACACACAAACACACACACACACACACACACACACACACACACACACACACACACACACACACACACACACACACACATATATATATATATATATATATATATATTGAAAAAATCATTTTAAAAGTAGTTTTTGATTGCAGTTTCATCAATATTTAAAAAACAAGAGATCAGAAGAACAATCATTTAAAAAATCTTATTCATTAGATGTAGAGAAGAGACTTTGCAGTTGTGAATCAAATAAATAAGTAACAAATATTATTAAATTAACTAAAATGTATTGACAGAAAATGTCTTTTGTCTGGGGGTCTAAATGTTTTTCGTGTGACTTTTATTCACCCTCAGAAATGTAACAGACATGCTCTAGCTCTGTTGGTGATGGTCAGGTCTAAGATTTGCCGACAGTTTCCTTATTAGAAATTATTTTGTGAATATTTTTTTTTATAGAACATTTGTCGCTAGGGCCTACCGTTTAGGAGCTAAATTGGTTTGAATGATAAAAGTCTCGTTTAAACCCCTATTTTCTCTCAAATTTGTTCATTTCGCAAAATCATTAATTGAAAATTTAATTCAATAATAAATTTAAGTAATTTGATCTTGATTGAACATGTAAAGTGGGAAAAACGGTAGATTATAGATAGACCTGATCTATTGTTTTTTTCCATTCAGGAAGAAATTGTGTTTTTTGGGGGGATGGATTAAATCAAAACAAAATATTTAAAATTAGTTGCTTGCATATGATTGCATAGCTTGGAGTCGGACCAATCAAAACAAAAGAATTCGAAAAGAAATGGTAATGGTAAAGAACTCCCCATTATTTTATTACCGTCACAACGCTGTCTCGTGTCATTAGAAAGTAAGCTGAAAAGGCCTTCTATGCCTAGCACTGACTCCAAAAATAACTGAACATCTTTACTCCTCATAGCTAATTTATTGAGTAGCGTTTAATTTTGAAGTGAGTTTCTTAAAAAATGTCCGAAATTTTGGATAAGCAGATTTATGTATAGTTCAGTCTATGATGAATATTTACGGAATAAGGTATGAGAAAAAATTAGATAGTGATGTTGCTAAATATCAAACTACGGATTGAACTAAAACAAGTTTTATTTATATCATATTAATGATAATAAAAATAATAAATTTATTAAGAAAATAATAATTTTCTTATGTTTTTTGATCATTTCAACTAGTTTATGTAGGTTATTCATCTTGGTAAACCGTCAACGCTGGGTTAGGATAATGAGATGTGGAATATCAGTGAAGCAGGGTCACTTTGACCAAAAAGCAAACTTAAATACTTTGTCTAAATAAAACTGTCTTCTCCATAAGAAACTGTACGGCAGTGGCTAATTTTCCGGTTGTTCGCCCCAAGCGTTAGCAGTTGCCAATTCCTGATATTTCGTTCACTGCTTCTCAGGCCAGTTTCTATGGCTCAGTAATTTGGGATTGTAGATTGTTTCGACCATTGTTTAATAACCTAAATTAGGTGTTGGGTTGTTAGTTCAAAAAAAAAAAAGAATAATAAAAAAAGGATTTTCCAGGGGGTACCTATTATTTATTTGGTTTCAACTAGACATGTGCTGCAATAAGTGAAAAATGCCTAATAGTTAAAGTATAATCATGGATAAACTTGAAAATAGATGTTACATAAATTATTGTAAAATACATTGTTTTAGGTTTCTATTTATGAAACCAACATTATAGAAAACATACGTCTACCTCTCCATAACATCTGGAGTGACACGATTGAGCTCACTTATAATGTGTAGGTAGCCAAGTGGACAAGGCAATCTAATTTTCTGGGGGACAGAGGAGTTCTTGAACTCCAAAGGACGAAGATAGACGATTCAATGGAGGCCATAAAACGTGAGCGAAGCGATCTTCTCAATAAAGGCCGGATTCGAGCCATGAAAGCATCCGTCATTTTCCCTCAGGAACAGCCAAGTTTTTCCAATACGGTGCTTCCACAGAGAGAATTTTCTTCGGTCGAAATAGGCTTTGTCCCTCGAATAGATAAAAGTAAATCAACTTTTAGCCCACGAGGACCGGACTCTCTTTGTACACGAAAACAGATTTCCTTCAGAGGAAATGTTGCGGACGGAGAACAGCTTCGACCACAAAGTTTAGGGTAACAATTCAGGATATTGTTGGAAAAGTACGTTAATAGAAGAAAATATATCAAGAGGTTTTACACTATTTTACTACAATAACATCAACTGTTTAGTTTATTTATTTATTTTTTTTAAAGCTATACAATAATTTCATAAATTAGTTATAAAAGTGTTTTGATTTAAAATAAAAATTTATAATTAACGTTTATAGTGAATATATATATATATATATATATATATATATATATATATATATATATATATATATATATATATAATTATGAAATAATTCTCATTTTTTTTAAATATTTTTTTTAAATATATATATATATATATTTTTTTTTTAAATAAAATAAAAATAAAATATATATATATTTAATGAGGTTATACAAAATTAGTTAAACATATATGAAATCGTTCATTTTAAATTTTTTATACTTATCTTTATTGAAGTAGCACGGAACTGATTTATGTAACTAACAGATTTGTATGTTTACAAAAAAAAAAAAAAAAATACATATTGGCTAACCAATTGCTTTCCTTGGAAACATCCATCTGATTTTCAAAAGACAGTCCTAATAACGAATACAGCTACATGGGAGAAGGAAAAAAATAAGATTAGTTACAGATTTAAACGTCAAAGTCGAGGGGAGTAGGCGTCATCGATTAGGGATCTGTTAACGCCATTAAAGTAACCTGTATTTTTATTTATAGTGGTTGCATTAATCTCCAGTTAGTTTTGAATTAATAAACATTATAGTATAGGTGAAGTGAGCGATTTGTGAGGTCGCTGCTGCGGCTGGAGGCTTTGGCTGCCGTTACTTAGCAACGGCCATATGATTGTTAGCCCAACTCGCTAATTAGTTGTTTTTTGGAGTGCAGTACAAGATGGCGATTAGTTGGCGTCATTGCTGTTTTTTTTCATCGTTAATAGTTAAAATGCAGACGTGGGCCCACTAATTCTTTGACCGCTTTCGAAGAAGTCCAGCGTTCACATTTTAGACATCTTATGAAAATTCTTCTCACACCGAGACCATTTAGAACATCACAATCTCGTTGTCAATCAGAGTCGTCCCTCTGTCCTCCAGCTAAGCTCTTCACCTATAATATATCTTTTATTTTATTCATTTATATCTTGTTTTGTTTAATAATAATTGTCATAGTCTTTATTAATAGGTTATTTTTAGTTTTGATTCAAGGGTTTAATAATTATTTGTTATTTAATTCATTGTTTATATAGTTAATGTTTATTTTCTTTATTGTAAATATATTATGTATGTTTGGTTGTATAGCATCAGTTTTCTCAAATAGACCTCAATATTCGGAACCTTAGTTTATTTATTTATTTTCCTTTTTTGTTTATTTTATTTTAGTTTTAGTTTTTGGAGCCTCATTCAAAGATGCTGTTAATTTTGCGGGGGCTTCAACAGGAGCAATTACAGCTTTTTGAGATTTCTTGATTGAAAGGCTTGTTGGAAGGATTAGAAGGATAAGGAGCCAACATTATTTACCCTGAACCAAGGAAAAGGTGCAGCCTGGATGTTTAAAAATATTTCCAGTTGAAGATTTTTCTTTTCAACAAGATAATGCTTCTTATCACGAATCAATGGTAATAAAGGGTAGATTCCATGAGATTAGAATCAGGCTGTTAGAAGGTTTTTTTGTTCACCATACCTGAATCCCATCGAGAACTATTGGAAATGCTTCTTGAATGAAGTTTACATAAAATGATCTTATCATTCCGACGGAGACCTGTGGGATAGCGTCACAAAAGCAGTGGGAGTCGCAACTCAGAAAAAGCCTTCCATATCTTTTGGATAATCTATCTTTCTATGAATAATAAGTTTTTAAAAGTACTAAAAAATAAAGGTGATACATTAGACTATTAAATGTCATTAGTATAATTATTTAACTATTACCATTTTTAATAAAAAAGAAGTGTATACTTTTATTCAAAATAATCTCAAAATAGTTTTCATTGTTTATAAAGTTTTACTCATTAAAGTTAAATGTATTGATGAATTTAATTTCACCTAATTATTTACTCTATTTAAATTCAAATGTCGGATACAAAACACAAGTGAACAATAAGCGGTATAGATGAAAAAGGGAGTACACTTTTATTTGTCCCGAAGTGTACATATGAGAAGAAGAGAGAGATAAACAATTTAAAAAATGAGGAATTAAAAATATAATATTAGATAAATATTGATGAAAAATAATTGATAACACATTCATAAACATAAGGTTGGGGCCCAATGGTCGAGTGGGTTGGGTCGAGGGTCTCAGCGCGCTCGTAACTAGAAGGTCGTGGGTTCAAATCTTACCTGGGCGTGTTAAAATTTATTTCGTGGTGGACCCACAAAATGAATCTTAAACTTCCCACCCAGGCCAGTATAGGACTTCAATGAAAGTCTTGGGCTCAAAAAACCCCAAAAAAACCCAAAAAAACAACAAAACAAAAAAAAAAAAAAAAAAAAACACATAAGGAATCATGGATAACTGATCATCAATTCAGTAACTCTTGCATCGTTCAATGTAGAATCGTAAACATATTATTTAAATCTAAAGATTTAAATACGAAGAGGAAACTATTATTTCATATTCTAACCAGTTAATTTTAAAATATTAGAATGCTATTAGAAATAAAGTGATCGTTTGTTGTTATTAGTATATATATATACTCTTATTCTCCAGTTTACTGTTGTCTTCCTTTTCATTCTACTGGCGATGGTGTTAAAATGGGTCAGTCTGAAAAGCCTGAACCCTTTCCTTAAGCGAATACGTCCGCTAAGGGGGTCAAACCTTGCTACCTACCAGGCCTGGAAGGTGGGGCTATGTCCCTTTTCGAGGTTTTTTCCGCGGACGATTCCCTGAAGGACTAAGTTCTGAAAGTTCTGAAATGTTTTTAGTGTTGTCTTGAACATGTATTATAGAAGTGGGGCGCCTTGAAGTAGTGTGGGGTGGATTATAGCCTTTATTATTTAAATTTTTAGCCAGACAGTTGAGGGGATGCTAGTAGGTAGTTCAGCCCTTAAGTCTTCTGCCTGGCCAACTTAATCCTACTTCTCACATGGAAAAAGAAAGTCAGGTGTCGATCAAGGTGAACGCCTAGCTAGAGAATGGAGTTGGACAGAGTCTGTTCCTCACTGTCCACAGTGAAGTGGGCAGGAAGCCGCTTCCTCTTCCCTTTTCGATAAGACATTATAATAGCGTTGGTTTTTCTATGGTACACTGATGCCCTCTCATCCCTACTAATTGCCCTACCTGCATGCATGCCTAGACTCCTATTTCGTCCACATAAGCAGCTACCACCGCTTCAGGGTGTTTAATGGTTACAACTGGTGCAGTGAAAACGTTGAAGAGTATTGGTCCGAGGTCCTAACCCAGAGGCACTCCACATGAGCTGGAGACAGACTTTCCCCTACCCTTATTACGAACGATCTACTGCTTAAGTTGCTCTCTATAAGTCGACATAGGGCTACAGAAAATCTTAATTCTTCTTGACGGCGAAGCAACAGTAGGTGTGATACACAGTCAAATAGTTAGATCAGCCAATGATTGGCGTACAAAATCTTGGAAATTCACAACAAAGTGATAGAAAAGAGGAGTCGGGGGACTCAACAGAAAATACTCAACGTCATTCAACGGCCAATCAGCATGGAGTAGGCGGGAGTGCAATTTCCTTCGTGGTTCAGAAAAAACAAATTCCGAAAAGGATATGGGTGTACACTTAACTGGAGATGGCGAGGGCCTAAGTGTCCATGCGTTCTTGGAGACTGTCGAAGATCTGAGTCTGGCCAGGAGCTCGACTCAAGAAGCTCTTTTTTTGGCTGCTTACGATTTCTTTAGAGGGCCGGTATTGATATGGTTTATGTCGGTTAGAAGAGGCGTTACATCGTGGTCTGAACTTGTGTCTGAGTTAAAGGCCGAATACGCACCCTTAGACTACGAGGATCGATTATGGGAGGAGATACGACGAAGAACCCAAGGGCATACAAAGTCGATCGGTACCTACGTAGCGGTGATGAAAAATTATTTCAACAGGCTATCAGTTGTTCCTTCGGAGCATGAAATGCTTAGACTGACCAAGAAGAATATTGACCCGTACTATTTGGATCGGTTAGCGTTACATCCAATGACTACGTTGAAAGATTTGATCATCCTTAGGAGGCGGCTAGAAGAGGTGTGATGGAGCATCAACCCGACCACCCCCTACTAGCAAAGGACTCCTTGAACCAGATTTGGCTTATCGCCCATCCCAACGGAAACCGGCTATTGAGATTAACACCGTAGAAACATCACCAGAACCTACCCAAGAAAATGGTAAGGCCACCCTGGAAACTTCACAAGAAACTATCCAAGGAAACGGTAAGACCAATAATTTGTTCCGCTGTTGGAACTGTGGAGGAACGAACCATTCTTTCAAAAAGTGCCATCAAAAGAAAACCAAATTTTGCGAGGGTTGCGGGTTAAAAGGCGTGGAAAGGCGAACGTGTGGGAGGTGTAACAAAACCAAACAGGGAAACGAACAAGGGGGTCAGGCCTAAGTGGATGGGATCGTAGACATAACCCTAAATCCACAACCAAGGCAGAGTGGGAAGAATGTTTGGGAATAGTAAAGGATCTTTATGAAGGGAAAAAGTGGAAAATTCATAGACACCCTGAAAACGGTTTAGACCAACGGCCATATCTGAGAATAAACATTCTGGGGAATATCGAACTTGGTTTATTAGATTCTGGGGCTTCCAAATCTCTCATGAGTGGAAAGTGCTGGGAAAGATTCGCAGGACATGGAGTCAACCTGCGAGATGAGTCAGATGTAAGAATAAGCGCAGCTGGAGGCAATACACTCAACGTGGAAGAGAGTGTGAGATTGCCAGTGGAATTGGAGAGTAGAACACGGGTGATTGATTTTTTTTTGTTGTACCATGCTTGGTTGATGATTTCATTTTTGGTATTGACTTTTGGAATAAATTCAGACTAGTGCCGAACGTACTTCAAAACTCGTTTAAGTTTTCAGATGAAACGTGCTTATCACAGAATGAACCGACTGTATCGACCCGACCTAATCTTTCTCCAACCCAGAAAGAAAACGTAGAGAATTGGCGTAGTGCTAGACCATCAAATCTGGGTTGTGCGAGTAAAGTCGAACATGAGATACATACAGGAAATAGCAAACCCATTAAGCAGCCCTGTTTCGCCGAAGATCCAAGCCACATTAGAAAAGGAGCTTGATGGAATGCTCAAGGATCAAATCGTGAAGCCATCGACGATGGCCGTCACCTGTTGTTTTGGTCCGGAAGCCGGATGAGTCATATAGATTCTGTGTGGATTACCACCAATTGAATGCAGTGACTAAAAGGGATGCCTACCCACTCCCTTATATCTCCAACATTTTCGATAGACTACGATATGAAAAGATTTTGTCTTCTTTCCTAATCTTTCGGGCTACACAATGACCCAGCGACCTGGCAAAGGCTCATTGGTAATGTATTGAGAGCGTATCTGGAGCCGAATATTTTTGTCTATTTAAATGATATTGTTATTTTATCATCAGATTTTGAATCACATTTAGCTACTCTGGAGAAGGTTTTTGAACGGTTATACGCGGCAATCTTAACCGTAAATTGGGAAAAGAGTCAGTTTTGCAGAGAAGAACTCAAATTCATGGGATAAGTGGTAAATGAGAACGGTCTACAAGTAGAACCTGGCAAAATATATGCCATACTCAACCATCCAGCGCCTAAAAATGTAAAACAGGTTAGACAATTTATAGGGCTTTCCTCCTGGTATCGCCGGTTTGTTCCAAATTTCTTCACATTGACTGCACCCCTTTTAGATTTACTAAAGAAACCAAGAAATGGAAATGGGGAGATGAACAAGAACAAGCGTTCAGCCTGTTGAAGGAAAAGCTGGTGACTGCACCTGTCTTAAAATGCCCAGATTTTAGTAAACCGTTCATCCTTCAAACTGACGCCTCCAACGCGGGATTAGGTGCAATTATTTTTCAGGGATACCCAGAAGGAGATCGAGTGATCGCGTACGCTAGCCGAAGCTTGACAGCTGCAGAGAGGAAGTACAGCGTCACGGAGCAAGAGTGCTTAGCAGTCCTCTGGGCCGTTGAAAAATTCCGACCTTGTTGGAGGGAATAGAGTTCTCCGTAATCATAGACCACATTGCACTGAAGTGGCTGAACAGTCTCAAGGACCCTCAAGGTCGACTAGCTAGGTGGGCTTTAAAGCGCAACAACACCAATTCACAATCATGCACCGTCCGGGTAAACAGAACGCTGCAGCTGATGTTCTGTCCCAAACCTACGAGTTACCTGTTTGTAGAATTGATGTCGGAAGAGAAATTCTGGACACATAGTATATATAAATGATACAGCGAGTAGAAGAGGATCCTGCAAAATACGCGGATTGGAGAGTAGAAAATCAATCGCTATGGAAATGTGTCCCTAATAAAAGAAAAATAGTAGGAGACGATAACCGATGGGAAGTGGTATTGCCATAAACGTAATAAAGCCTTCAGGGAATGCCATGACCAAGCATCAGCGGGGCATTTAGGCCGCTTTAAAACGTTACAACGGTTGACGGAGTACTATATACCAGGCATGGCCTCTGACACGGCTAAATATGTGGCTAGGTGCGAGACATGCTTAGCGCACAAGACTCTGCAAAAAGCCCCTGCAGGACTCATGGGAGAAGAACACGTCGCACAGTGCGTCGAACATGGTGTGAAATTGGACAAAATTCGGGAACAATGAAAATCTTATAGAAAATAGCACGCTGAACAAAAAAGTTCCTATAACATGGGTATGGAAATGCACTCATAAAAAGTTGTGACAAGATAAGTGAAAAAAAACAAAAACGAATTTTTTAAACAACCAATTTTTCTATTGCAGCAAAAAGGTATTTTTTGTGCAAGTTTCTATAACTACCATAAATATTGCGTTTCCTGCAACATTAGGATGTTTGAGTTAACCATGAAGATAGCAATTTCTTTTTTTTTTTTTGGAATAGCTGTACAATGCTTACTTTATCTGATGTTCTTTTAAATCAAAAGTAGGCAACCACTCAGATTAGCCCCATGAGCAAAGATGTCTTTAACCTGAATGCTATAAACCTCAGAATTTAAATAGATTAAGAAAAAAAGATATAAAGGATAAAGTTTTATCTTTATCTCATTATCCACAATTATTAAAATTGGATAATT
The DNA here is from genome assembly GCA_003667255.2 of Euschistus heros. NCBI lineage: Eukaryota > Metazoa > Arthropoda > Insecta > Hemiptera > Pentatomidae > Euschistus > Euschistus heros. Next base: position 782,694 of record RCWM02000251.1, on the reverse strand, counting down.
TTAATATAGATTAGTTTTAAAATAGGTTTTTGAGTGAATGTAGGGTGATTTAACTGAAAATCCGACAGATTGTGAGTCCCCTTAGTGAAAACCTGAAAGATCTACAAAGGAATTAGACCAGTGCTGTGAAGGAAGTAAAAGAAGAAAAGTCCGGGCTCTTCAAGCTCCTGATTCTCAGGACCTGATCGATGCTGCTGCTTCCTCTTACCGGCCAAATATTTAAACCGAAATTTTCAGCGCTGATTTCGCGCTCTCCGTTCTTACACAGACTAAATTGTCTAGACTCCTAAATGAGGTCATCTGAGAAAGTACAATTAAGGTTGGCCATGATATTTTCCCTAGTTATAACAAAATCCAAGAAAGGAAGAAAGATTGTTACTTGGGTGATGTAAATATCACAGTATCTTTTACCTAGTTTACTTTACATACTTCAGTAGACCACATTGTAAAATCAATTTTAATAATTAAAAAAGAAAAGGAACTGGAAATGTTGAAAAACAGTGTTGAAGAAACTTGTTTTGCATATGGAGTAGTTTTTTGACGGTTCATCCGTCCAGAATGAGTTCAGTCAACCATCTTGCGATGACAGTGAAACAAGAAGCGATTCAAATTTTTTTATGACCTCAAAGAAATATAGGTTAATCCCAGACCCTCTTCTACTGCAGTGTCTATTTCTGTAAGGTTTCTATTTATTAAAGAATCAAAAGCAAAGTCAGATGAAAAAATTGTAACTCATGATCTTTTGGAAAAATACTGGAAAGGGGTCTTAGCACAAACCGTCGAAGAAATTTGTGCCATAAGAGAATCAGTTATCGATCGAAATACTAACTATACTTCATACTTCGTATGAATCAGTTGGGGGAAAAAAGTTGTTGCTTTCTGTTTGGTGGAGCTTCAGAGACGTTTTGTAGTCCGAGCTTGTTAAAGATACTCAAAACTTTACTGTGAATTGTTTATGCAGTTATGTGCGGAAAGTACCCCGTTTTGTTCATATTGTTCTCGTTTGACCAAGAAAAACACATTGGAATTGCGGGAATAAAATTTTACCATATCTATACGCAGGATGTATTTACAGGATGTTTTATTTCCATACGTTTGGCCCAAGTAGTGTACTATAAAACTATTTATTTCGATCAATAGCTCATTTTTGTGTAAAGTGTTTTGTCTCAGAATTATAAGAGTGGTACGTGGTCAATTCTAATTACTAAGATGGGTGATAGCATTGAAAATAACAGCCTTAAATGAAATATTCTTTAAATATAAAATAAAGCTATTATTATGCAATCTAGTACTACTACGTATCATTCTGAGCGCTACCACCCTGCTCGAGTTCTGACACTCTGTGGGGTACCCGGAGTTCCTCTAGATGGACCGTGCGGGAACGGAATGGATAATTTACATCTCTAATAGTAAACAAGTTATGTTCCCGAATTGTGGTGACTCTATAAGGACCCTCATACCTGGCGGCCGTTTATTTCTCGCTGTTCTTAATCGCCTATAGACGATGGTTCCTAGCGAAAGCGGTTCTTTTTATAAACTCGAGACCGAAGATTTGCCCTGTTCACCCGAGTTTGCTTCTCCCGGATTAGCTTTTCCCGGATCTTCGACCACGTCTGTTGCCGTTGCGATCTCTCTTGGTATAAATCCGCTCTAATCTACTATTGTTAGCTGTGATGAGGTCCCCTCTGTCCCTTCGTCTCTGCCCAAAAACTATTTCCACGGGAGATAGCCCAGTTGCGGCGTGAATGGTATTGTTGTATGCAATTATCGCTCGCGGCATAGCGTCGTTATGTGGTAAGGTTACGACCTATCTTGAGTAGCCGAAGATGTTCCCCCAACGTGTTGTGCAGGCGTTCCACAGCACCCTACCCTTGATGTGATGAGGGGGTTTAATCGCCAAGTAAAACCCAGTAGTTTACTCTCTTCGCGGATCAAGGCGTTATCAAATTCGCGCCCACAATCTGAAATGATTTCATCCGGTACTCCATATGTGGCGCACCACTGCAGAAACGCCTTCCCATACCGCCCCGGGTGTCTTCGCTTCGATAGGATGGGGCCATCGCGAGTTTGCTAAAAGCATCTACCGCTGTCAGCCATGATTGCCCTTCGTTGGATCTAGATATTTAGAAACATGACAAAGCTACTGCATATTGTTCTCGTTTGACCAAGAAAAACACATTGGAATTGCGGGAATAAAATTTTACCATATCTATACGCAGGATGTATTTACAGGATGTTTTATTTCCATACGTTTGGCCCAAGTAGTGTACTATAAAACTATTTATTTCGATCAATAGCTCATTTTTGTGTAAAGTGTTTTGTCTCAGAATTATAAGAGTGGTACCGTGGTCAATTCTAATTACTAAGATGGGTGATAGCATTTGAAAATAACAGCCTTAAATGAAATATTCTTTAAATATAAATAAAGCTATTATTATGCACATAAGACATTTCAAACAACATAGTATATATATATATATATATATATATATATATATATATATATATATTCTATTATTTAAAAGGACAAGGCTTTTTTCGTTTTTGATCACTAACCATGAAACCTACACAACCAATATATACCAAATTTTAACCTCATCATCTTTATAGTTCCAAGAAGGTTTATCAATAATAAAATCTTCTGATTTTATATTAATTTATTATTAAAAAAGTGATCATACGTAGATAACATTGAAGTTTGCAAATTTACCGATAGGTAGCGAGCGCCATTCTACATGAGTGGTTAGAATGATTATGAAGATGGGGTTATAAAGAGCTTGATAATAATAATAAAATTTACTTGCATATGATTCATAGGCCTTTTGTTGTAAGCACTGATAATGCAGTCGGTTATCCGCAAGAGTTTCTTTATAGTTTGTTTCCATCTGGATTAGGTTAGGTTAAAATTAAAATTTGAATGTCAAATTATGCTTTTACGTAATCTTGTAGCTCCTAATCAGTGCAATTTTAAGACTGCTATGCGTAAATAGATCACTGAAGAAATAAAGCTCAATTGTATACTTCAATATAAAATCTTTATCCATAAACAAATATGACTTCAATTATTGATTAAAATTCTTCAAGTTTAATAGCAGGTGAAGCCGAGGCTAGTATATATATATATATATATATATATATATATATATATATATATATATATATATATATATATATATATATATATATATATATATATATATATACATATATATATATATATATGAAGACTTAGAGAATTCCTGTTAGATTCATTTTTGGGATCCGCAGGCGCTCTCACATCACTTACTGGTAATCTGAGATGGCTATATCTAAGTTTTCGACGACAATACTTCATTGGTACCTTTCTATTCCAAGCTTTAAAGTCCAAAAACCCTTCATATATTTACGACTTCGTTCTTCCATTCATCTTTTGAATACCAGATCTCAGCCTATCCCACCAGTTCATTTGCATATCCCTTCTCTTCGAACTGCTTCTATTGAAAATCTATTATTATTCGTGCAATCATATTTTGGAATTCCATACCCATTTTAATTGGCAATGCTCCTCTCACTTCCTTTAAACATTATTTATTCATCCACTTCCTCAATTATCAATCTTTCAAAATTGTGTAATGATGCTATAGTGTAATGTGTTTCTTATATCAACTATCTAATCAAGTATCTAATTTATAATTTATTTTATAATTATCTTTTATAATCTACAGAAGTTTCTGTTTGATATGTTCGCAGTCAGACAATAATTCCTTGTTATTATACTGTTATGTTATCTCTCTCTCTCTCTCTCTCTCTCTCTCTATATATATATATATATATATATATATATATATACATATATATATTTATAATTATATTAAGGATTTGAAGGTTAATTAAATAGGTTAATTATTGTAAATTGAATAATGTTATATCAGAAAATAATGAAGACATAATAAAGACGAAGTTCAGCGTAAGATTGTTATTTAGTAAGTAATCGAACTTCGCTCTCAGCAAAATTAAAACTCCTTTGAAGGATCTAACTGGGTTAATGATAAGAGCCGATCAACAACAAAAACAATTAGGGTCAAGAGATCTTCTCTTTCTATTTGAGGGTACTTAAGCCAATTAAAAAAAAAGAAGAAGAAATGTGTTCATGTTTTCCGAATCGAGCTGTTAAAACCAACTTAATTATTGTCAATTTTAAAATTTCCGATTTGTCGGAACCTTTGCCATGAATGTCTCTATTTCAAAACTGGAGTATTTACATATTCTCACTCACACAAGAGTAAGGATTTTTTTTTTTATCCCCATTTGTCTGTACTTTTACTGATCTGGGCGATCAAAATTATTCTAGTAGGGGAAAAGCATTAATATCTACACTCAAAGCGAAGTATATAGTTATAAATAAACAAAAAGAATAACTAAAAGATGGAATAAAGTTACTCGATGGATAAAACTTAAAGTACTATATTTTAAATAAATTTATAAGATAAGTAGAATTTACAAATAAACTCTATCAGGTATTTTTAATTTTTTTTTTTTTTTTTTTTTTTAATGAGAAAGGTTTATATATTTAAATGGAATTAAACAAATAATTATATTAAGATTTTTAAAAATTACAGGAGCGAGAAAAATACATTAGCAAATTTAATTTTCATAACTCTTCTTCGGTATTAATTCACACACTCTTATCACTGCATTCCTTAAGGTTGACATCCACACACAAATTCATGTTCAAGGCCTCTTCCCATTAGGAGTGACTTTTTAGGTTGTTTTTGCCTTTTTAGGATCGGACAATATAACAAACCTGTCCATTGTCTCTTGTAACGCAAACTTCATTCAGTGAAATTCTCGAAATGTTATACAGTGACTAACTTTTCTCCGTTTAAAAATGTCACTGCAGCTAGGAAATGATTTTGCATATTGGCCTTCCAGATCTTAAAACAGTCTCACTAAACGGTTAGCCCTCAGTAAAAAGTTTCTGGCAGAGCCATTTTTCATTTACATCGACAAAAAGATAGTTTTGTCGTTGAAACCTCTTACATCTACACAAAAATTTTTAATTTTTTTTTAATGTAAACATTAACCACTACTAATATAGTATGAAAAATAACTTTTTCTTTCTACTTAGTGTAAAGCTGCATCAGTTTTCCTTCACCACTGATCTGTTTCCAAACAATTTTGTGACGCTTTTTAAATTTTTCTAATCAACCATTAGACGCTTTAATTTAGTTTCATTTAAATTTTCAGCGAATTTGGAGGCTTTAGTTATCATGAATTTGAGTTTTGCCGCATTTAAACTTTGATACAATATCCTTTATAGGCAGTTTGACCTCCCACATTCAATCACTTTCACCTTATGTTGTCACTCTTCGCCACATTTTTACTGACGTTCTTTTAATACGCCTACTCCGTAGTAAAGTGGCCTAAGTAAGTTTTCAACGAAAAACAATCTAAAGGAGAGAAAAGGCAGAGGAGAAGGGAGGGATGCAGAGCAGGTACTTGGTAACCAGTTCATTAAGGGATGACAACCTCCTCTGGTTCCTCTCAAAGCTTTTATCAGCTCCTTGTTTGTCCCAGTTCTTCTTTTATCCTCTTTACTGGCTTAGTTCTTCCACTTCGTTAGGAATTGCCTTAATAATAACTGCTTTCGAAGGACAAAGCCATTCCCAAAAAACTAGGTGTAAAGATATCTGAAACCCATTGTGGGGATGACCTAGTTTCGAATATGATTTTATCTGAAGTTATTACTGCAATATTGTACAATATTAAAATTATATAGCGGAAAATCGTTGCGATATCAATAAGCTAAATGTAAGTATATATACACAAAAAAATTTAGATTTTTTAATTGTGAAAAAATCCTGAATGCTCCTTACTTTGTCACAAATAAAAACATTAATGTCTCATATGTTGCTGATTTAGCAAGCAAAAAGAAGATACCTATTCTTTCATAGTAAACTCCAGAACCATTTAAATCCACTAGTATAAATATATATACAGTATAACCTCTCGTAAAAGGAACCTCTTCATAACGGAAACCTTGATTAAATGGATAATTTCATAAGACCTGGTTTTCTCAGAGAATAAAATCACGGTCCATATCTGCAAACTCTAATCAACGGAAACGGAATGTTTTTTTTTCTTAAAAAAATAAGCAAAGCTTCTCAGTATCGGAAAAATAATTTCTTTACATCAGGAATTCCTGAGATCATTAGTTTTTTGTTTTGTCCTATGGTTATCATTTTCTGTGAATAGCTAAGTTCCTGTAGGTTCCCTAATTTTTTTTTTCCCCTTCCCTTGATATTTCCGTTTTTCTCTTTTACTAAATCAGCAGCTCTTTGGAAACCTATCGGAGTAGGTGTATTAAAACAACGTCAGTAAAAATGTGGCGAAGAGTGACAACATAATGTGAAAGTGATTGAATAAGGGAGGTCAAACTGCCTCTAAAGGATATCGTATCAAAGTGTAAATGCGGCAAAACTCAAATTCATGACAACTAAAGCCTTAAAATTTGCTGAAAAGTTACATGAAAAACTCGTTAGCGACTGGGTAAAAAAACTGATAAGATGGATGTGTATAATGGTGACGAGACGGGTCTCTTTTAAAATCATTAGAATCCTGTACAAGAAGGAAGAAAGAGAAAGATCGACTGGCTGTTTTGTTGTATGGTAGTATGGCTGGCGAAAGATGTAAGTCTTTAGATACAGGGAAATCTAACAAACCAAGGTATTTTAAGAAGATTAAGGTTTCTAAACTTCTAGTCATTTGGAAATAAAACAAGAAGGCGTTGATGGCCATTGAAATAATGGAACCGCTTTTCAATGCGGAAATGCGCGCTAAAAACAAAAATGTTTTGTTATTTTAGAACAACGCTAATTGTCTTTCACAAATTCAGCTAAGGAACGTCAAAATCGACATCCTTTTTCCGAATACTACCGCTATTACGTAACCGTCATATAATAGGAAACATATTTTGCAAGCAATTTTAAAAATGGATGAGTCGAAATTAATACATGAATTACCAACAATACATTAATTTGATTTTCCAAAAGACATTGAGAAAGAAACACTTGTGAAAAGCATCACGGTTTACTTTCCTAGTAAGAGGAACTTGGGACCTTCATAGAACATTTGGGTCCTAGAAAATTCAGTGAATAGTTAAAGGACTGGTCGTGCTAGAGAACTTGATAGCAAGGGCCTGGTAGTCTTATGTATCCTCCATATTGAAGAACGGTTAGTACTAGGTCATTTCACATGAAATGTCCGTTTTCACAATAAATGTTAATTAAAGTGAAAAAAAGTTATGAAATCACATTTTTATTCATAATGTCTATGTATATTTTGAACAAAAATGCATTTCCCCAATGTATTATTATCTTTTTTATCCCAGAACTAAAAAATGTAGGGTTTTGTGAAGAAATAATAACGAAAAATGCATTTTCCATTCCATCATGTTCTAAAATATTTAATGAATATTCTATTCTTTTATTAACTTTAGTGTAAAGGATTAAAATAGCTAGTTATATTTTCTTTTCTTATATAAATAAAAAATATTACATTAAATTATGAAATTCATTATTTCAGTATTGTTAAAATATTTTTAACTTTTTGATCAAATGGTCTAAGGAAAAATACTGTTTTTATTCTCGATAAAAAATTTATTAAATACAAGTATATTAAAATAATTGGCCTATATAATAAAATGTTCCAATTGTTATCATTTGTTGTTTGTTTAAATTAATAAATGGAGGATAAGAATAAAATAATAAAATGTTGCCTGAACGGACGATCACAAGGATCCGCTAAAAATGTTGGACTATGTCCCAAATGGTAGAAGACCAGGGAGACCGAACGAGAATATCCTACATGGATTATATTGAAAGGATTTGCCGGAAGAGGGGAACAGTTCTTCGCAGATCAGGATCCTAGCAAGGAACAGAGAAGAAATGGCAGTCCTGGCTGAACGCCCCACACTGGGGCCATTAATAGGGCGCTCGCGCTCAAAACCCCAAAAGACGTTTTTTTTCTTTTTGTAAATTTATTTTAAATAATAAACTAAAGAATAAAGTTGTAATAGTATTTAATAAAAGCCATGTCTTTAATTAATAATAAGTTTTAATTTAATCTTTTAATAATGTACTTATATTTATTTGATTAAACTTTCATTGAGAGAATTATTCTTATGATAAACAAAATTCCATATATTCAAAAAAATACGAACAATCCACTTCTAAATTATAAACAAAATTACAAATAAAATACATATTCATAAAATACATATAAATAGAATAAAGGCATAAAAGTAATACAATTTAGGTAATATATACAAATAGTATAAAGATAATAAAATATTTTAGCTACACATATTTTGTTCAATATCTTCACATAACAATAACAATACAATATAATCAATGTGTATTTAAAATATACCTATATAACATTTTTATATAATTTCTGTGAATTTTTTATTTAATAGTTACACAAATTTTGAAAAATAATTTTAAATTTTAATACTGACCAATCAACTAATCAATATTAGTTTTAGCTGATCCCTCCAAAAAAGTTTATTAAGACTCTAATCATAGTTATCCGAATCCGAAATATGAAGCTCCTGTAATGATGTTGAAGCTAAATGGTCCAAGTCCATTGTTAACATGTCACAAGCATCGGGGTCGAATGATTTCCTCTTTAATCTTGGCATTTTTCTGAGATTGGTTATCAATGGATCGGAAGATACTAACAGCCGATTAAAAACGTTCGTAATATTATCAATTCTAGATGTTTTCCGACTAAAATGTTACCTGTAGGCCTTAAAATCTTTGTTGAGGGCCTCTTGAGCTTCTTCGCTAAGTTGCCCGATAGGTAATAGTGCATAAGAAATAATTTTCGAGCCATGTATTAAAATCTTGTGCACAGTAGGACTCATGTAGTTCCAAGGATAAAGTCGTATATATAATTTGGCTGTCTCTAAACAATACACATTAAATTTCTTTTCATTTATGTCAAAACCACTTGATATCGCTTGCAAGATCATATGTAATCTAAGTATTAGTTCCTTGTCAACTCCAGATATAGCTGCGGATTCAACATAATTTTGAAAAAATTTTCTAGCTACATTTCCATCATTACTATTGCCATAACCTGGCTTAGGTTGATCGACGATAAGCGACATTTTCTTTTTGAACTCTTCCTGAAGAATTTTTTTGTTTTTTTTTCAACAATATTTTTGTTTTCTTTAGTGACTCGCCAAGATTTTATGGGCAATTTATACGCTAGCTGCAGTAAAAATTCAAAAAATCTTATCCAGGAATGTAGGACTGAAATTCCAAACGACAAGAAATCGTCATTTACATTTCTCGTCAGCATTTGGTTTAGGTCATTAAAATCTTTAGATGCGGCACCACACAAAAAGCACCGGAGAGTAGATTTTGTTTCTGTTATAGCATTGCACAATTTTCCGTCGACCATCGTGAAAATAGGCTTATGTGCTACTGAATATTCCTTAGTATCGATGGTTACTTTTGTAACTTTTAAATTTTGAATTTGTTCATCTATATCTCTTTTTTTTCTTTGGCAAGATCTTCACTCTCTTTCCGATACTGGAGACTAATTGGCCTGCAATAACGAGAAGAAGACGGTCGAGGATTATTCCATACAACATTATTTAGATTACTTTGTGATTCCAATCGCAATGGAACTAGAGATGTTAGGAATATATACTTATCATCATCGAGTTCTGAAATAAATTTTTGTTTGTACTGCGTATGGCTAGAACTACCATCGAAGCCCCACTTTGAAACTAGAATTAGATTAATCGATGGGTCTAAACATACTATAACTATATCTGTTTGAGTGGACAAGAGTCGACTGGCAGTGTGGTCTAAAATAGACTGTAATGATACCGTTACTTCACTCTCTGTTATTGTAATATTTTCTGGGTAACATTTCGATTTTTCTTTTTGAATCAATTTATAAGGAGGGAATATCTCTTTGGCATAGCTACGGATTACGTTATATTGTTTTTTTTGATAATTCTGCCGCCATTATCATGGACAGGACATCATTTAGCGGTAGATATTTTAATGGTTTAACAAAACTCTTTTCTGGGATTTTTTCTACACCGTTTTCGGTCGCTTTTTTGACAAGACTCGCTTGGATTATTTTACCACTCGCTCTCAATTGCATTTGTGCAGCAAAAGCTAACACATCTGCGGAGTTTTCGTCACGCAGAGATGCGGTTTTCTTGCGCTTGGTTTGCACACTGCTTGTTTTAAAATCTATTGCCGGACGACCTCCTATTCTTTTTCGGTTGGTTGTGAATATGCAATGTCCATTCATCCATCTCTTTTCATTTTGCAGGCATAAATGCCTGTCGCATGCCATCCATTTAAACTTCAATTGATTTTCGAAGTTATTCAAAGGGTAGTTGCGTATATTGAGACCTGAAGTTTTTTGAAGAATAAACTTTCTAACTTCATTAAACTTTTCATTAAATGAATGACTTTTAGCGCGAATAAAAATTTCGCACATTTTTTCCCTCTTGATGGAAATTTGAGGACAAGAAGCGTCTAAAAATAAAAAATAATACTTAAACTTTTCACATTAAATTCAAAATTTTTAATATCTTAATTTTGCGCAAGGGAATTGCACTTTTGTATTCATATCTATTTTTACAAAGGATTCTATTATCATACCACAATGGCAGTTTTGCAATTCCCTTGCGCTAAATTGAATTAATCAAATTCAAAGATTTTTTTTAATTTAAAGATTTATTTTCAATTTAATTCTTAAGATTTTATTTATTATTATTTATATGTCATAGGTATGTAATATCCTATTTAATTCTAATAGTTTTCCAACTAAAATTATCTCTGTAAGCCATAAACTCTTTGTTGTAGACCTTTCATTAAATTCAAAATTTTCAATATCTTAATTTTGCGCTAGGGAATTGCACTTTTGCATTCACATCTATTTTCACAAAAGCTTCTATTATCATATCACAATGGCAGTTTTGCAATTCCCTTGCGCAAAATTGAATTAATCAAATTTAAGTTTTAAAAAATTAAATTTTGAATTTCATCCTTAATATTTTATATTACATACCTTCACTTGAACACCACATAGTATTTATTAAAATATAAAACTTTAAAAGAAAAAAAAAAAATTGAGTTTTGAGCGGTGTTAGTGAGGAGCTGGCCCCAGTGTGCGCCCCCCTACGCTGAGAGGCACTCAAGGGGAATTGCGAAAGAAGAAGAAGATCATAACCGCGAAAAATGGTTCGCTTTCGTAGTTGTTTTTTTTGAGTGAAAACTTCTTTAGGCGCGCTCAGCAAAACTTTTTTGTGAGGGCTCAGCAAAACTTTTTGTGAGGTGTGAATGAGATTGAGCCGTCACGCCCGAATATGTAACGCTGTTTCGGGTAGAATCGGCTCGACTCGACTAAGCGTGAGCTCGGCACTGAATCCGGAGCGAACTCGGCACTGAATCCGGAGTACAGTGCGCTATCTAGTCTTTTCAAAATATTCAAAATAATTCCAAACCTTATTAATATTATTATGACGCATCATACGCAACTCTACTTTAGAATACAATCAGCTATACATCAAATCATCAGCTATACATCAAATCAGCGCATACAACAAATCGGAAAAATCATGCGTGTGTAATAAGCTGGCAACACTGAGGACTCCCGGCATCCCAGCGTGCTGTTGTAACCTGTTTCGTTTGTTTACTTTTCGTGATCGGTTTTTCATTTGAAACCCCGGAAAACGTATTCTATTGTGTTAAATAATTACTCACGACTTGTTCCTGGAATTAAAACAAAATGAAATTGGTCAAGTAAGTTAACCAAAACATTTAGATTGTATATAAGAACTAAGGTTTTGTTCGGTTAACGTTATCAAACGTTCAATGAAGTTTTCACTTCCACCATGTGGTCTAGAGCACACACACTTTTTTTTTTCCATTTCATTTTTACATATTAACATAGGTACTGGTTCCAGCTACAATTAATATATAAAAACTTTCTTCGAAAAACGCTTCGTGTCGTATTATAGGTCTAAAATATATAATAAATAAAAAATAAAAAAATAAATAAAATATATAAAAATAAACGGTATTTTGGGCAGTTTTTTGAGATTTTGGGTCTGAAGCCGACGGCTGCCGTTGTAGCAAACTCAGGATTTGGATTCAGCATCCCAAAAAACATAAAAATCCATTGAGAATAACATGTTGGCAGTTTTGTTTTCATCTAACCCTTATTTTACTGGAATGATAAAGAGAAAGGGATTTACCATTAATTGCAGCAAGACGGAATACATGGAGACTTCAAGATGCCTACAAGGATATGGAGATGAAGAAGTACGTATTAATGGGCACACATTTAGGCCCTGCAAAACGTTAAAAAAGTACTTAAGGTCTCTAATAACAGAAAAAATATATAAAATTGGATATCAAAGCAAGAATAGCGGCTGGCAGCAAATGCCTTTTCTCCCTAAATAAATTTATGAGGTCTCGAGAAGTGTCTCGATCTGCCAAAATTACTGTCTACAAAACTGTAATTAGGCCAGTTCTGACGTATGGAAGCGAGTGTTGGGTGCTCACTCAAGAGAATGAGAGGTTTCTGAGGATTTGGGAAAGAAAGATCTTCAAAAAATCTTCACTCCAGTGAATAACAACGAGAATCGGAGAATCAGAACCGTTGGAGCTGGAACAATTGTTCGGTGAACCCAACATCATTTCGATGGTCAAAGTAGTTAGATTAAGGTGGCTCGGTCATGTGAAAAATATTGAGAAGAAGACTAATGCTGAGATGGCTGGACAATGTCCAGGATGACCTGCGTAGACTGGGAGTGAATGGTTGGAGGAGGAAGGCGGAAGATAGACAGGAATTGTTTGTACTTAGTGAAGCAAAGGTCCGACTAGGATTGTAGCGCTCAATAATAAATAAATGAGACTTACAATTACTGCTGTTTATACTCAAACCAATTTTTACTCTATTGAAAGGTAGGAATGGTAGACCTCATCTAATAAACTTGAAGTTTCCGGTTCAGGGAATACATACAAATGAGGAGGCAACATACCATGATATTAGGTAGAACATTGGGCTTGGTGGTTCTCTTTGATTATACAAGAACTAGATCCCGTCCATAGGCATGAAGGCTTGAACTGGAAGGCGCTTTAGATACCCAGCCTATAGGGCGGTTCGGTGGTGCAGGTCCTACCATGAGGGGTAGATATATTCTTTATTATTAATGGCTATTTGAAGTGAGGAGAAGAAAAGGATAATTATTAATAAAAAAATTAATATTATATAATATGGAGAAAAATTCAGTTTATTTTAAGAAAAAAATGCACAGGTAGGTAAAATGATTAATAAGGATAAAAAACAAAACAACAACTTAAAAATTCAATTTCTTTCTGACTGGGAAAAACAATAGATCATGGATTTGTCAATTTAAAATCTACTAGCCTTCCCATTTTACATTTTAACACTAAAAGGATGAAATAACTTAAATTAATATTTATAATTTAATTATACTATAGCATGGAATCACCTCGAATAATTATTAATAATTTTAAGCTTGAATTTAAAGCAAACAATTTGACATTGGAGGAGCAGACTACTAGCACCCTAACGATGTCAGAAACTCCTAACTGCGCCAGCGGGCCCTAACTTCTGGACCGTGGCAAAGTTAGTTTTGACAGTCAAAAATCTGTCACAATGAAATAAACCGGAGTGTGAAATTCTCTCTTCCACTACCAAGGCTTAACAATATTGCAATCGAATAAATAATAGAAATCGTGTAACTTAAGAAAACAAGTGTTTTATGATTATATTTAATAAACTGAAAAATTAATTTCGTTCGAAAAAAGTGCTCTTTATGAAAGGAGGCGAAATGTTTGAGTTTTGTTGTGTGTGGAAAAAGATTCAAGACATTAATAAAGAGACAATAACGTTCAACATCTGATCCATACAGAAATAAAGGATTAATAGAGATGGAGCATGGTCTTCCTTGATAGGAGTCCCCCAGATTAGCTCCTTGCCTAGCCCATAGTAGTATCAGTTGGCTGCTGTTATCCTTCTTAACTCCACATCGGGGTTATTATCCTTGGTAAAGGAAAGAGATCCTTTATTACTACAGATCCTAAGTCTTTAAATTTTGTAACCATTTTAAAGTTTTAAGTCCCTGAAGTCCGACATTTACAAATATTAATAGTATCAATTTAAAGTAAGATTAATGGATATAAAGTAAACGTTAAATACTAAATTAATGAGGGATATAAAATGTTAGAAATTCTTTTTATATTAATATAAATTTTCATCGTCTTTACTGAGATTCGAACAAAACTAAGTGCTAGTTCACTTTTAAACATAAAATAAATTTAGTTTTTCATCTAAGTAAAAATAACCAATAGGCAAATTTGTAGTAAAAATTATTTATTAGGGTTGTACTAACGGAGTGACTTCTTAAATGAAAATGATATTGTTCAAAATTATAATAATATGATACCATATAGCTTAGCAGTAGATATTCAATTAAATAGAGAAACAAACAATTAGCTATAGTTTATAAACTAAGCAGGGAGGAATCACGGATCAAAGTGGATTGCTATTGCTTTCAGATAGTTGAGGCTCTTGATTGATCTGACCGGCAACAATTTGTGGCTTTATCTGATTGAGAACCCACTGATGGATTAAACTTGAACAGACAACATATTTACGAATAGGCGGTATATTAAGCGATTGATTAATCTAACGGTAAACAATTCGATAGAATTCAGATTATTTATATATAAGGGTTTTGTGTATACATGCCTTTAAGGCCATAACTAAAACAAACTCAAAAAATAAAATAACATTATTGTAATTTCACTTAGTTGTTCTAATATTTAATTTACCTCATCTTTTTCATTCCAACCTTAAATATTCTTTTCTAAAAGAAAAGTATATTTTACCTTATTGATGTTGGACATTAAATGGTTGCCATTGCATCGGGTAGAGTCTCACCTGGAACAGAAAAAAATACATTATTTTTATTTGATATTTATTTCAGTTTCATAGCCACAATATTTTTTTTTTTTTTCACTTTGTCTTAAAATTTATAGTAGGTATGATTCCAAACATTTTACCATTTATTTAAAGGGATTTGTGGAGAGGAATGTTCGGATACATGGATTTGTTCTCTGATATCGGATATAAGAGATAAGATAATCATTAGATACGGAAATAAATTACAGTCCTGAGGTAACAAGTGAAATTATCAAACTGATGGCGTGTCCTTGACTATTTGCATTGCGGCGTTGGTTTGAAAAATGAGTATGTTGCTGATTTGCCTCAGGACATATCGTACAGCAAAATATGTTATTATTATTCTTATAATCATGGCTGAAATTTAAAATCAGCTATCATTTATATGATTTATATTGTTTATATATATATATATATATATAGAGAGAGAGAGAGAGAGAGATGTGTGTGTGCGTGAGTGTGTGTGTGTGTGTGTGTGTGTGTGTGTGTGTGTGTGTGTGTGTGTGTGTGTGTGTGTGTGTGTGTGTGTGTGTGTGTGCGTGAGTGTGTGTGTGTGTGTGTGTGTGTGTGTGTGTGTGTGTGTTTGTGCGTATTTGAAAGAAAGGTATATGTTAAAAGTTTATTAAAACATATACCTAATTTGAATGGTAGCCAAATTAAAATTTATTGTTCTATTCGGACCTTTAATTAACTACTATAAATAATTAATTGATTAATTATTCATTCACTATAATTAACTTAAGAGAGACAAAAAGCTCTCTAACAAAGAAATGTGCCAATTAGTCTTTACCTGGCCCCGCCTACGACCTGCCATCCTTCTTTGTCCTTCCACTTCTCCATTATCAGGACCCTTTTTCATATTTTTCTCCTCCATGGATCTTATGGAAAGGGAGTTATTTCCCCCTTGACATCGAGGCAATGATTATAAAGAAGTTGTCAAGACTACATTGTTGTAAATGTCTTCTCTCTTAGGAATGCCTATTCTTCCTTCTCGGCAATTTGTCAAACAGTCTTGCCACGAAATAAAACTCCACATTAACGTATTATTTTCAGAATTTTTTTACGCATATATGTACCCACATACAATATATTTGTTATAATCAATATTATTTAAATATATAAGTATGCTAAATGAAAAAATCTGGTTTACTATATGAACTTAAAATTTCAGTGTAATTCGAAATTGATAAGTGTTTTTCAACTTCTATCATGATTTCATTAGAAAAATAGAATCGAATATTATATCAGTGGTTGTCGTGAAGAAGTGGATAATTCAAATTACCTTGAAAACGAGTTAATTGTTAACCTTAACAGGATTTTTAACATCTGCGTTACGAAAAGTAGGTTAACTTGTGCTTCTTGATCAGGCCTTAAAGTATCTATTTTGGTGCAAATGTTTAAAGTATCTATTTTTATCTTCGTCTTCTTCTTTTCCTTTCTTCTCAGCGTGGAGGTGCCTCGATCCAAGAAATCCAACTATCCCGGTCCTTCGCCAAAGTGTTCATAGACAGTGTCTATTTTTAGAGTAATTGCAGAATTAAAGAAAATGATCTAAAATTCCCGGCTGAAAATTGCACAATTTGTTTACTTATCCTCTTTTTCACGACAGCCAGTGATATCGTCCCTACAACTGCAAAGTACCGTTTCTGAAAATACTAAAACAATCCAATAAATAAAAGTTTTAAAAAAAACCTCGAAATCGGACTTAGGTGGTTTTGGAATTCCACTCCTCACATATGTTAAGAAAATCAGTTTCTCAAATATGAGTGCTTCTCTTAAGTTACCCACAATGCTCTACGACCGCATATCCCATAATGCCTACTAAAAGTCACGATGGACAGCTTTGACTTATAAGATTAAAGGCTATCTTCAGGGCTGTGTTTTATATGGAATAAAAACTAAAAAATATGCACATATCTTCCCTACCACTGCAAAATATTGAATGTGAAAATACGTGGTTTTGGTTTATATTTTTTTTTTCTCATTTGATACTTGGATGGAATGTTTTTTCGTATAGAAAAATAAAGGAAGAGTCAATTTACTTTAATTAGCTTAGATAGTTAATTAGGAAATTTGAAGTTCAATCATGCCGAAAAAAATATCGTGTTTATGAATTGTCTATATATTTTCGGCATGATTTAATTCCAAATTTCCTAATTAGCTTTATATATATATATATATATATATATATATATATATATATATATATATATATATATATATATATATATATATATATATATATATATATATATATATATATATATATATATATATATATATATATATATATATATATATATATATTATCAATGCCTTAGCTTTCCTTCTAACCTTACTTGAATGCTGCTCGCCGCCTGTCGGTCGATTTTAAACACTGTTGTCTACATATTATCGCTATTTAATTACAATTTAATAAAAAATCAGTTAAATTTCATTTTTGCTAAACCTTCTTTGAACAATGAAGATGTTGTAGTTAAAAATTGGTATAGATTGGTTGACTAGTTTTCGCCGTTAGTGATCACAAACGAAAAATGTCTTGTGCTTTTATATAATAGTATAGATTTCAATTAAGATCTAATATTTTTTAACTACCTCATAAAATTAAAACTGTGATAAAACAGAATAAAAAGTAGTATGTAAAGTAAGTTCTTTATTCAGTATTTAAAAATTTATGGAATTTATTTTTTGTCAATGTTATGATCTTCTTTAAAGTTCCTTCATATTAGATTACAAAAAAAAATAAATAAATAAAAAAAAGTCCCTGTTCCTAGAATAAATAACAAACTGTAGAGATGAGTATTATAAACAAAATAATTATAAATAGAAATTATAAACAATAAAGGCAATGTTTTTAATTTCAATCAACTTAGGTTTAAGCGTAGATATAAAAATTAATAAAATGGCCAACAAGTCGCCAACAGCAAAAGCAGCCGTACAGTCGGCTCATTTCTTGGTAAAGTATTTTATGACAAACGGACTTCCTAATGCCTTCAAATTTTTAATATTAAATGTTTGCTTAGAATGTAAAAACATTTTGGACATAAAAATTATGAGACTAATGGAAAAGTTTTCGACTCTTATTGATATAAGTAGGAAATAGGCAATGTGTATTCTAATTGTTTATTGGCACAAACATGAAATCACAGAAGTATTTTATAAAAAATAGTTGTGGACCAATCAACTCAGTCCTATAAAGATGAAGAGGGCCAGTGTGACAGGTTCTGGAACACGAGTCAGATATATTTTTTTGTCCAGAGAATATTCAGAGTGGAATTGGGTCATAGTAAGATTGAACAACCCACTGGATAGTAACTAAAAAGAAAATCTAATATTCTAAGACTTTTTAAATTATTAGAAAACTTATCCTTCTATCTAACATACATTCCTCATCGCCATACTGTAAAGTATGGTTGATTATTTTAATTAACTATACAATGGAGAATACATAAACAGATGTGTGTGTGTGTGTGTTTGTTTGTGTGTGTATGTGTGTGAATGAGGTAGCCATAGGAACGGACCAGCTAGTTAGTAAACCGTGGCAGCTAATTGATTCGGTTAGGTGGTCAGTGCACTGCGTGATCTGCTTACAGTTGGTCATGTCTGTGGTTGTTTGTCCACCGTCAGGGGCTTGTTGGTATTGTTTGTTGTTCCATGACTAACTGAAATCGTTGTAGTATTTCATTTCCTGATTTCTCTTCGTCGATCGTCACTGAACATTAAGTTGGAGGTCATTGTTCTATTTCGATATCGCAGCATGGTATGCTCAATTCAGTCCTCAGGAGTGAAAATGATAATTTTAAAAAAATTAATTAAAAAAATGAGAACAAATTTAAAAAATGAATAGCTAAATTATCTCCTGATATAAAATATTTATTGACAGATATCCATTATATTACAACTGGGCAACGTTTATGGCTTTTGCCACATTTTCAAGGCCAAGAATATAGATAATACATACCAAAAATCTGAATTATGACAGCTAAAACATTATGACTATACTTTGTATTAATATGTATTTTAATACTGAGTATAGTCATAATATTAATGTATACATTAATATTATTTTTCAATATTACTAATAATTTTTCAATATTATTATCTTTTAATATAATTAAATAGTATAAAAATATAAAGACTCACTAATTATATATAATTCTGTATTTACAAAAAAACATTAAACTGGTTGCAATAGATTTGTCAATCTATGTTATGTGTATTGTTAAGTTAATATACATTACCTTTCTTTTTTATATTTATGCTAGATAAATTTAATAAAAAAATATACAATTTATGTTAATTTCACTGTAGATACAACAAATATTGACAATAATATAACAAATTTAAAGACAAGATATAACAAATTTTGCAACCAGTTTAGTGTTTTTCAGAAATAATTTATGTTAATCAGATGTAAATTTAACAATAAAATGCCGGAACGTTTAGTGACTCTTCTTATTTTTAATCTATGGAATTACATTTCAATGTAAAAAAAAAAAAAAGATATTAACATAAAGCATAATTATTATGTGTCTTTATATATTATGTATATTCTTGTGCTTGAAAATGTGACAAGAGCCAAGAAAAGTTTCCCAATTGTAATACATTAGATATCTGTCAATAAATATTTATAACAGGACAAATTTTTGCTATTACACTCCTTACATTTATAAAAATATTACTACTGACGGATCGCAGTGCTGCGCAAACGTGGTTTTATTAAAAAATACGCTTCTCTCCACGCCGATGAAATGTGCTCTCACCGAATCAACGTAACCGATTGCATTGGAAAGATTACTAGGGCTCCTAGGAAAATTGCAAAGCAAAATCTTTCTAGCTATGGAGAAGGATTTTTGGAGAAGGTTGGCCAGTTGTGTAAATTTTAAGGATCCAGCGAATAAATAAAGAATAAAAGAGATTGAGATGGTACAGACATGTTAAAATGATAGATAATAAAGAATTCTCAAAATAGCAAATGTGTGGGAAGCAGAGGGTAAGAAAAGGAGAGGTACTTAGAGATAAGTTTGTGGCTAAAAGTATGGCTAACCGGAGACTAACGGAAGAGGAAGCGATGAGCAGGATGGGGTGGAGGAACTGACTGAGGGAAACTTCGAATCGCAAAGAAAATCCCTCAAGAAAAAGTTAAGTTATAAACATTGGTGGAATGTACCCCTGGCCTCTGGCTGCTGCCCGTGGGTTCGGGTGCTCTCGACGGCCTTCTTCGTGTCCGGGTTAGACCCTTAATAATTAATTAAATTCAAATTACCAACGGGCGTTGATGACCTAGCTGTTAAACGCCCTCTCAAACTAAACAAACAAACAGAAGAAAAAGACAATATTTCTGTTTTTAGTTGTATAGTATAGTTGATTTCTGCTTCTCAGGCCATTTTCAATTTCAAGTTACATACCCACATACCAACTATTTTATAAGGGTGAAACATCATTGAATTGATTTATTTTTTCTGGGGGGGAGAGGGGTAAACTTTGAGGGGGAATTGTAATTCAACCGACTTTCGTATAACTTGATATTTTAGTTATATAATTACAGACCAACAATTTGGTAACGGTGAAGCATCACTGAATCGATTTTTTTCTTTTGGGGGGGGGGGGAATAAGAATTTAACTGATTTTTGTAAAATTTTATATTCAAGTTACTTACCCACATATCAACCATTTTATAAGGATGAAACATCACTGAATTGATTTATTTTCTCGAGGGGTGGAGAATCAGAATTTACATTTAGCAACAGTTCTTCAAAGATCAAGAATATACAGTTAACTTTTTTGTGATAGAAAAATATTTCTGCCAGTAGGGTCTGAGTTATTTTGACTCGGTTTATTGAAAATAAAAAAAAAAATTTAATAAAGGGGCACCACGAAGCACATAACGATAACCAAAATTAAACCGCTCACTCAATGCTACAAGAAAAATCGCAAAAATGTACCAAATGATATTCAATAATATATCTAAAACATGTTTAAAGCCTTTACATTGAAAAAATTAAGTCAAATTAAATGTAGGTGAGCAAATTCATCTAATGATATAATTTTCACAATTAAAATATGGCAATTTCAAATACATACCTAGACCTGTAAATGCCATAGTTGGAGCTGTAATTTTATAGAAAAACCAATTGCTCCCCTTAAGAAACATAAACTGTTACTAATACGCTGATTCGTAAGGTTCGAACTTACAGCTACACTTCACCCATTAAATTGACTTTAAAGAAAATTTAATATAACCCTAAAAGATCATTTACAAAGGTTTATTAGTAGATTCCAAATAGTAATTGACATGTTAGAAAATAGTTCAATTTTTGATATAAGTTCGATGAACTGTGTGTCGTTTTCTTAGATCAGATTAATGTACAAATTGTACAATTGTACAAATTAATGAAATTGGCAATGAGCTCCGTGGACCAAAGTCAAGTATCTATGGTATCAATAAAACTTGAGGTTTCAGATAAGGCAGCGCACAGTGGAAAATGTGACCGATTTAGTTGGACAAAATTCTGAAAATGGTCCATATTTAACCTTTGGGGTCCCAGATTACGGAAAAATAATAAAAAAAAATCTAATTAATTTTTTGACACGATTAAAGAGCGCAAAGTGGTCAAAAATCAAATTTATTTGCTAAAATCTAAAACTTTCCTACATTTAACGGTTGAAGTCCCAGAATACGGGATAAATAATACAACAAATCTAATTATCGGCTCGGAGTGGCGTAAACCTGCTAATAGATGTATTTTAAATCATTTAATAATAGTAATATAATAATTATATTATACTTATATTTTTAAATTATATTTATTTTTTTATTTTATTTTATAATCAATGTGCATTAAATAGAATTTAAATCAATTACAGAAATAAAATTAGGCGTAATTTATAATAATTAATAAACGTAATTAAGCACAGGTAGATAAATATTAAAAAAATATGAATATTAAACAACTAATTATCTTCTTCACTTGTATCATAATATGATGATCCAGATTGATCTGATAACTCTGGCTCTGACATGTCATCATTTGGTTTCTCAAGATTTATGTTTGATAAGGATAATCGTTGGTTCGGAGTAGTGTGCTTTAGTAAATATAGCACATCTGAATCTAACGGTATTTTATTTTTTTTTGACAGATTTTTGTAGTGAAGCAGCAATAGTCGCTATTCGTGAAATTTTCTTGTAGAAAAAGATGGCTGTTAAGAGGTAGATACCTCTTTCACAACTTTGGAAGCACCAGGCTTACCAGAAATAGGGGCATACATTTATAAATTTCTAAATTAACTCTACAGGTAGATTGTTACGTATATCCAATAACGAGTATGGAAATATAATGTCTTACCTGCCTAAGCAATGTCCATCGTTAAATAAAAGCAGAAAGGCTTTGCGCTACACAAACCTTAAACATAATAAATGGCCATCGAATAAAGGTAATCCCACTGTTGCTTATTAGGCACTTGTATAAATAGGAATGATTTACTCATTTAATATTAATTTGTAAACAGGGTATGGTGGGAAATATTAGTATGAAGCGTCCTACCGCCTAATAATAAAAAGGTCAGGCACTCAGAAATTCCAAACTTTTGACTTCACTTTTGTCCACCTAAATTGCGATTTTGCCCTGTGTGTGGCGTTAAGAAAGCGGTTACTGTCTTTAGACAAGCCGGAGCTTTCACGCAGAAAAGCTCGAACACGAAAGTTAATTGAATTCTGATTCACTACCACTCGCCCCTCCCCCCCAAAAAAACAATAAAGTGATGTTTCACCCTTAAGTTATGTAAGGTGGATAAATAAATGCTTTTTAACAAAAAGCGTTTATTAAAATGTAAAATGCGTTTATGTACATGTATGATGAAGGGTTACACCGTATATGACTAAAATGGACGAAGAACTATCTGTAAGAGGTTACTAGTCTATTTATACAATAAGAATTCGTCGTCAGCACTTCCTCATTAGGTCAGTGATTGCAGATGGCCTTCCTTTTTAGATTTCATAAGTCGTTTACATAACTCGCCCCCCCCTGAGATGAAGACGTCCTCGGCGTAATAATTGTAGGTTGAATTTGATGGCGTGGTTGCTAGCTGTTTACATCTTTCAATACATAATGTTATAATGGTGAATCTATTATTATACAATATATATAATAAAGGAAACTAAAACTATTAGCAATACTGAATAAATAATTGAAAAATGATCTACAATATTTTCGTCTATTATTTCTAATGGTTCTATATTAATATTGGCTTTATGAATTTCATCAAAAGAATAGTTAACATAATTTTAATTACATAATTAATCTGAGGGCAACAAAATTTTACATTGTAAAGGGGTACAAATTTTTTTTTTTTTTTTTTTCGAATATAATAATAAAGTTAACCTAGGGTGTACAATAAATGTTTATGTTTAAAATCCTAATACTGATACTGAATATTAAGAACTAATAACTATAGATTATACTTAAGAACTAGGGGTTTATATTTCACAAACTTTATAATTCCTTATCTTCTAAAAGTTCATTTTTACATTTATTATCTATTCTAGAGTTATTTATACAATTATAATTGAATGAATGAATGAAAAATTACTGTTTTTAGAAAATACATTTTTCAATTACAGGGGGTTTTGGCCCTTTATAGAAATAATAGTTAATAAACATAATAATTTAATTTAAACATAATTAACAGTGTTTTGTTATCTTAATAAACATCATCAACATACTTCGTAAACATAATTATTAGTACTTAATAAACACAATTGATAGTGTTTTGTTATCTTAATAAACATAATCAACATACGTTTTAAACATAATTAATAGTACTTTGTTAGGGTAAAAGAAAAAAAAAAAATAAAAAAAACCTTTACTGACGTCTTTTTGACATAATATGAATTTGCACCAGAAATATTATAAAGAAATATATTAGAAATACCTCCAAAAAAAAAAAAATAATAATAATCGGTATGTAGGTATGTAACCTGAGTATCAAACTTCAGGAAAATCAGTTGAATTCCGAATTCCTCCCCCACGCCCCCTCCAAAAAAAAAAAAAAAAATGAAATCAATACTTTTTTTTTTTTCCTCATCCTCCATTTGCTAAAAAACAAAACAAATAATAATAATTAGAATCAAATGATCTTCTGTTGCTTTCTTAGCATTTTAAGATTTGTTGCTATGGTAGATTTTGGCGTCTCGGTTGACTACCATATTGTCTTCCAGTTGTCTTGATCGAGTGAGGAGGAATCACTCTGCTGGCGATGGTGTAAAAATAGGTCAGTCTAAAAAGCCTGAACCCCTTCCCTAAGCGAATACGTACGCTAAGGGGATCGTGCCTTGCCACCTCCCAGGCCTGGGAGGCGGGGCTATGTCCCTGAAGGGACAGTAGCTACAGTACAGTTGGCACAGTAGCTCAAAGAATTTGACGTGCCGGCGACTGATTAAGGCCGGGATCGTGGGCATCCTCAGCTCCTCGAGGATCCGGATGTTTTTGGCCCTCTCAAGGCTGGTGCCGCGGACGATTCGTCGAAGGACGGTGTTTTGGAAAGTCTGGAGGGCGCGTAGTGTAGTTTCGTACATATGATGCAGCAGTGGAGCACCGTGGAGGTGGGTGGGTCTGATGATGGACTTATAAATCTAGAGTTTCAGCCTGAGGGATATCTGGGAAGAGGTAAGGAGGTGATGGAGGCGGTATGTTCGCGCCCGGGCCAGCTCGATTCTGCTTCTGACATCCAAAAGGTGAAGTGAAGGTCGAAAAGGTGAGGTGCCTGTCGAGACTGACGCCAAGGTATACGATGGAGCTGGAGATGGTCTGCTCGATGCCATCCACTGTAAACCAGCACTGACCCCTGAGGTACACCACAGGTGGTGGGGACTGGCGAAGACGGTCGGTGACGCTGTGCATGTCCCTGGTGATCAGGAGGTCCAAAGTTGATGTCTTGGTAGGGTCGAAGTCCGAGTGGAAGGTGTGAACGCCAGGGTGGTAGACCTGGAGTCGCATCCTGGTGATGATATTTCCCACTGGATTGCTGCTGCGACACAGCCACGCCGGATGCTTGGCATTGAGGTCACTCAGGACGACAAACCTGCTACGCGACTGTGCGTGAAGCAAAAGGTCACGAACAGGTGTATTTGCCGCCCGGGGTCTCCTGTAGACACAGGCAAACGTATACCTGTGTTTGAGCCGCACATCCACCGTGATCATGTGAACACCATCACAGCAATCCACTGGGTTCGGGACGAGTCTCGATGACAGGTCTTTCCTCACCAGGATGGCAACTGCCTGCCTTTCACCATCTCTGACAGCCCCCCTGTGGACGTTGTAGTCCGCGATGTATAGTCTGATCGTTAGGGAGAGCATGGTGTCGGTCAGGGCCAGCACCGCCGGTCTGTATTGTAGCAGGAGTACCTCCAGTTCGGGTTGCGCAGTGCCGAAACCTCGGATGTTATAGTTGATCACTAAGGCTTCATCCATCATGTTTTTGAAGGAGTCTGGATACGAGCCCCATCAGGTCGGTGATAGCATCCATCATCTGGTCCATACGCCCGATGACCCTATAAATTAGTTGTTGTCAACTAAAGGAGCGGCCTATGGTACCACCTCAGATAGTTCCTCGACGATGACCCGGGGCTGGCTGGTTGACTTCTTCGTAATGGTCGACGGCTGCTAATGCTGGTCCCATCCGGATGCCTCCGCGAAGGAGCGGCTGCCTCGTGCAGGTTTGGGCTGAGGATAGTTCTTTTCGTCCATTATCGGAGCAAGAGCCGGAGCTGGAACAGAGACCGGGGCGTTGTTGGTCTTAGCCCTCCTTTGTTTTATTAGCCCTTGGCGGTAGCTGCATTCCTTGGAGAAGGCGGCGTGTGGTCCTTTGCAGTAAGCGCATACTGGAGCGGCTGTGGTCCTCTTCGGGCATTGTTCAATGAAGTGTGGTCCTTCACAGGACCGTGCAGGCGCATGCGCCGGTACGGCCACAGTATTTCATGCTGTGGACGTATTGCTGGCACTGACGACACTGAACCGGGCCCCCGTCTTCCTTAAAGTTAGACACCCGGAAACGGACCATATTGACCCCTTTTAGCTTCTGGTTCGCCTCGATTTTCGTACGACCCGCCGGCGCCTTCACTTCGGGTGAGTCGTCCTACAAGTTTAAAGCCTGGTAGTCTGGCTGCGAGGTCTTCAGTCATTTCCTCGAGGCTGAAATCAATACAGTGATGTTTTACCCTTATAAAATTATTTGTAAGGAAATTGAATATCAAATTTAACGGGTATAAAGATAAAGTTTACTCATCAAATCGACACGCGGCCTCACATTTTGGCTATTTAATCTTTCCCACAGGAAAGCACGACGGTTTGACTCGCGCGCTTTCCTCACGCTCCAGGATTGAGGGAAAGCGCGTATGTGTGAATGCCACTAATCAATGATATATTTTTTTATAAGATACTATCTGATAAGATTTATTTTAAAAATATTTCATATATAAAGAAGAAAAAAAGGACAGGGAATCGATCTTCAAGAGTTGCACGATTCAAATCAAGATGAAAAGAAAAGAAAATAGATCGTGCTGACAGCAATATTTTTTATATTAAAGCCACTGCACAGTAGGGAAAACGTGGCAGTGCAAGACGTGGCAGAAAGTGCAAAAACTAAAATTTTCCTTTCAACGTGATGACTTAATTATCTGTTAGCTAAGGCTCTGCTAAACAAAATGATGTAATTCCTCAAGCTGATAACGGTTATGTCTTGTACTGATATTCGGTGAAAGTGGACAAAGTTCAGTGGGATCAATATCAGTGTCCGCATCAATTTGTTATTAACAGAGCTTTGTTTTTTCACATACAGTTTTAATACTTGTATATTTTTATGACATGGAATCTTCATTTTCAGGTATATAATTTTGAAATATAGTATTGTATTTGTCCTTATAATATAATAAAATAAGAGTATTGGTTTTAGTTTATCTGTAGCAAAGGGTTTACTAACCTTCCAAACCCGTTCAAGCATATTTTTTTCCCCCATCTTCTAGTACATTATCTAAATTTTATGGTTTCGTTGAAAAATCTTGCCCCAATCCGCCTCAACTTCGGAAAAAATATTTCTCCTTTGTTAGTGCATAGACGAAAAAATCATATTATTTCCTATCCTATACAACCATCATACACCTATCCTACAAGCTTCCACTAAAAAAATGGCATGCCCATAGCAATGAAGACAAACAAGTTGTTAAAGAAAGCAAGAGTCCAATCCAAGTCAGATTTAAGAAAAAATGTGGAAATAGTAACGATGGATTGGCTAGGCAATTTTTTTTCTCAGGCTGATATTTCATCAGAAATTACTTGAGTTGACGCTGAATATCAAGTGGGCACGAAATTAAAACCAATGCCTATCAAGAGTTTGCTCATAATACTGCAAAGTATTATGTAGAAAAGTACCTATATTACTCGATGTCACCGACCCTCCACAAGTTTCTCATACGTGGCATAGAAATAATATCTTCACCCATGTTGCCTATAGGGCAGTTAAGCGAGCAACAAGGATTTCAAAAAATATCGTGAACGTCACCCACGGAAGTGTAGTCGAGAAAAATCCAGCCAGGATACATTCATTAACTTTTTGTTGAGTTCAGACCCTGTTCTAACAAGCAAACGAAAACTACCCAAGAAAAACTTTTGGTCAATACCGACAGAGGCTTTAAACCTTCTTTCTGTTTTTTTTTTTTTTTTTTTTTTAAATAGGTCTGGCACAGAAGAAGAAGACAGTGAAGATGATGAGAAAATATTGTAGATAGAAAGTGTGTTACTTATTTTAATGAAAATTGTGAATTTTTTTTAATTTACTGTTTTCTAAGTTTTTCCGTATCATAAACAAATAAAATGAATGATTTAGGTTTTTCAATGTTTCAATGTATGAAATACAGCTATAAGAACCAATGTTGATGATTATTTAAGATGTAAGTAAGAATATTTAGTTTATGCCAACAATTAGGGCTACGTGTCTTACTGGGCGCTGTATTGGCCTGTTAATGATAGAAGTATTCCTCTCAACGAGAAGTTTTCAGAGAAACATTTAATTATATTTAGAAGTTTCAGGAGAAAATAATAAATTAAAAAATTCTAGGGCAAGAAGGGAGAGGGAAACGAAGTATTTAGGAAATATATTATATAAAAATCATTGAGTCCATGGAGGGGATGATTCAGGGAAGACCAAGATCAGTAATATTTCGACTAAAGTGATGAAAAAAAAAAATTGATTATAAATTGTATCATTGCAGAGCTAATTTGTAAATTTTGTTCTAGGCCAATTTGCAAAGGAAAATAACTTTTATTATTTTTTAAATCTGTTTGGATGATTGCATATCTAACGTTTTCCATCATTTCATACAAACATTGGTGGCAGTGATAAACGAGCGTGTTGGTCCCAGAACGGCTGGCTCAGAAGGTTATGGGTCCACTCCCCATGATTTTTGAGACTTTTACTCTAGCAAAGACTAGGCGATAAACTCTTATTAGCCAGGGATTGGACCTAAGGGCGCACTTGTCGGACTAATTTCCCCAACCTGTGCAATTTTTTTTATTGTTACAGATAAAAAAAACCTGAAATAGAAAAAAAAAGAAAGAAAAAATAGTCAATATAGAAATTATATAGAGAAATAATTTGTATAGAAATAATAGTAATAATATATAGAAATAATTTGTCAAGATTATAAACATACTTGGTGCTATCACTTCAGAATGCATTAGTTTTAGCTTAGTTAAGCCTGATTAAAAAAATATTAGTTATAACTACACTCGTAGTATTCAGGATTTATAGTTATAACGTAACTTTTGGTGTGAATAAATTTAAGATAAAACTATTCTCCTTTAGTTATAACCTCATTAGTTTGGAGTCTGAGGATGGGCACACTAAACTTTTAAAAAAGAGTGATTATACTGTGAAAAAATAGTTTTGAACAGGTGCAAGGAGCTGATGCATTTTGAATCAGAGAAAGATAGAAGATTTATAAGAAATATAAATCGTATAAATCTTTTATAGAATATAAGATATTGGAGAATATAGAATGTAAGATTTTCTAACAAAAAAGACTGCCACTTAGAGATGAAACATCTCCAAGACAACGCATGGAATTTGCGATATATAGCTCACCCAGGTTGTTAGAGCGGAGTTGTAGGAGATAGTGGACCACTAGACAGTATGTAAAAACATTAATTACGTGATGTATTAGGAACAAAGATGAGAACTGGATTTACTTTGTTTAGATATCTTTAATATTTTGTTTTCTGTCACTTTTATAACTGTATTTCATGTTATATAACATATTTGATATTAGAGATTTTATAGAGTTCCTGTGGTTGCGGAATAATCTTTACACAAATGTCCTACATCTTCTTGAAAATAATTTTGGGTAACCTGGATTTATTCAGCACTACAGCTCACACGAAGAAGAGAGAGCAGTTTCGGGAAAACCCGTATAGAGATGAAAATTATAACTTGTATATTATATAATGTATTGTCTGTATCTCAAGTCTATCCCGTCCGGGGTTGTGATAACTATGAAGTGTTAGCATTGTTTAAATGCTCCGATTTGGGATAGCACCATCACTTTACTGTAGTGTCTACTAAGTAGTGGCTTCGTTAAAATCACTTCACCTATTTGAAGAATAGATTTCTTAAAGTAGAGACAAAGGTGTAAATATGGTTACCCTCTCTTGTTTTTGATTTAAAGTTATTTTTAACTTGAAAAAATTCTAGATTTTTGTCTTTCATTTACAGCTATAACAAGTTTCTTCAATGTGAGAAGACAAATCAATTATTATCATCAATTATTTTATTTCAAAAACGATGATTTACAAAAAGCTTTCAAAATAGCACAAGAAAAATTAGTGAGTCAATGATTTCCAAAAGTCACCAAAAAAGTTTAAAACAATATAAAACAATTTGAAACGGTAGAGAGTTTATTTATTACAGGAAAAAAAATATTTACGAAAATCGCAATCATAACTGACTCTTCAGCCCCAGCACGATGTAAGTTCCTACATTCGGGAACATTTTACCTACGCCTCTCCCCGAGTGTCTTCAGAGAACTTTCCATAACATAAGATGCAATTTGTGATCTCTAACAAGAGATATGAAGTTCCCGGGGAAATGGGGATCCATATTTGCACCAAGAAAGAGTGCCCATAATTACAGCAACTCAACTTGAGAAATACGACCACTATCGCATGTAACCTAAAAGCGTGAGTGACTAAAGGTGTGCTTCAAAAAGTAGCTTAAGACCTCCGCTTTCGTGAAAACGATTTCACATGTCTCAAAAGTTTACAGTCCAGAATGAACACCAATTTACACAATAACTTAAGCTGCACCCACACTAGTTGAAAGCATGGTAAAAACTGCTCACTACTATCTTATATTAGCAAATGACTCCATAATCAGAAGAAAATCTTTTTACATTAATTTTATTCAATATTATTCTAGGAGAAACTTCGGTAGTTATTATTATGAGAACAATTCTTAAGATGTTTTTTAATTATTATGTTCATGCTTATCTACGTACAAGAGAGTTAACTAAGCATAAGCAGGTTATGTTCATATAAAGGAACTAAAAGAACTTGTAGAAAGCCCGTGAAAACAAAGAACTTTGAAAAAGATAATCTAAGTGACAAGGAAGGTTATTCAATGTGTTTAACTCTTCTCTTGCAAGGTCCGAGCAGACAAAAATTACATTTGAAATAGTTGATTAAAAATAAACGTTTCGGTGAGATAGCTTTCTGGTCCCACATAAAGAGAAGAATAACTAAGTAAATGAAAAGAGCAAGGCTGGCATAGCTTATAACGCAAACAACGACAACTTCAAAGTGTGTTTTCAAAGAGGTTAATTGACGGTGATAGGAATCAGAATAGTATTTTTTTGTTTTCGTGAATTACTGCTGATAAATTGATGTCTTAAACATTAAACAATGTATGATAATCTTATAAAAAATAAATATATTAAAACGATATATATATATATATATATATATATATATATATATATATATATATATATATATATATATTAAATTAAAAAACATATACTTAATATTAAATTTTGTTAAGAGTTAACCAAATTTCACTTTCTCCAATTTGGTTCATCACAGATCGCTGAGTAGCAATAGATAAACTTACATTAGTTCGACTGAGCCCTCAGCCATAAAGTTAAAACTTTTTGTAAATCAGCCATTAATCAGGGATAGACGGCCTCAAAATATGCTATTTATGCGCTAACTCGACGAGGCAGGTCTTGATCTCCGCCTATGAACAGGGCCTAATTGACTCAGAGCCCACCTGTTCAGGAAGTGTTGTATTGGTTCCAGTACATTCTGCGAGTGCGGGAATCACATTTCTTAATTCTAACTCTGATTAATAATCCTATAAAAATACAGATTCAAATGAAATTCAATATGTTAATTCAAACAGATTCAAACGGTCGACCCGCAGAGGTAAATGCTTAATTAATATCAAGGCGATGATCGAACAAGGCCAGTCTCTACATTTATTTGTGGAGACACTAGGAATAGGTTTTGGAACCATTAAATGTCATTTAAAACAAACTAGTGCCCCTTTCAATGATTGCTTGCCACAAAAACTTGACCCACTGCGTATCAAATGGTAGCTCAAAATTAAGAGCCGTTTCTCTACCGGATAGAGATCGAGGTCGAAAAGTGGATCATCTACTACAATTTTTTTGTTTTTTTGTTTATCGTAGCTTTTATTGTAATCTGAGATCGCAATAATTTTTTTTTTATTTATAATTTTATTTTTTAAAAATATTTATAATGTGTAATTAGCTTTCATTTCAATTATCATAATTTAATTTATTTTATAATTATCTATCATCAAATTCATGTCCTTAATTATGGATACGGAAGGTAAGCTGCCATTATATTGTTCATTATAATTCTTGAAGCGCAACGGCCCCCAGAATAAAATTTACTTTCATTATTAGTGCAACTAGGTATCTTTGTATCTATTCACCTCTAAGCCCCAGATATTTAATTAGAACGAAATAATGAAAATGTTGGAAATATGGCATGAGGTCATCAACAAAAACGGCGAATAAATTATTGAATAATATTCATTCCTTTTTGAAAAAAAAAAATTTTTTCAATCGACTCTTTTTTCAACAACGAAAGAACTTGTCGGTCCATTCAATGCATCATTCAATTCAGTCGCCGTCACGAAATTAGAAGGCTTCCTTTATTATTATGCTAACAATGATTTGAGAACACAACATTTTTGAATATGCATATCTATGCTAGTTGAAGCTATTGGTTAATTAATTAAGAGAAGTTGGTATGATATCATCCTTACAACTGCTAAGTATCGAATGTGAAAAAAAAAAACACATTTGTTTGTATTACTTTATCAATTGCTTTACGACTGATATACGTTTTAGCTAAAATCTGAATGCACCCTATAAAAGGCAGGAATAATCTTGTCAAAGTGTCGATTATACAAACTATTTGATACTGGCAAATAAATGTAGCAAATCGCTAAAGATCGAATCCAAAAACCGCGTATTTTCACATTCGATACTTTGCAGATGTAGGGACGATATGTATTATTAATTAGTTCGATAAAAAATAAATGCATTAAATATTGGTTATGTACCTACGGTTGCTCTGGAAAGGGAAATAAATGAAGCATAGGTATAGTAATGAAGTATGAGGTTTATAACGAACGTACCATTCAGCTCAACTTTGGATGATGGATTTCTGACAGAGTCTTCCGATTTTCTCGATGACGTATTGTGAGGCTACAACCTATGGATCCGAGAAAGGATTTAAGCTTTGACTTAGGGGAAAACTTACTTAAGGAGCTTAATAACTCCCTAATGCAGAAGCTAGGCGGAACCTTTAGATTCTTCTAAAAGGCCACGATGGCAGTAAAGTAGTAATCAATTAGACGATATAATGAGATATTAAAAAATCAAAAATAAGGCTACCTTAAAATGTATTGACAATTAGACGTATGTAAAAGAAGTATCCATCTAAAGAGAATAATGAGTTTCTGAAATAACAAACACATCGTCGAAATTCGTGAAATTTTTGCAATAAATAATTACTATACCTTTATTACTATATCAATATTAGGTATACTGGTGATAAAAGCTAATTTTTAGAAATAAAACAAAAACTGACTTCCAGAATAAAATGAGCGCTAACCTAAACAAACTGAAATCGAAAGAAACCTGATAATTGTAACGAAGTGCAAAGTTTGTTGCATATACAGGATTAAACTGCCCATCTTGGCTGGCACCGACTTCAAAAATAACTGATCATGAATTACTAATAGGTATATGAGGTATACGTATCGATAATTTCGTTGATTATCCTTAAATCCTCTTTGCTTAGAAGTAACTAAATTATTATTTTTCACTTTTTAATTCAAGTTAGTAGGTACATGTTTAATCTTAAAGTCGATTTTTGTTGTTTTTTTAATCTAAAAAATAACTTTATTTTTCAACTTTTAGTATATTTTGTTTTTTTTTGCTTTTTCGTTCAAGTTGTACGTGTAGGTTTAATCTTGAAGTCGGTTTTTGTTTGTTAAACAAAAATCTTTGTGGCTTGCACCGACTTCACAGATAACTCTTAAAAACGCTGAGTTGATTTTAATGCAATTTTTATGGGACCACTTCTGAAGTATTATTACTTTTACCTACTTTAATTGACGGTATAATCGCGCAACAAACATACAAAAAATAAATAAATAAATAATAAATTGTATGGCTAAATTGGTAATCTCCTCCTTTTTGAAGTCGGTTAAAAATAAAATATCAAAACTATACGGTATTTACGGCAGTATCATTTATATACATTTGTCCATAATGCGAGCTAGATACATATTCAGCTCAAATTTTGCATGATTGCGTTAAAAATATTTGGATCTTCTAAGAAAATTGAGTATCAGAAATCAGATTAATGTCATAATTTGCTAAGATTGCTAGATAAATATATATAAAGAGAGATCATGGAGAAAATTATGAAGAATAAGAAACAAGGTCCGCAGTCTTGTTATAAGTTTTTAATAACCTGCAATTATATATAATTTTAAATAAGGAAAAAGAGGATGGTTCTTAATTTATATACAATTGATTTAAAGTGAGTACTGTTTTACGGAACTTTCAGTTCTAAGAATCAGAGAAACAAATTAACTGAACCCTTATTTAACTTGAAGTATCAACAAACTTTATAATTACTTACAACACAAATCAAACCTATTCTTTTTCCGGGAAAAGCATTTCAGTCAATGGTAGCTGTTAACGAAAAACATCTCTCGAAAACGTCATCTATTATAAATGGGCTAATATTCCAGTTCTTGGCTCAACCATTACATTTTGCAGATGTTCAACAATAACCTCTTAACATTAGATCTGGGAATAAACCTATTGAATACTACTAACGATTAGTTTCTTTATCAAATCTTGATTTCATTTGCTTTTAATAATGTTATTATACTTCTTCAGAACCAATTAACAAGTAAACGAATTAAATTCTGACCTAGATACATCTTAGTCGTGAAGAGAAGCTGATAATTAAGTGCTTTACTGGTCCCGAACATCAACGAGTAGCAACCTGTATTTCCTTTTAAATTTAGGAGTACTTCATTTCGCATGTTAATTTCTCATTATATTATATTATATTAGGTCATAAATATCTCTGGAAATTATAATGTTGATCATAAAAATATTTTCAGTTTTCTCCTCTAACCTTCACATATTTCGGACAACGATTTTGGTGGACCAAACAGCTATTCTCGAGCTCCCGAGGTTATTCACTGGATCGAAGGTCCTTCTAAGCACCTTTTTCTCCCAAATCCTAAGTATCATTTTATTCTTTCGAGTCGCAACTCAACACTCACTCCCATATGCCACAACCAGTCTTATTACTGTTTTGTAGACAGTTATTTTGGCACTTCGAGACCTTAGTATTTTACTAAGAGCAAAATAATTTTTCCTGCCAGACAAAGGCTTTGATAGAAGACTCATATGGGACTCAGATGTCAAGATAAAAAATTAAACATTACAGCTAAGAATATAACTGCTGTACTTCTTACTTTAAATACGCTCAAAATTACCCCTAATACATAAACATAACATTGTTAGTTACTTGTTAAAGCCTATCAGGACATTAGCATCCCAAATTATGGAGGCTTATTAGAAGCTGGATGAGGGATCTCTTTGTGTTGCCTAATGATTGCACCATTGGGTGCTGACTTCCTCAAGACTGATCATTAGGGTGGAGCGAAAAAAAAGTTTGAGAAACTGAGAATCCCTTATACGGGAAAAGTTGCAATATCAGCTAAATAAAATTATATAAAAATTTCATCATGATATTAAGTTATCTTAAGGTTGCACAAATCGTTTTAAGTTTTTTTAAGTCGATATTTTTCAAACAAATTTTATTTAATCATTAGCAATCCTTCACTCTGAATTATTTAATTTATAATGAAAACCTTTTTCCTAGCTTTAGAAGAGATACAAACAGGGGCGGATCGGGAATTTTCGGCCCACCGGGAAATGCTCTTGACCGGCCCTCAGGGACCAACCCCCCCCCCTCCCACGACCAACCCCCCTTGTTAACACGATTATACAATAAAAAGTTTAGGAACTATTTTTTATAAAGTTGCTAAATTGCAAAAAAACAAGTAACTAAAATAAACGAAATAATATAGAAATACAATAAAAACTTTAGGAACTTTTTTTTTTATAAGTAACTAAATTGCACAAAACCATATGACTAGATAAAACAAAAATTAATTAAAATAAAAATACAATAAAAATTTTAAGAACTATTTTTTAAAAGTAACTAAATTGTGCAAAACCAAGTGACTAAAATAAAATAGAAATAGAATAAAAATTTTAGGAACTATATTTTATGAGGAACCTAAATTTCACAAAACCAAATACCAAAAATGAACAAAATAAAAATAAAAATACTATAAAGACTGTAGAACTATTTTTATAAGAAGCTAAATTGCACATAACCAACTAATTAAAATAAACGAATGTTTATCTGAACTAACTAAATCTGAAAGTGTCACACAAAAAAATATTTTTTGAAAGATGGCTGTGATTCACACAGCTTTTCAAGTATGACTTCATATGAAATGGCTGATGTTATTTCTCGTTCCATGGACATTAATAGAAAACTTTCCAGTTTGTCATCACTAATACTGTTTCTTAATGCAGTCTTGATACTTTTCAATTTTGAAAATGTGCGCTCACATGACACCTGGGTGACTGACAAAGTCAATATATATTGGTAGCATAAGTGTAGAGATGGGTATGCTTGGGACTAGAGATTGTATTTATTCAAGACTTTAAATACACAGATGACACAGTTACCACACTCTGCATCTTCCGATGAAGTCACTGATGCAAACCTCAGAATCAGAATCATCACACATCTCCTTCAATTCAGTTGGTGATTGATTGTAATTTGGAAATTGCACTTTCCTAATATTCTGCCACTTACTAATAAATTCGATTAACTCCTCCTTAATTTGTTCCGCAGTAATATCCTGTTTAAACAGCTTTAGAGCTTCTATTAGGGATGAAACGTCGAATTTGTCAATTGGTGCATCAGGAAAAAACTTTTGGATAAAATAATGGAAGCTATGATAAATGTTTTTGTGTTCGGAAAATTTAAGTTTCAAGGTATTGATAGTCCTGTCCATTATAGTATTGAAAATGTTCAATTCAAAATATTTTTCAGGAGACAAGTTGATTTCATCCTCGCTTTCATAAGAAAAGAGTTTCTTTTTCTTACGGAATCTTTTATTTTTAAAATTTTTTGATAATTCAATTTCTTTGTCAACTGAAATAAAAATATTGTGTTTGCCGGTCAATAAAATCATCGACAACTTTCTTCACATTTACAAAACTGCGTTGAATTTTTTCTAAATCTTCAACTGTTTTTTCAATCATTGTATACGCCTGTAAGAAATTACAATGTTTTGATTGTAAATAATTTGATGATGGGGTCGTATATCTAAAAATTAATTAAAATATATGAGCTGTGAAAATAAACTCATAGCTAGTCAGCGTTTCGGTGAGGCTTTGTGCCGTTGCTCTTGTTTCTGGTTTTAGAACCAAGTCTTCTAAAATGGTTAAAAAAGAAATTACAAGTGAACTATAATTATCCTTATCACTTCCATACTCCCCAAAAAATTTTTTTAATGCTTCAGATTTGGCCCACCACCTTGTTTCCCCGATTAATGACACACCTCGGTTTTTCGAGATATCCTTCCAAATGTTCATCCGTAAATGGGAATCTTTCAATAATTTAAAACAAGAATTCATCATATTAAAAAGAGAAGCTGCTTCTATGACTGCAGATGTCGATTCAATAATTACTATGTGCTATGTGGGCATAGCACTTCACATATTTCGGACAACATGAAACTTTCCTCCAATCCAAGAAAACTCAGATCAGGCAGTGATGTCGAAGCATATTTGTTTAAACTTCAAACGATTATATAATTTCAAGACTGTCATATTTCACTCTCAAATTTTTACACAGTTAATTTTACCCAATTTCACTACTACTCCTGGGTCAGGGTTTTATAGATTCTGTTTTTTTTTTGTTTTTTTGGCTTCCCCCTTACTGATCATGTCTGTTGTTTTTAATAAAATTAGGTGAACTTTAAAATTAATTATTTTACGTATAACTAAAGTTTACGGTAGTAAAGTTTTTTGTTTATATTAATTAACAAAAAACGTGATATATTGGGATGGGTTCTTTGAAACCGTTGCTGAAAGAGGCCTTTCAAGGGAAGAGGAGGCGAGATTGAGTAGGTTCCTCAATTAATTGAAGTGATGTGTTGAATGATGAAGCGCCTACCCGATGCCCTCACTGATAGATAGCTACCTAATTACTAGTTCCACAGCCAGCCCTCATGGTTCTTCTTCTATTGGTTCAATATTGTGTTCAACAAGGAGACTGAACTATTATCAATCAAGGCCAGATCTAAAGGCGAGTGATTATTAAGGAGTCTGATATGAAACTCTGCTCAAATGTACTATTAAATTCAATCTCTTATTCAGTAGACTTGAGGCTTACATGGAGTATTGGGCTTTAACGGTCAATTGTTATAACATTTGCAATTCCAAATATTTGGTCTGGAATCATTGTTCGCGATAAACCATCTCTTAACTGGTTTATATCAAATTAAGAATTATTTATAAGCTTGAGTTGGGTAAGCTTATTATTCAATATCGCCACTCGTTTCGTTTAGTGAAAACCAGATGTTCTACTCCACAGTGTTATATTCTATATCAATTTTATTTTCATTTGTCTTTTATGTTTATTTATCTGAATTATCCTCATCAAATGTTACAATTAACATTTTTAAAATATATGTCCAAGATAATCTCTTAAATTACGAGGGACTTCGGCCGTAATAGCACCAATATAATATAATAAAGATAAGTGAGCTTGGTTAAAAATAAATCAATTTGAAAATAGTTAAAATGAAACACGCAATGGAAAATATTTCACAAGTGAGACTTTCCAGAATCGAAAATCAACGTTGTTTATGGGAAACCGATAAAATGGTTCGAGTCCGATTCAGTTCAAGTACAGGCTGAGTACCGCTTTAAAACTTAATTTTGCAAGAAGGGGGAGTTTGGGGATAGTGGGGGAATCGAAAATTCCCGAGGGTCCCCTAAAGAACGAACTTGTTTGATCGTCCAGATATCGACCAATCCAAATAAAAGGAAGGAAGCATCCGCTGGAAAGGGAACCAATCACTATAGCCCAATTTATTAAGGGGTCGGGTTTATCACCTGGAGGGGGAATCGATACGGTGGTGGGGGAAATCCTGAGGAGTGAGTGGAGGTGGTGGGACAAAAAGGTGTCATCCATCAGCCTGGCTTTACATCGTCATTAACGGTCTGTAGGCGGCTTCGTGATCAATTAGGACCTGCCCTCAGGCTAACCAATCCTCTAAGTGGCCTGTCTTTCTCCGACCACTTTTTGACATCTCGAGAGCTCCATTTAACCTTAAGATCATAAAAGTTGTTTTATCACAATCATAAAAAATGAAAATACAATATATCGAGTTAAATAGGCTTAAGGCATTATTTCTAAATAAAGGATTGTTTCGTATACATTCTCAGCCTATTTATATACTATATCTCCACTGTTAATTAGTTAAAAAATCATAATTTATAACTTTTTTTATTATAATTTGTTTTACCCCTGTTCTTTGGTGCTCGGCAGCATGGAGTTTCACATATATCATACAATATATACTACGAGTAAATTTGAGGAAAGTTATTACAATCACTTATCAATAACATGTAAAGAACCACTCATTAATAAAACTTCGATAAAAGTTCTACATTTGAAAGTCGGAATATAGATTTTCGGGAATAAAGTGTTAGGCAAGATGGAAGACTATTGGATTCGAGTAGGTATAGAGTTTACTACATATGAAAGGATAGGTAACTGGTTTGGGACAAACTAGCAACACGTGGAACGTCTATATTAATAAGTTTGTTTGTGGCATAATAAGAAGCATTGAGGTTTCTACGAAGGATTTTGTATTTTAAGGATTGGATATGAAAAGAATCGGAAAGTTTATTGGAGCTCCAAAGCTCAACTTTGTATATCCAAATGGGACTAATTACTGTCATGTTAATAAGTATTTTGTAACTTTTTTGGGAGCGTTGAACGCTTCTCTAGTAAATGTTGGAGCAGTTGGAAACGATGAGCAGTTTCTTGTCTTTTAATTGAGTTATGTTTGTGGTATTTACATAAATTATTTATATACTATATGTAAGATAATGTGTGAATATAAATAGTCATTAAAAATGTTCAAATAATGTTTAGTCATAATTTAGAGCGGTTATTGGAAGAAGTTATATAAATGAGCGATTCGCAACAAACATAGTCACATGAGAAAAACAGGATCTATAACTTAATACACAATACTATCTTTCGGAAATTTTTAAATTGTTGAAAACAGAAAAACTCCGGCCCGGAGGACCAATTTTGTCAATCTGGGAGACAATAATCAAGTTGTATTGTCAAGTATTTTAAATTGAGCAGTATAAGTATATAATTTTTCAATTGAAAAACACTAAGTTATTTTTTCTTCCCAGAAGTACAGCCTTATTTTTAAAAAAAATATATAGCTCATGATTGATCGTTTCTTTTTACAAAGTATTAAAAATAAATGTGGCCAACCTTTAGAAATTATCTTTTCAACGAGCTAATTTATTAGTGGCAAGGGGTAGATGTTTCTAATTAATTTTCTCAGTCGTTTTCATAGCGGCATTATTTGAAAAAGGTTTAATTAGTAATACTTTTTTAATATACTCGTGAGTTTAGAAAACTGTCAGCGATAAGAAAATTAAAAGACAGAAAACATTTACTTTTTAAATATGCTGAAATTTCTTGTGAGTGATTCAGGATATTAAAAACCTATAGATCTATATTATTTAAATCAATAATACTGAAATCCTAATCGTTACCATTTTTTATTTTTATTTTTTTATTATTATTTTTTTATATAAGATGACCTCGGGACTTTATACTGTAGAATTTTTATTAAAGCGCCACCAATAGGTGATTGCTTTAGAAGTTATTTTCCCACACATTATAATAAAACGGGTTATACGCTGGGGGGGGGGGGGGGGGGGGAGGTGCCGTCGAACATACAATAAGCACACTAAAATGAATGGCTAAGTTTGATTTATTTCAGAAGGGGAGTAGAATCTTTTAAGTACTTAGGTGTAATAATAGGTAGTAGACTGACTTTTAATATGCATGCTCAATACATTCTTAAACAAAGAAGCAAAAATGTGGGATTGTTATGTAGATTAAGATTTGTAATGGAAGGGTGCCACGTCATCGGCTGTTTAAAACCATAGCCGCTTTTATTCGTCTTTCCAAAACATTTAAAGTTTTTGAATTCAGTCTTTCGCTTTTTATCCTGCATTATTTTCATATTAGTTTAATTTATAAATTTATTAGTTTTATTTATGCCCTAGAGTGCACCCATCTACTAGATGTGTTGTTGTGGTTATCAATAAAAGATGAAAGGAAAAGAATTTTTTATTTAATATTAATGAATACGGCTACATATGACATTTCTTCAACAGTAAAAAAATAAATTTTATCCCTGACTGGGAAAAAATAATAGACCGCGGATATTTCTATCTACAATCTACTGCTTTTCCCACTTTACATTTTGGAATTAAAAGGATCAAATTACTTCGATAAATAATTAAATTAAACTAAAAATTAATCATTACTCGAAATAAGCAAAGTTGAGAGAATGTAGGGGTTTCAAACGTGTTTTTTTTTTTTCATTTAAACCAATATAGCCCTTAAACGGTAGCTCCTAGCGACAAATGCCATATAACAAATAATATTTTCCATTAAATTTCTAAATAGAAAATTTTTGTCAAATGTTTTGATCCGAGCAACACCAACAGAGCTAAAGCCTGTCAAAATGTTATATTTTTGAGTGTAAAAAGGAATCACACCAAAAAAGTATAGGCACCCAGCCAAAAGACATAACCATGTCAAAATGCACATTTTAATAAAAAGAAACTATTTATTAAAATATTTATTTATTTTAACTTTTATAAATTTATATGGAGGATACAGCGCCTAGTGAAAAACTGACCATTATAGCTAAACGCGGAAGGTATAGATAGGGTTCAATTTCCACCTGGACAATACTAAATGACAGTATGGTGGTCCCACAAAATAAGTCTCGGTGATCATAGTTTGCTTCGGAATAGGGTGTTAACCTGCAGGATAACCCTCTTAGGG
Organism: Euschistus heros; assembly: GCA_003667255.2. NCBI lineage: Eukaryota > Metazoa > Arthropoda > Insecta > Hemiptera > Pentatomidae > Euschistus > Euschistus heros. The sequence goes on along the minus strand of RCWM02000251.1, from coordinate 740,866 downwards.
TCCTAGTTGGAGTACGTAAGGACGTTAGGTTTCAACCAACGAACAACTTTGTAAAAAAAAAAAAAAAAATGTATATATATATATAATAGGGCGTATAAAAAAAAAAAATAAAAAGAAAAATGCCGTTTATCAAATCCCAGAGTTCAAAAGTTTATCTTAATGCTATTTATTATTTACCAATACTTAATAATCCCTTTTTCTTAATGATTTCCCTTAGAGCATTCTCTAAGCTTGTTTACTAACACTGGACTTCTTCGAAAAAAGCCTCAGTTCAGTAATTTATTTTAAAGAAGAAACATGACAGTGTCCTACAAAAATCTCGTAATTTTAAGATATCACTGGAAAAAAAATTTCACAGCCGCTGAAGCAACTCGGGAAGTTATTAAATATGAAGGGGAAGGTGTCCTTGAAGAGCGCACTGCACGGCGTTGGTTAAAAAAATTTAGAAATGCAGATACGACGTTGGAAAGAGGAAGGACTCCGGGCGGCCATTATTTAATGGATATTTTTGAGGTTCTGAAGGAAGCTGGTGAGTCAAATTCGTCCACAATGCCAGGGAGTGTGGTGTGTCGAAAGATGCTGTTATTCGCCATCTTCTTTCCATGGGGAAGGTGAAAAAGACCTGTAAACTGGTCCCTCGCGAACTTACTCCTCAACAATCAGCAGGAAAGTTTACGGAACTTCATGGGTTTGAACTCCTGCCTCATCCACTATATAGTCCAGACCTCGCACCTTCGGATTACTACTTGTTTCGATCCATATTCCATTTTCTTCAAGGGTCAAATTTTGATAATTTTGCGGAAGTTGAAAATGCTGTCCAAGAGTTCTTTGACAGCCATCCCAAGGAATGGTATCAGCGTGGCATCGAGCAATTGGGTAGCAGATGAGTAATGACGGTTGATAACAATGAACTATGCTTTGAGTATTAATTGTATTTTATTTCAAAGAAATAATAATACAAATATTTGTTTAAGAAACGGTCATTTTTTTTTTATACACCCCATTATATAAAAGACAAGAATTTCGTTAAGTTTTGACTTATTTCTAGTTAAAAGTTCTAGATGAGACTAATATACTCGGATTAGGAAATAACTTATTATAAAATTAGCAACTAATTTGATGACATTGCCGGCTTATCATTTAGTTGATCCAAGCCTCGAGCTCATTACCAGGCTATCTTTGCCAGACAATCTCGTTGCAATCAAGTTTAACGATTTGTTTCTTAGAAGCACTTCACCAAGTCAGATCTATCTTATATTTAGTGGTCGTTACCTAGATCACGAACCTAAGTTTTAGTTTAGTGATTTTCAGTGGATATTATTAGCAGTAAAGATTTTCCTCTTTTTTTCTTGAGAGCTGTTAAGGAACCACTCAGATCAAATAACCCCATTTAGCTATAAAGTGTTTTTATAAAATAATAAATTATATCACTGTATGGATTATGGATTAACATGCAATATGGTTAAAAAAAACATCTATTCTTACGCGACTATTTCAATGGGTTGTTACCAATGTCTTTGAACATAAAAACAACGAATGGCATAACGTACACCCCCGCAAGCCAGCTAATATCTACAATGTTCCTATGCAAAAAATTGTCCGATTTCGGAATGGTTATTTTTCTTTACGTTGGAACTGGTTCTAGCTGCAAGTTGCTATGTACAGATATTCTTTAAAAAACCCTTCTTGTTATAGGTTAAAAACCGACAATAACCGCTATTTTGGGTGTTGTTTTTTTGCGATTTTAGGTATGAAGCCGACGGCTGCCGTGTTAGCAAAATTCGGATTCAGCATCCCAAAAAACACTACGATCTGTTAAGAAAAAAAGTTCAGCAATTTGTTTTACTAAAAACGGTCTTCTGGAATCTTTTTTTTTTCTTGCTTCCATTATCTTGATCCGTATTGTATTGAACCCGGCAGCAGTGGCTTTTCTTACTCAAAAATTGATGATCAGCTTTCATATAAGCTTTGGTTTTTTTTGGAAGACCTATCATAACAGGTTCAGTGTAGTCGGCACCTGTACTATAAGTAAATTATTATCTGGCCTAGAGTGTTTACTATATAACAGGATAAATAAAAATAAACAGAGTTTTACATTATAATATAACAGAGATAAAAAAAACAACAGAAAAACTAGAAACAGAATAAAAAAAGACCGGAAAAATCGTTAATATTAGAATAAATATTTTAAGAAACAGAAAAGTAGAACTTCAAGATTGTGTACATATCCTGTTATTGAAATAATCGAAAAATCAGTTCTACAAGCCAATACTACATTTATTTAGATTTTTCGGGGTTTATATTTTAACTTTTACCCTGCTGAGCTGTGAGGTGTGTATAAAGCAGCAAGAAATAAGTTAGTTTATTGGCGAGATAAGGTTTGTTGGGTACCAAGGGTTGTAACACAATATTAATAATTAAATATACATAAGTAATACATTTATATTTTAATAGATACATTTTGGAAGATAGAAAATAGTATACTTGTAATTCAGCAAGTATACAGTACCCTGTAATGGAAAACAATCAAGATATTTTACTAAAAGTTATTTACCACGCAAGAATGGTTTCAGGTTTTTGAAAACTATTAGAAAAATCAGGAGAAGTTCGAAAACTATTTGATATGGAACTGAAAAAAAAAATATTAAAAACACAACATAAATCCATATTTATATATCCATATTTAGCTAACGTTTCTACGTTTTACTTTTTAAATGGATCACTCCAAGAAGTAGCGTTGAAAGCAGTTTAAAACTTCTTGTAATTGATTGATCACGGTATCTTTTTTTTCACAATTACTCTGTCTCTCTCTTTTCAGTTATTTGCATATACTTGGACCTATCATGGATTGATTCACGAGGGTAATGTTCAGTTCCAATACTTTAAAATACTTACGCACATATTTAAGAGCAATATTTGTTCTAATTCCTAAAAATAGATGAAGTAATAGACAAATTCTGTAATCACTTGAGGTACAAAGCAATAATTTGGATTATTTTATTAGAATACTAGTTCTGAGGGGAAATATCTCTTAGATCTCCTCAGCACTGAAGATGAATGTTTAGCATTTGAAACTCGTATTTAAATAAAATAATCCCAATAGAAGTGGCAATTAATTCATCAATCCTGTAATATTATGTTTAATGAGGCTAGTTTCAAATGTTAAACATTTATCTTCAATTTTAAAACATATAATCATTCTAAACAAACAATTTGATTTAATGATTAAATTTGTTTTAATTTTAATTTATATTTTAATAAATATATTTTAATTCTTGTCATAAATTTTTACATTTATGTAATATAAATGCCAAATGTTTTCAATGTTAATGTATTTTGGAACTTACATAATGCATTTATTTATGTATGGACATATTTATTTTTATTGAATAATTACAAGCTGTCTCACTCAAGGGCAGTGAGTAATATGGATGACTAAGATTCTTATTAAGAAGTACTTATGTACTTTACAACATGTCAAAAAATGAAAAATATGGCAAACTTTATCTATATCTTAATTCGCAGATCAGGGAACAATCAGCATTATTATTTGCTTTTTATATGGTACCATAATTGAAAAATAAATTATGTGTTTTATTTTTAGAGATTTTAAATTTAGCTCTTGTTTCAATGTTTGTGGGATATATTTTCTTTTAAGAGTTACATACGAAGATAAAAGATCGCATTTCTCTTAATACAATTATTACAGATCTAAAGAACAGTAGATTATAAAAGTATAACGTAGTGACATAAAAAAAATATAAAGTATAATCAGATCAGATCAATGACACTTTCACATCATATATTATTGATATGTACATGTATATGTATATATATATATATATATATATATATATATATATATATATATATATATAGAGAGAGAGAGAGAGAGAGAGAGAGACAGAGAGAGAGAGAATGGATAACTGTGGAGGTGAAAAAATAAACGGTGGTTCAAAAACGCAAGAGAGGAACTTTTTTGAATTGAAGTTGGAGGAGAAATTTCAGAACGAAGCAGTGCGGTGGAAAAAATATTTCTCTAAGGAATCAGTTCTATTGAGAAAGGAATTATAACTCGTTAGGTTGAGATACGTAAAAGAGTATATACCTTGTATAGGAGAGGTGGATGGAGATACGCGAGTCATCTGAATAAAAAATATAGGAATGTTTTTTGAATATAAAAGACTGAAACTAAAAGCAAGTCGCTATTGACTACTTCATAATTTACTTGACAACGTTCAAGCATCTTAATAATTATAAATAACCAGTAATTCAACCTTAAATTTTTTTTATTATTACTTTTTTAAAGGGAAATTTCGTGCATGAAGACAAAGATGGTCGTGGAAGGACCCTTGATGAAGATGTTTTGAGAGCTTTTGCCGAAAAAAATTCCAGAACAACTGCTAGAGAACTTGCGGAGAATTTTCGAGTCAGCAAATCGACCGCCGCTAAGCACCTATAGGATTGGTTAAGAAAAAAAAAATTACGAAACCGAGGAAGCTTATGTCTAACGTATGACCTCACAAAAATTGTTTGAGATTCGTCTAAATCACGTTGCTCAATTGACCTCTCGCCAACGGACTACCATTTTTTTTTGGGAGATAACTTTTTAAGGGATTAATAAAACCATAATAAAAATTCGATAAAAAAGCGTTTTTTTTTTAATTTTTCTAATATCAAAGACAAACTTCTATTTATAGGACGAAGAAGAGTTATTAACTTGTATTGATGTGTATCAGCAGAAATGTTTTGAGAGTAATGGAAAGTATTTCGATTGATAAAAAATGTTTTAAACAATTCGTTTTATTCATTATATTTTAAAACTATAAAGGTGCATTAATTCCCGGTCTAACCAATTTTATTTATTTGAAATCATATTGCTTTTTACATCATTTATCTCGTGTTACGATTAATATGATACATGATTTTAGAAAAAAATAAGACTCAGTTTCTCCCTGACTGGGAAAAACAGAAGATCAATGATATGTCTATTTATGATCTACTGTTTCTGATAAGGAAACTCTCATTAAAGTTTCGATCCGAGCAACACCAACAGAATTAGAGATGCCAAAAAAGCCCCAAAACTAAGAATGCAGATAAATCGTGTTTTTATTCATTCAAACCTATACAACTCTTAAATCGTAGGTTCTAGCAGCAAAACGTCACATAGCAAAAATACTTTCCAATAAATTTCTAATAGGACACTGTTGTCAAATTTTCGATCCGAGCAACGCCTTAGAGCGTGAACGTTTCAAAATGTTACATTTTTTAGGGTGAAAAAAACGTTACAAAATTCTTTGTTGCCAGGTCTAAAAAGCTATAGACATCTAGTCAAAAGATGTATGCCTAAATATTTAATGTAGCAAACTTTTTATTTAATTCAATCGTAATAAAATGAAAGCTCACGTATAAAATAAGCGATAATGTAAAATGCATGGAAGGAGAAATACTTCACCCTCTCACCCCGAGAAGCGAGAGAAGCATTTTTATTTGCTAGAAGGAATCCGATTAAGGTGGTAGAAAGAAGGAGTGGAATGAGGTGTGAGATTAGGTTATACTGAGCTAATGGGAACTGCGTGATGTAATTCGATTGATCGATCTTCAGATATCGAGTTCCAATGGTACTCGCCACTGATTTTGCAGAAAATTCAACTAGCCTAAGACTTTTTATGAATAAGTGCTTTCACAATCCTAAAATGCAAAGTTATTCATATTTTTATTTCAAATTTCAACTCTTTTAAGTAATTATAATGTTAATGTATCAAGGGTAGAATAATTTGATTGTACTTCCCAATCATAAAGACAAATGTTTATATGATATTATACTGTATGAAAATTATAAATTTATACACGTGTATAAATATCTAGTGCTGTTTACCTATTTAGTCTAGGATGAATTTTGACTTTCCTATCAATGATTATTTAACCATGATTTTTTCTCTTTCTTTCCTGTCAGTGGTATCCAATGCCTTGAAATTCTCTTTAATGTTTGTCAGCGTAGTCGGCCACCTCTATTATTACCATACGATGGTTCGCATCATATTAAATGTTTGCTTTTATTTTATAATTAGAAATTCCAAATGGGATATGTGGACTACATTGTCTGTTACGTGTATGGATTATGATAAGTCATTGTTAATCTTCTATGTTTTGATAATATTTGCTATTACTCCAGTATTTTAGTAAGTCATCAAATATTACCATGAAATCCCGCAATTACGGTTTAATATTTTTTATGACTTTATAGGTGGACATTCGTATAGAACGGACCATTCGCTGGTGGTTTGGCGAAATTTTTATCAAAAAAATGAATTTGTTTCTGTGTGTTGGTGTGGTGTATGGCAGGAAAAATTATTTTTTTTTTCATCTAGAGATGTAGCAATCGCATCTACCTCATCAAAATTGTAATTCATCAAAACCAACCTAAATATCTTCATTGGCTATCGGGAAGGGATCTACTCTAAGACGAGAACGCCAGACCTCGTTTCACGACTGACAGTGAAGGAACTAAATGAGCTGGGTTACGAAGTCCTTCCGAGCCCACCTTATTTGCCCGACTTATCTCCAACAAGATTTTTATATGCACGGAAATATAGTCAACTTCCTGAAAGGGAAAAGTTTGAATAATTATTCTCTGGCCAAAAACGCATTTTCTGACTTATTTTGATCACAAAATACTGATTTTTTAAATTTTAGGATTGAAAAGTTGATAACACGTCGGAAAATCGTATAGATATCGAGGACAAATATTTATGAATGAAAATGTTTCGATTTCACAGTCGTTTCACCAAATAACCATTCTAGTAAAAACTGGCATTTCATATGAAACGACCCAATACAAATCATCAAAATAATCTAAATATCTAAATTAAAACAAAATTACACCATGTGTAATTTCTAAAATGAATATGACTTTTGGCTGGGTTTTCTTGTGTAACGTAAAGCTTATCCTGATCATAAATTTATTGAAGAATATTTTTTGATATATAAAATTTGTCGGTAGAACCTACCTCTTAGGATATATATTGGTTTAAATGAATAAAGTCATGTTTCACAAACATTTTTTAAGTGCTGAGTATTTTTTGAAACGCTCTAGCTCTTTTGGTGCTGTTCTATAGCAGTGGAAGCTTGGTATGTCCAAATTTTACTGTTGTTAAATGAAAACAAGATATATATTTAAACAAAGCGTTGAAATATAAAATTACAATAAGAAATAGAGATCATTACTAAATTTTATACCAAAACACAACAAACTTATCCTAGAATTAGTAGCTTATTAAGTATTTCACAAATATTCTATATGTTAATTAAAACCCTATAGTTTGAGTTTAAAACCTATACTTATATAGCAAGCTGTAGATTATAGATAAACATGTCCACGATCAATCGGTTTTGCCAGTCAGGGAGAAATTGAGATTTAATTTTTTCCAAATCATATCTCAAAGCAATCGTAACACGAGATAAATGATATTGTAAAAAGCAGTAGGTATGGTTTCAAGCAAATAAATGAATGTAACTATATCATTTTAAAATATAACAAATAAAATTAATGATATATTATATATCTATGATATATTGTTCTATATTGTTTTTATTATACATGTCAACTTTTGTGACTAAGATAGTTTTTTTTCTTTCTTGAATTCAAGTAGTTGAGTATGGAAGTGTTTGCCCTAAATGGTAGATTGATGACTCCTTGACTTCATTTTTTCGGTTGCTATAATATGATACTAACCAAAAATGTTTCATTCAAAAATACTAGCTAATTTTTGCATAGCATAGGCTACACTTTATTGTCTAATAGATTTGCATTAATCACCATATACAATTACAGTTGAGATCCTAAGGCTAAGGGCTAAATGTAAGCCAAATTAGTAATTAACTGGACCAAGTTAGACAAAGGCAGGATAGGGCTTTATCTCCTAGTTCAGCTCACTAATCAGTTTGTCTATGAAGAGGGAGCAAGTCCCCATCAGGCTTGTCATTTCGGTACATGGACCTTACACACAGCAATTGCATCCGTATTAGACCACTTACACATAAATTAGGTAATTTGTTCAATAGGGTAGTTAGTAGATAAAGACATAGAATTAACTGTCAAAATTATACCTCTAGGGTGAAAGCTACTGCTCATCGAAGCGAGTAAAACTTTATTAATATACAAAAAATGACAACGAATAAGAATAATGGCTATACAAAAAAATATATATTCTATATATAGGGATATTCTCTGCTGATTAAATGGCAGTGTTTAGTTGATTATCATCAAACGATCTCTAATCATTAATTTTATCATTCATATAATATGTCAGACGAAGAGTGTAATATTTCATTAAATGATAAATCCTTGGCATTGAAACTTATATGTATGTATAAATTCTTTTTCAGCTTTACCCAGTTTGTAAGACCTCTCTATAAAAATGAAAATACGCTTTTTCAATACAAACATGAAACCAAATTCCACTACTATATGGTAGTGAAATGTGGAAAGAATGGAAAACAACACTCGTTCATTAGGGACCTTCGTCAATAGATGCTAGATACTGGGAATTCGGTGGCCAGAACGCATATCAAATGAAGAACATGGAAAACAACCAATCAGCTTTCGGTCCGTTGAGAAAAAAAGGAGTGGGAATGGAAGTGGGTAGGGATTACGCTGAGGAAGCCATATGGTTCTAAAAAAAAGCTACCCTACCCTACAAGGGAACCCTCGGGCAGAAACGCAGACCCAGAGAGATAAGGCGAAGGTCTGCACAGAAGGAATTTTTTGCGGCTTTTACATCACCGATTAAATTTTTCAAGCTTTTATATATTAAAAATGGTGATACTTTTTGGAAATCCAATGGATTTCCATCATTATCACAACCGGTTCTTTTTATAATTAAAAATCTTTTATAATTATTTTGTTTATTTTCATTATTCAACGGGAAAGGTTCCTTAAATTTAGCTTTTTTCCGCTTAGCGGGCGGGGATTCAGCCATGGTTTTTACTTACTTTTATAGTAAGTAAAAAAAACGAAACAAAACAAGTATTAAAAATAGAGAATGAAAAAAAAAAAGGAAGCCTCCTAAAAAAGAAAAAAAAAAATTGAATATATTAAATAAAAGGAAAATGCTACTTATCGCTAGTTGTAGATACTTAATCCCCAGGAGCTCACTAAATATACGTCCTCACAGCACCAAGTATCAACACTAACTCATCTGCATATGATAGTTTGAAGTTTAATACTCACTAATCTCAACAGATTTCTACATTAAAACAAAATGATTCTCCTTTATGCAAAAATCATTCATATAAATATATTTCTGAATATGGCAGACAGGACATTTTGTTAATAACTTTGATAAGATTGGCTTACCTAAAGAACTGACCCCGAAAATTCCTAAATGTATATATTTATTATTTGTTCCGTTACCTCCTATTGGAGCAAATGGCAACCACGAGTGATTGCTATTCGCTCCAACTCTCAGTAACCCGCCTAATTTCTTACTATGCTTTGCCAACCCAGCCTAATTCCTTCTCTGCAGACCTTCGCCTTGTCTCTCTGGGTCTGCGTTTCCTTCTTTTTGCCCGAATGTTCCACTTGTAGGGTAGCTTTTTCTTTAGAACCATACGGCTTCCTCAGCGTAATCCCTACCCACTTCCATTCCCACTGCTTTTTTTCTCAACGGACCGAAAGCTGATTGGTTGTTTTCCATAGTTCTTCATTTGATATGCGTTCTGGCCACCGAATTCCCAGTATCTAGCATCTATTGACGAAGGTCCCTAATGAACGAGTGTTGTTTTCCATTCTTTCCACATTTCACTACCATATAGTAGTGGAATTTGGTTTCATGTTTGTATTGAAAAAGCGTATTTTCATTTTTATAGAGAGGTATTACAAACTGGGTAAAGCTGAAAAAGAATTTATACATACATATAAGTTTCAATGCCAAGGATTTATCATTTAATGAAATATTACACTCTTCGTCTGACATATTATATGAATGATAAAATTAATGAATAGTTCTGTTAATGAATAGTTGATCGTTTGATGATAATCAACTAAACACTGCCATTTAATCAGCAGAGAATATCCCATTAGAGGGAAATACTCAAACGAGCAACCGATCCTCGAAATAGAAGGAATATCATATATAACCCTCCAGTAATAGCCGAAAGATTTGCTGAATACTACGCAGAAACATCATCTTCAACCCATTATAATCTGCAGTTCCGACAAAAAATCAGCAAACAACAACTAATCCATTTTGAAATCAATTCAAATAACAACAATCAAGCATATAACTTACCAATAACCGAATGGGAACTTAACACGGCGATATCTTCCCTAAAAATGTCCGCTGTTGGTCCAGACAGCATCCATAATTCCATGATCAAAAATATCCCAGCAGACCAAAAAAAAAACACCTCCTAAAATTTTACAACAAAATATGGTTGGAAGGTGAACTCCCAGAAAAATAACAAGAGTCCATAGTCATACCAATCCTAAAACCAAGAAAAAACAAATTGAAAGAGGAAAATTACCGCCCTGTATCTCTAACGAGCTGCTTGTGCAAGTTAATAGAAAAAATCATTAACAAGCGCCTTTTATGGTATCTTGAGAAGAACAGGCTACTGACTGACTTTCAATGTGGACAAAGGAAAGGAAGATCGACTGTTGACCATCTCGTATCACTTGAAGCCGAGATACTGAACACCTTCATTTATAAACGTGAATGCCTAGGCATTTTCTTTGACATTGAAAAAGCCTTTGATACAGTCTGGCGACCAACCATACTAAAACAATTATATGACTGGGGGTTCAGAGGAGCCCTACCATGTTTCATCAAAAATTTTCTTAGTAAAAGATCTATACAAGTGCGAATCGCAGATTATCTTTCCAAAAAAACACTTGTAGAGAATGGAATTCCACAAGGAAGTGTCCTAAGCGGAACACTGTTTCTAATTGCCATTAACTCAATACAAAACGCACTCACTCATCGATCCCTCAAACCAAGCCTTTTTGTAGATGACCTTGCCATCCTCATTCAATATACAGACACAAACAGAACAAAAGCCACCATACAGTCAATCTTAAACAAACTACAAACCTGGTCACAAAATACCGGTTTCAATTTCTCAATAGAAAAGACTAAGTGTGTTCTCTTTTCCCGGAAAAAACAACCAAGCACTCCCCCGAAAATTACATTATACAATAGAGGGTTAAGCTTCCGTGACCACTGCACCTTCTTAGGATTAATAGTTGACTCAAGACTCACATGGAAACACCACATCAGGAACCTAAAAGATAGCTGCCTACAACGTTTAAATGTTATGAAAGTGTTGGCAGGCACTAGCTTGGGAGCGGACAGATCGAGGCTACTCCAAATATACCAATGCTTAATATGATCAAAATTAGATTATGCTAGCCATATATATGCCTCAGCCAGATTCAGTCTACTATCACAGCTTGACTCAGTGCACCATAGTGGAATAAGGATAGCAACGGGAGCCTTCAGGACAAGCTAAATTCTTAGCTTGTGCGCTGAATCTAATATGCCCCCACTCACCTTCCGGAGAAATCAACTAGCAATGAACTACATAGTAGCCATAGCAACACAACCAACAAACCCAGCATTTCAACACATATTTAGACCAAAATATCAACAAATTTACAGCAATAACCCAACAAAACCAGCCCCTCTAACAATAAGATACAGAACCTATAGAAGAAATAGAACAAAAAAGTATACAAAGCCAAGATACAGTCACCCCACCATGGACATACGCAGTTCCCTGTATTAACATAGCACTACACAAAATTCAGAAAGAAAACCACACCACCGTATGAAATAAACTATAAATTTCAAGAAATATTAAATAAAAATAAGAATGCATCATTCATCTACACAGACGGCTCCAAAATGAATGATAATATAGGGTCGGCTGTTGTCACACCTGAAGAAGCATTCAAATATAAACTACCACCTCATTGCAGTATATTCACAGCAGAACTCGCCGCCATAAAATATGCCCTCCACAATATAATGACAAAACAGGGAGACAAACACATAATATGCAGTGATTCACTCTCTGCACTGCAAAGTCTACTAGAGTTATACAGCGATCACCCATTAGTAATAAAAATCCATGAATACTTAGCTATGCTAAAATCACTACAAAAAGATGTTAAATTCATCTGGACACCATCGCATGTTGGCATCAAATACAATGAAGCAGCTGATAAACTTGCAAAGGAAGCCGCACTAAGTAATCAAGACATTGTTCCCATTTGCATTAAAACTGATATTAAAAAATTGCTACACATGGATACCAAAGCTGCATGGCAAAGTATGTGGGGCAATGTTAACAATAACAAACTAAAAGAAATAAAACCAAATACAAACATCTGGAAGACCTCATTAAGATCAACTCGAAGAGAAGAAACGGCTCTTACAAGAGTAAGGATTGGCCATTCACGGCTGACTCATATCCATCTAATTACAAAAGACCCAGAACCTATTTGCAATAGATGCCAAACACCCATCACAATAAAACACATTATAGAAGAATGCTCGGAATATGATAAGCTTATGTTGAAATACAACCTCAAAAGATCTCTCAAAGAAACGCTAAATGACTGCGAAGATACAATAAGTAGACTACTCAAGTTCCTGAAGGAATCCAATCTACTGAAAACATTATAACAATATCTCTACAACATAACCAAAGAAAATTTTGACTTCAGATCACCAAATTCGAATGTATTAGTTGTAATTAATGTAAATAATTTAAGTCTGTATTTTACTTTATCTATGTATGTATGTAGCTATCTCGATGTATATATTTATAACTAATTAGGAGGAAATATTCATTTTACTATAAATATATAAATAGACATAATATAGAAAGAAAAAAAAAAAAAAATAAAAGAAGGAAAAAAAAAAAAAAAAAAAAAAAAAAAAAAAAAAAAAAAAAAAAAAAAAGAGAGAGAGATAGAGAAATAAATGTAAAAAAAAAAAATGAAATAATAAAATTAAAAAAAGAAAAAAAAATGAGCTAAATAATTGTTAAGTACAAATCTATAGATCATTGCATCCAAGATATACCACCATAAATAGACAAATACTACAGGAACAAATACAGTGAACAAAACCTATCTGAATAACAAACAATAACGAAATGGCGTAAAAAACCTTGGAGTTAAACGCCTTAACACAAACCCTAACCCTAACCCTCATATGCAGTTATTCAATATTTGTTTTCCCTTTAATTACTAAAATCCATACCTGTCACTTATCCTGTGATAACAAGCAGATGATATGGCATGTAAGACAACTGGCATGTGAGGCTTGAGAGAGGTCAGCACCCAGCGGAACTTACCTACTCCCAACATGCTATTTAATTAATTTTACGGAGTAGATCTCTCAACCACCTTTTAGCCTTCTCTGGCATGTTACTCAAAACAATAGTTTGCATTGTGTTGTTGAAATGTACGTAGAGTTTGCCGTGAAATATTTTGTATGAAGTATGTGTGTGATGTGATCTTGTACTATGGTTAAGTTTGTATATAATGTTGTGTAATTGACGTGCCAGGTTGATTGTTTAATAAGTCATAATGTTTTTGACCGGAACGTATGTATTTTTTGGATGCGCGTTTTTTTTTTTTTTTGCTATTCAGTAAATTTGTGAGGCCTACGTCCATAGTGGTTTTAATAAGTAAGAGTATTTCGTATTTGCTCTTGTTTTATTCCTCATATAAGCTTTGGCGTTGCTGTTTCACATTTGGGCCTCATGTCATCATTCTGTCAAAAAATAGTCATTAGTTCAGTTAAATATTGAACAGCGTTAGTCTGTTTACTTGGGACATGAATAATTTTGACTGGGGGAGGGGAAAGGTATCATGTCGAAGTTTAAAAGTAATGTAATTAGGATTGATCCTTCCATATCATCATCCGTAAAAATACCTCAAATATCATACCTCAAGTAAAAGTAATGTGTAGTTGTTTGTCGTTGTTGGATTTAATTTTCCATTTCTTGAACCAGTCTTTTAATTGTTGTAAGTAGTGTTGGAGAGCTAGCCTGATTGATGTCTGTATGTCTAATCTGAATTGTAGTTTCGTCTGCGCATGTTGCTGTTATTGTGTTAGGGTAAGAGGGTATCTCGTGTGTGTAAATAATGTATAGCAAAATTGCCAAATTCTATCTCTGAGATACCCTAGCCCTTATTGGTCCTATAAAAGATGTATCTGAGCCTAGTCGAATAGAGTGAAATCTGTCAGGAAGGAAAGAGAGAAGATAAGATACTAAATGGAAGGAAGGAAAGATTTGAACAGTTTAATTTTAATTAAAATTTACTTTCGTACATTGGCAAGGTACTGCGAAAACAGTAAAAATGTGAAATGAAGGAAGAATACCCAGGAGTATCTGTTCCTAGTATAGCTGCATGTCAAGGATATCCAACCATTTTTCACCCTTCAAATGGAATGTACTCTTCAAACACCACATCAATGCAATTTTAACGAGGTTAAAAATTATTGCCATGCGTGCAAATATCGTTGAAGAAATAATGCTAAATTTTATTATTCGTTAAAATAGCCTATTCTTTGTTTATGAAAGCGGGCGAAGCTGCAACAGGCTATGCTAGTAATGTATACAATTGTAAAGCTTTAGTTTTTTTTTTTTTTTTGTTTTGTATATTTTTCTTTTTTGGATAAGGCTCCCTCTTATTTTTTTCTGTTTCTTTCTTCATCTTTTCTCAAAAGAATAAGCACCCTACATCTTTTTTTCAATTATAAACAGTGTTTCAAACTTTTCAATATTAAAAAAAGATTAATTAAATGAACTTTTTGATTGGTTTGAAAAGTTTCAAATTATAAACCAGCTAGTAAGTTAGTAAGTTTTTGATCAAAGGATTTATATGGTACCTTTGTAAAGGGATTAATTTTACTTAAAACATTAAAGGGCGTTTGTGATAGAATCGATGCAGCCACCTCAGAGGCCTGGAGGCTTCTCTATTGTTTGATAAACTGTTGGCCAGAAAGGAGGGGGAATGTTCCTTATAAAGGCATTATGAGGCAACAATAGTCTACACAATAGTCGCCTTCCTAGCTTTATAGTATCTTAAATTGATTCTGGATCTAATTTCGAGTGTTTGGACGTCTGAGACTTTTGGACGTCTCACAGTGTTTCAAGAGAGGAAAAAATAGCAATTTTGAAGTTGCAACATATTTTATCTTTTACATTGTTATTCATAACTTAGGTAACATACTACATAAGAATTACCTGAAAAAAAATCGCTTATTAACAAAAATACGCCGTGAACGTTGAAAAATCAGGTTTTTGCTTTTATTCGCACTTACTACTTAAACCTCAGTTTTAATCCTTATGATCAATAAAGGAAACATAATTGATTGTGATTGGTTCTTCACACCTATAGGAAACATATTATACCGAAAATATAATAAAATTGATTCTTGGAAATTAAAAATTATCTGAAATAATTTTATTTTATTTTATTTTTTTAAAACTTTTTATTGATATTTACAACTGCACACAATATGCAACAAGTAAATTGGATCATGATGATAACAATGACATGTAAATTACTTGTGAAGAATAACTCACTGGTATCACTTCAATAACAATTTCATATTAAAAGGTCCCTTGGCCATCTTCTGAAATAAATGTAAAATGAATTACAAAATATAAATCGGTGGGTTTCGGTGGGCATCGTGAGATAATTACAATTGAAGACGAATTATATTATAATAACATTACATTTTTAATAGTTGTAGAAATAACAAGAGATAGTTAATAAGAAAAGGTTGAATAAGTAACATACTGATTGTGAGTATAACATAAAAGTTTATGTTAGGTTTAAAAGTGATAAAGAATAATAAAGGAATATTCTGTGGTTGCATTTTTTAAAAAGCTGGACGGTAGTGAGGAGTGATGGTGGAATTTAAAGTACAAGGAAATTGGAAAAACATCGCTGGAAGGTATTCTACGAAGCAAGCAGGCTTTGGACTGGAATACCTTTAATTAAATAAATAAATTAAAAACAATAATAATAGTTTATTTTTCTATATATTTGGTATACCAATATAGCTGTGGCTTAAAGTTTTTTTTTTTTAGTCAGAGGGGTTGAAAAATAATTTATTAAATTTTTTCCCCTTCGGATCATTGTCTTGGGTCGCGTGTCATATTCAGAATTCGTCATATTCCTGTCATTTCGTGGTAGTTGCAAGGAGTTCATTAGAGTTCTTACGAAACCGTCCTATCAATACGTACCCCTGACACTGTTATTTGATTTACAGGTATTGGGCTATCACAAATTCTATTGTGTTTGCATCTCTTATAAAACTGAGGAATAAGTTTTGAATATAAAATAAATAATGAGTGAAGCATTGCTATTGATGTTTTTTGAAAAATGTCGGGTACAAAAAACTTGAAACATTTTATGCGACCTTATAACGGATATAATATCCGAATGAAATTTTTACACATTTTTTTTAAACTGGTTTCGCCACTTTACCAGAATCGTACTCTCAAATTTTTTTCGGCTCCACCCTGATATACGTATTTCAGAAAGTGTGCATTCACGGTATACGTCAAATTGTTGAAGAATAGCGAAAGCTTGATTAAAGAAATGGAACTTGACACATTGTAATTCTTTGAAGATTTTCGCTATCCCAGAAATATAAAACTTAAAAGTAAGATTTGTAAAATAATTTAGAATACAATAAATCAAAAAATAAATCATTCTAACTATAGACGTGAATATCAATAAGTGGAGCAAGAAGAATATAAAAAAAAGTACTACGCATATACGTATTCGGCAGTAGAGCCAAAAGAGATCGAAGAAATTTAGGAGGCATTTAAAGGGATGAAAAACAAAAAAGCACCGGGACCAGGAATTGTACCCATCAAATTGGTTAAATCAGTGTATATGAGACATGAGGTTCCCGAAAGATTGGATGAAAGCGAACATTTTATCACAAGAAAGGAAGAAAAAAAGATCTAACTAATTATCGAGGCACAGCTGTTACAATTAGGCCAAGCCGTTAATACAGATAAATTCGTGTCTTGAAAAATGGATCGGAGGACGAAATAAAAGGGAAGTGAGAGAAAAACTTTATTAAGCTGTGCTGCCAATTTCAAATGGGTTGCTGAATACACAGCATACTTTATCAATTAAGTTAAACGTCTGATAACAAAAAAACAAAACACAATAGTCATTTTTTTAAAATACAAAAATCTACTCGTTAAATGAAAAAGGGAACTAAGAGCCTTTACTTTGTTGCAAAACTGAGTGTGAAGTAGTATATTCCCGGAGTTCCTGATCACTCAATGCTACAACACATTCCTAATAATATTATTAGAGAAAGCATAATATTTGTAAAAGAATATTTGTATGACAGAGAGACCAGGAGGATTCAATGGTTTGGTCATTTGGTGAGGATGATAGACAATAGATGGCTAAGAAAACTTTTCCTTTATAAGCCAGAATACAGAAGGAAGAGGAGAGGCCGAATAAGAGATGGACTGAGAATTAAAGTAAAGGAGTGGCAGCAAGAGGTCTGCGAGAAGAAGAAGAGGAATGCTAGATAAGAATAATTGTTGGGGTACTGAATTTTTTTTTTTTTAATTATTTAATCCAAATAAATAAATAAAATATTTGTTGGTACATTGTCTGAATTGTAATAAACTTACTTAATTTTGAAGATAATAAATTATAAAAATTGTCATTTTATGTATTAGACAGTTATGAAGTAAGATAAATCAAGACATAAAAAAAAACATACATTTTTTAAATAATTAAAGGTTTCAATTGATTTGGTTTTCGTTATTAGCTCATAAGAATTCTGCCATCACACCGACACATCACTAATTAGCACTATACAAATATAGTTTATATATTTAAAATATAAAAGGTGCTTTTCTTTTTTTTTTATAACAAAAAAAAAATAACACAACAACCATTATCGTGCTGTTTAATATGAATAAGGAAAATCTTTATTTCAAGTTTAAAAACTCAATTTGTGTTTGGCATTATTTAACTTTATTCTGATAATAATTTTAAATTCCCTTGTTTTTTAAAACGCATTTATTTTTCAGAGAAATATTAAAACTGATTTATTTTGGCTCAGAGTTACTGTGAACTGTAATGTGAACATACCAAGGTTTTAATTATAAGAAATAACAAACGCTTATTTTGCTTTATTGTTGACTGAACTATAAATTAACATATATTTTCTGATTGAAAGCTCATATTTTCATAATATACATTGTTTAGTATATTTATTCTTATGATATATTTCCCTTTAAACTATGTGTTTCGGAAGAAATTTTTCTCATCTTCAGGTTACACTAAAATAGTACATTTAATATAAAAACATTTTACAACTCATAGCTTAAACAAATTCCAATTAACAATTGAATTTTTTTAATTTTACCTATTTTGGTATCTACATTTTTTTACCATGATCGGCACACACACTGTTTGGACATTTGTACTTCTTGTTTGGACATTTCTAAGTATTTAAATTATTTTTTTATTAAAATTAATTTCATTAATTTTTTCTATCTAACGTTATTAATAATGATTATTTATCTTATTTTATTATTTTTTTAATTAATACATTTTATGCAATTTTACTTTTTTTAATATTTTTACTTACTCATACTTTTATTTACAATATTTTTAAAATCTGATTTTTATAAATCTTATAAAGATCTCATGGATAAGTTACTATCATAGCTATTATTTTTATGAGAAAAAAAATCCATACCGGAATTTCCACTATCCACCCTTGATGCCGGTACCATTAAGAACCTGAGATGCTGAGACTCTACGATGAAACGTGACGCCAAGACGCAGAGGGAACGCTAGACTAAACTGGTCCCCGGATATGGTCAGTTATCTTACCATATCACCGCTACTAAATAATAGACAGGAATTAGATTATATTCAGTGATCGTCCTCAGTCATATCACATCCTCTTTTGCCAGGACAATTTTTATTTTTTATATAATTTTTTTTTTATCGTAAGCAAGAATAAAACCGGTTGCATAAACTTACCCACTTTCAAAATGATTTATCATTTAAGGTGAATACATGCAATTTTCCTTCCTTCTTTATTGGTTTTGGCTCTTCTAACGGCCTCCAGTAGGTTGACTGATCTTTGGTTTCTACGTCATTAACACATATTTATGTTGTGTCACCTGTTGTGATCCTTGTGAAGATTTTTTTTTTTCAATAATATTTCAAAACATCGAAACAAATTTCATGTCATGACCCAACCGATTTACCAATATTCTGAAAAATTTCTACAATTGTGATTTGACCATTCCCTTAACCGTTTTCTTCACGGCTTTAATGTTTCATCGGGGTTTGACGTGCTGAAGTGTCCAGGGCGATCATGACATTGATATGATTGACCGTCGTTATAGACAAAAAAAAAACAAAATTGATAACAACTAAGCCAGCGAAATTGTTATTTTTTCCTTCCCACTGATATGCAGCATATGAAATATTGTTTCTAATCCGGCCCCCCAATTCTATGGGATTCTCTCTCTCCCAATATTAGTCCTACTATGCTTTTAACTTTTCAATGACTTATTTTCCATCTTTTCTTTTTTTTTTAAGAAAAATTAGATTTGTCGACAGACATATTTCATTTTTGTGTTTCAATTTAATCTATTTGGATAACGATTATTGAGATCTTTTGAGACGCGACGCATCACTGTTCTCGCTTACCGTAATTTATTATTTGATCCTTTGGCTATCCAGTGGTCTAATTTAATTTTGGAGGTAGAGGATAGATTCGAAACTACAACGCCAAACTGTATCCCCCGATTTTGTTATAATTAGGTTTTTGGTTTGTCCCCGTACGGTAGGAAATTTAAAGACGTATTCACGTTAAAAAAAAAAAAAAAAAAAAAAAAAAAAAAAAAAAAAAAAAAAAAAAAAAAAAAATCAGATGTCCCTATTCCTGGAACATTTCGGTTTCAATTTTTCTTTAAAATATTAATGTCAATGTCAAGACAATGTTCAATTTCAAGAACTTCTCCTGAATAATGGGTATGAATTGTTATTAATAATTTGATTGAAATGATGTTTTAGCAAGTTTGTTATAATTGATTATTTAAATATTTGTTGTATTAATATTATATAACATTTAGCACCGTTTAGGAGCTATATTGGTTTAAATGAAAAAAGTAACGTTTGAAACCCTTATTTCAACATTTGTTTATTTTAAATAATCATAGATTTTTATTATATTCGAATAATTATTAACTAGAGCTATTTAAGATTGAACATCCATGATTGATTTGTTTGTTTTCCCTCATATCTTATTACCATTCTTATATATTCTTTATTTTTTTGTTTTTGAAATCAATTTAATAAAACAACATTTCTTATGACGTTTTCAATATATTTATAATTTATAATATAATTTCTATCATATCATAATTTATTCATAATTATATTTATAATTCCACAGTTTGCAGTTAGTAAATCTATGTTTAGTAAGGCTCATTTGACACTTTTATGTACACGAGGTCGATCTCCAAAAGGCCAGGAATTGCTTCTGCAGCATTCTGGTAAGTGGTCTGGCCAGATATTCTGATCCAGATTCTGATAAGGTACCATTTTTAAATCATTAAGCAATGGAGTTAATTACTTTTAAAGTTTATAAAACAGGCAATTGTAACTGAAGGATTAAAGTAGGAAAATCTTAAAATGGGTTAATGGAATCGCTAAGGCCTTTCAATTTACAAAGTTGGTTGAATAATATTTCCGAGAATGAATCTAATCTCAGGCCATTCTGGGCTGATCTTTTTCGGCTCAATCGGCCGTAACAGTTCTGCCACTTTCAAAGCGCCTATGCTCTCTCAATAGGAACGAAAAATAACAGTTTAAATTTCATTCGAGACTAGAATTCACAGCTGAATAGATTTATAAAATATATTTTTAATAATTTACCTGGTTTGATGAACTGCTAATTCGATGGTTTATTTTATTTATATAGAGATGGTCTATTTTACTGATTGGTGTTATTGATAAAAGCTAAATAATACAGTTATAACACTATTTATGTTAGATATCTAGGACAACGGAGATAGAAGTCCATTTAATTGATATTCCAAATAGCTTCAATCCTGATAACAACAGTTTTAGTAAGAAACTTAATAACCTCAATTACAGTCCCTTCGATACCACCACAGCTATGGAACCTAATTCAGGTAATAAGAAATTCTTCTTTCATTGGTATCGTGTCTCCAATGTTTTACTTTTTTAGGTTAGATGGGGATGTCCAAAAAAATCGAAACTGAGATTTCGTCGTCACCTGTTTGCTTGTCCCATGTGCTATCATTTAAGGTGGTCTCAAGGGCGGTAGAAAGAAGATTGTCATATGTTATGGTGTATAAGAACACATATAAATATAAATATATATAGTCTATAAAATATATAGACAGACTTCTTAGTTTATATTTTCGATCTTTTCAGAACTATGGTTACAAGATATTTCCCCTTCTTGCCTAACACTTATTCATTCAATATATACATAAAGTAAATTATTGAACTAAGGAATAGAATAACATTTCAGTAACTTCTCATAAATAATGGTTAAATAAAAGTTCAACATTGGAAGGTTTCCAGGGCCATCTTCTATTTAGACGCTTTGGAGGTTTATCTAGAACTGAGAGGGGAATTGGGAGACTAGTGAATTCGAGTAGGAATGTAGCTTGTCATGGAAGGATCTCGTTAGGGCTAATTTAGCTACATATTGGACATTTAGATCATCATGGATAAGTTTAAGAAAATGGAAAAATTTTGGTTTTCGCCGTAGAAAATTTATGCCTTCGAGAAATCGCTAGAAGACTGCGGAGTTCCCATCCCGCTATATCGCAGTTCCCAGCTTTTGCCTCGCTATATCGCAGCAAGTTTGGAGTTTAGACGCGAAAATATTTCGACTGATTGAGACTCTCTAATTTAATTTAGATGGTCCGGATGGTCATAGATATTATTGGAGAAATTTCGGCAGTAAGAGTGTGATGGTTTGAGGGGCATTTTGTTCAACCAAAATCTTAATGTTAGCATTCCCCTTGTTGAAAATGAACAGTAAAGTGTACATAAATGTACTTGAAAATCGATTGTTACCATTCCTCGAAGACAGCGGTCACAAGCAATGGACTTTTCAGCAAGATAATGCCGCAATTCACACAAGCAGAGCAACCAAAGGATGGCTCTCGTCTCACAACATTCCTTTACTTTCTTGGCCAGCTTGTTCTGTTGATCTGAACCCTTTGGAAAACTTATCGGGTATCATTGTGAGAAACATTTATGCCGAAATCAAACGAAATACTAAAGGAAGTTATAAAAAAAAATAGTTATGAGTATGGGTCGAAGACTTTTTCAAGTTACTGAAAAGAAAGGAGGTGTCACAGATTATTAACAATAACATAAAAATTATAAAAATAACATTAACATTATAAAAAATAACATAAACTGATTTTTAAAACTTGGTTTTATAGTTATGAGACAGTATTATTTTTGTTGTTTCTTTTAAATTTAAGTTTTAGGTAAAATTTGTAAAAATAAAAACAATTTTTAGTCATATTATGTCTTTATTCAATAAACCCAACTAACAGATATGCTTAATTTTTAGTTTCTACTGAATATTTAAAATTAAAGCATAAAACAAAGTGGTTTTATAGTTATGAGACGCACTTTATATTAATTAATTGAGGAATGCAATATAAATATAAAAACGATTATTGCCTTCTATGCATCCGGTTTATCTCATTATATAGTAAAATACTTCAAGGTAGGCAAAGTAGATTTCGTCCCAGCCACTTCGGCCTGACCTACGCCTAGCGCCCACATTCCAATATCTGGAATCTCATTCAATAAAAAGACGCCTTGCATTTTCCTGGCTAGGTGCTCCTATCTCCTTTCCTACAGAAGCTTAGAAGTAAAAGACTTTGTTTCAGAGACTTTTCTGGTTCAGTTCTTACATTGCGTATACATCATTGTTCCGTCCACTTAACAATTATTGTTATGTTTTATAATATCTATAAACATTACCTACAAATTTTGTGATTCTGGTAATGACGAAGATGCAACGTAAGTTTTACTGGACTCCTCAGCTTTTCGAGAACTGAGGCAGTACTATTTGATCAAATGTATCCTAACCAAGCTTTCAAAGTTCCGAGTTAAGCTTGAAGAATCTTTTATCTGTAAGGAATTCACAATTGAAGAATATTTATATATTGACAAATCACTTATTTTATACGGATAGAAAATAGTTATCTTAAAATATGTTGTGTCTTTTTTGTAAGTTGGAAATAAAATATGAAAATATCAGTGGATTTTATGTTTTCAATCTAATATATTTAAAAAAATACAGTACATATCCAGCAGTACATTTAGTCATTTTCTACTTTTACCTTTACACATAAATTTCCTTGGAAAATAATGATCATGGAAACAGTATGTTCTGTTTTTAAAGGAATAATCTGATTAAATGTATTATCCCTACTATTCCAAACCATGTCTGGGCAAAAAACCCTCTCTTTCTCTTAGTCTTTCAATACACTAACGAAGAAAACGAAGTATACAAAAATATCATCTTTATTCTGGGACATCTTATTCCGCAAGAATAGGGATGGCTATCGTAAGAAAAATAGAGATGTTCCATAGCGACAATTATTTGTGTTCTAATTGTCAATACACCTATATACTGCATTTTTCATATTTTTTTTATGAAATGCCATTTAATATTCTAATCATGTTACAATGATATTTCTATTTATTTTTTTCGTTTTAGTTTATTTATTTTATAACAAAAGAGAGCAAAACTATTTCAAATGCTTAAAATTTAAAAGTAGTTCATTATGATCTTGGTAGGTACTTATACTTACTTTGGCAGTAGGTACTTAAACTTAGATCTGTAGACAAGCAGATGCAACTAGTACTGGTCTTGCCACCAGTCCCCTTCCCGTAACAATAAAAACTTTCCTTATTTAAACCAATTTTATAAGGTTTTGTTACATTTTTTTCAATATATATATATTAAGTAAGGCTCTTGAGGTTCAGTCAATAAATAAAAAAAACTTTTTCGGCGACATTTCGAGACTATATTGTTCTCATAATCATGCAAATGTTACTGGTGGATATGGAACCTTACTAAACATTTAATAGTAACAGTCAAGAAATGTATCCATATATATAATCTCTCTCTCTCTCTCTCTATATATATATATATATATATCATATCCAATTTTATAATAATGGGAGAAACCTGAATTTACATTTAACTGAATTACTTAAGAAAAAAAAAAGATAAAGATATGTATACCCTCCCTTTTATTCATGGATGAGCGGACCTGAGTTGAGACAAGAATCTTTTATCTGAAAATCTCTGATCTCTTCATAATTTCGGACTTCCCTAGATTTTCCTGATTTTCATTATTTGTACAGATGAGTTGGTGTCACCCCATTAGGAAGGAATGTTTCCCATCAAAAGTTTTGATGAAATAAGTTTAAGTATTCTCATAATTTCCATCAACGATTTCGGAAATGGTTTTTCTTTACTTCGTCAAGCAGCCATTGAAGTTATTTCAAGGATAATGCACAAATCCTACTAATTACCAAAGCTTTTTAGTTCTATATTCTGCAATTAAAAAACAATTGCATATTAAACGTTTGCTTAAAGGTAAAAGTCACTACCTAAGTGCAATTTTTTTCAAACTCGACAAAATTTCATTGTCTGTTGATATTATCATTTCTCATCAGTATAAAAAGTCACCAAGTGAATATAACTGCTATATATGCATATTAGAGATCAAGAAAATTCACTATATAACTATTTGAAAAATTTTTAATGATCATATTCCCGTTTGAATATTGGATTTTTACCTCAAATCAGACGAAAGGTCATATTGTAATAGAGTCACCCATCTCGGCTTCGCTCGCTCTCATAAGAAAAGAATTAATAATAATTTTAACTAATGATTGAAGTTTTCTTTGCTTATCGATAAAATTCTGGTATTGAAGTATTCAATTAAGCATTATTTCGTCAATGATATTTTCACCCATAGCAGTAATTTTTAATCAATGTATTTTCCAATTGCACTGATTAGGTGTTTCAAGATTACGTAAAAGCATATTTGGACAATCAATTTTTAATTTTAATGTACCAGTTGGTAATACAGAGGGACAGAGGCTAATAAGAATCTCAGTGTGGCAAACCTCGTTTGCCAGCTCTACATTGCACACTTAAATTATATTGTAGTGAATTTTATAATTGATAGTCAGTCGTTTATCTAGATGTAGTCCTAGGTACTGGATCTGTTCAACGGGTGCAGTTGAATATTATTAAAAGATACTGCAGGATAGGAAGACATGAGTTTACGACAAAGGGTAAAGGTTATTTGAGGAGTATTATTTTGATTCTATTTTTGACACCATTAATGCAGGTTTGTGACAAGAGATTGGAGTAATTGAGATGCGATGATAGGATCATTATATACTGATAACACACATTAAGTCAAGTGGCTAAGGATGAGTGGGGATGTCATCTATGGATACTGTGTAGAGGATGGAACCCAGGATAATACCTTGAGGAACACAGGTAGATTTGGTAATGATGGGAGAATAGGAAGAGCTATGATTTACTTTGAATTTAACAATATAATAAATAAAATAAATGACTATCTCCAAGAAACCTATTTTTTTTTCATTCCTTTTCCAAGCCTTTTCAGATATTGGCTCGTCCCTGTGGCACAATGAATCTACATCTTTTAGAATTTGATTTTTCCTTTCTCTCTCTTTTCAACCGACTTCAAAAAAGAGGAGGTTCTCAACTCGTCTGTATTTTTTTTTTTTTTTGTGTATGTTACGCGATTACTCCGTCAATTCTGAATCAATTTTGATGATTATTTTTTAGATCGGTAGGGCATACTTTAGAGATGGTCTCATAAAAAATATTTTGAAATCAACGCAGCACTTTTTAAGATAAATAAAAAAAACAGTTATTAACTTTTTTTTTTTATTTATCTTAAAAAGTGCTGCGTTGATTTCAAAATATTTTTATGTGACCATCTCTAAAGTATGCCCTACCGATCTAAAAAATAATCATCAAAATTGATTCAGAATTGACAAAGTAATCGCGTAACATACAAATTTTTTTTTTTTTTAAATACAGATGAGTTGAGAACCTCCGTCAATTCTTAATCAATTTTGATGATCCTTTTTTAGATCGATAGGGGATACTTCAGAGGTGGTCCCATAAAAAATATTCTGAAATCAACGTAGCACTTTTTAAGAAAAATCAAAAAAACAGTTAATAAAATCACTTATTAACTGTTTTTTTGATTTATCTTAAAAAGTGCTGCGTTGATTTCAAAATATTTTTTATGAGACCATCTCTAAAGTATGCCCTACCGATCTAAAAAATAATCATCAAAATTGATTCAGAATTGACAAAGTAATCGCGTAACATACAAATTTTTTTTTTTTTTAAATACAGATGAGTTGAGAACCTCCGTCAATTCTTAATCAATTCTGATTATTCTTTTTTTGGCCGGTGGGGCATACTTCAGAGGTAGTCCCATAAAAAATATTTTGAAATCAACGCAGCACTTTTTAAGAAAAATAAAAAAAAACCAGTTAATAAAAATCACCGTTATATAACCTTACATTTAAACATATTTATGATTATGATTATCTAAAATCTCCATGGTAACTAAATCTAAATTATTAACAAAAATAATTTACACATACGGTCAACTCTCGATGTGTTGTACTTCGATAAGCTAAATTCTTAAAGTCAAACAAAATCTGCGGTCTCACCTCAATAAAACGATTTCAGACAAAGAACGTGAAAATCGTGTTGAAAATAAGTAGAACTGAAAATAGGGTTCTGAAGAAAGAACTTCTAGGACCACCTCTATGAAACGAACTATTAGAAGTCATCGCCTCTATAACTCGAACTCAAATTAAAAGAATTTCATGTGTAATTTATATTCCGGTTTCCCGTCTTTGTTTATCTTTCCAGTTCATAGTTACATCAGTCACTTATTATTAGTTATTCACTCGAGTGAATAATTTTACAGCGGCTATTGTAAATTCTTTCAATTAACGAAAAGTTTAAATTGATTTGCAAAGTGGGGAAATGAGAAAGAAGTTGGGCGTTTGTTGCTAGTGAATTCCGAATTCCGCGTAGTTCTCTTTCAACCATCTTAAAGAATAAAAAGAACGCCACTGGTGGAAGGCGGTAAGTCTACTTATAGGCACCCTCAGAAAAAAGCGCAGTTCAGTTGAAAGTTATATGATAAATTGGTACCGGGTATTTAATTTTCTGTATCAATGATTTTATATGTATGTACAAACAACTTTCCCATTAATGAAAATTTACGCAACGATTTCAACTACAATTTTGTGTTCAATTTTCCCATTTACATACAGATAAGTGAAATGATAAACTCGATAATTCTTTGTTCAGTAAGTCGAACTATTTTTCAGGGTAGTTTGAAGATCGAGAATTGACTGTATAAACAAAAATACACTCACCACTAAAAAGTAAAAAATAAAAATAATTTTTAGGAAAAAAAACAAAACCGACTTCAAGATTAAACCTATATAATCAAACTTGAACTAAAAAATAAAAAATAATATTTTAATTGCTTCGAAACAAAAACCATTAAATGACAATCAACGAAATTATCGATACTTATATACCTATTCACAATTTATGATTAGTTATTTTTGGAGTCGGTGACAACAAAAAAAAAAAACAAAAACAGAATTTGAAAAGAAATAGAAATTGTAAAGATGCTCCCACTGTTTCATCACCGACACACCACTGTCTCCGGCCATTCGAAAGTTTATTGCTAAGGCAAGATTAAACTGCCCTTCTTGGCTGGCACCGACTCTAAACATAACTGATCATAAATTGTGAATAGGTATATAAGTATCGATAATTTCGTTGATTGTCATTTAATGGTTTTTGTTTCGAAGCAATTAAAATATTATTTTTTATTTTTTAGTTCAAGTTTGATTATATAGGTTTAATCTTGAAGTCGGTTTTGTTTTTTTCCTAAAAATTATTTTTTTCACAAGACTTGTTCACTCTCCATTTTCTGAAAAACAACCCTTCACCAATTACCTTACTGCTTATATTTAGGCTCTCTCCTGTCCAATTCTTCTTTTCTGATTGTCATTATTTCGTAGCAGAACTTTTGAAGAACAAAGCCGTATTGTTCTTCCTGTCTTATTTAATTTTTTTTTTAACCTTTTATTGAGTAATTATTACAATCTGCCACAACTGTGGGCAATAAGTAATATAGATGACGTATGATCACATTCACACATTATATACTATGAAAAAAAAAACAACAAAAAAAACAATAATAGTGAAATAAAGTAAATAATGAATGTAAGAAAAAGAAAAAGAGAAAAGAAAAGAACTAGCCTGTACATAAACAATATAAAATATACTATATACAAAATGAAATACTAAAAATTTAAAAAACAAAAGAAAAGAAAAAAAAAAAAGTAAAAGATAAAACAAAGGTAAAAATACAATTATACTCTCATCCTAGAGATCCCTCCACCAGACCCGTCTCTCCACTTGTGAAGGGACAGGACAGGTACAGAGAGATCCCAGCTCTTCTCTCTCAGCTGCGTCACTGGTGAAAAAAAAAAAACCAGTGGAGGCTAAGTGAGAGCGCTATAACAATCACGCCGGGCATGAGTGGAGAAGCTGGCCATTGCCATAGAATAAGTAATTTTACAAAAGATCTCGGGGCCACTGCCGTTTTAGTCTGCGAGGGGGGTTATCAGGATGGGTGGAGGCGGATAATGATTGAGCTAGTGGGTTAGGGTGAAAGGAAAGGTTGCGACGGAATTTTGAAAATTTAAGGGGTATAAGGTCGAGGGCGTAAGGTATATTCAGATCATTATGTAGGGTTTTGTTGGAAACATAGTAAGGAGCATTTACTATAGTTCGGAGGATTTTGGATTGGAAAGATTGAATGCGTTTGATATTCGACTTTTTTGCTGTCCCCCATAGTTCAAGTCCGTATGTCCAAATATGTTTGATGATGGTTTTGTATATGAGAAGTTTGTTTTCAATGGAAAGATGGGATGTCCTATTTAGTAGTCTATACAATTGGCTGAAGCGTCTGTTAAGTTCTTGTCTTTTGAGCCGAGTATGAGGGTTCCATGTAAGTCTTTTGTCTAAGTAGAAACCAAGATACCGAACTGTGTCATCTTTAGGTAGTGGAATACCATTGAAGTAAATAGGAGGACTGGATTTACGGCGGAGGGTATTAGATTCATTTACTTTGATTCGCCAGTTGTTGCGCCAGTCTTCAATCAGGGATAAGTGAGTTTGGAGATTATTGGATGATATTAAAGGATCTGTATGGGATGAAAGGATAGCAGTGTCATCAGCAAATGTAGTAAATAATGAAAAGTATCAGGAGTAGTAGGGATATCTGCTGCATAGAGGATAAATAAAACTGGACCTAGAACGCTACCTTGTAGAACACCAGCCTCTATAGAATAGCAGTTAGAGTATTCCATTCCGCAGCGAACTCGGAAGGAACGGTCTTATTTAATTAAATAATTAATTTTTGACATTTGTTGTTTGGTTGCAAACAAAAAAAAAAAACAGTTCCTAACGAAAATATTTGAAAACGACCTCTGAGTGGAGTATAATCACATATTCCTGTTTTATAGTTGCAAAATGTGAAGTACAAGCAGATTCCATATTACCTTCAACTCACTTTGGTTGCGTAGCGGTAATTCTTAATAGAATTAAATTTCCCTTATTTTTGTTTAGTGGAGAATATATTTAAAGGTGATAGTGAATGAATAATATATAAGACTAGTAATTACCATGAAGGAAACGAAACAATTTTTCGAAACATATAATCATAGTTCTGAAGATAAGTGAATAGATCACCACAACATCGGCGTAACCTACATATGCGAACATTTTCAGCAGAGTCTAAAATGTGCTAAACATTTAGAGCGATTTCTGTTTTAACTTGAAAATCGTGTAGTCGCGTTATGTGCTCCTATATAAGCAACCATGTAAAAACTTTCAGCCATATTCAATGACCTAGTCAAAGAAAAATATGAAAGTGATGTTTAAATTCTGGCATAACCGTAGTAAACCGCACGGGTTACACCGCTGTCGTCCATTCCCCTGCAAACAGAGGGGAGGGGGAGAGAAACGGCGAGTACTTTTGGGCAAAAATGAATCTTTTCAGTCTTGGTACCTCTTTAATAATACAATGAATCCTTGCTCAGAAATGATTCTCCTGCTTAGGAAAATACGAAATATGTATCTTAATCTGCTCAATAACCTCATCGCTTACTTTTTTCAATCGATTATTGTGAATTCACAATAAAAAAAGTTTTCGTCTTTTATCTTTATTCAGGCGGTTTTCCTCACCGTACGACAGCTCCGTTTTAGCAATGGTAGTCATGTCTGAGGGTTACAAACTTGTTGCAGGAAAATATCGTCAGCCGTTCGCCATTTCACGGCCAGAATCAAGGCTACCAACATTATGAAATGAAAAAAAATATTCAAGACGATGCATCTGCAGGTTACGTTTTACATCAAAATATCCGTTTCTGAAATGTTGTTGGTTACGCCGTTTTTGAGGCGATCTTTTCAAATATTTATAGTCAATGTTTCTTACTAGCAATCATAAAATTATCGGTATAAATTTTATTATCATCTCTGATAGCTGTCATTTTTACTATCCACTGATGTATAGTATAAAATTAAGACATTTAAAAGAAAAAAAAATTATATTTCTGAAAACGGACAATTTGAATTTATTTGATATATATATATTCTTTAACTAATGATTGATTTGAAATGCTTAGCAAAAATCAATTAAGATGAATTTCAGTAATTTTAGAGTTGCTTTTTCTTCTTCTTCTTATTATTATTTTCTTATTCCCCATACAAATAATCTATATTCAACAAATAGATGATTCATATAAATTTTGCGATTCCGATAATAATGGAATTTTAATTTATTCATTACATACGACAATCCCATTAAATGAGGTAGTTTATAAATAACTTAAACCAACTACTACTATGAATGAAATAATAAAACGGTAGATAATATTCTTCTATTACCAGAATAGTTAGGTAACAAAAGAAAATGTTTAAACTTTTTCTTTGTTTTCTCTAAACTAACCTTTGATGTGCTGGTAAGCTTTTTGCCGGTACTTCAGAGAGAATTTCTTCGAAACTACTCCGTTAAAGGAGAAGAGATAGGTGTAAATTTCTGTTAGCATGGAATAGACGGGATCAAAGCAGCTTCCTTTGTTCTATGATACAATTGCCTATATTATTGCAGACGTTCTCAGTTACAAACATTTCAAGTTGAATGGGAACTAATTGTAAGGGTTGTATATTGATGTATTTATACAAAGTGATGTATAAAATAGTACTTATATATTTTTTTAAACACTTATCATTCGTAGCGTTCCAATCTACATTAACCTAGACACCTTATTTCGTAATGCAATTAATGCTTTTATTCACCTCATAATGTTGAAGAAAATGAGATCCAGCTAATCAATCTGAAAAGTGTGCCAGAAAATAACTGAGGAGCTCACACAATTAAACACTGCTCTGAACCTAGAATAAAGTATCATATTTTATTTTCAACAAAGTAAAAATAAACTTACCAATAAATTAGAAATTAATAATTGTGAGAACAAATTTTCGAAAAACATAGTTTATTTGAGTGTTAAATTTATAAAAAAAAAAAAAAAAAAAAAGATAAAATTGAAATTATCATTCATCTGAACCACTTATCAAGCGCTTCAAGCTTGTCTCTACGCTTAAAATCAACTATACCCAAATGTGTGATCCATCCAACTCTACTTTATGGAACAGCATCATTTTCGAACACAGGAAAAACTACAAATAACCAAACGCAATAATTCCAATATGAAATTACGAGAAAAATTAGGAAAATAGATGAAGAAAAAAGGTACTACTATGAAACGAGCTAAGACATGTAATTGTAAGATGCAATAGGGGGCCTGTGAATAGTATGCGCAAAATTTTATTTTAGGAAAAACGGAAGTGAAATTTTTTAGTGTTTTCCTAAATGATTTAACAAGGAATATTTAGAATATCTGTTAGTACCCATGACCCAAAATTCAGGAAATCGCTCGAAACACACTATTCACAAGTCCCACAGATATAAATAGTTAAATATTAAAAAAAAAAAAAAAAAAAAAAAACGGAGTTTTAAGGCGAAAAAATGACAAAATGTTTCAATACAAAAACATCAAACTTTCCTTACATAAAAAAACAACAAAAAAACCGTGGTCTCGATCACTTAATTATTAAATAAACTTAGTTAGATAATATACCAATGTAATTATTATAAATATAATATGACCCCTAAGAATGCTAAACAACAGTGGGAGGATAATGGGCAATACTTCATAATAAACTGGAATAAAAAGAGTAATTGGATAGTTGTGTTTGATGACTGGATGAGTTTATTAAGTAGGTTATTGAGAGGGATCAGTCAATGGAATTAAAAAAAAAGTACTGTTGAATTAACAAAACGTACATTGAATATAAAACATTAATTTTCTAACGTTTCGGTCGAGTCTTTGATGGATATCATCAGGGCAGATGGAAAAATTAAAATAAACCATACAGGTATCAATGATGTTAAAAAACATCCTGTCATAAAGAGAAATGAGTTCTCTTTATAAAATTCAGGGCTGTTCATTACAAAATATTTTTAAATATGATTCTATCAAAGATTTAGCCGAAACAGAAAATTAAAAATTTGTTTACCCGATTGAATACGTTGACACACCCAGGTGGGATTCGAACCACCAACTTCTGAACCAAGTTGGCTAAGAAGCCCACATCGACTCAATCGATATCTCATAATGACACTTTAAAACTCTAAAGTTCATTTATACAGTGTCAGATTAATTTATTTATTTACCTTCTTTCTTAATTATTTCTTTTAATGGATTCTTAAAGATTTTACCTTCTGAGTGAGGTAGATTACAATAGTATCTAACAGTTTCTCTACATGTAAAATAAAATAATGAATTAGATATTTTCACGTTATTGGTGGACACCTCAATCGTTTATCGTTTTCAAAATTGAATTTTTGATAATTAAAATCTATTTTAGTTCTTTACATTAAATATTAAAGATTTTATAGGTTTTCAAATGAAAATGAAATATTTCGTCGTTTATAAATCTTATTGAATAAAGAGTGAAAAGTGTTGGAATTGAGACCTTGAGGATTAGGAAGACTGTAAGCCCCTCGAGAGCGTGAGAGGCCGAAGCACACAGTGACGACTAAACTCCTTAATGCCTAAGATCTCGGCAAATACTGAGCTCTATTGACGGCCCACTCAAAGACAATAGACTTTTCATCAATTTACATTCAACGTTTCAGAAATCGAGATGCAAAGTTTATTTCTTTTTAAACCTTTATTTCTTTTTTTAAAATATATTCTTGAACAGTTAATATCGCTGTTAGTTCGGCTGAGTAAATCGAAGGAGTAAGATGTTAGCTGTTAACACCTTAAAGACTTTTTATTTTAAAAGCATTTAATTTAAAAACAACAAGGAAGAAGAAAGGCGAAGAAAGACAAGAATGATCAAGAACGATAATTTCAGAAAAGAACACTTGACTATTGAATGTGTCATTAACTTTTTAAAAAAATATACAATCAGTGCTAAATTAAAACAAGGCATATCATTTAGAATAAAAAAAAAAATGTAATCATACACATCACTTGCTGATATCCACTCATTACCTTTAAAAGATCATTTCAAATGACCATAGTATTCCATTGATCCCTAGTGAACGAACCCGCTATCCGGACTCCAAATAGACGTACATTTAACTAAAAATGACTAAAAAGACAAGAAACCGCTCGACGTTTTCTACTTCTTAATTAAAAAAGACTCATGTAAATAACTGTAATTAGACCTATTAGTAAAAACGAAATAGAGTTTTCCACTAAATCATCCACTTTGCCTCTTATCCTATCCTTACAATCCAAAATCATAAACTCCATAACCATTCAAATCCACTAGCATCTCAACTTGATTCCCATTCTATTCCAGATGAAACCCTTTAAGGTGTCTGAAAAGAACATGGTCTCGGGACCTTCTACGATAAAACGTTTATGTAAGTGCTTCCAATGGGTAGTTGATTCACAAAAAATTGACATGCCATTATGAGCATTATCTTTTTTAGTGCATTATTATTTCATTAAATAGCTAAAATAAAATTTATTTTTTATGATTCATATAGAAAGTTATGAAAAAATACAGCTACTTAGTATATTTAAGCAGGTTTTAAGAAACAAAAAGAAACCTCAATTTAATACAAATATAAAAATAAAAACACAAATAAGAGGAGGAATAGTCTCGTTATCAATACTGAAATAATATTACACAAGGTGATAGAACATTCTGAACTCTAAATATAATTGGAGTATGGGTTACACCAAGTTATGAGACGGGAACTTTGATCTATTTCTAAGAGATAGTCTCGGAGGTAGGTCGATAGTGAAGGTGTCTAGCTTGTCCAAGTTTTAAAAACAGTTTTTAAGTGGACCCTTTTCACTTAAATTCCGTGGAATTTTCACTAAGATCAATTAATCTTGAGTAAGTAAAATTTTTACTTCTATATATTTTTTTATTTACAATTTTTGAATTCACATTTTTTTTTTTTTTTTTTGAATGCCTTAAACAATATTTTTGAGAAACAAAACTATAAACAAATGTTAAAATAAATCATGAAAAAAACATAACAATATATGCATTCTTAAAATGTATATTTGAAATAGAAGCTCAAAATGTATATTTCATAAGAAGCTCATATGCAAAAAGCAAAAATATAAATAATAATATGGAGTGTCTTCAAATAACCTGCAAATATATACGAGGACGGTTATCGAATGAACTATATGAGAATCCAAAATCAAACAAACCCATTTCCCAAAATTATTATTTGCCATTAATGATATTTAATGTATGCGTTTCTATTGTAAATAAACACCTGCACTTCGTTTTGGGTTAAGTAATTCTTTAATACGATTCATCATTATAAACTTATGAATAATGAATAATATATACTGAATCGGGTATCGAACCTATTAGATGAGCATGCAATCTATCGTAGAAGATCATTGCTTGGGTGACATTCCACTCAATGATATTTGTTGAGGGATAGTTTGTAAGTTAATTATACAGTGTGAGTACCTACTACTAGTGTAAAAAAAAAATGGGTTAAACTAGATCAAAAATGTAGAAAAATGCCGCTGACCTTACCTTTCTATTCCAATCCGTTGCAGATATACGATAAATCAAAGACTTTTGTAAAGAAACAACGTTTTTGTCATAAAAACTGTATAAATTTTCTATAAGAGTAGAGTACATGTAACCTTGAATTTTAAAAACTTGTGACCTGAATAACAGCTTGATCTTTTCCTTATTTAGGGAAGTAACAAGAGCATTTTAAACATAATAAACTCTTCATTGGAATAAAAAGTAAAAAAAAAAAATTGTTTAATAGAAAATAAAGGAAAACTGTCAATAAAGCGACACCATATCAGAGGATCTTATTACATTTATTTATTTATTATTATTATTTAGAATTTATTTGATTAGATTTTCAATGTAGGGTTTAAAACCCAATGATAATGAACATAAACCTCAATTTTGCCGTTAGCTTCTGAATGCAGATGATATTGAAGAATACTACTTTTTGAGGTAAATTTTATGGACAGATGAATCTGTTTTTACAATGGAAGGCATTTCTAACTTTCCTCGTGAGCGTAATATAAGCTATTGTAACTTCTCTAAATAAGGTGAAGATCAAGCTGTTCTTTAAGTCACAAGTTTGTACTCTGCTCTTATAGAAAATGAGGTCAAAGTTTGAAAAATGTTTAAACAAAATGGAGATATTACAGCTTTTAAGGTAAAAAACGTGGTTTCCTCAAAAAAGTCTTTGATTTATCATATATCTGCAACGGGTTGGAATAAAAACGAATATTAATCTAAAAATATTCCTAAACTTCTTCCAAGATCTGAACGACACTAACATAATCCAGTAAGCAGCCTTAGGTGAATCCTTACCTCTTTCTCCTTTCAAAGTGGAATAAAATGTCCCCTCAAATATCATAGAAGTACACATGCATCCATGATTGTTATTTACCACTTGTTCCAAAAAATATCCTTATGAAGATATTCAAAAGTTGAATGAGAAAAATGAGGGAATAGAAGGATAAATAGTGCGAACCCGAGAAATAGGAAAAGGTATTGGATTGTGAGAAGTGAAGAGGCAGATGCTTGAGGAGGGAGGGGTGGTCTAGGAAGAGGACAGTAGTGGAGAAAGATGAAGGTCCAGGTTTAGAAGAAACTTAACATGCCCAGCCAAGATTTCAACACTATAAGATAAACAATAATAAATATCAACAGTCAGGAATAAATTTTATAATGTCAATTGTGTGCTATGTAAATTTATAGTAATGTATTCCATAGGTACATACTCGTACATTGTAATTTAAAATTTCATTCCAAGCATATAATATGTTATAGTATCATAAAATAAATATTCCTATCTATCATGATAGATTAATAA
Organism: Euschistus heros; assembly: GCA_003667255.2. Classification (NCBI taxonomy): domain Eukaryota; kingdom Metazoa; phylum Arthropoda; class Insecta; order Hemiptera; family Pentatomidae; genus Euschistus; species Euschistus heros. The sequence continues at coordinate 704,188 of RCWM02000251.1, read as the reverse complement.
CATCCTATTTGTCACTAGTGATGAATTGGTAAAAGAGATACCTTTTGCGAAAAGAATTCTAGTCAATATGATAGATCGGACACAAAAGATGTGGTTCTTGTGTTACTAGGGACAATACTCATATTAGTATGTATACAGTATTTCATAAAACCCAAGCTGTGAAGAAAAATAGAATATTTTAATAATTATTACAAGAAAACCGTTGTAACGTTGACTTTCAACCATTTCAGGGTAAAATAAAAATATCTTCCATTGCAAGCTTTTTCTGCCCCAGTAGTTTATAAAGCTACCGGTTAGGTGGAGCGACTTACTTTGCAATGTAGATTCTGTGGTCACTTCCAGCTGAAATGTTTCGTTCCAAAATCTCTTTTCACCGTCCGGAGGCGGATCAGATAACTATGGGGTGTCTTTTGGATGAAACTCAGAAAAATTGATCGTTGTGTATCTTCTAGGCGTTTTTTTAAAACCTGCTTGAATGCTGTCACTTTTGAACTTGATACTCAGAGTGGCTCCGACAAAACAAACAACGTTAATTTATAAAATGTAATGATACGGGCTCACCAAAGGTTCTAGAATAAAAACCAAAAAATAATTTAAAAACAGTAATAATTTGACTAGAGGGAATATGTCACTGATTAAATTAGTAACATGTTTATTTTGTTTGTTTATACATATAGGTATAATGTGAGAAGAAAATTACGTTTATGAAATAATTCATTATACCTCAGTTTTATACTCAATGTTTTGTTTTTTAAATTTAATTTATTGATTTTTAGAGTGAAACGTTTAATTACAATTTATTTTGTTAAATAAATGAAGATTTATGTTCATTTTGATAATTATATTTTGCAATCATTATTATTATTGTTTTTAATAAACTGATTTAATAACAAATGCTCTACACATTCTTCATATAATTAGGAAAATCTTTCCATTCATAATTATTTATTGTAAGGAATCAAAGTATATTTTGAAAGATTATATAGTTGATTAAAAATAAGTAGTGGTTAAATAAAATAGGAGGAGCTGATTAAGAAGGCATTGAGGCGAATGAGAAAAGATTTTTTTGGAGATGAAGCCACTGTGAGTTAAGAATCTTGTCAAGGAACATGCTCAGTATTTCACTGTGATTTGAGAATTCGGTTATCATCTATACAGGGTGAGTATCTCTCAGTGTAAAAAAAAAAGAAAAGAGGGATGGAAATAGATAAAAATGCCGCAGACTTCACCTTTCTATTCCAATCCGTTGCAGATATACGATAAATCAAAGACTTTTTTGAGGGAACCACGTTTTTTTCCATAAAAGCTGTAATATCTCCATTTTGTTTAAATATTTTTCAAATTTTGACCACATTTTCAGATTTAGCATTAAATTTTCTATAATAGCTGAGTATCTGTAACCTTGAATTTTACAAACTTGGTATCTAAAGAACAGCTTGATCTTCACTTTATTTGGGGAAGTCACAATGTCTTATATTACTTCAACGCTCACTGTTTTTCGACAAAACTATCCACAAAACGTCAAATCTCACAAAAACTTGTAAATTTAATCTGCTTTCGAATGATGTTTAAACGTAACGATTTTGTTTCAATTTCATGGAGAATTCACTTTTGAAACCGAAAAAACATGGTGTTCTCATTTGGCATACAAATCAGTTATTTTTGTAAATAAAACATTATGACAATCCCTTCATGAAAATGTACTCATCCTGTATATGTAATAGTCCAGGAACATATTAAAATAGTATTATAGTGTTAAAAAGCCTGTATCTAATTTTTCTTTTTCTTTAGAAGTTGTACGATTTCTCCTTTGATTGATCGTGCTTCTTCAGTTGTCTAAACATCACAATATTCAGAATTGAGATGATCTTATTCGATTTTATTGCTTCAATATAATCCATCGCATTTTCTATTTCAAACCGGATAGATGATATATTTTCCACCATAATTGAAAAAAAAAAAAAGGTTCTATTTATTGCTAGTTATAAAAAGAACCAGGTGTTAGCTCATTTCAGTGGAATACTATAAGTTTAACAGCTGCTATACTGGGATGTAATTTTGAATTTTATATCTTCGACACCTCGTTTAAATTCACAGACACAATAGAGGTTTATTTATTTTAATATAGTATAATAAACGAAGCAATATCTGGTCGCCATTTAGGCTTGGCTATTTTCTGTTTAATACTTTTAATATCAAGATTTAGTTTCCGAGATCCTATAAATCTCTAACCATTTTAATGTTTGTTATATCATATTTCTTTATTTATCTTATCTAAGCTTTAAGTGGTAGTTTAGATTTTTAAGGAAAAGGGTTTATGAATAAAAAATATTGTGTCCGATACATTTAATAGTTCTGCAAATATGCTTGTTCCATTTATTCTTCTAAAATTGAAATTATATCAGCTACATAGGGTAAACTATATACATTGATTAGAAATGTAATTATTTTCTTGATAACAAGGATATTTTAGTTCAAGAATATTCACAAGTGAAGTAACGCCATCTTCTAATCTGAGAATTTAAAAATCAAAAACCAAAACCGCATTAGCAATATAAACAAAAAAAAATATTATTATCCATGTATGATTTATAGGTAGTTGTGATGATTGGGCTGAGCTCTTATGAGTTATTTTTTTGGATGCTTTCTGTAGTTATCAGCCATATCATAACTACATCATCTTCATAGTTCAAAGAAGGTTCAGCAATAAAAAAAAATTACTGATTTTCAATTAAATTGTTATTAAAAATGTGATAAATAGAGGATTCTAGTGAAGTTTGAAGTTTTAAAATCGCCCGACAGGTGGCGAGCGCCATTCAGCGAGAGGCTCCAATTTTACGGTGTTTTCTGAAGCTTGAAATCAGTAATAAAACATACTCATTTACAATCTAATTGTTATTCAAATAGCTATAAATATGTGCTGTGAAATGTGGATCCCAATTAAGTTTAAAAATCGACCGATATATTGCTAATAATATATGTATTTAGAGAGGACGAAGCTGCGACGGGGAATGCTACTTAGTTTATAAATAACATACTTATATTTTTTTAACTACATATTATTCATTATTGCTATGAGTGATAAAAGTGTGTGATCTATACCTCAAAATACTGATATTGCTGTTGTATAAGTCTATTTCGGACGAAATCTGGTAAAATACAATGGTGACGATAATATTGTAATATTTCGGTTTTGACCACAATCCCCTATCAAGAACAACAGGTATTAAGTATAGCATCCCGAGTTGGAGAGTTGGTGGAGCTTTTAGCATCATTAGCTACACAAGTTGAAGGCGACTTCACTACCAAACTCTGGGCCACCTGCCGCTCGATCAAAGCTCCCCAGGACTTGGGTCGTTTACTTCCACTTGGTGTATCAACTCCCTTCCTTCCCAATTAGCTAGGGCCGTGGTAAGGTTAGCTGGCGAACAAAGTCTTCAGATTGGACTTATTTCAGTGAGTTAACTCCAAGGGCTGGAGACGGATTTAGTTTCAGGAAGATTAGGTCGAGATCTGAACTTGATTCCAACTAGAATCGCCAGAGGCTCATCGGACTTACTACTCCTTATCCATGGCACTTTCGAAATGCTGAAAAGCATTTAAATTTTTTTGGTAATGTAATGGAAAAAAGAATATTTCTGTGCCAGGACATTTTGAATCAATGAGTGATAATACAATAATAATCAAAAGTACATTCTAGTGATACTATACTGTAATAGTTGTATTATGTTGTTTTAGAAAAGATAATCTATTTTAATTAAATATATTCATATTTATAAGAAACTAAATTAATAACCTCTAAATGTGCAAACGATAAAATAAGAAAAAAAATAATAGAATAGATATACAAAATAAATAAAGAAAAAAACCTGTACCACTACAACCCATAAAGGGTCTTGAGTTCAGTACTTAGGTAAGGTTGTACTATTTCTGAGCCACCGGTTGTGAAAGGAGGAGATTTGGCCGAAATCAAGCTCCCCCGCCAGGTTTTCACCCAATTAATGGTACCCACTTTATCGAAGCTGGGTTTGCCCCAGGAGGTCAAGCCACGGCCGAAATAACAGAAAATAAATTTTCTGCCTTCAGTCCGACTCAAAATTGGCCTAGGGAAAATAGAGAATAAAAAATAAAATACAATCACACCAAGTATAATATATAAACACAATCAACCTTGAGAACTCCGTACTAGCGGCCAAGAAAATCTTATAAATTTACAAAGTAAATGAAACAATAGTTAACTGGTTAAAGCCAACAAAACTCAAACTTTATTTTACAATCAATACATTAACAGATGGATGGTAACCAACCATTATCTCAATCTTACAAATATTATATTAAATTTCAAATACAAAATAAAAATCTTCTCTCATTCTGCACACTGAAACAAGTCTTACTTCACACTTTTGAGGATCAATCCCGGATTCTAAGATTTCGTTGGGTTATCATATGGGCCAGAATCCATTATTAAATCATAAAAATTGCAATAAGTAATTTATATTATGAAAATAATATTCATCCATATCAAAAAAAAATTTATTTTATAAAAAACAAACAAAAAAAAAATCAAAAGTACATTCTAGTGGTACTATACTGTAATAGTTGTATTATGTTGTTTTAGAAAAGATAATCTATTTTAATTAAATATATTCATATTTATAAGAAACTAAATTAATAACCTCTAAATGTGCAAACGATAAAATAAGAAAAAAAGTAATAGAATAGATATACAAAATAAATAAAGAAAAAACCTGTACCACTACAACCCATAAAGGGTCTTGAGTTCAGTACTTAGGTAAGGTTGTACTATTTCTGAGCCACCGGTTGTGAAAGGAGGAGATTTGGCCGAAATCAAGCTCCCCCGCCAGCTTCGAGAAAAAAACGAGAGAAACAGTTTCTCTACAACCTATGATTGGTCTTGGGTTTAAGTGCTTAGTAAGGAAGAATTGTTTCGTGACCAATGGCTAAACATGGAGGTGATGTGGTCAGAATTCACGCTCAACCGCTACTTTTTGCCGCCCATCAAGAGTAACCATTTTATAATGCCTAGGAGAGCCCTGGGAGGATCTACAGACCTCGAAGCCGATCCATGGCCGAAGAAGCAGAATTATAACTGAAACAAAATTAAAATTCTTCTTATTGTAGTACCAATCTATTTGTAAGTAGATTATTTTATTATGTGTAGAATCAGTACCAATAAAGAGTTTAGAGAAGTAGTTCGAAGAAAGTAGGTAAAAAAAAAACTGGAATATAGTGAGTTATTCTTCTTCGTTTTATTGCCAGAAAGACTGATATCCCATCTCTTGTAACTCAGCTTCCATATATTGGTAATATTCGAAGCGCTCAAATTTAGAGGTATGAGCGGAAAACTTGTTCGGCCTTCATTTCTTCGGTGACAGGAAAGCAGAGGAATTTCATAAGGTGATTCATCAGGGATGTGAGCGACAAAGCGAGGAACGGAAGGTGCTGGATATTAACGACGCCCAAAACCGCATCGGGCCGTGAAAGGGCCTCTCCTCTTTGGCACGTCCTGCAAATTTTACTCATATTAAATTCATATTACCGTTATAGAACCTTTTAACCTCACTTTTAATCTCTGTTCTGTACGTTCGCACATTTTTATTATAATTATTTCCTGAAGTGTGGAATAGAAAGTTTTATTTTTCGATAGTAAATATTTTAACAATATTAATGAAAATGTTTAAGCACATTAAAATAAAAAGGAAAATGTTTAGTATTGGTTGGTGTAACAAAGTAGAAACCATGACTCATGAATTATTTTCATTAAATAACTTTCTTGAAGAAAGCCTTTATTTTATTTTTTTTTTCAATTTATTGAAATGTACAACTGTATTAAAAAAAAAAAAAAATACGTCTAGTAAATGTGGATCCAGCGTTCAAAATAACATTTCAATTGCTTGAGAAGTAACTACTCTTTGTTCAATTCTATACAAGAAGGCCCCGGGGCCATCTTCTATTTAGACACCTACGAGGGTACAGAATGGGAAGCAATTTGCGAGGGTTGGAATGGTTATGGAGTTAGCAATGAAAGGATAGGTGAGTCATTCTCATAGCCTCAGCTAAAATTTAAAAAAAAAAATTGAATTTTTAAAGTTGCTTAAATTTGTATTATTTTTGAGTTTTCTAATATAATATACCTTCTATTTATTGAATTCCCAGGTGGGGCTAATCTTTTCTTTCTATTTACCACTGTTTTAAGCATTTTATAGAGCTTTTCATAGAAATGCTCTTGACCGTTACTCTTTCTTTAAACATTTTTTTTTTTCGTATTAAAAAATTATTAATGTCCTCAAATGGATAAAAATAAATAAACAAAATAATAAAATTTATTATTGATACATAAAAAATTAAAGTAATAAAAAAATTGTGATCAATTCTGGAAGAATTTTACAAAAACAGTTTAGTTGTTCAACTATTTTATTGAATGAGATTTAATTTTTCATATTTCTTTTTAAGAGTTATCTCTATGTGCATGTCCATACATGCATACATAGTACATGTACATGTACTTGTTACTATGAGAGGGAAATCACAGTTATCCTGAAGATGGAGCAATGTACTCCGAAACTTTTTTTTTTTTTTTTTTTTATCTTTTTTTTTCTTTTTGTTATTATTTTTTTCTTTTTTTTTCTTTTTTCCCTAGCTTGCCTTTTCAGGCATAAGGGGTTTTGACGGCAGCGGTTTTAGCATATGGGTTTCAACATGTACTCCGAAACGTGTTGAAGAAAATAAAAGACAAATAGGAGTTATGCCTTAAAAAGAAATATTAAGGTTTAGTTGTTTTTAAATCTGACCCCCCCCCCCCCCCCCAAAAAAAAAAAAAGTTAAATCAGTGATGTTTCAGCCTTATAAAAGTTTTGGTATATAGGTATGTAACTCCGATATAAAATTTGACGAAAATTGATTGAATTGTTTTTAAGTTCGATTCCCCCCCCCCCCCCCCCCCACATCCCGCAAAAAGGAACCTCAATTCAGTGATGTTTCACCCGTATAAAAGTACATTAATATGTAACTCTTAACAATTTAAAAAAAAATTAGGTGTGACGGTCTTGAGGAACCTCTCATAACATTGTGTTTATTTCAACACCAGAGCCTTAGATAAACGGCTAGTTTTACTAATCAGTTGTGTACATCTAAAAATAATGAAATATGGAGTCCAGGAGCTTTTAAAAAATACGAATCTATTTAAAAACGCGTGACGGTCGTGAGTAAGAAAAAGTACGAGGAAGAAGATACCCTGGATTGATGATGGAGCTTATTCTTGGAGAGAATATTCAAATAACGATTTAGTGTGACGGTCGTGAGGCCAAACCGAGGGACAAAAAGAAAACGCAATTTTCAGTTTCACTTTATAGTTTAAAAATGTTTAAAAGCATGTTAATTTATTCTTCAATATATGGTCTCATACTCTAATATGAATACAAAAATAAATAATCATAAGGTATAGTTGACTGTGATATATATAGGAGATGTAGATAATTAGGGTAGGCAGTGAATGATATTCAGCAGATCAAAATAAAATGTTTATTTTATTCTAATTCTTACAGCCAATGTTTCGACTTGCAATGCAAGTCTTCATCAGGGCTAGAAAAAAAAAAGAAAACAAGCAAAGAGGTATGACTACATTGTAAAAATATATGAATAAACACACACCAGAACATATAGGAATGAGTGAGAAGAATGAATAAACATAAAATGAAACATAAATAACTGTATAAGAGTAAGGATAGTAACTTAAAGGCAATATATAAAGGCCATAAGGCCAGTAAAGACTATTGAATTGAGGCTAAAATGAGAATTAAAATGGGTGATAGTTACTTAAATGCTAATGAGTAATCTTGACAAAATAATTGGTGAACATAAACAGTGTAGATGCTAAGTTGTTGAGATAATGAGAACAAGTTACTGAGTTAATACTTAAAGGAGTTAATACTTAATGAGTAGATACAGAGTTACTGATATATTGAGGACAGATAACTGAAATAATATCTGAAGGCAATGAAGCCAGTACAATAAATGTAAACTATTGAATTAGAATTGAAAAGAATATTTCAGGAGTGATAATGAATGAGTAAATATAACAATATAATAGGTAAATATAAGAAATGGTAGATATATATTTAATGAGATATAGTGGTTAAGCTAATGAGTTGGTACAGAATGAATAAAATTACTAGTAACAGTAGGGAGTTAACTAGATAGTTAATAATAAATTAAATATGCAAAGTACAACTATAGAGTAGTGATAAATATATTGATACACATGATAAATATTGGGACATATATAGTAGGGTGATTATAAGTATGTACAGTGGAAAGAGAAAGGAAATGAAATAAGGGGCAAAAGTGAGGAAAAAGAAATTTAGCAAAAGATTGTGCACTAATATTTAAATTGGAGAAAGGAAAAGGATATATTAATGAATAAAGGATGAATATTGAGTGGTAAAGAACAAACAACAAAAACAAAAACAACAAATAATAAAATAAAACTAAATAAAAATATTTTTAAAATGACTTACGTTCAGGTAAAGGTAAACAAAACAAACTGTTTTATGGATTAGGGATTAGGCTATACTTAAATTATTAAAAGAGGAGATAGTGCATCTCTTTGTTCGTATATCCTTTCTACCCAGTCTTCATATGGGGTTACATCACGCTCGGATGAAATTCACGGAGAAAAGCACTTTGGAATAGGCCCCTTTAAAATAATATATATTCTCTCCACTATAAATAGTTTCACTTCCAATGTTCCATAATCAAGTATATAATTTTTATTTTTATTTTTAAGATGCCAAAGATGAAACGGATATTCCTAATAGTTTTTTTTTAAATTAATAGTTATTAAGATTTACATGGAACTATTTTATTGACGTATTCTGGGTAACGGCTGGGTTTAGATGTGTTTTATATGTGGGGTTGGTAGTAGATGGGCTTTATTATGTATATGGAGACTTTAACTGCCGAGTTCTTTTACCATTTTATTGGGCTTTTAGAATATTGAGTCAGGGCTTCAGCTATTTACTTTATATGAACGATTATTGTTCCTTTCGGATTGATGAATTAATTGCCACTTCTATTGGGATTATTTGATTGGAAAACTAGTGTCGAATGTTCATTCGAACATTCATTATCAGTTCTAATGACTGTGACTGTGAAACTAAATACACAGGTGAAACTGGACGATCGGTAAATCAAAGATAAATCATACAATAATAAGATCCTATCTAAATGAAAATAACCATACATTCAATAAAGGGTAGTGAGTGAAACTAATACATCAAGTAGAAAATAGTCTAAAATTAAATATTTATACCATTAGAAATATTACAATCTTTCAAAAACAATCCATATTTTTGTTTAAATATTCAGATAAACATTTCCAATATTCCCGGAAACAATCCAATTAATTATAGGGAAAACTCAGGGAAAAAACCCAGAAATTTAACCTACCTGGCCCTTCCGCTCTTGTCTCTTTGACTTCCACAGGTGAGTATTAATGTATTTGATTTCTTGTCATACGTTTTTGTAAATTTTAGTATATATAATCCATGTAGCAAAGCTTTACATTTTTTTGTTTTAGAACTGATGATGAATGTTCAACATTAGAAACTATTTATCAAATTAAAAAATCCCAATAGAAATGGCAACTTATTCATCAATCCTAATTGTATTGATCCTTCTATACTATCACACGTACCTCAAGCAATTATTGTTCCTTATCTGTTAAGAAAATACTACTAGAGGGTTTCGAAAATTAGCATTGGGTGTTTGAGTCATTCCTAATCTTGCCATAACCAGTTCAACAAAATGATCCAAAAGAGTAAAACCGTCATTTGCTAGGCTAGGGTGCCTCACATTAGCTACTGATTTCACTTATTTCTTTCTTTCTTTATTGGCGCGACAGACGCATGAAGCTGTCCTTGGCCTGTCCCACAGCCCTCCTCCAGTCGTCCAGATCAGCTGCTTGGGCTAGCTGATTTCACTTATTTATTTCTTTCTTTATTGGCACGACAGACGCATGAAGCTGTCCTTGGCCTGCTCCACAGCCCTCCTCCAGTCGTCCCGATCAGCTGCTCGGGCTAGCTGATTTCACTTATTTCTTTCTTTCTTTATTGGCGCGACAGACGCATGAAGCTGTCCTTGGCCTGTCCCACAGCCCTCCTCCAGTCGTCCAGATCAGCTGCTTGGGCTAGCTGATTTCACTTATTTATTTCTTTCTTTATTGGCACGACAGACGCATGAAGCTGTCCTTGGCCTGCTCCACAGCCCTCCTCCAGTCGTCCCGATCAGCTGCTCGGGCTAGCTGATTTCACTTATTTATTTCTTTCTTTATTGGCACGACAGACGCATGAAGCTGTCCTTGGCCTGCTCCACAGCCCTCCTCCAGTCGTCCCGATCAGCTGCTCGGGCTAGCTGATTTCACTTATTTATTTCTTTCTTTATTGGCACGACAGACGCATGAAGCTGTCCTTGGCCTGCTCCACAGCCCTCCTCCAGTCGTCCCGATCAGCTGCTCGGGCTAGCTGATTTCACTTATTTATTTCTTTCTTTATTGGCACGACAGACGCATGAAGCTGTCCTTGGCCTGCTCCACAGCCCTCCTCCAGTCGTCCCGATCAGCTGCTCGGGCTAGCTGATTTCACTTATTTATTCCTTTCTTTATTGGCACGACAGACGCATGAAGCTGTCCTTGGCCTGCTCCACAGCCCTCCTCCAGTCGTCCCGATCAGCTGCTCGGGCTAGCTGATTTCACTTATTTCTTTCTTTCTTTATTGGCGCGACAGACGCATGAAGCTGTCCTTGGCCTGTCCCACAGCCCTCCTCCAGTCGTCCAGATCAGCTGCTTGGGCTAGCTGATTTCACTTATTGGGATATCCATATCCTCTAAATTCGTTCAACCAATTGTTTTCCTATCGAACCACTTCTAGCATTTCATCTCATCGTGACAATTTCTAATAGCTCTTACAACAATATGATTCAACAAAGCTTTAATGTTCAATTACATTGTTAAAAGACTTAAGACTGACTCCTATTTCTTGAGAGTAATAGGGAACAATGCTCTTGACGCTAACTTTAGCCTTGTATTGACTAAGAGGATTTAACAAATATTAAAATCCAAACAAAATATTAATCTATTGAACTATAATTACACTCTGATTGTAATCCACTTTTGTATGGCGGTGGCTTTTCAATCAGCCACTCAAATAGCAAATAGTACACCTATACCTTATATAAACTTATCACAATGTAATTATTTGACTTCCTCTTGAAAGTTCTTTTTTGAATGATAGATTAGCGAGAAATGATCCATGTTATGTTGGAGATTAGATTAGGTCATTAAAAAAAATAATATAAAACTGTAGTAATATTTCGCAATATCACGTTTTCCGACATATGACAGCTATACCACCCTCTGCTCACCCCTTATAGTCGTGGATGTTTTTCTCATTGATCGAGGAACTACTAATGCGAGTTCAGGAAAGCCATACATTTATTCAGAAGTAGTAAACACTGAGAGGATCTCCACTCAGCAACGTGAATGTGACTGAGAAGGCACTTGAATAAAGTACTCCTTTCATAAAAGGCCCTTTATAAAAAGGTCTTCTTTCTAAAAAAAAAGAAACGAATGTGAAAATCACCATAGCTGACAATTAAGACTTCATTAAAATCAATAAAACTATAAACTGAACACTCTTTTGGGTAAGTGCATGTAAAATAAATAAATAAAAATAAGGCCAAAACCAAGATATTTAGTTTTTCATTAAAATGTATGAATATTTTCATTAAAAGTAAATATAACAGAACTGCTTAAATCTATCTATACTATTTTATAAAAGGACAAGCAATTTTTCGTTTGAAATCACTAACCACGAAAACTACTGAACCAAATTTTAACCACATCATCTTCATAGTTCAAGGAAGGTTTAGTAATAATAAAATTAGAAATTTTCAATTATATCGCGATAAATATGTGGTGCGCATTGATGTTTGATAATCGACCGATCGGTGGCAAGCACCATTCTTGATAAAATTTACTTATTTTCAGTTCAATTGTTATTAAAAAAGGAATAAATGTATTGAGCGAAATGTGTATCCCAATGCAGTTTTAAAATCGACCAATATGCAGCCATTCTACAACAGAGTTTGCAATGGCAAAACTATTACAACATCTTCATAGCTCTATGAAGGTTCGTATCACTTTTTCATCGCAATTTACAACAAATTGTTTTACGTATATTGTTATATGTATTCATTTATTAAATATATTTTTCATCCGTCAACTTTATGTATTTTTTTACCCATCAACTATATATGTCTTTCATCGTAATATCTTTTCTTTTCTTTTTTTATAAAGGCGAAACATTATGCCTAATTACTTATTAAAATTTATTTTCCTTGTTTTTTAAAACTTATTTTAATTTTATTTTTATACTGTTAATACTGCTTTCTTTTCTTGTTAATACTTCTCTTTTTTCATATCTGTTTGTTTTTCTTCTGGCTATGATGAAGGCTTACAGTGAAGGCTGAAACGTCGGCATAATAAATTAAAATTTATATTTTAATTGTGCAACTGCACATCCTAACTACCTACCATCTTTATTAGTTCCACAGCCAATAAATACCTTAAATATACATTAACCTAACAAGACACGCCACAACTTTTTATTAATTTACTTGTTAACATAAGCAATCAACTATTTAAAAAAAAAAAAAAATTGATTTGGAAGTTGAAAAGTTTAAGGTTATTGCTGAGGTAGAAAAAAAAAGTAAAATAAAATGTCTGACAAAAAAATCTCTAGTTACATTTCAATCAACTTGGTTAAAACAAAAGAAAAAAACCTCCCCGCCTCGATTAAAAGAGATCTGAATTTTTGATAAACCATTCTTCATCCCAGCGGTTCTCAACTCATACTAAATGAGCGCCTTCCAAGGAGATTGGACTGAAATGGAAATGAACAGAGGATAGAAGTAACTGAAAACAGCTCCCTATCAATTATCAACTATAATAATTAAAATCATAGAGTATTAGACTTCCTTCATTAGTTATTTTCGAAATTTCATATCCTCTAATTAAATATATAAATATTTGAGACTAATATTTATTTATCAAAAATATTTTTCCCTATCTTAATACACTACATTTCCGATTATCTTATTTCCTCTGTAACATAATGCAGCGTTTTCTAATAAAAACTTTCTTAACCAATATTTGAGGTTTAGTGAGAAAAAGCATTGGTATGAGTGCGGAATCGTTCCTAGAAAAAATATTCCTTATTGAAGATATATGATGGCGAAATCTTACCCAGTGCTTTTGATCAGTTCTTTGATATTTAAGATTTCTCCAGATTTACTTTCTGTGAAGATCTACTTATTATTGAATGAAGTTTAAGCAATCGGCTGAGAAACAACAACTAAACTAAAACACCTAACTAAACTAAAATAACTAAACTAAAACTACTAAACTAAAACACCTAAACTAAAGACAAATACTTGATAAGAAAACAATACGAACTAAAACTTGGAAATAAACTTGCTACTTACACTTAATTAAGACTTTAAACTTAACATACATTTAAACTTAACATTTAAATTAAGACTTAATTTAACATACACTTACTGTTTGGTTCTAATTGAAAAATCCTAGACTCATTATAAAAGCTCTTTTTTACTTTTGTAAATCAACTTTACATAATGACTATAGTTCGAGAGATTTAGGAACAACCATTAGATGTTTTTGAACAACCATTTTATTTTACATATATTGTAAGCTGGGCTGTTAAATTCACCATTAACTAACCTTAGTAATATGATCGATATTAACTAAATAAGTGCCGAACAGCTTGTTTTAAAATTGAATTTTTTTCATATTTAGTAAGCATTAAGCATGATTATTAAGTTAACAATTAAATTTGCCTGGAACCACCAACCTTTCTTAAATCTATTAGAAGCCAAATGCTATTAAGTAATTCAAGTTAAATAATTTATATTAGTTAGATGAACCAAGTGTTGAAATCATTGATGTTTCATATATTTATTTTAACTAGGGTTAAGTCTTTTGTCTATATCCCAGTTTGCTGGAGTCCAACGGATGAAATGGTTGGGGCACGTCCTGAAAATGGATAAGGCGAGAACAACAAGAAAAATTTATTATGGGAAGCCGGAAGGAGCAGAGCTAGATGGAAGACCAAAAGCTAGATAGGTGAATAATGTGAAGGAGGATTTGAGGAAGATTGGAGTATCCATCAGGTGCGCTGCCAACAGGGGCGACTGGGCAAAGGCAATTGAGCGGGCCAAGGACTGCTACATGAGTCTGTCGAGCCAATAATGAATGAATATCATTTGTAGGGTTAACATTTAAACCAATTTGAAAACACCGATTCTTCATGTTTAGTTGGAGGCTTATGAGGGCTACCTTTTAAATATTTTATGTTAGTTAAATGTGTTTAAGGAAACGTTTGAAAGCATCGATGTTTGTGATGATTAACATGTGTATTAACTAAAACGAAAACATCGATGTTTTCTTACGATTAGTTAAACAGTAATTTAACTCTCACAAATTATTTAAAAGATAACTCCAACATTAAAATCGAACCTGAAAAATATATGTTAATCTGTATTGAAGGATTTTAAAAGGGATTTCTAAGATTTAGGTAAAATACAAAGGCCTATGACATAACCGGAGACGTCGGTTCACGTCTCGCCAAAACCCAGTGGCCATCCCTAATCTCACTAACTAGAACATATGCAAACTAATAAACGGTTTCATGACAGTTTGTGACACAGTAACTCGTCTTTAGAAACATCTGGCATTTGAGCCGGTTCCTTCATTTCGAAAAAATAAGGGTTATGCAAACATTCTTATTAAAAATTATATAAGCAAGATAGAATGGACTGTGTTTCAATTTTAGACAACAATGCTTTAAAGTTTATAAAAATGGGTGGTGTAAGTTTTAATAATGTTATTAATTGGTTTCAACGCGCTAAAATCCATAACACCACTTTTATTTTTATTTGTCGCCCGATTTGCTCGCTCCGCTCTCTTGATAAAAAAATATATGAAAGAATACAAATTGATCAACATAAAAATATGAATAATTTGACACCAAATTTGAGTCTTTACGACGCTCAGTATTTGAGTTATGGAGATTAAACAACAGCGCTACATCGACTATTGCCGGCCCCCTCCCGCCTAAACCTACCACATTCTCGGGTAGAAACATCCAGTTTCATGGTCAGTAGGAACCCCTGAACAATAATCAGAACAGAAACATTGGTGAATGATTTTTGTAACCACATTTAGTGCCTAGACTATGCCTATTGACTGTCTCATTCTCAACAGATCCGTTTTTGTTGAATTTGATAATGATACTATGTTTTTACAAGATTCATGTAAAGAGTTTAACAAAATTGACAATTTCAATTAAAAGATCAGTGATAAAGGAGCAATAATAGCGAATAATCTCAATTTTTGTATTACACCACTTTCATTCTCACCGGCTTATTTAACGTATATACCTAGGAGCACAAGGCAATATTGAAAAGGAAATAATTGTGAGATATTTTCTCGTAATCTCTTTTAATGAGCCGAAGCCATAAACAGAGAGTCGACATGAAGAACAAATACCGCTGGTGTTGTCCTTCATTTCTTTCATGCTTTATTTTATTTTATTTTCCTGGTTACAATATAGAATAATATAATTAGACCAAAGCATCTAATATTGCTTTAAACTCAGCTTGTATGCTAGATTGATTACCAGAAGGGATGCTGGTATATGAGGGGGTTTAGTAGCAGTTAATAGATGTCTTTGAACCTCTTTCCATTTCCGCAGAAGCAATTTCCACTGAAATGCAATTAACAAGAAAGAATGTGATTGAGGTATTTCGTGAGAGTGTTTCGCCCTTTTAATTAAAGGTATCTCTTCAATAGATTTTCAATAAAATATTTTCTAACCTTTTCTCAAAACAAGAATTTTATCAACGCTGGGGATGGAATGTAATGTATTCCTTGCCAACGAATTTTTGAGCTCTTAATTTCGATACGCAACATATCGGTGAACAAAATAATCGATATATCATGCCATAAAATGTCATTTTAAATATTCCTATCCTGTTACAACGACATTCCTGCTTATATTCTCGTTTTATTTAATTTAGGTAACGGCATAAAACCACTGCTTCGCCAAATTTGTGAAAACCACATCTCTGTAGGAGATAGATTCCGATGCTGCTCCTTGAGTTGGTAAACTCTTTCTTGTAACTTTACCTTTGAGCTTCCATTTCTTCAGTTTTAAGTTGGATTCTATTGTTTTGAAAATTTTCTAGATAGTCAACTCATAAACACCACAAAACTACACACATTGCTTTAACGGCTCAACAAGTACCAGTCTTGCCAACTGTCCCCTACCTTTAACTTTTCTAAATATTATAATTCGTTAATCTAATCAGAATGCATTTAAAAAAAATTATATTAGAAGATAAAATTGATTTCGTGCAATACCACAGGATACCGTGATCACTAAAGATAGTCACTAAAAATGTGAAAAATATTGAACCAATCTTTAACAAATTTTAACTGCTTCATCGTAATAGTTAGATTTTGTATAAAAACAAAATACTGATTTTTAACTAAATACTTATTAAAAATGCGATAAATATGTGAATGTTTGAAATATTCCAGTAATGTTTCAAAACCAACCGATAGTGGAATATATTACAAAATCCAACATTCGATATATGAGTTAATTTGTATTGTGTTTAAATGTTAAATAGCCGAAGAATTAAAACCTATTTCCTTAAACAAAGGGAATTTTAAAGAAGTAGAAAAAAATATATTTATTTTTTTGTCAAATCAATTTATCTTTTATTAAAGTATAATTTTATATTAGTTGTTGCATATTTAATTGATTATTATAATTATAAAATTTGCGTATACATGTAGAAATGAACAAATATGACTGTAGCCACCGAATATAAACCATTAAAAAAGACGCAAAACTAATAAGTTGAATAACAATGTTGAAGCAAGATACTTTAATAGAACCTGCGTTAAGTTGGCGTTTATGTTATTAATATAAGGGTGTATCAGAGAAAATAGCCCTATAAAGTCATCTGCATATTCTTGGATATTAGGAATAGCAATTTTTGTAAACAATATTCATCTGAAAGTGCAAACTCAAGTTTCATTTTCAAACCTTTATTATGAAAGTCATTATAAGCAATGGAAAACTTGTTGGTGAATTTTTATAACGTAAAAGAAGTTGTCGATCCCATGAAATAGTTTTTGTAAAATTACTATTATTATTATATAACATTCCTTAAAGCAGGACCATGACCTCCTCAATAAATCTGCTCCATTCCTCTTGGTCCGCGGCCTTATGGCGCTATCCTCTCACTCCCGCCTGACGGAGTTCTTGCCCCACTTCATCAAGCCATCTCAATCATGGTCGCCCTCAAATTCTGAATGCTTATGACTTTTTTTCAGCAATTTTCGAGGTAGTCTCTCTGCTTTTCGTATTATAAGTATAATTGTTCTATTATACGTATTTATTTATTCTCAATATGAATTTTGTTTTTTTCAAATAAGTTATTTTTAGTTGAATCTCAATGTTCTTTGTTTTTTTTACTCTTTTCTTAAGGAAATCGTTTCTTTTGTTCTATCGGCTCAACAGGCACTGATGCTACCCTTGGCCTGCTCAACAATAGCCAACCATCTTCCTCGATCCGTCGTTTCCGTGACAGAGATCCCTAGTCACCCCCTCCATCGGCCCTTTGGCCTACCACGAGGACGCTGGCCATCTGGAACATTTTTGCACACCACTCTATTATCACTCATCCTCATCACCAAGCCGTTTTAGCCTCTGTTTCCTGAAGTGGGAGGAGATGCTCATGTCTTTGTAGAGTTGGTAAAGTCCGCTATTTTTCCTTCACAGCCACTGACCACCCTCACGCACATACCTTTGAATTCTTCTAATGATTACTCTTTCAAACCTATCATGTAGGTTAATATTTTTCTTGTTGAGGGTCCACATCTCTTCACCGTATGTGTCTTCGGGTCTTATTAAGGTCTTGTACAGTAAAAACTTGGTGGAATAGCTAACAAGTTTGCTTCTGATTATCCTTGAGATGGAGAAATAGGCTTTATTCCCAGCTGAAATTCTGTTTCTAACCTCTTCTTCCTCTTCCAGGTTATCAATAATAATAGATCCAAGGTAATGGAAGCTTCTCACTATTTCGAAACTGTAGGGGCCTATTTTATAGTGCCTCTACCTTCGATCTAGGCTTTTATTCAGAACTAAGAGCTTGGTCTTCTCTTCGTTTACGTGTAGGCCGTTCTTTTTTGCTTCAGAATCCATTGCTTTAAAGGGCAAGCAAGATGCTCTGCGCGAATCTACCAATAATGACAACATCGTCAACATAAGCCAGCCCGTGGGCCACCTTCGTAAATATTGTTCCTTCCTGCTCCAATTCCGCTCTATTGACAATTACTTTTAGAGCAATGTTGGATAGGAGATGAGCTATTGGATCCCCTGCCTTTGATCACTTTCAACTTTTTCTCCATTGTGCATTTTACCAACCGGATTAATTTACTTGGTAATCCCAGTTCAAGCATGGCTACTATGAGCTTACTCCCACGTATTGTAGAATAGGCTGACATAAAATTAATGAATAACATCTAGGTTTTCTGCTGGAACTCTTTAATTTTCTCACTAATTAGCCTAATTGTGAAAATTTGATCAATAGTGGACCTATTGGGTCGGAAGCAACCTTGATAGTCTTCCAGTTTCTGTTTTACATATGGGAGGAGCCTGTTGTAAAGGGATATGGAAAAAAAATATATATGCAGTGCTGAGCAAACTAATCCCTCTATAGTTACTGCATGTTGTCGACGAACAAAACTATAGCCTCATTCCATTCCTTAGGTAAGCTTTTCTCTTTCTATAACTGTATCATCAGTTCCTGCAGTTTCCTGGCTGCTTAAACAATACTGTGTGTAGTCCATTGTTACCGGGTGATTTATTATTCTTCAGTTTCCTGAGGATGTCTTCTATATCGGGTGGAATGGCTTCAAAATCATTCTCATTTGTATACAATGGTTACTGTGCATGGCCTTCTGGGCATATTTCCGCACCTCTGGGGTTCAGCAGGCTCTTAAAATGATCCCACCACCTTTTTTACACCTCTTCTTTCAGCATTAGCATTTTACCCCGGTCATATTTGATTAGGTTTTTTTTTCCTAGTCGGTTCCATTTTAACATTATTCACCGACCTGTAGAATTTGTGGGATTCGTTGTTGCTTTTTGAGTTTGTATTTTTCAATGTGCTAAATTTGTTTCCTGAATGCCTCCCTCTTCTTCCTTCTAACCAATCTCTTCGTGTGTGTTCTGGCATATTTTTATTCCTCTCCTTAAACTGTTGCTTGTTTTCCGGCTAATACATAATTATCTTTTTTCAATCCGTTTCTGGATTGCCCGACTGCACATTTCTTTTGCAGCATGAGTATATCCTATCTTGATACGCCTCCACCTGTTCTCAACAGTTTCTGTGGTTTTACTAACCGGTACACTCGTGACGGACCCAAGAAACGTATCAGCAAACCTATAAGCCCCTTCTTCCGCCCTGAAGCTCACAGTGTTCCACTTCTCACTATGTAGCATTTGTTTCTTGGCGGCGCAGTTCATTTTTTGATAAGGTTTCGTCAGCACTAAGTTGTGATCGAAGTTAACATCATTTCCTCTATAAGATCTTACATCATTCACGCAACTAGTTTTTGGAGGATACCATTACGTAATCAATTTGATTGTTAAATCAATTTGTAAGCTATGCGTTGGTCTCAGATACTTTTTCTTATGGAAATCGCTTAATAACTCAATTAAACTGATCTCGAATAACTAAATAAAATCTACACAACTAATCAAACTTAATAATATTATGATTTTAGAGCGATTTCATATTTTTTATTATAATTATATAATTATTATAATGTTTTTTTTTTCATATTGTTTTTTATTATAATTTCCCGATTATTATTGGTTTTTTCCTAAAGTAAATTTTTTTCAGGGTGAAATTCTAATGTGATTCTCTATTCAGTATTGAATGAGACAAACTATAAGTTGATAAGGACATTAGTTAAAAAGATATTGATATTGTTCCCGCTTTTTGGCGATTTGGTCCAACTGTGCACCGTATGATCTACCATTTCAATTCTAACGATTGAAATTTCCGATTTAAGTTTCTTCTTCCATTACAATTACCAAATCGCAAGGCCAGGCTTACAAAATGTTGAAGGGTATCTTTGAAATAGCTGTTGATCTCACGGCCAATAATATGTACGAACTGGAAATTCTAACAATCAAATCATGAGAAAAAACTCGAATTGTTTATTTGGACGTCCTTTCAATTTGTCTTGTCCTTACATCCTTAACACAAAACAAGATTATTACTGATAAATAAATACTACTTCAATTATTAGTTATAATTATCAAAGTTGTTTATTTATGAGAGCGGGCGAAGTCACGGCTAGGAATGCAATTCCTTTATGAAAAAATATATTTATAAAACAAGAAATGAGAAAGTATTTAGTGCAATAGTACCTCGTGAATCCCCTTCAATCTGAAAAGGCCGATTTAGATAAAGCAGAACCTAAATTGCTGCCGTATACACGCCTGCATAGAGCGCAGACATTTCTTGGAAAATACAATTTAAGGGAGAACAGTCTACATAGATTTAATAGAATCCACTGCTAAATAGAGAAAGCCTTTGGTGTTCGCTTAATGAAGTTGAAGTTTTAATTTTCTGCTCCGAACAGGACAATACGGGTTTTTTCTGCTCCTCATTATTTTTTAATTAGATTATTAAAATCTTGAAAATGTTTTAATTTTTTAAGTTAATAACAAATGTACGAATCACTATAATTAGTACTCTTAAAATTAACGAGAACATTATTAAATAAGTTATAAATTACTTTTAATAACAGAATCTCTCATTTAAATTTATTGATAACTATTTAACGAAGTTTGGTTTGATCACTGAATCTCTTATAATTTTTAGTGGAGACTCGGGTTCGAATACCGACTGGGCAAATCTTTTCTCTTCAAAATAAAAAATATCTTATAATTTTATGTTGAAGTCAGATGTAAGTATCTAAACATTCCAGTAGAAAATTAGAAATTTATTCAATACTTAATGTAAATACCTGAAACAAATCTTACAATCGTGGCTGTGGTGACTGATAGAGTTTGAATGTCCAAACTTAAATTTATTTCATGGCGGACCTGCGTATAACCCGTCGTTCCTGACCTTGTTGTGGTTCATAAGAACGTCAGACTCCTCAAAAAACAACGATAAAGCTGTCCATTGATATCTTTATCATCAGTATATGAGTATTTAGCAGGATGTATAAATTTTTGTTAAATTTTGCTTGATAATTTTAGATTTACAAGGGGAGGACAGACTCACACTCAGGATCTTCTTGTCAATTTTTGTGGAGGTTCCTGGTCAAAACTTATTAGACCTGTATTTAGCCGTTCCGATTAAAGGACCCTAGAAGTTGAAAAAATAAAATGAAATAGCATTAAACTAATTTAATTGATGCTTACAGTTTAAAAAATGTTATCTACATCATTCTT
This sequence comes from Euschistus heros, assembly GCA_003667255.2. Classification (NCBI taxonomy): domain Eukaryota; kingdom Metazoa; phylum Arthropoda; class Insecta; order Hemiptera; family Pentatomidae; genus Euschistus; species Euschistus heros. The sequence goes on along the minus strand of RCWM02000251.1, from coordinate 682,544 downwards.
GCTCCGAACTGTTTTATTTATTTTATTTTTTTTATTTTATTTTTTTTCAGTGCAGATTTTAGAAAAAAAATAAAGCCGCTTCATTCAAAATCTAAAAAAAAAAAAAAAAAAAAAAAAATGAATACATACAAACTTTCATCCAAATAGAAGTATTTCGCTTTAATATTTCAGGAGAAAGTAAAACTTTTTAAAACTATTTTATTTAAAGATACAGTCTAATATGCTTCTTGTTTTAGAGTTAGTCAAGTATATAGTACACAATATAAATATAAAATAATGTATTAAGGACTAGCATACTGGAAGAATTATGAATAAACATTGTTAAATAAAAAGTCAGATTTTTTTATCATTTTTAATTACTCAATAGATCAAACTATTAGCCAAATACAAAAAAACTTATACAACAATAACAATAAAACACAATTATTAAAGATAAAAATAATGAAACTTAAGGGTAACAATCAAAGTAATAAAAACAAATACTCCATCATGAGTCACAGAATGGCTAGTTAAGTAGAAGTTGCCTCATCAACGTCTCAATGAAAACCTAATTCCAAAGTAACTAGTGATTTAAAAAAATCGTATAAATGGCCATAATGTTGATGATACTTCCACTAATGTCTTTTTTGTAACAATTAAGACATTTATAACCACTTAACAATACTTGAAATGTCTATAAGAACAAAAATAAAGCCTCTTAAATGTTTTCAGTGGAAAAAAAATGCAATGTTTATTATTTCAAAAGACACAACATGAATTGTTAGTGAAAGTGACTTATGTTCCTATAAAGGGTAACTGACAATACAGTTAGCTGACGGAGAGGAGCGGATTGGAGCGGATTTTCACTAACGTTGTTCGACAGGAAAAATGTATTTATCTACTCCTATGATAGATAACACGACAACTATTTCTTTATAAAAATGCAAAATCGTTATCTTATTTTTTATTGATTTATTGTGTGGAATTTGGAAAATGAATGATGTTGATATTGGAGAACTAAAAAAAGCCCGAACAAATGACAAATAACCTTCACTCTTTGTCGTAAACCTACTACTTTTTGTCCTTCACTATCCTTTAATGATGTTCAATTAATTCTTATTGAGCAGATTCGCTACCTAGGACTTTTTCTGGACAAACGACTTTCTTGGTACCCACATACAAGGCTAAAACGACAAGACACTGCCCGTCGTTTTCGACTTCTTCAACATTTATGAGATAAACGGTCAAAACTTCCGATTAAGTACAAGAGAATCATTTACATGACAGAAATTAGAACTATTCGGACTTACGGAGTTGAGCTTTGGGGTCCAATAAACAATCCATTCCGTATCGTATCCATTCTTTACAAATCAAAATCCTCAATGCTCCTTACTTTGTCTCAAACAAACATATCCATAAAGATCTTAATGTACTATATGGGTCATTCTCCCATTTCATATGAATCTGTGTCCCAAAGCTATTGTGGTTTCTACGTGAAATTTCTTCCAACCCAACTGTGACATGTAGGTCCAAGGTACTTACCTTTTAAACGTAAAGTAGTTTTCTATGGTTATTGATTTGTTTTCATGGTTAAAGTTGAATTCAAAAAGTCAAATTCTATTTCCCTCACATGTCCCATAGCATGAGTTGGTAACGTTAAATGGGAATAAGTTCTCAATTTTTGCAATTATTAACTTACCTTTTTTCCTAGTACCTCAGGTAAGTTGCAAGATATTGAATTTTGTAATTGAAACTGAGACTAATCGCTTAAAATCTATTTCCCTCACATTTTTCGAAAAAGCCTGCTAAAGTATAACCAAGATTTACTTCATCATATTTCTGGCTGGCAACATTGTAGAAGCTTCCCGCTAAACTGAGGGTAACCTAACTTACAACAAATTTCCTTTGTTAGTTGTCCTAAGTTTGTGTCATTGATAATTCTATTTTCCTCAAATAGTTATTTTTCAAAGAAGGTAACTTTGATTCTTGTTTCCTTTGCGTTGAAGTATATGTTCCCATGTAATTCAGGGTTCCATTTGTTTTTTTGTTTTTTTTAAATGCGTGTGGTGTTGCTAATCTTAAATCAAACTCAAAATAGATTACAATAGGAAAACTGTAAGTGAAATAAGAAAAAAAAAACTTTTTATATATATATTTTCACTATTCATATTAATGTGATATAATATTAATTATATTAATCTAATTTCGATTTCAAAGTTTAAATGTATAATGTCTTACAATTGTATTTTTTGTTTTCATGTTTTATGTTTAAATGTTTAATTAATGTTAACTAATATCTTTAAATCGACTAGTTGATATCATACTCATTAACAATTCTTTTTTACTATAAATGTTGAATTATTATTTGAATGGCGAATGTTTTCTATTTATTTCACACCCTGATCAGTTTCTCTTACTCTCATGATTTCTATCATGATCATAAATGTGCTGATAGACTATATTCTATGAACGAATTTTTCGCTAGTAATCTTAGTAGACTTTTATAAAGATGTTATTAAAGAAAAACTTTTTTTTTTACATTACTTTTTTCTAACAAAATCACAATGTCAAAATTCCGACGAAATGACAGAATGACCCATATGCTGTTGATTAAACCCAAACCTGATGTCAATCCTTTCATAGTAAACCATAATTATTCAAATCCACCAATATCACAACTTGCACTCAATTCTAGAAAAACTTTGGAGACGTCTGAAAAGAAGATGGACTCGGGACCTTCTAATACAGAACTTTTATTACAAAACTTTTATTACAATATAGAACTTTTATTTTATTATTATGTTTCTCCTTAAGGATTCTTACCAAAATAGTAAAGTCTTGTAGTCAGAAAGATATTTTAGAAGTATTTAAAAAAATATTTATATCAGTAATCTATTTTAAGCTTTTTGTTTGTATTAATCATAAATTGATATTACTCAAGTTGTGATATTTGTATATAATCCACTTTTTAATTTTATTAATTCTTCTGACAAGTTTTAAAACGTGATAATGTATCGAAAATGAAGTAATTAATTGTTTTATACATTCCAGCTTTTTAAAAACTACATCACAAGTATATTGTTCGAGTAACAAATAATTCTCTGAGTGATTTGAGAGATTTCGAATCTATGATAATTAATTTTTGTAAGTAAGTAAATACGTTTTCAAATTTTTGAGCTCACATCTAGTTTAAAAAATGGTCCTTTATTATTTCATCTCCCTTTAACTTTATTAACTACAATATAATTACAATTGGATAAAATACAGTGGTTTGTGAATTTAAAATCATTTGGTCACCACATGGGAATTTCGAATCAAAAAGGGCTTAATTTATGCAATCCTTTTTGTGGTTTGGTCATTATTTTGTTTACATTATTCAACAAACCTTTATCAAAGTAAGCTAGAAATGGTACAGTTTTCGTTATTCATTGCCATTTCAGAAGAGTCTTTGGCTGGTGTTTTTCAGTTGTGCATAATGGCCCCATTAGCTGATGATGGTATTAACACAACATTAATTTTTCGTTGTACTTATAATCATGTGGTAATAATAATTACAAAGAGGTAGTAACAAGAAACTAAAGGAAAAGATATCACCACACACTCTCCCCCCAGTGTCAACGATATCGTTCAGGTACACTTGTGGTACGTCCGCGTACGTAGTCGTAGCCAAGATCCGTAAACGAGCTCGGCTGGAGAGGCATTATGATCACTTTTGATGGCTGTCCGAAGGCCGAGGAGTACGACGGGAAGAAGTTCCGTCCAACTGTCTTGCGTCTCCAAAAGCTTACAGGTGAGTGCTGTCTTGAGTGTTCTATGCCACCTCTCTATAAGTCCGTTGGACTGCGGGTGATATGCCGTTGTATGAACCAGTTTGATTCCTGAGATAGCTGCTAAGGAACGGAAAAGTTCGGATTCGAAATTCCGACCTTGGTCAGTTACAACTTGAACAGGCGTCCCAAAACGGCTAATCCAGTGGGTCCAGAACGCTTTCGCGACTGTCAGTGCAGATTGATCCGCAATTGGAATGGCTTCTGGCCACTTAGTGAAACGGTCGATGCATGTCAAGAGGTATTTCATGCCGTTCGACAACGGTAGGGGGCCAACGATGTCGATGTGAATAAAGGCAAAGCGTTCATCTGGCGGTGTGAAGTGCTGAAGAGGGGATTTCTCGTGTCGCTGTATCTTTGTTTGTTGACATGTAGCACAGTTCTTTACAAAGTCCGTGACAAATTTAGACATATGTGGCCAGACGAATCTTTTTCGGAGTTGATCAAGAGTAGCTCTACGGCCAGGGTGTGAAAGATTGTGAAATTTAGCGCAAACTGCCGATCTTAAGGATTTGGGAATATAAGGTCGTAAGTATCCAAGGGACGTATCGCAGTAGAGTGAAAAGTTGCCTGGCAGTGTGGTTGGTGCTAGGACTAAGTTGGTCGATGAGTCGTGGAGCCTTGGTAGTTCCTGGTCTTCCGTTTGAGCCTTGGCGATGTCAGTTTCGTTCAGTAAACTATTGCTCGCTAGTGCTTCAATCCGTGACAAGCAGTCGGCTACTATATTCTCTACGCCTTTGATATATTTGACCGACGTGGTGAACTGAGAAATATACGAGAGTTGTCTGGATTGTCTTGGAGCAGCCTTCTCAGTCTTTTGTTGAAACGCGTAAGTTAGCGGGCGGTGGTCGGTATAACAGGTAAAGGGGCGGTCTTCCAATAGATATCTGAAATGTTTTATGGTTTCATACAAGGCCAGTAACTCTCTGCCATAAGTAGAGTACCTCTGCTGCGTGGGTGTAAGCTTCTTTGAGAAGAAACCCAATGGTTCCAACGTCGAATGGTGGATCTGGTGGACTACTCCGCCAATAGCTGTATCCGAAGCGTCTGTTGTGACCGTGAGCGGTGTACCTTGTCTAGGGTGTGCGAGAAGAGTTGCTCTACAAAGGTCGCTTTTCGTGCGTTCAAAGGCGTCTGTCATCGATTGAGTCCATTCTATAGACTGATTGTCGGTTATGTCATGAGGTAGGTGTAGAGGAGCCTGTGTTTGCGCTGCCTGAGGCAAAAACCGACGATAAAAGTTCACCATTCCTAGGAAGGTACGGAGTTGTTTTGCTGTCCTCGGCTTAGGAAAATCGGATATAGCCTTAATTTTGTCTAAACGAGGCCCGCAACCGTCTTTTGTTATTCTATGACCTAAAAAGTGTACTTCCTCCTGAGCGAAAACACACTTGGAAATGTTCAACTTTAAACTGTGTTCGGTAAGTCGCTGGAATATGCTACGGAGATCGTTTATATGTTCTTCCATAGATGACGAGGCGACTAGGACGTCGTCCAAATATGTAAATTGGCAGTTTAGCCCGCGGAGGACTTCGTTAATAAATCTTTGAAAGGTTTGTGCAGCGTTACGTAATCCGTATGGCATGTAGGGAAATTCAAATGAGCCGAATGGTGTTGTAATGGCAGTTTTGCAAACGTCTTCTGGTGCAACTGGAATTTGTTGGTAAGCGTGGGCCAGGTCCAGGGTTGAAAAGATGGTTTTGTTTTCTAAAAAATTAGTACAATCTTGAATATTAGGTAGGGGATACCTATCAGGTATAGTTATGTCGTTTAATTGTCTGTAGTCCCCACAAGGTCTCCAAGTGCCATCTTTCTTCCTTACTAAATGTAGTGGGCTGGCCCATGGACTATCTGAAGGTCGACATAGCCCCAAGTCGAGCATATTGTCAAATACTGTCTTAGCTGCTGTTATTTTATCTGGTCCTATCCGTCTGGGTTTGGAATATATTGGAGGTCCTATAGTTTTTATGTGGTGTTGCGTGGAAAATGGACGGGATAGCTGAGGCGGGAAATGACCGGATATTTGACCAAATTCGTGAAGAAGGCAGCTTATAGGTGACGTCGGGTTGAATTTGCTGATAGGAGTACTTGGGTTATGTGGTGAGCTGTGCTGGATGGTGGAAACACATGTCATGTTGAGTCCGTCTATAAGTCGTCGGCCGGGCAAGTCAACTACAAGATTAAAATGAATTAAAAAGTCCGACCCGATAATCGGCTGCTGGACATCGGCTAAAAGGAAAGTGTAGGTGAAATGCTTTTCGGGGCCGAATGTGAGCGTCAACTTTCGTTTGCCGTAGACATTGATACGGGAGTCGTTAGCTGCATAAAGGTGTTGTTGAACAGGGTTCAAGCGATCCGAAGATCTCGGAGGCAAGAGAGAGACGTCCGCTCCTGTATCAATGAGAAAACGAAGTTTTGTCGTCGTATCAGTTAAGAAAAGGCGACAATTGGGGCCGTGGCAGGAACAGGTCGCCGCTGACCCTTGGCTATCTAGTTTTTTAGAATGTACTTGCAGGGAGCTACACATCTCTGTGCCCTGTCTCCGAAAGAGGAATGGTACCAACAAAAGCCGTCTTCCAACGGTCTCTGACGTAAGATGGGAGAACGCCGGCGTGATCTAGAAGAGGAGCGAAAGCGGTGGTATCTAGTGAGATTTCGAATTTCTTGTGTTAGTGCCGCGATTTCTGTGTAAATAGGGTGGTTTTGACTTTGTAGTTCTACATTGGATACGGATGGCTGAGGTTGAGATACATCTAAAATTTTATCTGCGGCTGTAGCTAATTCATCAAGAGTAGCGGTATGCATAACTTGTAGTATGGATTGTGTAGTTACGGGTAGCCTCTGGATCCATAGCTGCTTTATAATATCCTCGCCGGTATTGGGAGAGGCTAAGGATTTCATATTCCTTAGTAGTATAGAAGGTTTTAAATCTCCTAACTCGAGGCCGGATAATAGTTTTCGCAAGCGTTGTTCTTCAGAATCGCTGCAACGGGAGACTATAGCTTTTTTAAGTTCGTTATAAGACGGGGGGGGGTCTCGCTTAATAACATCGGCAATAACGGTCAGCATGTTGCCGTCCAGTGCTGATAATAGATGGTTATATTTAGTTTTGTCTGCTGTCACATGGGCGAGTTCGAACTGGGCCTCAAGCTGATTGAACCATAAAGTTGGGTCCGGGGCCCAAAAAGGGGGTAATTTTACGCTGACGTGATTAATATTGGGTGCTGGGGCCGCGTTTAGCTTTAACTCGAGTGCCGCCAATTGCCTCTGAAGGGACAGAAATTCTTCAGCTGTCGGTGTGCTCATATTAAAATAATAGAAAAAAAAGTTCTTACCAACAGAAGGCTTTAACTGTTCTTCTCGGGGTCACCAGTATAGTTATCTTAAATAAGATTAAATAAAACCAACAAGATTGAATTATACACGAACGTATTCAATTAGTATGACCAGGTTAAGCAACGAGGCACACTATATATTTTATTAATAAAAATAATCATGTGGTAATAATAATTACAAAGAGGTAGTAACAAGAAACTAAAGGAAAAGATATCACCACACATTTACATATTTGGACGACGTCCTAGTCGCCTCGTCATCTATGGAAGAACATATAAACGATCTCCGTAGCATATTCCAGCGACTTACCGAACACAGTTTAAAGTTGAACATTTCCAAGTGTGTTTTCGCTCAGGAGGAAGTACACTTTTTAGGTCATAGAATAACAAAAGACGGTTGCGGGCCTCGTTTAGACAAAATTAAGGCTATATCCGATTTTCCTAAGCCGAGGACAGCAAAACAACTCCGTACCTTCCTAGGAATGGTGAACTTTTATCGTCGGTTTTTGCCTCAGGCAGCGCAAACACAGGCTCCTCTACACCTACCTCATGACATAACCGACAATCAGTCTATAGAATGGACTCAATCGATGACAGACGCCTTTGAACGCACGAAAAGCGACCTTTGTAGAGCAACTCTTCTCGCACACCCTAGACAAGGTACACCGCTCACGGTCACAACAGACGCTTCGGATACAGCTATTGGCGGAGTAGTCCACCAGATCCACCATTCGACGTTGGAACCATTGGGTTTCTTCTCAAAGAAGCTTACACCCACGCAGCAGAGGTACTCTACTTATGACAGAGAGTTACTGGCCTTGTATGAAACCATAAAACATTTCAGATATCTATTGGAAGGCCGCCCCTTTACCTGTTATACCGACCACCGCCCGCTAACTTACGCGTTTCAACAAAAGACTGAGAAGGCTGCTCCAAGACAATCCAGACAACTCTCGTATATTTCTCAGTTCATCACGTCGGGGTCACCAGTATAGTTATCTTAAATAAGATTAAATAAAACCATACTAATTGAATACGTTCGTGTATAATTCAATCTTGTTGGTTTTATTTAATCTTATTTAAGGTAACTATACTGGTGACCCCGAGAAGAACAGTTAAAGCCTTCTGTTGGTAAGAACTTTTTTTTCTATTATTTTAATATGAGCACACCGACAGCTGAAGAATTTCTGTCCCTTCAGAGGCAATTGGCGGCACTCGAGTTAAAGCTAAACGCGGCCCCAGCACCCAATATTAATCACGTCAGCGTAAAATTACCCCCTTTTTGGGCCCCGGACCCAACTTTATGGTTCAATCAGCTTGAGGCCCAGTTCGAACTCGCCCATGTGACAGCAGACAAAACTAAATATAACCATCTATTATCAGCACTGGACGGCAACATGCTGACCGTTATTGCCGATGTTATTAAGCGAGACCCCCCCCCGTCTTATAACGAACTTAAAAAAGCTATAGTCTCCCGTTGCAGCGATTCTGAAGAACAACGCTTGCGAAAACTATTATCCGGCCTCGAGTTAGGAGATTTAAAACCTTCTATACTACTAAGGAATATGAAATCCTTAGCCTCTCCCAATACCGGCGAGGATATTATAAAGCAGCTATGGATCCAGAGGCTACCCGTAACTACACAATCCATACTACAAGTTATGCATACCGCTACTCTTGATGAATTAGCTACAGCCGCAGATAAAATTTTAGATGTATCTCAACCTCAGCCATCCGTATCCAATGTAGAACTACAAAGTCAAAACCACCCTATTTACACAGAAATCGCGGCATTAACACAAGAAATTCGAAATCTCACTAGATACCACCGCTCTCGCTCCTCTTCTAGATCACGCCGGCGTTCTCCCATCTTACGTCAGAGACCGTTGGAAGACGGCTTTTGTTGGTACCATTCCTCTTTCGGAGACAGGGCACGGAAATGTGTAGCTCCCTGCAAGTACATTTCAAAAAACTAAATAGCCAGGGTTCAGCGGCGACCTGTTCCTGCCACGGCCCCAATTGTCGCCTTTTCTTAACTGATACGACGACAAAACTTCGTTTTCTCATTGATACAGGAGCGGACGTCTCTCTCTTGCCTCCGAGATCTTCGGATCGCTTGAACCCTGTTCAACAACACCTTTATGCAGCTAACGACTCCCGTATCAATGTCTACGGCAAACGAAAGTTGACGCTCACATTCGGCCCCGAAAAGCATTTCACCTACACTTTCCTTTTAGCCGATGTCCAGCAGCCGATTATCGGGTCGGACTTTTTAATTCATTTTAATCTTGTAGTTGACTTGCCCGGCCGACGACTTATAGACGGACTCAACATGACATGTGTTTCCACCATCCAGCACAGCTCACCACATAACCCAAGTACTCCTATCAGCAAATTCAACCCGACGTCACCTATAAGCTGCCTTCTTCACGAATTTGGTCAAATATCCGGTCATTTCCCGCCTCAGCTATCCCGTCCATTTTCCACGCAACACCACATAAAAACTATAGGACCTCCAATATATTCCAAACCCAGACGGATAGGACCAGATAAAATAACAGCAGCTAAGACAGTATTTGACAATATGCTCGACTTGGGGCTATGTCGACCTTCAGATAGTCCATGGGCCAGCCCACTACATTTAGTAAGGAAGAAAGATGGCACTTGGAGACCTTGTGGGGACTACAGACAATTAAACGACATAACTATACCTGATAGGTATCCCCTACCTAATATTCAAGATTGTACTAATTTTTTAGAAAACAAAACCATCTTTTCAACCCTGGACCTGGCCCACGCTTACCAACAAATTCCAGTTGCACCAGAAGACGTTTGCAAAACTGCCATTACAACACCATTCGGCTCATTTGAATTTCCCTACATGCCATACGGATTACGTAACGCTGCACAAACCTTTCAAAGATTTATTAACGAAGTCCTCCGCGGGCTAAACTGCCAATTTACATATTTGGACGACGTCCTAGTCGCCTCGTCATCTATGGAAGAACATATAAACGATCTCCGTAGCATATTCCAGCGACTTACCGAACACAGTTTAAAGTTGAACATTTCCAAGTGTGTTTTCGCTCAGGAGGAAGTACACTTTTTAGGTCATAGAATAACAAAAGACGGTTGCGGGCCTCGTTTAGACAAAATTAAGGCTATATCCGATTTTCCTAAGCCGAGGACAGCAAAACAACTCCGTACCTTCCTAGGAATGGTGAACTTTTATCGTCGGTTTTTGCCTCAGGCAGCGCAAACACAGGCTCCTCTACACCTACCTCATGACATAACCGACAATCAGTCTATAGAATGGACTCAATCGATGACAGACGCCTTTGAACGCACGAAAAGCGACCTTTGTAGAGCAACTCTTCTCGCACACACCCTAGACAAGGTACACCGCTCACGGTCACAACAGACGCTTCGGATACAGCTATTGGCGGAGTAGTCCACCAGATCCACCATTCGACGTTGGAACCATTGGGTTTCTTCTCAAAGAAGCTTACACCCACGCAGCAGAGGTACTCTACTTATGACAGAGAGTTACTGGCCTTGTATGAAACCATAAAACATTTCAGATATCTATTGGAAGACCGCCCCTTTACCTGTTATACCGACCACCGCCCGCTAACTTACGCGTTTCAACAAAAGACTGAGAAGGCTGCTCCAAGACAATCCAGACAACTCTCGTATATTTCTCAGTTCACCACGTCGGTCAAATATATCAAAGGCGTAGAGAATATAGTAGCCGACTGCTTGTCACGGATTGAAGCACTAGCGAGCAATAGTTTACTGAACGAAACTGACATCGCCAAGGCTCAAACGGAAGACCAGGAACTACCAAGGCTCCACGACTCATCGACCAACTTAGTCCTAGCACCAACCACACTGCCAGGCAACTTTTCACTCTACTGCGATACGTCCCTTGGATACTTACGACCTTATATTCCCAAATCCTTAAGATCGGCAGTTTGCGCTAAATTTCACAATCTTTCACACCCCTGGCCGTAGAGCTACTCTTGATCAACTCCGAAAAAGATTCGTCTGGCCACATATGTCTAAATTTGTCACGGACTTTGTAAAGAACTGTGCTACATGTCAACAAACAAAGATACAGCGACACGAGAAATCCCCTCTTCAGCACTTCACACCGCCAGATGAACGCTTTGCCTTTATTCACATCGACATCGTTGGCCCCCTACCGTTGTCGAACGGCATGAAATACCTCTTGACATGCATCGACCGTTTCACTAAGTGGCCAGAAGCCATTCCAATTGCGGATCAATCTGCACTGACAGTCGCGAAAGCGTTCTGGACCCACTGGATTAGCCGTTTTGGGACGCCTGTTCAAGTTGTAACTGACCAAGGTCGGAATTTCGAATCCGAACTTTTCCGTTCCTTAGCAGCTATCTCAGGAATCAAACTGGTTCATACAACGGCATATCACCCGCAGTCCAACGGACTTATAGAGAGGTGGCATAGAACACTCAAGACAGCACTCACCTGTAAGCTTTTGGAGACGCAAGACAGTTGGACGGAACTTCTTCCCGTCGTACTCCTCGGCCTTCGGACAGCCATCAAAAGTGATCATAATGCCCTGTCTTGCGTCTCCAAAAGCTTACAGGTGAGTGCTGTCTTGAGTGTTCTATGCCACCTCTCTATAAGTCCGTTGGACTGCGGGTGATATGCCGTTGTATGAACCAGTTTGATTCCTGAGATAGCTGCTAAGGAACGGAAAAGTTCGGATTCGAAATTCCGACCTTGGTCAGTTACAACTTGAACAGGCGTCCCAAAACGGCTAATCCAGTGGGTCCAGAACGCTTTTGCGACTGTCAGTGCAGATTGATCCGCAATTGGAATGGCTTCTGGCCACTTAGTGAAACGGTCGATGCATGTCAAGAGGTATTTCATGCCGTTCGACAACGGTAGGGGGCCAACGATGTCGATGTGAATAAAGGCAAAGCGTTCATCTGGCGGTGTGAAGTGCTGAAGAGGGGATTTCTCGTGTCGCTGTATCTTTGTTTGTTGACATGTAGCACAGTTCTTTACAAAGTCCGTGACAAATTTAGACATATGTGGCCAGACGAATCTTTTTCGGAGTTGATCAAGAGTAGCTCTACGGCCAGGGTGTGAAAGATTGTGAAATTTAGCGCAAACTGCCGATCTTAAGGATTTGGGAATATAAGGTCGTAAGTATCCAAGGGACGTATCGCAGTAGAGTGAAAAGTTGCCTGGCAGTGTGGTTGGTGCTAGGACTAAGTTGGTCGATGAGTCGTGGAGCCTTGGTAGTTCCTGGTCTTCCGTTTGAGCCTTGGCGATGTCAGTTTCGTTCAGTAAACTATTGCTCGCTAGTGCTTCAATCCGTGACAAGCAGTCGGCTACTATATTCTCTACGCCTTTGATATATTTGACCGACGTGGTGAACTGAGAAATATACGAGAGTTGTCTGGATTGTCTTGGAGCAGCCTTCTCAGTCTTTTGTTGAAACGCGTAAGTTAGCGGGCGGTGGTCGGTATAACAGGTAAAGGGGCGGTCTTCCAATAGATATCTGAAATGTTTTATGGTTTCATACAAGGCCAGTAACTCTCTGTCATAAGTAGAGTACCTCTGCTGCGTGGGTGTAAGCTTCTTTGAGAAGAAACCCAATGGTTCCAACGTCGAATGGTGGATCTGGTGGACTACTCCGCCAATAGCTGTATCCGAAGCGTCTGTTGTGACCGTGAGCGGTGTACCTTGTCTAGGGTGTGCGAGAAGAGTTGCTCTACAAAGGTCGCTTTTCGTGCGTTCAAAGGCGTCTGTCATCGATTGAGTCCATTCTATAGACTGATTGTCGGTTATGTCATGAGGTAGGTGTAGAGGAGCCTGTGTTTGCGCTGCCTGAGGCAAAAACCGACGATAAAAGTTCACCATTCCTAGGAAGGTACGGAGTTGTTTTGCTGTCCTCGGCTTAGGAAAATCGGATATAGCCTTAATTTTGTCTAAACGAGGCCCGCAACCGTCTTTTGTTATTCTATGACCTAAAAAGTGTACTTCCTCCTGAGCGAAAACACACTTGGAAATGTTCAACTTTAAACTGTGTTCGGTAAGTCGCTGGAATATGCTACGGAGATCGTTTATATGTTCTTCCATAGATGACGAGGCGACTAGGACGTCGTCCAAATATGTAAATTGGCAGTTTAGCCCGCGGAGGACTTCGTTAATAAATCTTTGAAAGGTTTGTGCAGCGTTACGTAATCCGTATGGCATGTAGGGAAATTCAAATGAGCCGAATGGTGTTGTAATGGCAGTTTTGCAAACGTCTTCTGGTGCAACTGGAATTTGTTGGTAAGCGTGGGCCAGGTCCAGGGTTGAAAAGATGGTTTTGTTTTCTAAAAAATTAGTACAATCTTGAATATTAGGTAGGGGATACCTATCAGGTATAGTTATGTCATTTAATTGTCTGTAGTCCCCACAAGGTCTCCAAGTGCCATCTTTCTTCCTTACTAAATGTAGTGGGCTGGCCCATGGACTATCTGAAGGTCGACATAGCCCCAAGTCGAGCATATTGTCAAATACTGTCTTAGCTGCTGTTATTTTATCTGGTCCTATCCGTCTGGGTTTGGAATATATTGGAGGTCCTATAGTTTTTATGTGGTGTTGCGTGGAAAATGGACGGGATAGCTGAGGCGGGAAATGACCGGATATTTGACCAAATTCGTGAAGAAGGCAGCTTATAGGTGACGTCGGGTTGAATTTGCTGATAGGAGTACTTGGGTTATGTGGTGAGCTGTGCTGGATGGTGGAAACACATGTCATGTTGAGTCCGTCTATAAGTCGTCGGCCCGGGCAAGTCAACTACAAGATTAAAATGAATTAAAAAGTCCGACCCGATAATCGGCTGCTGGACATCGGCTAAAAGGAAAGTGTAGGTGAAATGCTTTTCGGGGCCGAATGTGAGCGTCAACTTTCGTTTGCCGTAGACATTGATACGGGAGTCGTTAGCTGCATAAAGGTGTTGTTGAACAGGGTTCAAGCGATCCGAAGATCTCGGAGGCAAGAGAGAGACGTCCGCTCCTGTATCAATGAGAAAACGAAGTTTTGTCGTCGTATCAGTTAAGAAAAGGCGACAATTGGGGCCGTGGCAGGAACAGGTCGCCGCTGAACCCTGGCTATTTAGTTTTTTGAAATGTACTTGCAGGGAGCTACACATTTCCGTGCCCTGTCTCCGAAAGAGGAATGGTACCAACAAAAGCCGTCTTCCAACGGTCTCTGACGTAAGATGGGAGAACGCCGGCGTGATCTAGAAGAGGAGCGAGAGCGGTGGTATCTAGTGAGATTTCGAATTTCTTGTGTTAATGCCGCGATTTCTGTGTAAATAGGGTGGTTTTGACTTTGTAGTTCTACATTGGATACGGATGGCTGAGGTTGAGATACATCTAAAATTTTATCTGCGGCTGTAGCTAATTCATCAAGAGTAGCAGTATGCATAACTTGTAGTATGGATTGTGTAGTTACGGGTAGCCTCTGGATCCATAGCTGCTTTATAATATCCTCGCCGGTATTGGGAGAGGCTAAGGATTTCATATTCCTTAGTAGTATAGAAGGTTTTAAATCTCCTAACTCGAGGCCGGATAATAGTTTTCGCAAGCGTTGTTCTTCAGAATCGCTGCAACGGGAGACTATAGCTTTTTTAAGTTCGTTATAAGACGGGGGGGGGGGGTCTCGCTTAATAACATCGGCAATAACGGTCAGCATGTTGCCGTCCAGTGCTGATAATAGATGGTTATATTTAGTTTTGTCTGCTGTCACATGGGCGAGTTCGAACTGGGCCTCAAGCTGATTGAACCATAAAGTTGGGTCCGGGGCCCAAAAAGGGGGTAATTTTACGCTGACGTGATTAATATTGGGTGCTGGGGCCGCGTTTAGCTTTAACTCGAGTGCCGCCAATTGCCTCTGAAGGGACAGAAATTCTTCAGCTGTCGGTGTGCTCATATTAAAATAATAGAAAAAAAAGTTCTTACCAACAGAAGGCTTTAACTGTTCTTCTCGGGGTCACCAGTATAGTTATCTTAGATAAGATTAAATAAAACCAACAAGATTGAATTATACACGAACGTATTCAATTAGTATGACCAGGTTAAGCAACGAGGCACACTATATATTTTATTAATAAATATAATCATGTGGTAATAATAATTACAAAGAGGTAGTAACAAGAAACTAAAGGAAAAGATATCACCACATACTTATAAATTTATTATTAGAGTGTTTTTTTTCGTTTGAAATAGTTATATTTTAAGTTTAAATAAATATTTGGCCCGTTTCTTAAAGTAGATGTGAACTCAAAAATGTATATATATATACGTGATAGAAGTTAGGTATCGAATACAGGGAGAAATATTTCGGTAAATAATTTATAGACGGATATCACAACGTAGCTGCTGGTAGCAACCGGTTCGTCAGTCTTTCCACCTTTTAAGGGAGGATTACTTTTTTGTTTTTCTGGAAATGTTCTACTTAAGCGTGATTTAAAACAGTACATTACTGCTACCTAGGATAAAGACTAAATCTAGAGGATTATATAAATTTATTCCGTTATATAAAAAAAAAATGTAATACAGTCAGTTAAATAGAAGCTAAAACATTTTTTTCATAAACATGAAGGCACTAAGAATTATTAAAAAAATTGTGGGAGAGGAAAAATATGTTTGTTATTTAGAGATGATAAAAAAATTGTAAATATATTTGAAACTTAAACATTTAAACTAGGATAGTTAACATTTACTAGGAATCTACTTATACCAAAAGCTAATTTAATTCATTTGATTGAAGCTTTAATTGGTGCAAGCAATGTAGAATAAAAATCAATGAAGCCAAATGCAATTATATAACTTTTTGCTTTTCACAGCAAATCCTGTCCACCCATTCACTTCAATGAAATTCCTATTCCTATATCCAATACAGTACGTTATCTAAACTTTCATCTTGACAAAAGACTGACCTGGAACCCTCACACTAGACTCAAAAAACATGAAATTCCATCCGTTCAGTTTATAGACTACTAGGCAGAAATTCTTATCTTTCAGGTGATAACAAACTGCTCATTTACAAAACAATCTTAAAACCTATTTAATCTAAGGACTTGAACAGTGAGGGACAGCAAGACAATCCAGTATCAAACACCTTTAAGCAACCAGCTTTTAGATGGATAAAGGAATTTTTAATCGAACAATCAGTTTCGCAGTTATAGCCAAGAGAGTATTGACAAATGTGTTTTCACGGAGAAGTGCGACTTACCGCAACTTGGCCAATCTTTGAAAGCGTGTGGTGGGCAACCGCCGGACCGATTTTAATTTTATATGAGATCAATCTAAGCAAGTATTGAATGCTCTTTAAAAAAAGAAAGAGTAAAGTTTTACTTAAAGGGCTTCGTTTTCGAGATACAAGACGGAAAATGTTCTAACATTTGATCAAACAATAATGTTTGTTTCTAGTGACATAACACAGAGTAGAAATGAGCAAATTGTGTCTTTTAAAATACTTTCTTACACAAAATTTAATGATCTACTACTTTTGCTGTGTAACACTTTTATTTTGGAATAGTCATTTTAGTGCTATAGACTGTTAAACTAACTTTTTGAGGAAAAATTGGCCAAATTCGTTGATTTTTGACAATCGATTGTGGTTTAACGCCTAAACTAAATCTAACTTTCGTTGTCTTTAGAGTTTAAAGTGTCATGGGCGAAACAGCAGATCATTCCCGTCATCGCACTGACTTTAAACTATTTTCTCAATGGTATTAACCTATCTACTGCTTTGTAAACCTGTGTACCAACGGTTTATATTACAGTGAACAATATCGTGATTACATTTCGTCAGGTCAGTGCTTATATTAACAATTATAAGTGAGAAAAGTGGTGCATGTGGGATACAGACTATCCACGAGTAACAGTTTCTTACTTGTCGGTACTCCAGATTGCGCTAAATATTACTTTAGCTAGTTTTTACTACCGTAACTGGTAGCTCATGGCGTAGGCTCTGGACGTATTTTCCGTTTTTCCGATTTCGAGACTCACTCCCAGTAGACTTTTTTTTTTTTTTTTTTTTTTTTTTTTTTTTTTTTTTTTTTTTTTTTATTATTCAGAAAATGTTACAATATTTCTTTATTGTTATCTTATTAATTTTTGTTCGTTAAAATAATAATAAATTTAATTTTAATTATTTTTAATTTAACTTTGAGTATAAAATGGAGTTAAAGAATACTGAGTCGGAAGAAGAGTTCGCGATGGCTGAAATTAGCGAGTCAGACTCTCAATACTTGTCACAAAGAATGTTACAAAAAAGTCATCGGAACGCTGACCCCGGATCTGCCGGGAATTCACCCAATAAAAAACAAAACAAAAAAGAATAAAGGAAAACAAACACCAGCTCCTACAACTCGCAGTAAATCCACTGCAGCCACAAAAATAGGACAATCCACCTATTCAAACCCAACCAACAATAAATTTGCAACCCTGGAGAATGTTCCATCCGAGCCAGCTCAACAAAATAAAGAATTTGCAGAACCTCCACCACCACTAGTTTTTGTATCAAATGTAAAGGATTACCTTCCGTTTTGTCAAGAAATAGCGAATCTTATCGGCCAAACAAACTTCCAATGTTTTTCACGTATTAAAGACATAAAAATTAATAGCACTACCAAAGAAAACTATAAAAAAATCATTCCTCTTTTGTTTGCTTAAAACTATAACTTCCATTGTTATCAGTTAAAAGAAGATAAGGCCTACAGAGTGGTCTTAAGAGGCCTTTATAATTCCACTCCTACAGAAGCAATAAAGAGAGATATTGAATAAATTGGCCACAACGTGAGAAACATCTCGAATGTTCTCCACCCTACAAAAAAGTTTCCTCTACCTTTATTTTATGTAGACTTGGAGCCAGCCAGCAATAACATCGAAATATTCAAAATTACAAGACTGCTATACTCAGTGGTCCAATTTGAGCTGCCCAAACAAAAACCTTCAATTGTGCAGTGCACCAAATGCCAAACTCTGGGGCATACAAAATCACATTGTCACCATCCAGCCAGATTTGTCAAATGTGCTGGACCACATGCTACAGCAACATGCCTGAAGACCAGAGAAACGCCCGCAAAATGTGTCCTTTTCGGTGAAGACCACCCAGCAAATTACAGACGGTGCGTCGTACATAAAAACCATCAAAGGCAGAGACATTTGCAAGCAATTTCAAAAAATCGACCTCACAACTCTCAAGAAGTTAGTGTTGAACCTACGAAAACCCTTCATGAAGAACATAAGGATCAACTTTTCACCACTGAGCCCAAGCCGTATACTTCATCCGCCATCCATCCTCCTCAACAGGGAAAACGAGGGAATCTAAATGTTCCTTCGTCATATTCAAATATTTTAGGAAATCGTCAGGCTCCACATCAGGCGCCTCAAAGCTGCAAACCACAGCTTCCACTTTCCAAACCCTAACCTCCTCCTCAACGTCCTAATCAGGAAATTCCTCCATATTATCTACCTCTACGTGTGAAACTAACACCACAGAGTTAACAACCAGTTCCAATCTAAACTTCTTCCATAGTAAACCTCCCAACTCATTAAAACCTCCAAACATCATTAAAAGTTGACTCTGTTCCTAGTATCCCAAGACGGGTCCAAATCCCTGCTAGCATTCCTAGGTACAATCCTCTATCACAGCTCCCCGAATCAAATCTTGTCAGAAATCCAGCAGACATCAGTGACATCCTATCCAAGCTCATGAAAATCATCTCTCATTTCACTCCTCACAACAGTCCTTTATCAAGTCCCTTTCCATATTCCACAATGAGCACAAAGCCCCTGGCTATCATTTTGTGGAATGCGAATGGACTAAATAACCACCGAGACGAACTTGACATACTTGATATTCCCTTACTGACGGATACCCACTTCACAAGCAAATCACATTTCTACATATGGGACTATATCACTTATAGGTCAGACCATCCAGACAACAAAGCACATGCTGGTTCTTGTATCCTTATCCATATATCCTTACCCCATTCCCTTATTCCTTCCACTCCAACTGCAGAAATCCAATCAACCTCGGTTATCATATCAACAAGTCCTACAATTTAACTTTCTTCAGCTGTATATTGCCCTTCAAATATTCCCCTGTCCTATAGTCATCTTGAATCCTTATTCCAATCCCTAGGACATCGTTTCATAGCAGGAGGAGACTACACCAACGATGGGGTTGTCGATCATCTAACTCCCGTGGCAGCATCCTATCCCGAGTCTCTACATCCAAAACCTATTTCATCATTCCACCTATAAATCCTACATATTGGCCGACATCCCTCAAAAAACAACCCGATATCCTCGACATATTCATCACTTCCCAGGTATCACCATCCCAGCTCACAATAAAATCCCTAAATGACCTTTCATCTGATCATAGTCCGGTACTGCTTTACCTACATTCAACTTCTGTTCCTAAACCCACCTATCCTTCGTTGATTACTGGCCGAGTAGACAGGGACAGTTTTCGATATGATTTAGAAATGAAAATAGACTTAAAAATTCCACTTAAAACAAAAGAAGACATTGATACTGCCATATAAATACTAGCGACATTAATACGCAATAGCATAAAAGATAACACCTCAAAAAGAAAAACATACAATTCTCTCCAGAGTAATTAGCCACATCTTCGCATCCTATTGAGAGAAAAGCGAAAAGCAAGAGCTAGGTGGCATAGAACCAGATATCCGTCAGACAAAAATAACTACACCAAATTGACTAACAAACTAAAAACAGAAATAAAAGAATTCAAAATTCAAAATTTATACAAATATATTGAAAACCTTAACACGACTAACAAATCCTTTTGGATGGCCACAAAAAAACTCCTGAACACCCTTCCTCATATCGTCCTATTTCTCTCTTGCCAATTACAGGTAAAATCCTAGAAAAACTCATCTTAAAACTCATATTCCACAATCCAGCAATGTCATTGTGTGGTGGACGTTGTTTCCTCCGCATTGGAGCGCGGAATGTACTTTTGACCGAGTCTGGCACCTGGGACTGCTGTACAAACTACGAAAATTCCTACCTCCTTCATACTTCCTTATCATCCGTTCCTTTCTTAGCGATAGAACCTTCGAAGTTAATCATAACTTTTCCTACTCCTCTCTCTTTAACCAATCTGCATGTGTTCCTCAAGGAAATACTCGTATCCTAGGTCCAATCCTCTACACAGTGTACACAGCTGACATCTCGACGCATCCTAGCACCATACTCACCACGTATGCTGATGACACGTGTGTGTTATCAGTAAACAATAATCCTTTCATTGCCTCCCAGACACTCCAATCCCATATCATAAAACTTCAAGAATGGTATCAAAAATGGAGAATCGAAAAAAATCCAAATAAATCCCATCAAATAACCTTCATCCTTTGTCGTAAACCTACGACTTCCTGTCCTACAGTATCCTTTCACGATGTTCCACTAATCTCCGTTGGACAAATCCGCTACCTAGGACTCCATCTGGACAAAAGTCTTACTTGGAATCCACATACAAGACTAAAACGACAAGAAACTGCCCGTCGCTATCGACTACTTCAACATTACATTTACGCTCCAACCTTCCAATTAATTACAAACGACTCATTTACATAAAAATAATTAGACCAATTTGGAGATACGGAGTTGAGCTTTGGGGCTCCACTAAACCATCCAATTCATCTATTATCCAATCCTTACAATCCAAAATCCTTAGAAAAATCCTAAATGTTCCTTACTTCGTCACAAACAAACTTATCCACAAAGATCTTAATATACCTCAAGTTTCTGACTTAGCTCAAACCAGATATCAATCCTTTCATAGCAAACTCCACAACCATTCAAATCCATTAGTATCACAACTTGCTTCTCATTCCGTTCCAGATAAATCTCCAAGGCGCCTGAAAAGAAGATGGCCTCGGGACCTTCTAATATAGTGCATCATCATATAGAACCTTTATAAGTGCTACCAATGGGTAGTTGCTTTGAAAACAAGTGACGTGTCATTTTTATCTATTTCATCACATTTACTTGATGTATTATATTTTATATTATATACAGTTGTAAATTTCAATAAATAATTTAAAAAAAAAAAGGGTTGTCTTTAGACACTCAATTTAATAAACTTAAATTTTGTAAATCACAATTTTCAGATCGAACAAAAGAGTTTTGGAGTTATAGTGAAAAATGTGCTTAAAAAACTTGGATTTCACAACTGTACGCGGTTTTAACGTGCTGGCTTGGGTACAATGCGAGACTTGATTAAAATTCCATAAATGGGGTTTGATAGTAAATTTAACCAGCTTTCAGATGGAAAAAAGTAATTTTTGATTATACAAGTAGTTTCGGAGTAATAGCCAAAAGAGACTTCTTCGAAAACATTTTCTCCCCACTTTCCATGACTCCGACGCCCACACACACCGCCCCACACCCACCAATAACTATTGCAATAAATTGATATTATGGTCTTAGTTGTTAAAAAAATCATTAAAAAGGGAAAACAAATTTAAAAGAAAAAATCTTTAAACAAATGAAAATTTAATTTGTATTTAAGACAAAATAAGATTGTAACGTAAACAGATACTTTACGTTAATTCACTTTTTTAACTAATTAATACAAATACTAAAAATCAGTGATAGGTATTACCATATTTTTTCTTCTTAAAATGTCATGAATACTACAATTACTTAAGGAAAGAAACAAAAAATAAAAAAAAAAAAAATATGTATATATATTGACCTCTGGAACTTTTGTCTTTGTCCGAGACTCTGGACTTTTGTCTTCCTTGATAAATAATATTAAAAACTGTAAGACGGCATAAACGAAAAATAAAATGACCGAGTTAGAATTCCTTATCACCCACAGCTACTGCGGATTCTGTTTTTGTTTATAACTTCTTCCTTCTAAGAATCTTCTGTTTATCACAATGCTACCTGATAGCAAGAAGAGATCTCTCTCTGAGTCTACTCTGTAGAGGGCTCAAATAATGAGATATATCGTCAAGGAGAGTCCTCGGGACAGGAAAGCATAAATAAAAAAAATATTGAGTAAGTATTACAGATTATACAATCTGCCTCAAATATGGGCTGTGTATGATACGAAAGAGATCCCAGTGGTTTTCTCTCAGTTGCGTCACTGGAGTAAGAAATCCAGTGGAGGCTGAATGAGAGTGCTATTGTACAGTCACTTAGGATACTAGTGTAGAAGTTGGGGATTGCCAGGACTCCGAATTTTACAGTAGATCACAAAAACACTGCCTTTTTGACATGAAGGAGGATTATAGGGGTGTGGTAAAATTGATAGGAATTGACAATTAACTGACTAAAATTATGCGAAGTTGATAAAATTTCACATTAACTGTGATTTAACTCGAAAAGTCTGTAAAATAAGTTTCAGTATCATGTTTTAAAAACATAATAAAAACAAAATAATTTCTAAAAGAATTGTAAAATAAAATTGAGTGATACACTGAAAATGTGACTACAAGGAATTATAATTTTTAGAGAGATTTGTATTGGAGATGCTCCTTGTTATTAAGGAAAAAAAAAATGATTATGATTATATGATTTGTTATAAATAATAAGTAACATAAAGCTTTACAACAGTTTACTTCATATATAATTGTTTATACACGGAGACTCAAGTAATTTATCTTAAAACTTTAAGAAATATTATATATTTTAAGACTATGGATGGTATAATTTAATATACAAAGAACTGACATGTGCAATTTACTCACATAGAGTTCGGTAATGGAGAGGCATCTCGATAAATACTGTTTGTATCCATTGCACAACGAACACGAACTAATGCGTTCTTCCAAGATCTGGCCAGCTTCCATCTCACCTTAACACTGTTCCCATCTACCTTCGTCAAAGACTATCCCCACTTTTAGCTTCCTGTGTTCGTAGAAAAACATATGGTCTAGCTTTGAACGTCTAAATCATTCGACAGTTGGGCCTAGAATTTCTCTCCAAGAGAGTATTTTCGTTTTCTCTGATAATTATACCGTCAACAGCCTGGTCCAAGAATAACAAACCACAAAATAAAGAACCAGTAATGTAGAAAACAAAAGGATCAATATGTAAAAATATAAAAAATTTCTGTAAATCCTTCAGATTGATTAATTTTGATTAAAATCCTCGAGGCATGATCCTTGAATATGAACAAAAAAATTAAAGAAGTGAAATAAGTTGTCTTATTACTGTTCATATTCGAAAAAAAAAATCAATAAGCAATGAAAATATGGAGAAATAAATGTCTTTAGGTCCAGAATATCAAAATCAACCATTTAAATTGTTTTCCGATCATTTTTATACTAGATATCATGGTTCAGATGTATTAATTCTAACAACTAAATCACTTTGAAAGTGGCCTACAGAAACATTTTTTTTTTCTAAATTTTATTTTACACTAGCAACACCTGCCAAAACTTTAATTTGAAATTGTAATCCTTTATATTGAAATAATAGGTCAGCAGACATTATTAAGATTCTAGGAATAAATTCGATTTCTTCAGTCACTCTAGTGGGAAATACAGCCTCGGTGATATATCCACGGATAGCTGTAATTTCTAACCTGACGACATTATAATTTAATTTAAAATTAGTAAATTTTATTATGATGTAGTTAAAGTTGGGTACATATTGTATCAATAAGTTTTCATAGATAGTGAACATAAAGGAAAATGGCTTAACGTTTTATGTAGTAGTATGGATATTGTTATAAATAATTAAACTTTAAGGAAAAATACAGGGATATGAGAAGCAAGATAATGGTTGAGCCTAAGGTTGGGATTATCCGAGCGTTTTCCTACCTTCCATAGTTCATAAGTCAGGATAAGAATGATGGATTTTAGAACTTTATACCCCTGTGTTCATACGGTGTACAGTGAACAGTGTTAATACCGTGTCCAATACATGATTAGAACCAACCCTATCTATATGAGCAGCGTCTGATATTGAATTTTTTTTTCTCTTAATTGTTCTTTTCGTTTTCTACTTTTCTGAAAAAGATTAACAGCTAACAAAAAAATAGAAGGTACGTCAATACTTCCAAAAACATTTATAATATTCTGAGCGATGAGGAAGAAGATATTCCAAAAGAATCCTTAGATTAAGCTAATAAGAAACCGAAAATTTAGCAACTCAGTTTATAAAAACCACAGAAGAAAGGAATCAAATTGAACTACCGATTTAGGTAGTTACACTACAAAATATGGATAAAATTATTAAAATCATCAAAATCAAATATGTATGCAAATGTCATATCAGATGGGAGCATTATAGAAATTTTAAAGAAGCAACACAGTGCTCAGGTGTCAATCTTTTTTTCACATCGTCAAAAACTGCCATAGAAAACCTAAATGTTTGAAATGTGCCCAAGAACACGAAATAAAGGAATGCATGAAATAAGATGGTGACTTGACATGCATAAATTATATACAAAATCATGCCGCAAATTATCCAAAGTGCCCCTTTAGAATCCAGCAAATAGAAGCCAAAAAGACAAGAAGCGTCTGGAAAATAAATGAATCTCAAAAAAGCCATTCAAAATTCCAATATAAGTTTCAAAAACACCCATCACTATCAGCTACTACTTACTTCTTAATTGATACCTGATATCCCTCCGTGGCGTCTAAAAAGAACTTGGGACCTTCTAATGTAAAACATTTATTTAAGTACTACAAATGGGTAGCTATGAAAATATCATTGTAATCATTTGACCATTCATTTACTTACTAAATATATAGTATACCGTTATAAATATTAATAAAGCATATATAAACATAAAATAAACAAATAATATATTAAACATTGACATGCTTGTATGTATGATCACTGCAACTGAATGATAAATCATTTTTTAATACAATGTTTAATAGTTACATTGTTCAAGTATTATTTTAGGAAAATATGGACTTTTGAAAGTTTTAAATTTTCATATAATAAATTTTAAGGAACTTTTAAATTGAGTGGTTCATTTTTATGAAGTGGGCGTTATAACCTCTAAAGTAAGGCATTTTTCGGAAGCCGCACCTTGATTGAAAAAATAAAAGTTTGAAATGAATTTCCTTGTTTGTTTAAGTTATAAGTCGCTGGATTTAGATTTCCCTTCGGAGTTTTTTTTTACTTTCCTTTTAAAAAATTATATTTTAATATTAACTTTACTAATGATACAGAAATATACTTACACATGAATCGCAACAAATGTTTTTGTTACAATTATCTGTTGTGATTGGTAATAACTATATTATATCCGACCCTATCAACGAAAATTACGTATAGGTACACATATTCACTATATATATTAAATATGCGTTTATTTATAATATATACAATCTATGTTATATGCAGTACTATGTTATTTTCGAGCAGTGAAAAACCAAATAATTGACAATTACAATAGTTTATTTTTATAAAGAAAATCTTGGTTCTCATTACATTGCATCTGAATTAAAAGAAAAATGTTTATCTCTAAGAGTTAAATCGAGTTGTATATCTGAATTGTAATAATTGCTTTTCCACTTTTATATAAATACTTTTCACTTGAAGTTTAAAACTCAAAAAAAAAAAGGAAAAAAAAAAAAGATTGAAGATAAACTGGTTCCACAGGTCAAATGAACACATCAAACTACATTATCTGATATGTTATAGCTTAGAAGCTGTGAAATATTTTAGTATATTTTACGCTATGATTACCAAAAAAAAAAAAAAATTAAAAAATAATTACATTAATAATTTGCTAAAATGATTTATTAAAACCCAAAATCTTAACAATTAAAAACTATTAATACGATTTTATTAGCTTGACCTGTATGTATGTAAAGGAATCTTTCAGTGCAATTTTCACCAATTTCCATCAATCGTCTCGAAAATTTGTAAACGTGTCAAGGACCAACAACAATCCATAATTATCTAAATGTCCCGTATGTTGCAGATTTGGCCCAAATAAGATACCTAGCCTTTGTCATTTAGGCTAAGCACTTTTTAATATGGAACATTTATCGAAGTACTACTAATTGGTAGTTCTTTGCAAGTTAATGACATGTGACTGTAATCATTTCATCCTAAAATACTTATTGTGTATATCGTATACAGTTGTAAATATCAATGAAGTAGGTATATGATAAGAAAAAATAGTTAAAACTAATAAGGAAAAATATATATACATATATATCAATTGTGTTTGCCTTTGAGAGTGTAGGTGTTTGTATTATTATTTTTAGAAGGGGTAATAAAAATTTAAATAAAGGCGAAAAAAATAACTATATGAATAATTAAACATATTTTAAAAGCGATAAACGACAAATGTTTAAAATGCAGCTGATATTGAAAAATATTCTAACAAGGGGACGTTTGCAGTTGTAACTCACAGATTCGAATGCCGATTTTTGTGTGGGTATTAGGGACCTATAATAGTGCAAAACTAGAGCAACAGCCGCCAATGTAATTAGGAGCCGAGAAAAAAAAAAATGAAAATCACGTTTTATTTTTTTTCTCTGCTCTCAATCAAGATAGAGAAATGACTCTTTCACGTTTAATTGCAGTTATATATGCTATTAGATATTAAAATACTTTTGTTATTCTCAAGACACTATCCGGCTATAGGGTGCTCAAAAACGACAAAAAAATGACAAAATTTCAAGGAAATCCGTTGTAAATCAGTGGAAACTTTTTTTCATGAACAACTATTATCAGGTTTTGGTTAAAAAATATGTATATTTTTTTAAATGGTCTTATTTGAAATTTATTTTGTAAAAACTAAAATAATAATAGAAATAGATCATTTTAAAACGTCTTATTTATATAATATAGGTGAGGAAAATTTTTAAACTAAAAACTGATATTATTTCCAGATTCCTCATTTCAAAAAGCATGTAGAAACTTAATTTTGTCGAAATTAAAAATAATTTTTTTACCTTTAAAATTTTGTAGGATTTTAGAAGGCAAGGGGCTGTCAATTTCTGAAAAAATGTAAATAATTGCGCTATCTCACATATTTCGCCACCGATTAAGACTAAATTTTATCATCTAGAAGCCGTAAAACTGCATGGTTTAGCCCAAATCCGGAGGTCGCAGGATTTCACCTTTTTGAAATATCTCAAGTTATATCTGACCTTCGATTTTTTCATTCACATCAGTTTTTGTCCACTATCTGGAGCATGGATAAAAAGCAGGATGTATGCTGATTCTAGTGATGCTATTACTGTTGTAATCGGTTGAACACAGCATTGTTATGGCCGTTTGAAAATGTTGTTGAAATCTTAACTTCAAAATTTTAACCTCCTCGAAAGGGGTAAAAAATAAATATTTTTTTTTTATATAAAATCATATAAGGGTTCTATGGTACGTTAAATCGAGATTTGAGGTCACTTGTTCAAGAAAAAAAGGTTTCCACTGATTTACAGCGGGTTTCCTTGGAATTTTGTTATTTGTTTGTCAGTTTTGAGCACCTTATAGCCGGATAGTGCCTTGAGCATAACAAAAGTATTTTTATATCTTATATCATACATAACTGCAATTAAACGTGAAAGAATCGTTTCTCTATCTTGACTAAGAGCTGAGAAAAAAAATAAAACGTGATTTTCATATTTTATTTTTTTCCTCAGCTCCTAATGCCCATTAGCGGCTATAACTCTAGTTTTGCACTATTATAGGTCCCTACTACCTACACAAAAGTCGGCATTCAAATCTGTGAGTTACAACTGCAAACGTCCCCTTGTAAGTATTATTACTATAAATGACATATTTTAATATTACCTAAAGCTTTTACAATTTTCATGTACCTATAAATGCCATTACCTCGAAACTTATAGAGCTGTTACACTTCCACATCTTCAATGAATATATATATATATATACAGACCTGAAACAAAGAAAACGTTTATTTATTATTAAAATAATCTAATGATAATTTAGAAACCATGTTTGCTAAGATTGAATTGAAAAAAAAAATGTATTGAAGATATTGAATAAACGCTAATTACTCTAATTGAGATAAAAGAGGTCCACAGAACGTAATAGTGTTAAACAGGTAGCCGAGTGAAAAAAAAAAAAAAAAAAAAAAAAAAAAAAAAAAAAAAAAAAAAAAAAAAAAAAAAAAAAAAAAAAAAAAACTATATAAGGAGCTATAAATAGTATGAGATAAAAGAGTATTTTATTTTTTTTAATCGTAGTAAACATAACGAGAAGCAATAATCGAAATACAGAAGCGGTTTTTTTTTTTTGTTGATAGGATAAACAAATATGGATAATTTGTAGTGTTTTCATTTCTTAAATATAACTGGAAAATTGAATTAAACTAAATGAAATTAAATTTTAAATTAAACTAGTAATAATTCTTTTCTTTTTTTTTGTAATTTTAATTAGCCGCTTTACATCAATGTCCAGTCAATAGATAATATAGAGTGCGTTTTCTGTAATGGAAGGTTTTTCTTCGGAAATATGTTGAGGGTAGTTAGAAAGTAAACATACTAACATAGTTTTCGTGCTTGGGAACAGGAAGAGGGGGGGGGGGGCAAAAGGTCCCATTTTTTCCACACTTCCACTATGGATATATTTCAGATATCTGTTAGATCTCCTCAGGTGAGTACCAATATATTCGATTTTTGTATTATATTTTCGAAAACTTTAGTATATATAATCCATGTAACTAAGTGCTGATGTTTTGGAAATCTATGTTTTAAAAATGAAGATAAATATTTAGCATTAGAAACTAGTTAAAATAAAATAATAATTTCTATAGAAGTGGCAGTCAATTCATCAATACTAAGTGTATTGTTCCTTCTATACCATCATACGTACCTCAAGTGAGTTTAACTTATTTGTTTCTTCTAGATTATAACGGTGTCAAACAAATACAAAATAAACGTATATATTTACAAAAGGCATACAATTGTTTAATAAAATTATATAAATCAATGTGTTTGTATTGTGTAAAATGACATTTTCCAATTCTGAGACGTGTAATAATTTACTCTTAGTTACTAAACTGTCTAGGGGGTGAGGCATAATTGTTATTGATCAGAAGCAAGAGTACTAAATATGATGCAATACCTAAAATGAATTTAAGTAATTAATTAAATTAGAAATTATCGATAAAGTAAGTATATTGGTTTTTGATATATATAGTAAGTATATTTTAAGTGATTAATTTTATTAATTACCTAAAATGAATTTAAGTAATTAATTAAATTAGAAATTATCGATAAAGTAAGTATATTGGTTTTTGATAGAATGGTTGAAGTATATTCATTTAAATATAGGTATTTTTTATATAAAAAAAAATTATCATAATCGGCCTTAGAGAAGCGTGCCACTTTTCAATATGATTTTAATATAAATCATTCATTTTAATAGCTAACTTGCACACTCTAATGCATTTTTTTTGTAAAAATTTGTTCTTGCAGATTGCCTGATATAGATATGTTTTAGTTTTAAAGGTGAATCATTACAGAGCGTACTTGAAATATCTCACTACTGTCAATATCTCAATCAGTATTTTAATTAAGTGATAAAAAAAGAAACCAATAGATAATAGACTTTCATGAACCTTCTTCTTTTATTAAAACCCAAAGTAAATATGTTTCTATATTTTCTGAAAAACTCTTGATTAGTTATTAATTTTTATTTTTAATTTATATTAAAAAAAAAAAAAAAAATCAAAGGGAAAAATGAATTTATTTGTCAAAATCATATTTTTTTATTCCATTAATACATATACATATATTTTTTTAGCCATCCAAATGATGTTAGTTTTACATTTATATTATTATTATCATCTTTTACTCGGTTATATACAAGGAGAACCATTTAAATTGGCTTGATAAAATATCGACATAAAATTTAAATGTTTCAAACTTCAGTGTTATAACCCAAATCTACTGTCATACTGAAAATATATGACAATGATTTCAGTCTATTGGTACTCAATCTAGATTACCTAATCATACATTAAAATTAAATATTAGATGTCCATTATATTTTTACGTGACTTTCAATTACCTAATATTTGTAATGAATAATTATAGGTTAACTATTACAGTGGAAGTTTCATTGAGGCTCTAATTCTTACTAGAACTGCGATAGGTGAAATCTTATTTATTCCTAGAACCCCAATGATTCTTACTAACATGGAAAAGAAGATAAGAAGGAGAAGAACAATGACTGATTTGATAAAAGTGTAATTGAATGTTAAGATGAATAGAGAAAAAGATAACCTAGGTTGCAATCAAAAGGAAATGCCACGTCAAGTAGACTTACTTTATTTGTGTGCTTACGTTTCATCGTTCGTCTCTTCTCCAGTGTGGTGGCCCTGAAGAAGATCTGCAAGGCAGGTCAAAACATTGGCACACATTAAAGTATTTCTGCATGACATGGTGTTTCTGTTTGACTGCATCCCTGATTATCTTCTTCTCCATTCATCTTAACAGACAACTATGCTTTTATCAACAGTCATCATTCCTACTAGTATATCCTTTTAATTCAAACGATTTCAAAATTAAAGTTTCTTTTGCTATTACAGTTAACAAATCGCAAGACCAGACATACAAAAACGTTTGTTTCACTGTTTCTCTCAGGATGAATAATTTGTAGGACTTACCAGAACTAGTAACCCAAACTATTAAATTAATCTCATGATATTGACAGAAAAAAATCGGAATGTAGCTTGCAGTGTATTATGGGTACGCAATTATGAAGTTATATTAACTAATCTTATATAGCTATGTACCCACTAATGGTAATAGATGTAATAAGTAAATTGTATGCTGATCCAAAATAGATCAATCATAAGTATAGTACATGTTAGCTTAATATCATTAAACCACCTAATGGCCACTACATTAAGATAGAATTGGTTTGCACGTTAGTTTTGGTAAAATCCAATAAATAATATAAATCAGACATCAACAGATGGGGTTATTCTGTCTATAGAAACTACGGTTAATAATAATCTAGTATATAATAAAAACCCCAGTAGCAACATAACAAGCTTATTCGCATGTCTTATGTATTTATTTTTTTATTTTTCCATCCTTCTACAATACAAGATTTTTATTGATAAGTAAATAAAATTTTAATTATTACTTAATATTATTTAAGTTATCAGAGGAGGGTGAAGCCGCAAAGGAGAGTGCTAGTATGAGAATAATTATGTTAAACGTAATTTAGCATGGCTCTAAAGTTACGCATCGAAACTGAGCAAATAGCTCATTTTGCCAATCAAATAAATGCATAAATTGAAAAAAATTTATGCGAAACACACTTTAATAGAAAAATGAACTAAAAAGTAGTAAATAATTTTTATTACATGAATAGTTTGTGTTATGACAAAAGCGGGGGGTGCAACAAACTCATGTTACGGACGAACGGATCGAACCCCTTGAAATTTAATATTTTTTGGATTCTACTCCCTAGAACGTCAATAAACATTAAAATAATGAAGTATATTTTATTCATCAGAAGAAAGTATTATTAATTATTAACATTTTCATAATAATTCCACTTATATAAATAGTTAGCAACACATTCGTTGTTACATTTAATATCAAACATCCCACGCTTTTTTTTTTTCCTATAAATTGAATTATTTTGTTAATAACTTAAGTTTTACTTGAATTTTATTCAAAATTGATTGATTGATTCTAGGGTTTTCAATTGCCCTAACACAAACTATTTATGAAAAAAAAAGTTTTTTTTTATTTTAGTTCGGTTTGCTATCAAAGCTTTTTTTTTGTATTTTTTTTTTCATTTTTTAAATTATAATTTATTTTTGTTATACTTAGTCTCCAAATGATATTAATGATATTTACAATCAAAAGCCTCGATTTTAGTCATGCTTACGTAACCCTTTCATTTTAGCTAATGCATTACTATGGCATGCAACTATCTCCGTAAATTCCGAGGAGTACAGTTCTATTTAAAAATGCCATAGTGAGGTATGTGGTAAACTTTTTTTTATTGATTGAAAAGAACGATATACCCGTGAATGGTGTACAAAAAAAAAATTATAATCAGTTGACCTCTGACCTGGGAATTGTGACTAAATAGGGTAAAATAAATTGTTTTAAAATTTGAGACAAACATGACAATCTTGAGGTCGCACAAATGGTTTAAATTTTTAGCTTTGAACTAAAATGCCAAAATAAGAAAATTCCAAGATTTATTATTTAAAAATTAATATTTTGCAGTCGAAGGGCTTGAAAAATGGTTCATAAATTTTTTTCAAATTCGGATCACTGTCATGGTTTTGGGTTTCATCAATATTGAGAAAAAAACTTCCTGTAGTTTATTCTGGTCCTAATAAACCCGTCCCATTAATATGTACCTCTCACACTTTCTATCGTGTTTGTATCTGTTATAAAACTTGAAAATACGCCGCTCCTATAGTTGACAACAACTTACTTTATAGGGTCATCGGACGTATGGACCAGATGATGGATGCTATGACCAACCTGATGGGGCTCGTATCCAGACTCCTTCAAAAACATGATGGTTGAAGCCTTTGTGATTAACTATAACATCCGAGGTTTCGGCACTGCGCAACCCGAACTGGAGGTACTCCTGCTACAATACAGACCGGCGGTGGTGGCCCTGACCGACACCATGCTCTCTCCAACGACCAGACTATACATCACGGATTACAACGGGAGGCTGTCAGAAATGGTGAAAGGCAGGGAGTCGCCATCCTGGTGAGAAAAGACCTGTCATCGAGACTCGTTCCGAACCCAGTGGATTGCTGTGATGGTGTTCACATGATCACGGTGGATGTGCGGCTCAAGCACAGGTATACGTTTGCCTGTGTCTACAGGAGACCCCGGGCGGCAAATACACCTGTTCGTGACCTATTGCTTCACGCACAGTCGCGTAGCAGGTTTGTCGTCCTGGACGACCTCAATGCCAAGCATCCGGCGTGGCTGTGTCGCAGCAGCAATCCAGTGGGAAATATCATCACAAGGATGCGACTCCAGGTCTACCACCCTGGCGTTCACACCTTCCGCTCGGACTTCGACCCTACTAAGACATCGACTTTGGACCTCCTGATCACCAGGGACATGCACAGCGTCACCGACTGCCGAGCACTACCGTTTAGCACCTCTGATCATCGCCCTGTACTCTACATCTTCGAGGGCACTCCAGCCACACCACCGGCTACAAAGTACAGGCTACAGAAAGCGGACTGGAAAGGGTACAGGACCTCGATCGGGGAGTGTCTCCCTAAGGTGACGCCTTGCCTGACCCCTGGTGAGATTGATGCAGCAGTGGAGACCATCACAACCACCATTCTTGATGCAGCCGACGCCAACATCCCGAAATTTGCTCCTCTACCAAACTACCTCCGACCTCCACCCCCGCACATTCTGGAGCTGATAAAGCAGAGGAACAACCTCCGAAACATATTTTGTCGCACTAGAGACTATAGCTTGAAGCCGTCCATCAACGCCATGACCAGGCAAATTGCCAGGCTCATGAGCGATTGGAAGACGGCCTTGTGGCACGACCAACTGCTACGGACTCACAACGACCATGGACAGTTTTGGAGGTTGGTCCGAACCTTTGTTAATAAGAGGAGGGCGGTTTTCCTGACCGACGGGGACCAGCTGCTCACATCTACTGAACAGGCTAAACAACTAGCCCGCGCATATGCCGCCAAGGATGCTGAGAGAACGAGTGATGCTCCGCAGCCACCACTTGGACCTCTACCGAGCCCCAATGAGACGGCCATCTTCTCAACTTATAAGGAGCTCGAATCAGTCCTACGCCGCATCAAAGGGAAGAAGGCTTCCGGACTGGATGGTATTCCCACCACGCTGCTGGTGATGTTACCCAGGAGGGGCAAGGCCTTCCTGCTTAACATCTTCAACTCATGCCTCCGGATCGCCTACTTCCCTGTGGCCTGGAAGAAAGCTGTGGTGGTACCACTCCTGAAACCTAAGAGGTCCGGGAATGTTGCGGAGCATTATCGTCCGATCAGCCTACTCTCCCACATCAGCAAGGTGTTCGAGCGGCTGATCCACTACCACATCCTTGACCACTGCCGCCGTGAAGATGTTATTCCACCAGAGCAAACAGGCTTCCAGCGAAGTGTCGCGTGTGAACATCATCTGGCCAAACTCCAGGCTCACACCATCGAGCAGATGCATCGGAACAAGGCCACGGCGCTCATCTCGCTGGATTGCACTCAAGCCTTCGATTGCGTCTCGCACCCCTTGCTGCTGCACAGACTGGAGGAATTCCGGTTTCCCGTCGCCCTGTGCCGACTGATCGGAAGCTACCTCAGTGGAAGATCATTCGTTGTGCGGGTCGGTGGGAGCCTGTCTTCGCCAGTCCCCACCACCTGTGGTGTACCTCAGGGATCAGTGCTGGGCCCAATCTTGTTCAACATCTTCACGGCACCAGTCGTATCCATAAAGCACCCTGAGGCGGTAGTGGCTGCATACGCTGACGACATTGCGGTCTACGCGTCCAGCCTCAACCCCGGCCGGGCCCTCAAGATGGCTGAGAGGGCGACCTCCACCATCGTAGAGGCGCTGAAGACATGCGGCATTAAGGTGAATTCTAGAAAGACTGACGCCATAGTGA
The DNA here is from genome assembly GCA_003667255.2 of Euschistus heros. Classification (NCBI taxonomy): domain Eukaryota; kingdom Metazoa; phylum Arthropoda; class Insecta; order Hemiptera; family Pentatomidae; genus Euschistus; species Euschistus heros. Next base: position 647,765 of record RCWM02000251.1, on the reverse strand, counting down.
TGTCCTTCAGTAAGCGCGGCAAATATCAAAAACTGCCGAAGAGCTTTACAGTGGATGGCATCGAGCAGACCATCTCCAACTCCATCGTATACCTTGGCGTCAGTATCGACAGGCACCTCACCTTTTCGACGCATGTTAGAAGCAGGATAAAGCTGGCCCGGGCGCGGACATACCGCCTCCATCACCTCCTTACCTCACCCCAGATATCCCTTCGGCTGAAACTCCAGATTTATAAGTCTATCATCAGACCCGCCCTCCTCCACGGTGCTCCACTGCTGCATCATATGTACGAAACTACACTACGCGCCCTCCAGACGTTCCAGAACACCGTCCTTCGGCGAATCGTCCGCGGCACCAGCCTTCAGAGGGCCAAAAACACCCGGATCCTCGAGGAGCTGAGGATGCCCACGATCCCGGCCTTTATCAGTCGCCGGCACGTCAAATTCTTTCACGGGCTGAGCTACTGTGCCAACCCTCTCTTCAGGGACATAGCCCCGCCTTCCAGGCCTGGGAGGTGGCAAGGCACGATCCCCTTAGCGTACGTACTCGCCGAGGGAAGGGGTTCAGACCATACGGACTGACCCGATATGACCCACCATCGCCGGCAAAGTGTATCCTCCGCACTCGACATGTAGACGGATTGCCTCCAGCAGACTAAGACCCTCCAGAGATGGCAGAGCTACAAATAAGTCTTATAATGCCGAAAGGCAATGAAAGATCCAATAGCCTATTTTCCTTTGCATGTATTTATAATTTAGTCGGAGGTTAGAAAAAAAAAAAAAAAAAAAAAAAAAAAAAAAAAAAAAAAAAAAAAAAAAAAAAAAAAAAAAAAAAAAAAAAATATAAATTAAATCATCCAACGTTAAGGATTGCTTACGATGTTGATTATAATGTTCTTGAAAAATTTCGGCTACATAAAACTTTAAACGAATTGTGTGACCTTAAAATGAAATAATATCAGAATGAAACTTTTATTCAAATTTTTTTTGCCACTTTTAGTGTACAGTTAACCTGCAAACTTATTAATTTATTCTAATCATTCTAGTGAGGGCATTAGAACAAAGTAGTGAAATTATTGTATTTTCATTGGTCCTTGACACGTGTGGAAATTTACAAGTAAATCAGATTGCTGGAAATAGGTTAAAATTACGCTGAAAGATTCCGTTACATTCATGCCTAGGTAATAAAAGTTAGATATAATTTCATTTGAAAAATAACACTTAAATTAATAACACTATTTAACGTAAAATATAAATGTGAATAAATTTATACTGCAACTAATCAGCAGATACACAAAGAAACTGTTAATTAACAGCTATTCAGGAGTTGGTAGTTTAGAGAGTTGGTTACTAACTTGGGCTACAAGCCAGGACAATAGCTGTAAGTACATCCAACTTAATACTCACTAATTGACAGTAGATTATCTCTAAGGTTTACTGTATATATCGTTATGCACTGAATATATAGCCTAAATTTCATACTAAGCCTAAATTATATAAATATAATTGAAACTTATCTTTTATATACGACACATAAGAATCTTCATCATGTTCATAACTGTGTATTTGATATACATAGTTATCGTTTATACAAAAGTATATATAAAAATTTACATTGAGATATTAAATTCATCTCATATCGAATCCATAAAATCTGAAAAGCTTTGTAGTTATCTCAGTGCACCTCAATATTGAAAAATGCAAAATTTTATTGTGAATATACTGCGTTACCAATTACTACCAATTAGGTAACTGATATTGCGACTATTTAATTAACCATTTGATGTTAATAACAGCCTTTAAAACAAGCAAAAACCTAACTGTAAACATCGGGTATATGGAAGGAAAAAAAAATCAAAACTACTATCGCCCATGAAGAATCTAGGGTTACTTAGGTAAGGGTGTACTGTTACTGGGCCACCGGTTGTGAAAGGAGGCGTTCTGGACGAGATCACGCTGAACTGCCAGGTTTTATTTCCCAATTATGGGTAACTACTTTATAGAAACTTGGTGTGCCCCAGTAGGATCTTCCGACCTATGACTGAAATAACAGTAAATAAATATTCTTCCTTAGGCCAGGCTCGAACTGGGACCCTGAAGCTTGGCAGTTTCCGAGGCTCACTACCAGAAAAGAGATATATAAAACTTATGGACCAATCGGGGTGAAGGATCAGTACTTACATGAAGTTGAATAACTTTTAAGCTGAAACAGATATTACAACAGTCATTTAGCTCAACAGACTGCTGCAGAGACGACGAACCAGACTAGAATCCCAATGAGATAACATTGTGGTAGGCAGAAGGAGAAATTGTGGAATTATCAAGGAGAAAGCGCCATTGCGTATGTCAAGGCAGGGATCTTGAAGGACCAATGGAGGTACTGCTATAATATTGTAATCAGGTGGAGAAAGGAAGTATTGATAACAAAACAGTACAGAATATGGAAAAAAATAGATAATATACAGAAAAATATAAACATAATGCATAAAAAATAAGAACTAGTTGGTTCAAGAGAAGTGCTATAGCATTATTATTACTTAATTTTATTCCACGGTTAATACTTTTTATTATTTAATATTTTTACGAGGTTGGTTAGGTTAGGTTGAAATTCTTATGAACACTCAACTTCGAGGGTCTTTAGTGTCCTTCAATTTATGTTTTTCTTCTATGTCATTTTTAAAATTTTATTGAAAAAATTGTATTTTTTAAGAAACTTTATTATTATTTAGATATTTTTGCTATTATCATCTAGCATGGTAGGGAGGTTTCTATGTAATCCTTCTTCTTGAAAATAACTATCCCATATAGGGCATTCCACTAAAATATGTTTAACTGTTAATTGAATATTGCATGATATGCACTTTGGTGGATTGTCCTTCGTTATAAGATACCCGTGAGTGAGACGTGTATGGCCGATCCTGAGTCTAGTTATAACAGCTTCTTCTTTTCTTTTGTTACGGATAGAGCTTTTTCACATTTTTTTTTTCATTTTTAATAGATTTCAGTTTGTTTAGTTCTTCTATGTTTTTCCACAGCTGCACAGTGGAACGATTACGTATTCTAAGTGGAAAAAAGTCATATCCACGAATCATCAATTCCGGCTCACTGTTAATAAGAACGATGTTCAATTAAAGGATTCCATTAATATTATTAGCTTAATCGCTCTGCAGCTCCAGAGAAAAATAAATGAAGACCGAATATTGTCCAGATTCAAGTTGCCTAAAATAATTTTTTTTGGAAATCCAACGAAATAATCCAGTATTATGAATGAATGACATTATTGCACATAAGTATTGGTTTTTAATTGTAGTATTTAACTGTATTTACAAATGTTACTGTTTTAAAAAAGCAAATTTAACGTTTCATTTTAACTTCATTAATATATTTTTGAAATGCCACCGCGTGACACCGTCTTCAAACCTTTTTGATTACAGACACTAGTATCAAAAATTAGCTGCTAATAACCTCGTTAACCTCGACAATATAACGCAAAATGAATTTTAAATGGAAATAAATCATAGCAAAAAAATACACATCACCGAATTTATTTCACAATTGAAAAGAACAATATCTAGTTAGAGGATTTTATAAATATCATTGGCATAATTCCTTATCAGAAGCTCTAAACTAAAGAAAATACATCTATATACTAACAATTGCGTTACTGTTTTCTGTGTCAATGCTGGTTTTGTTTGAGCATAGGGACTAAAACAGTTTTTATTTATTAAACATGGACGATATCACTATTTTTTTAGTATTTGATTTTATTTACCAATTGTTGTTTTAAATAAATCAATTTAATGTGTAATTTTAATTTCATTACAATATTTTTAACATGCCCCCGCATGACACCGGTTCGATAATTGTTGTTACCTTACAATTGTAATGTATACTAACTTTACCAGCACATATCAGCTGCAATGGTCTGCTATTTTAATAATTTGACGGATTTTCCTTTTCAGGTACGTTTACAGTTCCTCGATTGGAAATTTTTTCCTTATGGAAGAGTTCTAATGAAAATAAAAACGTATATGTTTTTAACGGATAATGGAAAAATTAAATAGATTTAAATTAAAAATAAATCTATTAGGATAAAAATACATTGTAGTGTTTACGGACAAATGGCAAAAGTTCCGAAGAAATGAGGAGTTATTTTTGAAGAAATTTCAAGAATGGTTCTCCAAATCCGATATTATATTTTCATTTGGACATTATCAAGATTCAACAGGACCATGGCACAATTTGGCGCCTCCAGGTCGACCTTCAAAAAGTTTTGAACAATGTGGAGGCTAAGGAAACAAAAGAAGGAGATCCAAGATTTGCTAGAAACCAGAAACTACTCAGAAATCACATTTGCTGCTGAGGTCATCTAGAATGCGAGACACTGCACATATTTAAAATAACTAAATACTGGCCAGACCGTCAGACAATTAGGACTTTCGAATGCTTTTTGCCCATAAATTATCGGCTTCATATTAAAGATTGGGCACTAAGAATTGAATTTGAGAAAACCGAATTGAAAAATAGAAAAGAATAAATTCAATTATATTTTGAAAGATAAATAGTGTTAATTGATCGGACTAATGAATCGTGGCTTATTTTATTGATTGTAATAAGTAGAAGTTCAAAGGAGATCGTTTTAAAAAATTAATTTTTTTTCTTTTTTTTACAAAAATAATCATTGTTTTTCCAAAATATCGTAAATTCGTTGTCCTAACATTTTTCCCAAACACTATGACTAAAAACAAAATACAAATTAAGAACAAAATAATTTTTTCCAGTTAGAAGTGCTATTCGGCCCACTGTGAGGTGGGCCCAGTCCATTTTGACTCTGTATTTTAGCCTAATGCAAATGTCAGATGTTGTGTAATTGTTTGTGATATCTATTGCTGATATTGCTGCTTCCTACGCTGCTCGATCTGCTTCTTCATTTCCTTTGATTCCCACGTGAGACGGAGTCCAAACCAGTAGTACATTTTTTTTCATATTGTTTATGATTGATGCATACACTAGGGCTTTAATTACTAAATGGTCTTTAGTGTACATGTTTTTTAACGCCATTGGAGCAGATAGGGGATCTGTGCATATTACAAAGTTTTCTTCTTTACCTTGCATAATATAATATAGCGCCGCAAAAGTCGCATAACATTCTGCAGTGAAGGTATTGGTTAGAGAGGGAAGTTTGTATTTGATAATGCTGGAGTCTGATACAAAGGAACATCCAACACAATTCTGTAATATGGAACCATCTGTGTAAATATATTTTCTATTACTATATTTTTCTTCAATTTTTTGGAATTCTGCTAGATATGTAAGTACTGTAGTGTTATTTTTAGTGAATATTTGGAGGTGTAAATTGATTGCAAGTAATTTTAAAGCCCTTGGTGGGTAATTAAATTCATGGGTTATAAGGTGCAGGGAGCTGATTTCTTCTATATATCTGCGAACCCGCCCAGGTTGGATTCGAACGCTGAGACACTCATTTCAACTCTCTCAGTTAATCCTCTGTTTTTACCAGTCATGTTTATTAACCAGTTGCATGTTACCCATTAAATTATTTGTTTTAGAGTACTTTCTGCAATAATTAACTTAATTTTCTGATCCCACGGTTTGAAACTTAGTGAGAGGAATTTTCTGTGTCAGAGTACACTTCAGTTAAGTAAGTTAGTTAATCAATTAATTATTATACAGTACTTATAATTGATCAGGTCCTGATTGACATCCCTTTTTAGATTGAAGGTGACCCGCACTCGACAGAGGTGGACCATATGTTGGTCATGACATAGCTAATGTCCGAAACGATGATCTAAATAAAGTCATGTTTTGTTAACATCTCTTATATTTAAATTCCTCTCAAATTTACATATCAATGTATCATTTATATTAAGGAAACTCACATATTTGTTTGCTTTATTTATTTAGTTAATCAAATCACTATGCGCATTATTAATATTAGTTTAGTTGATGTCAAAGAGCTATATCGAATATAATATATCAGTGTTAAAAAACAAAATAAACTTTATCCAAATAAAATAAAATTTGACCAAAAAATGATGAATCTATCTAATATAGAAAACTATGCAATCGTTATTAACTAGTGATGCTGGAAAGGAAATTAAGACGAGCAATAGGATTCAATCTGTCCCTAGACAACTATGAATACTTCAGTAATTGGGAATGGACCACGAGAGAGACCAAAAACCAGATTGATAGGCAGGATAAACAAAGGTAGTAAACATCTGCAAGCAGCAAATTGGAAAGCAATAGTCCCAATAATAGACCTGTCCAATGTGGCCATCAGTTTAATAAACGCAACACCTATAAATAAAGCGTTTATAAACTTATAAAATAGGAAACAGGATTTCACGTTCTATTATTCGAAATATCTCGATTAACGTTATGTATGCTAAAGTTATTCAATATGTGATGTTGATATCGAGAATGAAAATAATAATGTAATTTGGTTTTATTCATTCTGTGAAGAAATGATGCCGAAATATAGGGACTTTATAAGGAAATAGATGATTGCCTGTCGATTAAAATTAATGATTACCAAACTAACAAAAGTGAAGCCTTACTGCATGAGAGTAGGAAGGAAGGAAGAAAACACCTGAAATGAGAGGCGCCTCTAGAATCTTGCATTGATTCCAAGTTAATGCTTAATACAAAAATATATGGATTTATTAGCTTTTAAACATTTATTTTGTCGTAATAGCTTTTAAATATTTGTTCATAGACGATAGAGCGTACGAAATAAATACTCAATCCTTCTAACCATGGTTCATTATAAAAAAAACAACAAACAAATCATTAAACCTTTGTCTCAAATGAGTTACTCATTAGTCATAAGAAATTATTAGAATACTGAAGAGATTATAAGAAGGAGAACTACTAAGATAGTTCTTAAGTAAATCCAACTAATGGAATAGATTGGCATTGAGTCCTAATAAATAATTTTTATGGGTTCTACTAAATTATAAAGCCATTTTTGATTTTTTTTTTTTTTTTTTTTTTTCCATTGTTGATTATAAGAAGTATAAGTATATAAGAGCTTTGAACGCTTGTCTAGAAATGTTCGAATAGTCGGATATTTATAATTAAATAACTAATTTAAATAATAAATTAAATAATTTAAATTAAAAATAATAAATTTATGTTCTTAGGCAACCGTAAGTTTATCGTTAAAATAATGTTTTTCCTTTTAGTTTTGCGTTCAAATAAATTTTAAACCGTTAAACAAAATACTTCAGATCTATTTAAAATATAAGAAAAAATCGTTTTATTTCTGCTTCAATAAATTTTTCTTACAACAAATTTTATTACTGACACAGAATACTGAATCACCTTGATTACAAACCTTTTCCTTTCCCAAGTACCTTCCTTACCACCTCCATTACTGTTAGTGTTACTACAGAGCGGTTACACTTAACACTAGCAATAATTTAGAATCGTTACTCCTCCCGGGAAGCCTTTACTCCAGACAATCACTTTTTTCCTTTAAACGTTCCCCCAGTTCCGATTCCCATCGCAAATCTTCCACTAACACCAGAAGGCTCCTGCTTAAAATACTAGTCGATTTCAATGCAAACTGCTCTTATCCAGGGAATAAAAATTCTCTTTGTTTTTTTTTCAAAAAGAGCGTTAACTTTTATGCTTGTGATTTTTTTATGTAGGTTCCCCAGATCATTGAGAGAGAGAGAGAGAGAGAGAGAGAGAGAGAGAGAGAGAGAGAGAGAGAGAGAGAGAGAGAGAGAGAGAGAGAGAGAGAGAGAGAGAGAGAGAGAGAGAGAGAGAGAGAGAGAGAGAGAGAGAGAGAGAGAGAGAGAGAGAGAGAGAGAGAGAGAGAGAGAGAGAGAGAGAGAGAGAGAGAGAGAGAGAGAGAGAGAGAGAGAGAGAGAGAGAGAGAGAGAGAGAGAGAGAGAGAGAGAGAGAGAGAGAGAGAGAGAGAGAGAGAGAGAGAGAGAGAGAGAGAGAGAGAGAGAGAGAGAGAGAGAGAGAGAGAGAGAGAGAGAGAGAGAGAGAGAGAGAGAGAGAGAGAGAGAGAGAGAGAGAGAGAGAGAGAGAGAGAGAGAGAGAGAGAGAGAGAGAGAGAGAGAGAGAGAGAGAGAGAGAGAGAGAGAGAGAGAGAGAGAGAGAGAGAGAGAGAGAGAGAGAGAGAGAGAGAGAGAGAGAGAGAGAGAGAGAGAGAGAGAGTGTGTAAAGTCCCTGGACGTTTTTGTCGATGAAGGGCAAAGGGATAATTTGTACTTGTTCATTTCTACCTTCTAACTGATATTACTGACTTCATTAATCACGTCAGCGATATTTTTTGGTTCCTCTTATTTATTGCACACGGAAAGGGTTTCCTTTAACTAAAAATAATTAACCTGCCTTAAGCAAATTGTGTTTATATAATTATGGTACATTTATATTTAAGTAATCGAGTGAAATGCTCATTGAGATTCTTCAAATTCAACTCAATCCAACGTATCAATAAATAAAAATTCACTTCAGTTTTCAGAACGTATTTTTTAATCATTGAGTAATTTTTCGTTGTCCGAATTCATTTATTTATGGTTTTGACTTTAGTTAAGGAAAACGGATTCATGTCAGAATCACATCTTGGCACAAAGTTAAAATAATTTTTTGAATTTAAATGTTATGTCTGTACGGTTTTTTATTTAAAATTATTTATTAAATTCATTTTTTTTTTTGCCTACTCTCCTTCCATGCTGTTTCGGTTACGCAGGGTTTTCCTAGTCTGAGGGTAAATGGTGGGGAATTAGTTGGTAAGGACATATTCTATCCTGTCTCTACCGTGATTTAAACCCACGATATTCGTTTCATCTATTAAGTCGCTAGTGTAATGCAATATTTTGCTAACTCCATTATAACCGACCGTTGTTCAGCCCCTTATGTATGGGATCATCACGGGTTGAAAAACGACATAGAGGATAGAATTAGACTGACAAAAGAACCTTGCCTGACGCCGTTGACGAATTCATGTCCACAACGTAGTTCACTTTAAATTCTAACTTTAGCAATTCAAAATAGCTTTTCTGAAGGAAAGAATTTTTGAAACGATCAATATGTTTCTAATCTCCAACAATGCTAGCTTGTAGAAGGGTCTGTATGCGTATTCTTTTATCACATCTAAGAAGAAAACCACTGTTTGAGCCATTTTTTTTTCTATTTGATTCGTTCCCTTTAAATAAGTTTATTGTTGATTGAGGGAATGGAATGTTTTTTTTTTTAAATTGGTTCAGTAATTTGAATGTGAAACGAGCGAAAAAATGATGTTATATTTACATTCTAAGGATTGCCAGATCAATGTTCTGATATTGTTAACGTTTTGTTTATGTTTTATGGATTATCCCTGGACAGTTCCGTTCCCCCTCTCCATCTCCCGTCGTAAGTTAGTTTAGTTCGCCTTTGAAGTTCAAGCAGTGAAGACCTCGCTTTAGTTGTCACCACTAATTGATTGCTCGATTACCTGCCATCGATTCTCGATCACAGAATCGCCGATTGTGTCCCAGCTTAGCTGCACCATAACAGTGGAACGTTTGGAACTTCTCCATCTCGAGGTGAAGGAGTTGCTATCGATACCAACTATCACCTGTTTGGCGCCTTATCAACGTTACGAGTTCAACCGCTCCGATCGTAACTGTTACCAGGTAACCTTTAAAATACCTTTCACCATTCGTCATTTGTTGACAAACATCAAGTCACCAGAATAACTTTGGAATTCGGCTAATAATCAAGGGCGGACTAAATATTGATGAAATTCATCAGAAGTATTTTCATGATACAAATAAAAGGCCTAATTCTTATTTCCGTTTCGTACGAAAAATCGTCGTTTCGGTCGTGTAACATTTTCGAAGACAAGTTTGGGTACCCAATAACAACAATAACTAATTTTTGTAATTTGTTTACCAGCAATCCTTATCTATATAAGATATTGTTGAATTAGTATTTAGTCAATAATTCCAGTTACATTCAAATATATTTCGATTTATTATTTATTGTTTTAAAATAAATTTTATATAGTTTATTGTAAGATATTGTTGAATTAGTATTTAGTCAATAATTCCAGTTAAATTCAAATATATTTCGATTTATTATTTATTGTTTTAAATAAATGTTTTATTGTTTTTAATTTAATTTTTTTAAAGATTAATTGCCATTCAAAGAAAAAAAAAAGGAATCTTACTAATGTTTTCCAATTGTTTAGAATTGTTTCCATTGTTCGATTACTTAAAAATAAATTAAAATAAATAAATTTTGGTAGAAGGCAGGCCTGCCAACGAATAATAATAATAGTAGTCGCCATATTTGACAGACTTGGTTATGTCCAATCTGGACGATTGACTTTCAGAATATTAATTGTTAATATTACCTAAAATTTATTGTATTTTTTAAGAAAACAAATAATGTATTTAAATTCATTGATTTGACACGGGGTCGGAGAATTACACTGGTTGAATTTTCTTTATGGTGTCACTCTCCCCAACAACCACTATTTGTAGAATTTTGACTAAAGAATATTGAAGAAAGCCCAAAAATGCTTCCAAGTGCTGATAATAGATTATGAACAATCCAATAGAAAATCTAGACTGAAAAAAGTAAAGTAGATCACTCTTTTCATACAACATAATACAGATCACTCTTCATACAAGATATAGGGCATCTTACATTTTTAATTTTGGGATATTGACTCAACACTGTCATCAATAGTATTACTCATTTTTTTTCAGGATCAATACAAGCATTAAAGCTTCCTTAATGATTTATTTTTCTGTCTTTAAAATCATTTTCTAAATGGTTGTTGTTTATTGGGGCTTAACGTCTTTATGGCAATTCTAGCTATGGTGGGAAGGTCAAGATCCACTTCGTGGGTCCGCCACGAAGTAAATTTTAATCCAACCAGGTGGGATTCGTGAAAATCACCCGTGTAGGCTTAAAAAGCGGTTTTTGGTGGTTGGATTGCATATCGCTCATCCGGTGGAACAAAACATAACTGCGAAATTGGTATAGAAAAGTTACTGAGATTAATACTTCAGAAGTGCTCCTAAAAGCTTAATACATCGATAGAAACGTCGGCTAAATTTTAGTCTGGTCTAATGTTAGTTGAATGTATTTCATTTCAGTTTCTCGTTTCTCCTGTAAAATTTCTTTTATTTCAGTTGCGTCTTTGTTCCACCAGATGAGCGATATGTCGTCGAAACAACGAACAGGTGAACTTGTCATTGGGGTTGAAAAGTGAATGTCAGCGATCGTGATAGGCTGTCACTAATATTCAGTTAGCAGTTTTCATGAAGAAGAAGGAGGTGGGAAAGACAGGAGTGTGAATAGAGATCACAGTAATATTTCATAGCAATCAAGGTTTTTCTTGAAATGAAGGATTTATATTTGTCGATTTAATAAACCGTTGAATTGATATAAAGGTTGCTCACTGAGAGACCCGGAAGATTATTTTAGGGCGAAGGACTTTAGAGGCTCGACATGCAATGAGAAATGTGTATGTATAGCGGTTGTTTTGTAACTGGACTAAAGGAAAATGGTATCTTCTGAATTTAGAAGGAGCAATTCGGAGAATGAAGTTCATATTTCTATTTCTTTGAGGTACATGTTTGAGGAAGAAATTAAAAATTTAAGGAACGAATACTATAATATTAATTAAGATAATGTAATGAATATAAAGTTCATACCGTTTCATATTTATATTATAAATGTTTAAAAGTTTTCTTATATGATAAAAATATCTTATTGGTTAAAAACAATTTCATTTCCTCAGGAGTGATGAATAAGATAGAAGGACGAAGAATTCCCTTATGAGTGATATCCCTTCTTCAGTGTCTCTGATCCCAGAATCCCAGGAGTGTTGAATAAACTATGACGCTCGGAACTATCACTACATTCTCTCAGTCTACGAGGACAACCAAGCCCAAAACTCCTATTTTTGAAATATCTATAGCCTTGTAGAGAAAAAGTTAAATCATACTTCTTATCTTTATTAATGCTTGTGCTTCTCATTATAAAGTATCTATTTATCGATTAGATTTAATAAACAGGTTGAAAAAAGCTTTTTTTTGTCAGTAACTATAAATTGTTGAGTGATCCCTAGTGCAGTTCTTTTACCAACTTTATTTAACATTTATACTGCTGAAATAGTGAAAGCTTCCAAAGCTACTGTTTTTGATTGCTTTGATGAAATTGCAATATTTAGTGGTCGACTAGCCCTTCGAATCCACAGAAAGTAAAAAAAAAAAACATGCAATCGAAATCAGAGGAGAACTAAAATAACTGAAAAATAGGTGTGAAATCAACCTAAATAGATGTTCTCTTTAAAAATCCAGGGCGCACTGCAAGATTAAAGTCTTAAAGACATTGAGAACTGTTAGATACACTCTTATGGACCTGCATCTTTTGTAAATAGATGACATATTCGCATTGCGGACTTTGAGTTGCATCAGTCACTGGTGACATGAACCCCTAAACTCATTAGTTTATTTATGAACCAAACGGTTTGTCTATGAGAACTAGGAAGAGCAAAATCTTGCAGGCAGTAAAGGTACAGGAAGACGTGCAGGTTCGTTGAATATGGGAAGATATCAAATTAGATAGGAATTTCATCTTCCTTAGAACAGTTTTAAACGGATCTGGAAAAGTCGAATCAGAAATAATGCAATACAAATTCGATCTACAATTAGATTTAAAATACTGTAATTGGGAAGCGAGAGTTAGTATATACGAGAAGCTCTACATATTCAAGTATATCTAAATACTCTTCAGGATGGAGAGTTTGAGTAATTGATGGAGGTTGGAGTAAGATCAACTGAAGACCATGTCCCAGAGGGCAACCTGCCTCAGAGTCGCTAAAGGTTGACTTGGTATATTTCGACCGTTTGTGCAGAAAGCGAGGGAAGTATCTCCGTCAAGCAAAGAATCGAGCAAGTAGCAGACATAAGCGGCAGTCTTGGCTAAAAGTTTTATACTACCAAATACCCGATTATTAATTAATTATTATATATTGAAGGCTTAATGTTGAGCGGCACATTAGCATATCCAATTACGGTGTATTTATTTCTACAATGATCATTAAAGGCTCTTTAAAAGAAGGATGAATGGGACCTTAAGTACTGACTTTCGGAAAAATAATCGATATGGGTGTACTTATCACTACTAGGAGTAGCATGGTCCGATGTCGGCTATAAAGCCTGGAGAAAAAGCCTTCAATTAAAAAGAAATGTAAATATTAGATGGAGGGGTTATATCTTTATTTACGATATGGTCGAGAAAAAAGAAGGGGATTGTTGGATTGTAAAGGTGTGAAGGGGCAGATGTCGGACGGACAAGGAAGCCTACAGGAATCGGAACATGGTGGAAGGTGGGGGTCAGGTAGAGATGGTGCTTGCGGGGCCGACTTAGACCTTAGCGTTAGTGAAATTATTTTGCTGACCGATGAGTAGACCAAGTGCTGTTTATTAACTATAGATTTTTGTCATTTAAATTATCTCATTAAATAAAAAATACATAATATTCATTTCTAATTATTTTCGCCGGATTAGTTATTAGTAGGTATTTGCAATGAATACCAAGCAATGATGTTAACTTATTTTTCATTCTCTGAAAGTTATGACACAAACCGGTAACCATCCAGTTAGTGTCGAATACAATGTAAACAATTTTTAAAATATTACTTAACAGTAGATAAGCATTAGCTTTGAATTTTCCTCAGGGACACCTGTAGCTCAGGCTCATTTGTCTTAATGACTGTCAAGAATTGGAATGGTTGCTGTCAAATTAATTGAAATTTAATAAATGAAGTTAAGTATATGAGCTTAAAGTTTATTAGACAGGTGATATAATGTTAGAAAATATTGGCGAATAGTAAGTTACCAGGTTCAAGATATTGTTAAACTTTAATATTTCTATTAATTTTTTATCAAGGCTTAATGTCCTTAAGCCTTAAAAAAATATTGTATAAGCATTAATAAAATGTACTCTGACTAGAGTAGAAAGGACGGGTCGTCCTACCCGTCACCAATCTATTCTAGCAAGGTAGGAAGGCCAAAATTCATTTCAGTTAGATCTCCTCAGAACTGAAGATCAATGTTTAGCATTCGAAACTAGTATTGTAATAAAAATATCCCTATAGAAGTGTCTATTAATTTATCAATCTTAATTGCATTGATCCTTCAATACTATCATGCGTATCTCAAGTAAAAAAATATATTATGTAAAGTTTAATATTTGATAAGGCTTTTTCATGAACAATGCTTGAATTATTTATTGCTGGAACGAATTTCGGAATAACATTACGTCAGTTTTCAGCTTACTTTACATTTAAAACAGATGTGAATTAAAGTTGAGGTTGGAGTAAGGGCATTGAGTTGTTGAATACCAATATACTGCTTTTAGTTTTCTTATTTACAATAGCATGAATGTACTATAATTTTTTTTTATTACTTTTTCTTTATGGAGCTTAATGTTCTTATGTACTCCAACTAGGGCAGGAAGGAAGGGTTATCCTACTGGTTACCAGCCTGTTCTTTTCCAAGGTGGTAAAGGCAAAATTCATTTGGTGGGTCCATCACAAATTAAATTTTAACGCTTCCAGATGGGACTCGAACCCACGGCCTTCAGAACTGAGCCGTGAAGCCGTTACAGAAATTCAGTAATATAATAATATAAAGAAATTAACATCCCGAAGAACATCAAACCAAGCTTGTCTCTCTGTCATTGAGGTCCAAGCGTCCAGCTCTCTCAGCTGCGTAACAAGTATTAAAATCCAATGCATCCTAATTGTTATTTTATGTACGTAGTTTTATATTTATGTTTTATAATGTTATCTATGAGTTTTTTTTATGTATGCTGCTTTTGTAATATATTTAACTGTAATTTTTTAACCAACATGCGATCAGGCATTTTAATATATTTAATGTATTTATTTAAACATTTAATTATTATCACATGCCTATCTAGATCTACGTAGTTTGCTGTGTGAAGTGTAGCAACTCGTTTATTATTAGCAGCATGGGCAACTTCTAAGCTCGACATTTTTCCTGGATTGTAGGTAGTATCAGGTTTAATTGTACTTGTATTTCTTATTATTTATTTACAGTTATTTATGTAATTAATATTTTTTTATTTTTGTTTTTTTTATTCTATGTTTGCTTGTTTAAAAATTTTAAAGATAAAAATTGTTTCTAAGAAAAAAAAACGTCTTTCTTGGGTCCTTTCTATAGTTCAAAATGAATTAGTAAAATAAAGTTTTTAAATCACCAATGGTTTTTAGAACAATTTGTTAGGATTTTCAACTATTTCATCTATTCATATTAAATTAACTTTCTTAAAAAAAAAAAAAAAAAAAAAAAAAAAAAAAAAAAAAAAAAAAAAAAAAAAAAAAAAAAAAAAAAAAAAAAAAAAAAAAAAAAAAAAAAAAAAAAAAAAAAAAAAAAAAAAAAAAAAAAAAAAAAAAAAAAAAAAAAAAAAAAAAAAAAAAAAAAAAAAAAAAAAAAAAAAAAAAAAAAAAATCGGTTTCTGATCCAATTTCACTGAAAATGTTCAGTTAATCCAACAACGGTTTTTACCGCTGCGGAATATTAAGCGGTACCACAATACCAAAAAACAGTAAATTCAAGTAAATTCAAGCTTATACGTACAACAGAAAAATGTGCAGCCAGTTTCCATTGACTGTAATAACAGTGGAGTTAGCAACAGCTACTAAAATCGTGTGTATTTTTACCCGCAGTACCAGAGGACAGTAGTCACGTATTTTATAATTTGAAAGCTTTAGAAGTTTTACAAAATAAAAGTAAATGTATCATGAAGATAAGTTAGCTTATTTATTATTACTTATACATAAATAAAGAAATAAAGAAATGTTCTATCATCATGAAAAATATTCAGGTTTCGAAGAAAATAAAAATGGAGGGATATTTCCCTTCTTGAGAATTTCACCTTATCCTGTTTTCTCGGGTAGAATCCCGCGGGAACGAACCTATCTGGAGTTCGCTTTTCTAACTTTCTCTCGTTGGTGACTGTAATGGTCTGACAACATTGTTATAACACCCTAAAAAGTTACTGGGAACGCAGAGGCAAACAGAAGAAAAACAATAAGGTTCAGTTATATTTGTTTGGTAGTTTTATAAACAAAATGTTAGTTGTTTTTTTTAGGCGTGCGGTCTACTTGAAGTCAAAATTGTGAACCTATCAGTTGGACCTTTGTAGTCGTAATCCTAAATCGATTTAGATACGATGTTTATGGACTTTATTTAATCAATCCATAATACCAATACATACACAAAAATAGCTTACATGTATTTAAATAAATGCATGTAAATTGCTTAAATAACAGTTTTTATTTTGTATTTTTACTTTTATATTTTTCAATTAAGATTTAATACTCTTACCCAAAACTAAAACGGTGATAAAATAAAAAATATTGTTACGTAAATTCTATTCTATTGTATTGTATTTAGAAGTTATAGAATTTAGTTTTTGTTAATATGATTATATTTTTATAAGTTTGATAATTAAATATAAAAAGAAATATTAAGTATATAAAAGTTCCTTTTCCTCGATTAAATAACAAATTGTAAAGATGAATCTAAAAAAAAAAAAAAAAAAAAAAAAAAAAAAAAAAAATTACAAAAAAACAACGGCTATGTATTCATTTCAATCTTTTTGAAGAATTTCGGGTCATATTATTAAATGCTCGTATATGTTATTTTACTTTTTGATTAGCGATCATCCAGTTTTTCCCGTGTATTTATAGCTTCACAATCATTGAAATAGCCTAAAATTAAATATTTATGAATCATTAGAAATAATAAAATCGTCCCAAACCAATCCAGATTTTTGTTTAAAAGACCAGATAAACATTTCCAATAACCCAATTTTTAATTTGTTTCCAATAGGAATGGAAAATTCCAATTAGTCATAGGAAAACCCCAAAACATTTGATCCACCTGGCCCCGCCCCTAACCCTTCCACTATGGATATATTTGAGATATCTGTCAGATCTCCTGAGGTGAGTACCAATATATTTGATTTCTTGTCTTACATTTTTTAAAGCTTTAGTATATATAATCCGTGTAATAAATGCCTGATGTTTTGAAAAAAATGTGGATGTTTTAGAACTGTTTATGAATGTTTAACATTCGAGAATAGTTTTCTAATAAAATAATTCATTAATCCTAATTGCATTGATCCTTCTGTACCATCATACGTACTTCAAGTAAATTTGGTTAAGTTGTGCTTATTAACAAGGACTTAGAGTAGCTATGTCGGTGCTATTGGAAGACTGTGAACAACGATAAAAAAATACCCTACTGAAAAGTGCATATTTTTGACTTATCTTTACGATAGTCGAGTAAACGAACACAGGCTTTTGTCATAGTCTTAAACATAACCTAATTATAAAAGTTTCCTCTAATTTTAGTTCTATTATAAATTATATATAAATGGGTCTGTTATTCAGGTTTCACGTCTTCATAGTTGAGCGGAGGGGAAGCCGCAAGCCGAACCATGCGTCGCTTACTTTACCTAGCTGACCTGGCGCTATTCCAAACTCAACCTCTTGGTCATGTTATGGTCACAAAAAAATGTATGATTAATTCTGAGGTAATGGAAGAAATTAAATTATTTGACATTGTAGGAAAGATTTAGAGTATTGTTAGTTAATTTCTATTAAAAACTAAATCAAAAAGAAAATCAGTGGTTGCATCAATCAATGAAGCAATCTTTTTGTTTTAATTAGCTGTTATGTATATGGGGCTCAGCCATATAACAATTAAATAATAACAATTAACATACAGGGTGATTTCATGCCTCCAGAAGTGACCAGATTGAGGTTTTACAAACAAGGATTCTGGAGTCCGGGGCCAAATTACAGCAGCGTCTGATAGGCTGTAAAAAAGAGAGCAAGAAGCTGCAAGCAAGAATGCGAAACAAAAAAGGACTTTTTTGAAAGTCTTGACTTCCTTCACAAACGTAACACAAAAATGTCAGGATGATTTATACACTTCCATTACATATTGGAAAATTTATAGCAACCAATAGAACTTGAGTAATAAGGAAAACACTGAAGATGACCACACTTGTCTAATTAGACTCACCGACAATTCAGTACTGGCTTACCACTTAAAAAGGTTGAGATCTAACCATGTATGGACATGTCTGATCATGGATGGACCACTGTTGCTGTAATCGTACTCCTCACATCACACAATGAGTAGCACTACATTATTTTGTTGAATCACCTTATGACAAATCAAACAAAGATATATGGATCGCTAAAACTAAAAAATTAAAAAACATCTTTTGCAAAAAAAAAAAAAAAATAAATAAAACCTGCCTGATGGGGAAATTCATACAACGTATTCTAATTAAGGAAATAAAATACTACTAGAATTGCTATTTAATCTTGTGAGAAAAAATCATGTTGACCAGTATTATTAAAGACATAAAAAATAAAAATGAAGAAACAGGGTCACGATTTTAAGCTGCCGAAGCTGAAGCTCTATAATTTACAATTATAATGTCTATAATCTATTATTTACTATTCCAAGATTTCCGTTCATGCAGATTTCCGAGCTCTTAAACTGAAACATTAGTACTTAGAAATATTGTACTTAATGTTTAGAAAAATATAATTTTAAAGATAATACAGAAATCGATGAAGTATGTACCTACAACCTCTATTCTCCTGAGTATGCTAAAGTAAAATAAAATCATATTTTCAATCGTATACACGACATAAAATGAAAAGACTGATAAATATTTTTATCTATCCGTTATTTATAAAACATTTCTTTTCTCATCAAGAAAATGTGTTTACTTCGATTCAAGGCCGGTTTACACGCTCATGCCATGTGCACAAATTGGCTTGTACAGTTAAATTGGATTGTGCAAAAGCAGCTTTGAAGTTTGCATAAGCCAAAAATGTTGGCTTGAGTTAAATCTGTCGGGACAGAAATTCGACTTGATGTATTGGCATGAGCGTGTAAAAAATGTTCAAGCGCTAGCGCATTTTACGATCTACCATCTGTCCCATACTGTATTTTGAGAGAACGTACCTTAATTTTATCCAGTTTGTGTTGCTATTAATCGTTTGGGTTCAAAATGTCAAAAGAATTTCTTATGGACTTCATTGAGAAGTAAACTTGTTTGTGGAAACTGAAAAGTAAAGAATACAGAGACCGCAATGCTGAATATCATGCGTATGCCACGTTCAAAATAGTTTCCTTAAAAACAAAAACTAACTATTTAACAGGAAGAAAAGTGGCCAAGGATGTCCTTCCGCCGTCTTAAAAATGGTTAAATGCTGGAATATTTCAAAATAGTATCCTTAAGGACGAAAACTAATTTGTGGAAAGAGAGTAGCCAAGTATGTCCAAAAATTATCAGATCCTGGCAGATCTGAAACCAGTATCCATCACCGACTTTTGAGCGTTCAGCAAGAACTGGTATGTAGCTTATATGTATAGAAGTGAAAGTGTGAATAGAAAAATATCTTCCAACTTGATTTGCACAAACTGGCTTGTACAAGCGAATAGCATGAGCTTGTAAACCGGCGTTTAGATTAAGAACCTTTGTATCAATGGATTCATGGGAATAGGTGTGTTATTTGATGTTTCAAAACCAATATTTACTTCACCAATTTTAACAGGTCTTGACGTATGGAAGTATATGATTATAATAATAATTTTAGCATACAATATTCTGAATATTAAACATTGTAGCTGACTCCTTCAGTTCTAGGTTCGAATAGAAGCTCCCCCAAACCCCACAGAGTTCCCAGCAGTTGTTTGCAAAGTAATAGCTAACCCGATAGTAGAAGTTCAAACATTTGTCAAGTGTCTGACCAGAAGTTCCTATCATCTGCTCAGTTGTAGATATTCTTGTTTAATTTGGGAAGTACAGGTTAGTCTTTTGTTCTGTGACATTATCAACTTTTACAACAGTCTGACGATGGCAAACAAATAAACAGTGATTAAATTTAAATTTTACTATACGTTATATTTTATATCAAATTTTATGTTATTTTAAAATTGTTGTTTATTATCCTGGATATCTAGTTGTCTAATATACCGTTTAAATAATAAATAATAACATAATCTAGATCTATTCTCTAATTTATAAGAAATATTTAAGTGTATAGGTACTTAAATTATGAATAAACATATATTTAAAAAAAAAAGTGATAAATTTCATTAATAGCCTATTGGTCTAAGAATACTTAAAATTTTCTAGTAACAATAATTTCCCCGAAATGTTGACCTTTCTACCCTGGCTAGAATAGGTTGTAACCTGTAGTTATCCTACGGGTTATCCCCGTCATTCCTACCCTAATTGGAATTCATTTAGGACGTCTAGTCCCAATGAACAAACAGTAATCTGTAAATATGAAGGATATGAGAATGTGTGGATCATCAAATTTATTTTTTTAAATAAGGGTATAAATGTTTAAATTTTAAGAGCGTTAACATTTAGTGGTAATGATGATAGCTCAACTATTACCGACTATAACTATATGTTATAATCTGTAATAGTTTGTTACAATCTGTTTTATATTTAACTAGCTGAAAGTGCCCGTGCTCCGCTACGGCTTAATATCAGGATTAAGGAAAACGTAAATTAGTAAAAGTTAAGCTTAACGTTAATAATTACTATTACATAAATAAACCTAAAGAATTCCATTCTTAGAATAATTTCAATAAGTAAATTTGACAATTTGCAAAAGTTAATTTTATATTATTTTGATAGTCCTGCAGTGAAGCTTTAAGGCAGCACTACCATCTTACCCAGCTCCGATACCAGACCATCAACTTCTCTTATGGCATCCTTCAAGTGAATATAGTCCCCACTTCTCATTTTTTGTTTCTTTCGAATAAAGTTTAGTGTTTCTGTTTCTATTTTTCCTTACATATCACAAATTGGTTGAGGAGATTACGAAAGTAAAATAAATAAGGTTTTTCGCCTTCTTGCTACATCAACATATAGGCGTAAAAATCAGCTGCAGACAGTTTTCTTAAGTGTTGTATTTGTGTTTGGGTCACGCAGAGGGATGTTAATACTGTACCCATCTTCTCCATGGCAGAAAATGAGATGATACTGAAAAGAATCATACGCTCAATAGAACTCATTAATTCTTATCAGTCGAAAATAATGTCTCGCTTTTCAAAAACCTGTCCAACAATCAAAAAGGTAACTTCGTTAGAGGTAAGAGTATTGTAACGTCCTCAGTGAGCATTTGAAGGCTTTTTGTCAGCACTGATAACTACCTGGAAATCTTGTAGATCTTTGGGAACAGACTTAACAGAAGCTCGGAAGTCCTTGATATAATTGTTATGTTCTTGAACAATTTTCTGGAGTTGGCTTTCCAATGCATGCTTAAATATTATTTAAGTAAATGATAATTTATTTAGCATTTACCTAATATTATTTAGAAAATGCTCAACCTCACGATGTTCGTAAGTAATGAGGTTAAGTAAGTAATAAGAGTTCAGCATATTCTTGAAATGGAGGAAGTTGGACTTTCCCGATACTGCAGCACATGACAGGGCTCTCGTCCTTCCATTTTACATCATAACACTCATTGCAAGTTGACCCTTGTCCAATAACGGCTGTTTTATCTTTTGGATATTCAGTTTTAGGGTAATACTTGTAACCTGAATGCTTCTTCACTGTCCATGACTGCAACCTTTCCATTGAACGTCTTTCATCATGTTTTGTTACAGCTACACGTTTAACATGAGAATTATTTTCTGAGTATTTTTTTTTTAAGACTTTCTATAGATTTCAGGATGGGTTTTGTTATACTTCTATGTACTACAGTCCCTCTATGTATATTTGGGTGATCCTCAGTATATGTGTGTACAACATTTCTTTTAACTTCGGGTTGGTTCTCTATATGTTTGTTAACCGCTTTTCTGCTAATGTTTTTCCAGGATAATTTTCCTGTATTTTTTAACAACTTCCCTGTTAACCTCTACACGTGCTTGACTATATTTTTGCAGCCGACTTCCTTAGTTGTTTGTTGTGAACTAAATCTCAGAATCATTTCCTGCGTTATTCTCATCTGAACTGAGAACAAAGGTAGATTGTTGGTTCAAGGAAATAAATTTATAAAGGATAGGTACAATTTGTTCAGATTCGAGAAATACAACATGAGCCTGGTTGAGAAAAGCCGATTTGAGAACTGCCAGGTACAGAATCTTTATTTTATCAAGCTAAAGGAAGAGTAGTTGGGGAGAAGCTACTGGTGAAGTAAGGTTGGTGGGTACATCCAAGTGGCCTTCCGTGTCATCACCATAGAACATAAGTCTTTTATCCTCCTCAACTTCCTTTCCACAGCAGGCTATTAGTCCCGAAACTCAAACTTGTAAGAGTACACTCTGCAGCCAACATGAGTTTACAGAAAGTACCATATAATAAGCTTTCCACATGCCAGTATCGTATTTTTGTTTGTTTACTACAATAAAGAACTTAATTTGTGGTCAAAGTGTGCGGTTCAGGCATCTAAATAATTTTTTAATTTAGCTAATCACCATATACCATATGACAATAAATCTATTATTATTTGCCCAATAAAATCAAATGTGTACTTTTATTTTACTCCTTTGTAGTAACGATACAGGGCAAACAACTTAGAAAATAATTGTTATCGTTCATCTAACATCTTATAAGAAGCAACGTACTAAGTTTCATTAAGATCCGTAATGTTAATTCAATGAATTTTCTAAGCGTGAGAAATCGCGTTTTTCGCGAATTGCACGCGATCCAGACCGTGTTTTTTAAAATCCTTTCTTAGTGAGCACCTACGGCCCTAGAGAAAGCCACATACGAAATCATCCCATTCCGTTCGGTGGTTTTTGAGATTTCGTGTTAAATGAGTGAGTGGTATTTGACAAATATATGATATATTATTTATTAAATTATTTTAAGATATTAAGATATTAAGATATTATTTAAAGTAAATTTGAAATACGAGTTATTCTACGGTTCTATCAGGTACTCTTTTTTATATTGAATATAGTATACGTTGTAAACGAGAACCTGCCGGCAAGAGCTTTTTAACTGGGTCTTGATACTACTCTTTCCCCTAAGGACTTTAGGAGGACGCAGCTCTCTGTGTGAAGTACAAAAATGGAGAACCTTTGAGAAATGTTTCTCAAGAGATGATATTCAAATATGATTTTCCATACTGTCAATAGATATGATGCACAATAGTTATTTATTTAATAGAAATATTTAAAGCAAAGTAGGAAGATAATGTTTAAACGACGAATATGCTATAGTCTCAACGAAGGGCATCTACAAAACTAGCTGCTATCTTGATATGAAACTCGAAGATAGGGGTCTCCGGTTTACAAACAAGGTGCCTAAAAAACAAGATGAATGCACCAAACTGCAGAAGATTCGCTGAAAGGCAAAAGAGTAAATACTGAAAATATCTGCAATACTACCGTAACACATTTCATGATGTTCATTTAAAGGTTGTCGGAAAGTTTTAACTTTATCTTATCTTTTAGTCAAAATGCGTAGTTAAAATGTGTTTTAAGTGCATTTTTATATTTTTACAATACTTTCAAGATGACATTCATAAATACAATGAAAAACAGTATCCTTGAGCATATCTTAATTATCTTATATCTCGATTATATGTTATTTTATATATTTTTTCTAATCCACTAAC
Organism: Euschistus heros; assembly: GCA_003667255.2. Lineage (NCBI taxonomy): Eukaryota > Metazoa > Arthropoda > Insecta > Hemiptera > Pentatomidae > Euschistus > Euschistus heros. Next base: position 624,083 of record RCWM02000251.1, on the reverse strand, counting down.
ATTTTTATTGATTAAAAAACAGATGAATCAAGAGTTACAATCTTACATATGTAATTGTTAATTATAGTCTGGGAACGATTATAAGTGAGAATGGTAAACTGAATTATCTGGGAGGTGATGAATACAGTTAAAGAAACCAGTGGAGTATTCTAGCAGATTATTATGACATTGATAGTAAAGTAGGTATTGAGCCGTGGTGCAAAAGTCATACTTCCATAGCACCTATACGGATCCAAAAGCTGAATGCTTCTCATCAACCATATTAGCAGAGTAATTGCCTCTGAAGTAAGGTTCCTTCGCCGAATAATAAAGAAAACTCGGTGAGATCAAATTAAAAAATGTTAGGGTAAGGGAAGAGCCGGGTAAAGGCAGTTAAAATTGTATGGCCACGTTAATAGAATGCGAGACAACCGTTGAGGCAAAATTATTTATAGAAGTGAGATCAGAAGGAAGGTGATCTCGAGGCAGACCAAAACTCATGTATCTTAAATAAATCGAGAAGCTTAATTCAGTGGGAGGTACAGTGCTGGAAATGAAAAGATTTTCACAAGAATGGGACCTATGGGCAAGATGGTTAGAGACAGCATCTTGACAGCACAAAGGATTCGGAGAAAGATGTAAAATAATCATATATTTTGTTTTGTCATATTTTGATTTTGGGAGACCTGCTGGCTCAGAAGGTAAGACACTAGACTACCTAGGTCTCGGGCCTGAGTCCAGTCGTGCTGAAGGCAGAAAATTTATTTTTTTGTAATTTCAGCCGTGGATAAAAACCTCCCTGGGGCAACCCGACTCTCTAAAAATTGGATACCATTAATTAGGGATAAAAATGGTGTAATAGTGCACCCTTACTTAAGTACTGAATCCAAGACCCTTCGTGGGTAGAATAGTAGACTTTTTTTTTCCAACAATTATAAACTGACTGGTATATTGGTATTTCCAAAATTGTAAATTTTCTTATTTTTTAATCACACCATCTCGGAAAAATAATAGCTATATCTTAGCATTAGTGTAACCCATTAAAAGCCATATTTGCAGTTAACTGAAAAAAATAATATATATATATATATATATATATATATATATATATATATATATATATATATATATATATATTCATTAACTGTATGAAGAAGTAAAAGGAAAAAATATTAGAAAAAAATGTAACATTTTTAAATGAGTGTTTGAGGGACTATCTAGGAGCTCGGAGCCAACCCACGGCAACAAATCAATTTTTCTACAGAAAATAAAAGTGTCTGAGCCGGACTCGAATTTGTACCGTCAGACCAAGTGTTACTCACCAGTAAGAATGGGGTAAGGTCCTTTTAAAGAAATTATTTATTTATTTTGTATTCTTTATTAACAGAAATTTACTACTGTATAAAAAAAAAAAAAAAATACATCTTGTAAATATGCAGTATACAATGCAAAATAATGACATGATAAAAACATGTTGAGAAACTGATTGCTAGTACTCTAATGAAATATCTACAAAATAAGAAGATTCTGGGGCCATCTTCTTTTCAGACGTCTCGGAGGATTGCCAGGAATGAAATGTAGCCCAGTAAAATAAGATTTTCACCTCGAAAATCAACCAATGAAGCTGAATTTTTGCATATACCTTTATTTTGGTCTACTAAATTAAGTCACCGACCTCAGCACGTTAGCTTCATAAGATATTTTTGACCTTAAATATCAGGTCAAAAAAATCAGTTTTTTTCAAATATCACGATTTCTAGCCATCAACCGTCAATCAAAATGGTTAAACAACTTGTAGATAATAAAATTCTCTACAATTTTTGTATTATTCATTTTTATTTTTGGATCAACCATTTTCGAGATATAGCGCGGAGAAGGAGAAGCGGGCACCAGTTCGGACAAATACTTGCTTCTAGTGCCTTCCTGGATCGTTTCACAGAAATATTGTCAGAATCAAAATTGTAGACCATTAAATATTATTTAATTTCATATATACGTTTCTGGCACTTGAATCAAACGTTTAAAAAAAAAGTAAGTTAAAATTTTTTTTCTCAATAATTATCGATTTTTAATAACGTATATCTCAAAAACCGTGGATAGTTGGACGAATATGTATAGAAAAAATGTTATAGAAAATTGTATTAGCTTTAATTTTGATCCGTAGTATATTTTCCAGAGTCCACCGTTTTCGAGATATAATAGAAAAACCCAAACATGGGACTTTTTCCCCTTCCCCCAGGGTCCGGAACTTTTAGTATGTTTACCTTCTAACTACTACTAAAGAAGCAGTGAAGTCAAAAATAGTTGCATATTTTATGCCCTCACATATCTCACACTGACTGGGGGGCGAACTTTTCCGCGATAACACGTTTTTTCGGTACACTTTTGGCTATAATTCCAAACATAATAGCTAGATCCAAACTTCATTTTCTTCATCTGAAAGCTGGTTATATTTACTATAAGACCCAATATAAAATTTTCATGAAGTCCCCTAAACTCCCAAACTACTTGGGACTTTATGAACATTTTATATAGGGTGTTATATTAAATTTAACCAGTTTTCAGATGACGAAAATGAAGTTTCGATCCAACTATTAAGTTTGGAATTATAGCCAAAAGAGTACCGAAAAACGTGTTATCGCGGAAAAGTTCGGCCCCCAGTCAGTGTGAGGCCATAAAATATACAACTATTTTTTCACTTCGCAGCTTCGTTAGTAGTAGAAGGTAAACATACTAAAAGTTCCTGGCCCTGGGGGAACAGGAATCCCTAGTTTATGGTGGGGGAAGGGGAAAGGGTCCCATGTTTGGGTTTTCTATTATATCTCGAAAACGGTGGACTTGCTTCCCATTCCATTCCTGGCAATCCTCCGAGGCGTCTGAAAAGGAGATGGCCTCAGGATCTTCTTTTGTAAATATTTCATTAGAGTTCTGCCATTGGGTAGATCCTCTACACGTTTTAAGCATGTCATTATTTTTCATTGTAATTCATTTGTTTACTAGATGTATTTGTAATACAGTTTTGAATTTCTATTAATAAAATAACAAAAAAACAACAACATATTACTGCTCCTGTTTTTATTGGAATGCTAGCTTTATTAAACTCTGCTAACTATAAAAAAGAAAGAGAGAAAAGCATACTGTATTTGAAAATAAAAAAATATATATTATTTTGTTTTTTATTGGTTTATATAACAGTTCTTAAACTTATTTCCCACAAGGAATCGAGATAGCGTTGTGTTGAAATACCTATATTTTTTTTAATTCTTTCTTCATGAAATCATGTTTTTTAGCACACATTAAATCAGAAAAAAATCACTGAATTATTCTCTTTTGAATCCTTGCCAAAACTATGAAATTTTCTATTTCAACCTGGTCCTTGGATAATATTCTTTATAAGGAAAATATAAAGGAAACCCATCAGGGCCGTCTTGATTTTTCCATTAGTATTATATCCTCATCTAACCCTTTTTATTCCGAAGGTTATTTCTGCTGATTTACGTTGAAGCTATCAAGGCCAATTCACTGTTTAGTTTTTTCGCGTATTTTTGCAATGTTCGTTGAACTGTAGCAATTTTCTTGTCACCTACAGCAAAATCAGTAATTAACCTATTGATGAGATATTTAATAGTGTTTTCCAGAACAGTTACTGGTAGAGGAATAGGAAAACGTACTAGAGTTAAGCTTGCAATTCCTTCAGAGTATTTCTGAAACAGCTGTCTCCAGCACACTCACCACACTTTTCGTGATAGTGTATCATGAATTATCGACTTATTTCACAATACACACAGGATGATATGTTACTCCATAGCTGAGGGTTTATTGAATATTTTATCAACTTTAGGTAGCCCTTTTTATTTCACTGATCCCTGTTAAATAGATCCGCTACCTGGGACTCCATATGGACAAACGACTTACTTGGGATCCTCATATGAGACGTAAAATAAAAGACTACCCCAACATTTACTAGATTAACGTTTAGAGCTTCCGATAAATTACAAAAGACTTATTTACATGACAGTAATTAGACCCATTTGGACATACCGAGTTGAGCTTTGGGGCTCCTCTAAACCTTCCAACTCTTCTCTTATCCAATCCTAACAATCCATAACCCTTGGTAAAATCCTCAATGCTCCTTATTATATCACAAATAAACTTATACATAAAGATCTCCTTACGTTGCTGATATGGCACAAACCTGTCCATTCATACTAAAATCCATACAACTTAAATCCACTGGTTTCCCAACTTGCTTCACACTCAATTTACGATAATCCTTCGTAACGTCTGAAAAGAATATGGTCGAGAGTCCTTGTAATGTTTTTTTTTTTTTGTTGTCCTTGTAATGAATTTTTATTGAAGTTTATATCTTATACATTATAGTAACATGCACTTATTGTTATGAGTCGAAAGTATTTGTACACTAGACTTTAACTTTTGTTTCCACCACCCCCTCTCTTAATAGTTTAAAGATTACCTCCGATCAGTCTTTACCTAGAAGTCATTTGTAAATGTGTAGCGCTTATTAGTGATTATCGTCGCTGTTCGTAAATTGAAAATGGGACGCAAAACCAAAGAGACGATATAAGTGGGAAGACAGATTATTGTGCGCCTATCACTCAGAGAAGTGAACAGACCTCATTCAACAGTCCAAGATGCTATTAAAAGGTGTTCAATGAAAAAAAAAAAACTTTTGAATATATAAAGAGAACAGGACGAAAAAAAAAAATTCAAAAGTGAAAGTGAAATTTTAAAAGAAAACCAAGAATTAGTGCCCCTATATCAGTAGATGAACTTTTGTTTGAAAGAGGGAAACAGTAGAGTGTTTCAACAATGCACCAATGATTGAGAGGGAACAAAATTCATGGCAGAACCGCTAGGAGATAACCATTAATAAGGAATACTGAGATATCAATGTGCCAATGGCCATAAAAAATATATAGAGTGCTTATCAAAAGACAAAGTCGGCCCTACTAAATATTAATTATTATCAAATGTCAATATTAAATAGATATTTTATCAAGTGTACGAATACTTTTTACTAATGTGTAATTTTTCGTTTAATAATTGTTGCTTTTAAATTATTCTTTATATTCTATTTTGTAAAATGTTCTTTAAATTTAAAAATATATTTGTTGATAAAAGTGTTCACGAATACATAAAATCTGAACCATTTGGGAAAAACTAGATAAGTTGATTTTTGTCAAAATAAGATAAATACTTATGCCTACTTACACATGATGAGTAGGACTCCAGTATGGGTTGCTCAAAATATTTATCTTATTGTGGACAAAAATCAGCTTATCTAGTTTTTCCCAAATGGTAGAGAAATGGTCTTATTGTTTTAAATCAATCCTAATAAATAATACTGATATTTGTTATTTTTTATGATTTCTAGCAGGTGTACGAATACTATTGACTCTGACTGTATACAGTTGTAAATATCAATAAATTTAAAAAAGAAAAAGAAAAAAAAAGTACAGCCCCTAGTATCTGTTGATGTCTGACTTATTTGATTTATCGGATTCTTACAATACTATCGGGTAAAGCAATTCTATCTTGATGTAGTGGAATGTAGGGGAAGAATAATAATTATTACGAATGGACATGCATTATTTAATATTACGGTTATAGATATAGAAAACCGAGAATGACTTTACAATTAATCTATGTTATGTTCAGCCCACAACGGAGGTATAAAATTCCAAAACCAGTCAAAAAAGTCCAATTTCAGTATTCTACTAGACTATCTTTCTGGTGAAAGGTTTTCTGAAAAAAAAAAAAATAGTTAAATCAAATTGAAAACGGCCGTACAAAAAATAATGCCCCTTCGTAATCCTTTCTGATCTTTTGCAAAAGCAAACCACTCCAATTAAAGGATTTTTTTTTGTTTTTGTTTTGAGTGTTATTTGAAATTATGACTTGAAGAATGTACTCCTCCCCAATTTTGATACCTACGGCAGCAATCGTATTTCAGGAACTTTTCACAAATAAAGAAAACTTTCACAAAGGGATGAATTGAAGTTTGGATAAAACGTAGTCTGCCGGGAGAGCTACTAGACTAATAATTATGCTTGTGTTACCAAGGAATCGATGTATTTGGCTAGTAACGCAGTGTTTTCTATCTAGGAGATGTGGAAATGTTTTAATAATTGTTTTTCTGTGTTTGGATATCACAGAAGAGATGAAGCTGTTTTTAGAAGCACTTTAATACATTTTGAAAATGACCGATTCAGTTACGATAGACGTTAAATAATTATTATTTATAAGAGACAAAAATGAGTTTAAGGCAAAAAAAAAAATAAATAAAATATGGTGACTCTAAATAAAAAAAAGTTAAATGAAATAAGAGGTTCCGATAAGGCTTATCAGAACACTTCAGGGAGGTCTGCAAACAGCATCAAGGGCATCCATCGACAAGGAAAAAATTTCCCGTAAATTTTTTTGATTTAATATAACAATGATAATTCTTTTCACGTAGTAAAGATAATATAATAAGGATCTCTCAGCCTTCCAGTTAGCTTTAGCGTTTGCTTTTTAAGTTAGTTTATGAAATATAAGTGTAAAACTGAAAATATTGTTAGGCTTTCGCGATTTTTCGAGTACAACGAAAATCGCACCACGTTGTGAGGGTTGCAAATTTGGATATCAACGAAATATTAAAAAATAGTATATATGTGTGCTTTTGCGAACTTTGATGTGTAAATCGACTGAGCTAAGTTGTCCCACTGCATATAGCGCAAATATTTCCTATTATTATTTTAATATGTATTGGGGTAACTCATAGTACCATATATTAGGTTATAGACCGCACAAGAGACTTAACCAAGAGGATTAACGTAATAGAGGGCATACAGCAGCAATAGAAATTGTATGAATTATTGTTAATATAAAAGTTTAACATGGTAATAAATGAAAGCATGCTTCCATGTTTAGTTCTGTGTTAGGTAAGTTGTAAGTCTCAGTTCAGTAGTAGTTTAGATGCTGTGCAAGTAAGCAGGCAGATATATAGAAAATGTTTATTATAAACGCGAGATTTATGAAGAACAGAGGATAACATTAAACAAACCTCGCCTGAAAGTCCTTCCCTACTAACCACTGCTTTTCCTCCGTCTTACGTCCGAAAACCGTCTTACTCATTTCCAAAATTCCATTAAAAATCTGGGAATAACTTTTGATCAACATCTTACTTGGAACAGCCATATCTCTCAAATCACGGGGAAAGCAACTTTCATATTACTGCGATTCATTACCAATGAGTACTCGACAACGTTTAGTATCATCACTTGTTTTCCCCAACTTTGACTACGGATGCATGGTATATGGAGAACTGTCTGGTGAGCTCGATATGAGATGTAAAAGTGTAATGAACTGTTTTATCAGATTTTTTTTCGGGATCACCAGATGTTCTCACATATCTCACAGGTATTCTGAAATCGGGTGGCTTTACCCCAGTTTCCGACGTCAATACTTCCTAGGTGCGCTCATATTTCAAACCTTGAAAACCAAAAAACCCACATATATTCATGACATCTTTACCCTGCGCTCCTCCATCTACCTCTTAATTACTAGAACCTAACCCATCAATCAGTATGCCCTGGCGCATCGAACTGCATCTTTCGAAGAATCCTTTATTAACCGTGCTTCATCTTTATGGAATTCATTGCCCATCATAATTCGAAAAAGCTCCACTCTTACCTCCTTTAAACACCATCTATTTCTTTACCTCCTTAATTTTCAATCTTCCGAGAAAATATAAAGCATGAATATTTATGTAATGATTGTCCTATGTATCACAGTACATATGTTATTCTTAAGGAACAAGTAGTCCCAGAATAAAGTTCATTTTCTTCTTCTTCTTCTAAAAATTAGCCTCCTACCTGGGATAAGGAGAAGTAGTGTTTTGGACGGAATTAGATTCAAGGCGGATATGCAGTAGTTGCTAGGCTGGTGGCATATATGGTGGAAGGAAAGTTATAGAGGCTTTGGTGACATCGGATTGTGTTACTATCATTCATACTTATCATTACTAAAGTTGAATTTTAATTGAGCAATTAACCTAAAACATAATTTAATATTCAAAGATTTACTAAAGTTATACATTTACGGCAGACTTGACGGACAACGACTAAGAGGGAGGCCGAGGGTGACGTGGCTACAAAATGTCGATAAGGATCTCCAAAAAATGGGAGTCTGAAGGTGGAAAACCAAAGCCAAAGATCCAGGAGTGGCTACGAATTGTGGAGGAGGCCAAGGTTCTTCAAGAGCTGTAGAGCCCTTCAATAAATAAATAAATAAATAAATAAATACATTTATCAAAATATTTTTTTAGTTATACGTTAATCCAATTAAATAACGATGTTAACGGGTGACGAGATACATTTGAGAGTGGATTCTCGATGAATTATTTGTCATACTAATTGGGTCCCATAGATGTGGGTGAGTATCTGAGGTATAATAATTGAGGTTATTGGTTTTCTCCAATTATAACCCTAGAAAGCTCTTTTGAGGCATGATGAAAATAACTATGGCATTACAAACTAAAATATAAATCAATTATGGTTCACCTAGAAATGCATTGCAGTAAATTATAAATATCAAAAAATTAATTCATAGACAATATAATCAATAACAAAGTTTAAAGAATTATATATAATAGGCTAACTTGATATTTTTTTGGGAGGAGGTTAGTGACAAGAAACTCAGACTAACCCGACTGTAGACTAACCCCCTGTTATGCTCGTTACCTGTCTCTCCCTTGTTAGATTTTCTCTGGGTATAATTTGGCTCCTGTCAACGCAGCACGTTCTTGAAGTTGGGAATTATTGCGGCTTTGTTGTGCTTTTGCCAATAGTTCTTGGCGACGAGAGCTGTAGAAATATTTGAACACCAACCGAAATCAAATTTGTGATGGATCTTTTGTTAAACGAAGATAAACACTTTCAACGTCTTCTTCGCTTTAGTTTTTTCCAAATCACTGGAATATAAGTATAACGTCTTACACATTCAATTAATTTTTTACTTCCAATTGTGAAAAAGTTTAAATGAATCCAGGAACAGATTAAGAACAATCCGCTTGGATATCAGGGCCCATCACTGCGGCACTGTATTTTTTTTTTTTTTTTTTTTTTTGCTTCATAATCCCTAAATTAAAATTTAATAATAATTCTTTATATTTTTTAAAATATATTAGGAAAGATAAGAAAGATATCGCCTTTTTCTGTAGCTGTGTTAGATTTTAAGGCATATTTAGGTTGTAGGGAAGGGATCTAGAGGGCACTGTGTACTGAAAGAGGTATTGAGGCACACCCTTTTCTTAGTTCCTATTCTCCTAAAAGAAACTAAAAATTCATAAGTAATTTACACAACTATTGAAATTTGCTCGCAAGGGGAGGTGTGGGTGTTGCACTCTGGAATAAGGTATTTTGTCAAATAATTTATTGTCTTACTTTAATAAATTCCTGGATGGATGGGATATTAAAAATCTGTGACACTTTCGGAGCCGAAAGGTAAATTGTATGAAGAGAAAAGACTCTTTAAGAAATGCTTCGGCACGATCCGACACGACACGTGAGGCTTGGTCTTAACTATATCGTGCCTGACCAGATCGGATCCAATATAATAATGGATTTAGCCGATTCGAAGTGGAAACCCTTTTAAGTCCATTTTTTTTTTAATTTAAATTCGTCCAACAAAATTTAAAATCTGCCAACGTAATGTTGTTATGAATGATTAATTTAACTTAAAAGAATAAGTGAAGATAATAGTAAAACACCCTCGCGTTAAATTTGGATAATAAAACAATGTATTTATTGTGACAATGTGTTCTTGTAGCGTTTTCTCCTTTTATCGATGATTCTTGTCCTCACATTTCTTAAAATCGAAGAGAAATTTGCAATATTTTGTTTAACAATATTTCATCAGAAGATGGAAGACATTAGGAATTCCATCTGCCAATAAACATCTCCAGTAATTTACTTGAAGAGCTCATCATCCCATTTAAAGAAACTAATAATATTTAACAATTTTGCCATTTCAAGTAGTTGGTGAGGAAGATGAAGGGATCTAAAATCTAACAAGAAATATATTTCATAACTTCACAATACAATAGGCATTTTTAATAGGCTTTTAATATTTTCTGATCGACTGAATCTAATAAATTAACGTCAAAGAGAAAATCATTGGACTAGAAGAATAGCTTTTTATAAAATTATTTTTATTTATTTTTTTAAATATACAAATTAATGTTTTTCTAAAGTTACTTTTTCGGCATGATTGAATTTTTTTCATAATAAAACAACGTTAGATACTAGTATGTTTTTAAAAATCATAAGAAAAAAAATAATATAAACACAAACACGTACTGACAGCTATAAAGCTAAAAACGAAGCGCTTGGAATGACGCCGTTGTTACCATTATTCCAATCGGAGCAATGATCAGCTATTCAGGCCCATCTCTGATGAAAACTATTTCAGAAAAGAAAAAATAAGCAATGTCAACTATCGTTGACCTCTTTATGGATGGCATCGGATATGGACACATGAATATCTAAACTAGCATTTATATAAATCCATTTTAGGGACAATACAGATCTTGTACTGCATTATTTTAATAGCGTATAAAAAATGATGAACGTATCTTATTTACATGGTTTGGTATTATTATCAATTCTTGATTAAATTAAATAAATAGGAAATTTCTAAACTTAGCATTGTAGTAACTTAACAATCTGGTACAAAATGTCTCCAGTGTCTGAACTACAAAGCTACCTGCATTTCCAAACTACTATCGGTACCCTGATCATCCATTAATCCTCAAGTTTGAAACTAGTCCTCGGTCAAGTTACGTCTTTGGTCGTCCCACTGATTGTCTATAGTTATCGTAGAATGTATAAGTTATGAAGAGAATTAGTAAATATACTAATATATGAATTTTTGTTTTATTAAATAAAATACATTTTGTTCGATGATAACATTACTCTTCGAATCTTTGCTAAAATTTAATCATAGCTATTTGAGAACTAATTTCATTAAATTAATCACCTTATTTAGTGATTAAATCTATCAGTCAGATATTCATAAAACTCAATAAGTGTAAGATGGAGTTTTCAGTGAAAGCCGGGTCTTGTCGGTGAATAACCTGTAGAATTTAACATACTAGAATTTAAACAACTTAGGCACATTATAGGATCAAGTGATAGCTGAGAAAATACAGCTAATGCTATATTTTTATCCAAACGTGCAGTATTCCAAAATTATTGATTTAATGCGGATAAATCATTTGGTCGGTAAAAATGTAGAAAATAAATATATTGCGTCTTACTATGATAATTTAAAAAAAAATAAAAAAATAAAAATAAAAGCTTATCAACAGAACCTTCCAATTCTTCTCGTGACCAGTCGTTACAAAATCCTTCGAAAAATCATCTATGCTGCTTACTTTGTCACAAATAAACATCCATAAAGATCTTAATGTTTCATATGTTGCAGTTTAAAACCAAACCAGATATCTATCCTTCAATAATAACACCCATAATCATTCAAATCAACTGGTCTCTTAACTTGCTTACGATTGTATTCCCGATAATTATCCGAGGCGTCTGAACAGAAGATGGCCTCGAGACCTTCTACTATATAACTTTGATTAAAGTGCCACCACAAAGTTGCTTTACATTGTAATGTTACTGTATTCATTTTCGCACACTTTTATGTATATGTTCTAAGCAATGAGTATATTAATACAAAAGATTCCTTAATGTTTTGGGGGTGGTCTCGCAGATATCATATTTAACATCTTATGACACGCTCATTTTATCTTCTTCTCCAATAGTCCATCATTCGTTCTGGCTACTGTCAGTCTTCTCTCTTCCGCCCACCACCCTCACACATCCCTTGGGCTATTTATTTAGACAGTCCCTATCAGTGATTCCTAGTCTTTTAAGTTCTTCTTTTACCTCATTTCCGTAACCACTCTGGCTTTTCAGGTTGTATGTATAATCAAATATCTGCATATTTACCCTTTGGGAATCCACCTAAACCATGCGCCCGTAGAAACTCAGTCGTCTGTTTATAAGTCTGTTATCTTTATGAATATTTCTTTATTCGATCTCAGTCTGTAGCTTCGTTGTGATATTCAAGGACCGTACATACTTATTAATATTCGCCTTTTGATCTTCAAGAGCTTTTCCAGGCTTGATGGATTTGTTGTTTCCACGCTATACAAAATGACTAGCATTACTACAGTATTTTAGTGGCTAGTTTTCGAGTTGGGGACAAATTATTATTATTGTAAATGTTTTTTTGAGGAAATTTGGTTTTTCTAATTTGATTTTATTTATTCATTGATCTTAATGAATTTACCTTTAACTTATGCTAAATAACAAAAACATACAGTAAATAAATAGGATATCGATATTGACAAACTGGTGGTTTAGGAGTGGGTGGGGAAAGGTTAAGGAGCCTAGAGACTAAGCCTGTTATGGTTGTTTAATCAATATTTGAAGCTCGAGCGGTCCCAATTTGCAAGTCAATCTGTGTCCAATTTCCTACCGACCGGGCAGTCGGTCATGGCTCCCCTATATGAATCTGTTATACTTCACATTCCAAACTAAATTTTGCCTAATCTCCGACTGAATCGGATCGGGAGTCTATCTCCAAAATATTTCTGAGGTTATAGAGGAAGTTTGTGAAATTTTCAAAGGGAATAATTGTGAGATAACACAAGGTACTTTGAAACACAATGCATTCTACGAACGATTTCTGTTAAAAAAACCTTGAATTTAGTCTACAGGACTTCAAAGCGGATATAAAATCTCCGTTGCTTCACAAGCCAATCGAGGATTGATTTTTATAGAGATTCTGGAACCGGATTTGCTGAGGATCAGTCTAAATGAAAACAAAATAAGTTCAATATTACCTAGTTGGATATTATAAAAAGAATCTATTTCTCCCTGACTGGGGAAAACAACAGATCATGGATATGTAAAACAATATTTATAGCATATGTATCTATAATCTACTTCTTTCCAAATTAACATTTTAGAATTAAAACCATCAAATTAGTTAAATTATTAATTAAATTAAATTAAGGCCTACAAAAAAAGGCCTGTCATCGGACTCATCAGACTATAATGACTCTCACCTTGTTGACAGCGATGATGATATCAATGTAATATAATAGATGTCAACGGTGGGAATTAACCAGACGCAAGGGATGCAACTTGCATCTTTTGTGATGGGATGTTCTCTGAAGACACTCGGGGAGAGGTGTGGGTAAAATGTTTCAGTTGCCAAATGTGGGAACATAAATTGTTCCGGGGCTGAAAGAGCCAGATATAGTTAGGATTTCTGTATATAATTATTTCCCTGTAATAAATAAACTCTCTACCGTTTTGTATTGTTTCTTCCTGTTTTACACCATTTTTTGTGACTTTTTTGTAGAGGACTCATATTTACACCCCAATTTTTCTGGTATCATTTTGTAAGCTTTTTGTTAATTATCATTTTTGAAATTAAATAATTGATGGTAATCGTTATTTTGCTTTCTCGAATTTAAGAAACTTGTTATATTTGTTAATGAAAGACAAAAATCTAGAATTTTTCAAGTTGAAAATTTACACCCTTTTCTCAATACAGCCAGATAATAGAAATATTTTTATTATACATCTATTAATTTTATGGGACATTATGTCCCAAAATAAATCTTATTTCACCGTCCTAATAAATGTTCATAGCGGTTTACGAGCCATAATATGGTACACAATGAAAAAAATCAAAATAAATTTCGTCACTTCTGCAATGTGTAGTGGAATTTTTTATTAGTAACTTTTCTGATTCTTTAATCGATAAGTGAAACTCACAATCTTTTTGTTAATTTTTGATGTAATCAGTGGATAACATAGGTGAAGTCAGATCTGGAACAACTATGGATCCCACATCATAAAACACAAGACCGACTGCAGTTCCAACAAGCTAACCGACAGGGAGTTTTCCCAGTGTCCCTTACCAGTAAGAAGACCACAGGGACCAAATGGACAGAGGAGAGAAAGCTGTCTCATAGTCAGAAAATGAAAGAATTCTGGAAGAGAAAGAAGAAGATCCTCACTGAAAAGTAGCTACGAGCCGTGGTCCTTAAAAGGCCCAACAAAAAACAAAAATAATATTTTATCTTCTTAAATAATAATTTGTGAACCGAATTAATTTTTTACTATGTTTGATTCGTAAGTAATTTCATATGTCGAAGGTAATAAATGCTAATTCTTTTGACTAATTTATTTCTTGAATTATTATTTTATTAATTGATTCGGTTTACTTTTTTAGCTCCCCGTTGTTTTATGTTATATTAAATACTTTTCGTCAAGAATAAATAAGACGTATTAATTATAATCAAGTCCTTCAGAAGTGGCATTAGAATTTAACCCATTCCAAAACAAGAATGATTATTGATAAAATACGAATTTCCTCCAATCTACCATTTAAGTAAACATTATTATACATGATTTTCTTACATTTATTTCTCATTGCTTACTCGAGTTAAATAATTAATTTTATTAGTTATTTGTTATTATTATATATATATATATATATATATATATATATATATATATATATATATATATATATATATATATATATATATTGGAACATCTAGATCGTTATGAATAAGTTTATCTGAGCATTACGATGAATTTTGGATTGTAAGGAATTGATACTAGCGTTATTTTTATAAATAATTCACTTATTTCGAACTAATAGATAAAGTCTACTAAAGAAGAAGATACGAACAAGAATATGTTATATATAGCTTGGTTTTAATTTTAGTTCAGGAGGACAATTAAACGATAGCAGAGCAGCTAATTTTGTTTTGATGGTTTTTTGACGATTGAATAGTTTTAAACCTATTTATTCTACATATATTATATTATTATAAATACAAGCGTCGCAAAATAGAAAAACATTATCACCAAAACTCCATTAAACTAATAAATTTACTGGTTGGAGGTACTAGTTAGAACAGCAATATTTTCGAGTTGTGTCTCACTTTAATATCCCACAGGAGCTTTCCATTGTCTTAAGATTTCACGGGACTCCTAGAGCAATCGTAAATATTACTTGAGAGATATTGAAGATCTAAGACAGGATAGTTAATGAATCTTTTGCGAAATTTTGGGTACTTTAATTTAACTATTTACAGGGTGTCCCAGACATAGTGTGAAAAAAAGGTTAATACTGCATGCTAAACGGGGTAGAATGGCGCAGAAACGAGTTTTTCTATCTCAATCTGTTGAGGAGATAAACAATTTTTTGTTTTTATTTTTAAAATGTTACATTTTTTCTGAAAAATGGCCGTTTTCTGTACTTTGGTTTAGCGTAGAAACAAAAAAGATGATATTTTCTTAATTAACATAAATTTTCTACAAGATGAAATAAGTCTAGTTATTTTAAATCTTCTTTTAGGGGGCCTTTTAACGCGCAAAACACAAAACGTTTATTAAAACTTTAAAGTTTTTAAAGTTTAAGTTTGAAAGTTTTTGAACATTCCTCACTCCACAGTGGAGCATTTAGTTAGCTTTTTAGTGGTGTAACCCATGATACAGGGTGTCCAAAAAGAGTATCGGGTATTTGTTACTTCGATAAAACAAGAACTACTTAAAATAAAATAAAAGTTTATTGTCAATAATTACAATATAAAGTGGAAAATTATTTGGAAAAGACGATGCTATCTAAATCGTGACCGTTATACTGCTGGTAATCTTCTAATCGGGAACGAAGATTGGCGATCCCATGCTGACACATAGCTCTCGATATTGCTGCCATTTCTGACCTGATGTTTTGCTTCAATTGCGTCAGGTTCGTCGGATTATTCTCATAGACCTTACTTTTAAGGTATCCCCATGCAAAATATTCAAGTAGACTAAGGTCGGAGCTTCTGGGAGGCCAGTTGATGTCACCCCTATGAGAAATGACCTTATTAGGGAATAATTTGTTACCAGCTTCCATTGTTTAATTTTATGTATGGCAAGTGGCCCCATCTTGTTGAAACCAAGTTCTGGAGTTTTTGGGTGTCCAAAAAGAGTATCGGGTATTTGCTACCTCCATAAAACGAAAACTACTTCAATTTTGATTACATACTCTTCAATGATGAAGCAAACTTTCATCTGACTGGTCATGTCAATAAACAGAATTGTTGGTACTGGGCAGAGGAAAATCCGAGATAAAATGATGAAGAAAAAAATGACATTTTATAATGTGGCCTGCTACTCATTAGCCCAGACTATGATATCACGTTCTGATTGGAATTAGTGTTATGAAGCCCCGGATTTATTTAGTTAAGCTTAGTAAACAATTATAATCCCACTGTGTGCAAAGGTCATAAGAAGTCAGGCATGGACTTAACCACAAGTGAGTACGCAAATATGACGTCCACGGGTTCTGCAATGGCAATGCGCTAGCTGCTCAGAGGGAGTATAAGAACCGATTCCCAAATCGTCGGGTTCCAAGCTCTGCCACCACGACGTGAGATTGAACCAAAGTAGAGAAAATTGCCATTTTTGAGAAAGAGTAAGATTTTAAAAATAAAAGCAAAAAAAATCTATCTCCTCAACAGATTGAGATAGAAAACTCGTTTCTGCGCTATTCTACTCCGTTTATAATGCAGTATTACTCAATTTTTTTTTTTTTACACTATGTCTGGGACACCCTTAATAATTAAAATATGTTTTCGGTACTTTAAGTTTTTGAAATAACAGTATAACTTATATTTTTTTAAATTAAATTTTTACTCATCAATGTTCTGTGGTAGAATATAGTTCATTTTTAGAAAAAAACAAAACAATAAATATAATAAAAAACCAAGAAAAAAAAAACAGTTGAATTGAGAACCTACTCCTTTTTGAAGTTGGTTAAGGATAAATAATATTCATTATTATAGAGTTCTGCTGTTCTTGTTAATGTTCTGAAACAGATGAAAAATAATCGATTAGAGAACACTAAACCTTCCATGGACGGGTCGAATGATCCTTTCCGGATTTTTTTTGGCAGAATATCTTGGAAACAACATTCATTACTTTGTTTTTTGACTCTTATAATATGATAAATATAACTTTCATTTTTAAGAAACTTTCACCTTCCTAATTGAATCTCTTTATCTCTGTTTTAAACGACAATCTTTTTGTACACTTGTGCTTAATAACAAAATAAATACGTTTTTACAGTCCTGCTATGTAGTTGACAAAGATTGAACATTATTGATGCTTTGTTTAGACGTTTTCGAAAGAAAAAAAAAAGTATAGCTGATAATAATGAGATATATTTAAGTAAGAAATGTATTGAGAGCATTTCAACAATCTATAATTTTGATAAGAACGTAAATATCCAATACAAATTGTAAATCGAAATATATTTTCTGTAACGTTTTTTTCACATTCAAAAATGAAATATTTTGATATGCTCCAAATCGAATTTGGACAAAAGTTCGAAAAGTCAGTTGTTTCTTTTTTTTAGATATACCAGTTATTTCCTATGTTCAACTACTTCTAGATAGTAGAAGAAAGGTATTGATATTAAGAAATATATTTTTCAAGTTTCAAGTCTCATGACGTATAATCCGTTTAATGGGGTAGGGAGGTGTTTGTCGGATATATACAAATATTCAAATCTGGACGGTATTACCTTTTAATCTTTCAGTTTATTTTTGATTATTCATCGAATCTGTATTTGAAGGATTAAAAGCTCTAATTTTATAGAGAATTGACGATTATACACAAGGTAAGTGCACAGATTTAATAATTTTTCAATTAGAATGCGTTTGAAATTTGAGTATGCAAAAATAAGTTGATTACTGAAATTTGCCAAAAATGCTCTATTTGTAATTGATTGTGCTTAAAACGCAAACATTGCAGGTTGGTAATCTTCCATTTCCCGGTGCCCCAAACTGCCCCTTTATAAAAAAACGACTGCCCAATAATTTCTTTAAAATTTTATTATTTTTTTTTATTTTATTTTTTTTTATTATTATTATTTTTTTATTTATTTATTTTTTTACTTCCATTGAAGTCCTATACTGGCCTGGGTTGGAAGATCAAGATTCATTTCCTGGGTCAGCCACGAAATAAATTTTAACCCGTCCAGGTGGGATTTGTACCCACGACCTTCTGGTTACGAGCGCGCTAAGACCCTCGCCCCAACTAACTTGGCCATCGAGACCCCCAATCATTTTTAATTTTTTTTTTTCTAGAAAGGAGTTAATGATAAAAACGAATAGGGAGGTTTTTATCTAAGTGGGTAGAGACCTTACATCGCTATGAGGTAGCAGTAGATTTATTTTTTGTAAATGAATCAAACATTGTTGGTCCCTAAAAAAAAATTAATCCCAAAGTACTCTTTTAGTGCATATTGCTATCAAGGTAATGACAAGAATGCATGGGTATAAACAGTGATTTGAGAATCTAAACAAAAAATGGTCAAATTCATATTTCATTCGTCAGTTGCAACATCTGGAAAATTAGGAAAACAAACAGTGTCCTTTGGAGAGAGTTCGATGAAGAGCTAGAAAAATCGTGTCCATGATCTAGTTGCGACGAGATCATAAGAAAAACTCGAGTTTTAAGTATGCCGTTAAAAGGAAGGAATAGATATCCTCTTGGAGTATGACAAATATTTTCTTCTTTTCTTTTATTCTTCCTTCATTGGAAAACATTTTATTTTTAAACATCTTACTAATATAACTATGGAATAAACTTTCATTTCAAATATTTAATGTTATTTATTCTCTTCACCATTAACTCAAACACATCATAGAACGAAATATTTATGGTCGTACTACTAAAAACCTCCACCAAAAAAATTTATTTTATATTTATTTTAAAGCCAGTTGACAGCAATCTGCTTTGGTGGCTATGAGTATTATGCTATAACTTTTTATGTTTACATAAACTTTTTTGTTCAGAGTAAAATTTTCTGTAAGATCCTTAAGTTTCGTGTATTTTGTCCATAATTCGAAGCACTGTGCTCTCTACCTCTGTTGGTGTTGGTCTGATCGAAAATGTGACGACAGTTCCCTTATCAGAAATTTAATGGAGAATACTTTTTGTTATGTAACATGGGTTGCCAGGTCCTACCGTTTAGAAGTTATAATGAGCCGAATAAGAAAATCACGTGGTAACGTTTTTTCACATTCAAAAATGTAACACTTTGACGCACTCAACTTCTGTTGGTGTTTCTCGTGTTGAAAATTTAACAACAGGTTTTTTGTTAAAGTCTTAGTGAACAATATTGTTATTTTTGTATCACTTGTCATTAGGACCTACTGTTAAGGAACTATATTGGTTTGAGTGAAAAAAGTCGCATTTGAAACCGATGTTTTCTCGCGACTTTGTTTCTTTCGAAAAATCAATGATTGTTAATATAATTTAAGTTATTTGATTCTTTAAATTCTAAAATATGAATTGGAAACAGGAGTAAATTATAGATAGACATATCCATGATTTATTGTTTTTCCCAGTCTGGGATGAATTGAGTTTCTTTTTGTTGACTGCTATCCAAGATGTTTATAAAATGTTGATCTATTACTTTTTTTTTGTTACTATTTTTATAGAATGACCACTGGTCACATGATTACTTTTTTTAAATAGTCTAACACTGAAAAACTAAAATAAATGATTAAATAAAAACTAAAAATGTTTATTGAAGTAAATGATTACAATATAGCTAGAGTTATTTACTAATCTATTAAGATTAATATAAATTTTTTGCCTGAGACATCATAGACCTCTCACTTATTCACATCTTATTTTTTTGATGTATTTTTAATTGTACTTCATCTCTCAAACGTTTTCGATGTTTATCGATTTTATTATAATTAGTGGCTTTTAGGAAGTATCGATTTATAAAAACTATTTATTTTGTACTATTATGTTTATACTATTTAAATATAATAATTTTTATTTTGTTTATTTTATTTATTTTTTTTTAACCTGTCACTCATACCGTGACAACAAGCAGATTTGATGGCTTAATGTACGATGATTGGCATTATTAGGCATGAGACATATATATTAATATTTATAAATTGTGTATATATATATATATATATATATATATATATATATATATATATATATATATAATTATATATTAATATATTAATATTTAATTAATTTTAACCAAGTAGATCTCTTAACAATCTTCTATTTTAGGTATCCCCGGCATTTTTCTCGAGGCCTTAGTTTGTATTAAGTTATTGATATATCCGAAGAGTTTGTCGTAAAATCTTTTGAATGAAGTCTGGATGTGATCCTATACCATAGGTATGGAGTAGGTCTGTGTGCAATGTAATGTTATAGATAGAAAAAATGTATTTTTTTTTTTTTTTTATGAGTGCATTTTAGCTATTCCGTAACTTTGTGAGGCGTACCTCCATAGTGATTTTAATAAATAAGTTCAAATATTCAGTCTTTGCGTCATATTCAATTTAGATATTTTATGTAGAAGTGTATAAAAAAGTCTCAGTATTTTTTTTAACGCATAGGTGTTTCTGTGTAGGCCCCATTTTATCCTTCTGTCGAATATTAGTTATAAATATTGAACAGCAATTGTCTGTTGTTTTACAACGTGAAATGCAAGGACATGCAATACAACGTAGGGTCTTTTTGACCCAACTCTCTTTTTTGTTGTATTGATCATTTTAAACATTTTGGGAAACAATTAATGATCTATCGTTTCATAAAAAACTAATTTATTATAATTATATATGTTACAAAAAAAATCTTTCTTAAAATAGACATAAAAAAGTTAATTATATATCATCCTAAAATCAGTCTTATGAATAAAAAAAAAAAATGACTTTTAGCCTTTTTCATATTTTCTTCTCTAAAAGGAAATTAAGTACAGTATGAACTAAAATAATGATGGTATTTAACTCCGGCAATAGAAACAGAAGTAAAATCAAACATAAGATAATTACTTAGTTACAACCATAAACAAAGGATAACATTTAGTCTTGGTAAGATTCATCAGTCTTCAAGTATATGATTTTTGAGACCAATTGTAAAATGTGGCATAGAGGATCATTTAGTTTCAGAGCATATTGGCAAAACCAACCTTCCCGAGCTATAGTTCCTTTTCCTACGTATGGCATACCACCAAAGAATATTCATGCGTCACACAATGACACAATTTTCATCCCGTACTATCTGATTTAGCCGGGATCAGATTTTGAATAGGCATTTGTCCCTGAAGCTAAGGAGTTTGAATTATAAGTAGTAGGACATATCATACAACGTGGGGTCTTATTGACCCGTAACAAAGATTCTCTCAATGCATTCAAATGTTACAAGGTCACTCAACTTTGGAACACTTGTCAAACGGTGTCCACACACTGCACAGATACTAGATAAAAAGCTACTCAAGGTCTCAACCCCCTTCCATCCCTACACATTAAAGCAGGCCCGTTTTTGTCATATCTGGGTCAATTTGACCTGTACGTTGTAGAACGAAGGTTAATGTGAACTGGAAGGTATTGTATGTAATGATGGTCTGTATCATTGTATACAGTACATTTTGTATACAGTACATCATTGTATACAGTACTGTATGATTGTATGTAATCGTGCTGTGCTGTGATTTGTCATCGTTGAATTTAATTTTCAATTTGTTTAACCTGTCTTGTAATTGTTGTAAGTAGTGTTGGAGAGTCAGTGAAGCCTGATTGATGTCTGAGTGTCTAGTCTGAATTGCAGTATCGTCTGTTTACGTTGCTATTATTGTGTTTGGGTAAATTCGCATGGATTGAGGAAGGAAATGCCGGGAACGATGGAATAATTTGAGGATTCCTATTGATTTTCGGGCTATTTGGGCGTTTTGAGGCTTCCAGGAGAGGTTTTGGTCAATAATGATTCCTAAATTTTTGGCAGAGGAACAGAAAGTGATAGGCTGATTATTCAGGTTTAGGGTAGGAAAGTTGGTAATGGATCTGAGGAGGGGACAGAGGTAGGAAGTCGGATAAGGGTTGATTAGGGATAGATACGGCTTGAGTGCGGTCGGAGAGGAAGGATCGGATCCAGTGGATTGAACTATTGGAAAATTTTAAAGCATTTAATTTGGTAAAAAGGATACGATGGTCAATGGAATCAAATGCATTAGAAAAATCTAGGAGTATCAAGACGGTCAGTTTTTTTTTCATATTTGCAGCGTGGATATCGCTTATGATTTGGGTTAGTGCAGATCGTGTAGAATAACCAGGACGGAAACCGGATTGGAAGGGATCGAGTAGATGGGAATCTTCCAGGAAATGGGAAATTTGGGATTGCACCAATCGTTCAAGGGGTTTTGAAAGGTTTGAAAGGATGGAGATCGGGCGATAATCTGCAGGACAGTTAGGATTAGGAGTTTTATTGATGGGATGAACAATAGCTCTTTTCCAGGAGGTAGGAAATATAGAGTTTTGTAGGGAGAAATTATAGATAAAGACAAGGACTGGTAAAATTTCTGGGATGCATAATTTTATAAGTTAAATAGGGATACCATTTGGGCCTACGGAATTGGTATGAGATTTCATGACAGAGGAGATAATTTCTGTGGGGGTTATGTCAGAAAAATAAAAGTTACTATCATTGAAAGGTGTTTCTGAGGAAAAACTGGAATGACGGGATGGAGAGGTGAGAGATGATGAAACAAAATAGGTGTTCAGGTCATTAGGTGAAACTGGGAAGTTGGTTGAGGTTGAGGATCCGGTGGGTTTAGGAAGGGCGAGTTTTCGAAGGATTTGCCATTTTGACTTGGAATCGGGAGAGGACAATAAGGCTTCGTGGAAATAGGAAGATTTTGCACTTCGAATTTTTACTTGCACCTGATTACGCAGTATTTTGAACACTTGATAGTCGTCCGTGAGTCTCGTTCGTCTGAATCGTCTTCGTGCAGCCTCACGCTTTCTCTGCAGATCTTTAATTTCTTTAGACATTCAGGGTGCAGGTCGACGACGAAAGGTAGAGGTTTTAAGAGGAGCGTAAGTATCAAGGATTCTGAGAAGATTGGATGTGAGGATTTCAACCATGGAGTCTATGGAGGAGGAGGAGTAGATTTCACTCCAATCTAGGGTTTCAAGGAGAGGTAGGACAATATCACGGTCAAGGGCGTCAAGGTTGCAGTAAGTTATGGTTTTTGTAGGAAAAGGATAGGTTTGGAAATCGTAGGATATTTGGATTAGGTCATGGGAAGATAAAAATGAAACGGGGCTTTGTGAGGAGTAAAGGAGATTTTTTTGAGAATCTATAATATATAGCTCTAACCATGTGTCGGTCCAGCGGGAATGGTGAGTAGAAGCGAAAGGTACGATGAAAAGGCGGAGAGAATAGAACAGGTTATCCAGGTAACGTTTATCATTGGAGTCAGCAAGCAAATTTGTATTGAGGTCTCCGGAGATAAAAATATTGGAATAGAGAGGAACCAGGTTAAATAAGGAAGATTCGAAGGACTGATCGAACGGAACCAGAGGAGGACGATATCTCACAGCGTATAGTAGGTGATGATTGCCGGCAGAAATTTCTAGGATAAGGTATTCAACGTGAGGATGTATGGATGAGGGGGAAAAATCGAGGATTCTTGTTTTCAGCCTGTCGTGTACATATATGCCAACACCACCGCCAGTCCTGCCAGCCCGGTCATGGCGGGTAAAGGAGTAATTGGGAAGGAAGACAAAAGAGGAAGGAATGTGGAATCATTTTATAATATGATAAAAGTTATGTGAGAAATATTGCTGGAATTCATCAAAATGGGCAGGCAAGGATTGGGAGTTAACGTGAGAGGTAGTTAGGATACTAGACATACTGAAGAGAAATTAAGGGAAAGACATTTATAGGTAATATGAGTAACAACCTGCAGAGTACATTGTATAATAAAAATTAGTAAAACTAAAATTAGAAAAATAAAATGAAAAAAATAAAGTAAAACTATTTATGTGGAAGAAATTTGAAAGAAAAATGTATGAATGATAAATAAATAAGCCAAAATTATGCAAGAAAATGACAGTAAATAGATTATACAGGTAAATGACAGTCATACGAAGACATCCAAATCCTGAGCCCGGTCGACAAAGATAACAGGGTGGCCGTCGTCTTTTCGGCAGCGCACTCTACCGGCTGAGAACCATACATATTTTAGTTTACCAGTTACTTTCTTCTGCCTAGCCAGCCAGTAGAGGTGTCTGTTGGTTGGTGTCATTTCTTCTCCGATGAAAATCCGGTGGGAATCGTTCTCTTGCCAACCAATATTTCTTGTTGTAACTTTTTTTCTTTTATGAATTATTTTATCCCTAAGCGTTTGCCTAACGAAGCGCACGATGACAGAGGGCGGCCTGGGATCGTCTTTTCTTGGTCTCCTTCGTTCAACCATGTCAAGGTCTTCAACATTAATCTTAAGACCAAGACCCGCCCCAACGCTGGAAACCAGACCCGCCGGTGTCTCTCCTGGGCGAATAGGAATGCCTCTGATCTCAACTGATCTGCTCAGAAGACCCTGCTCGGCCTTATTCACTCGTATCTCCAGATTTTCAACCTTAGACTTCAGTGATTTATTTTCTGCAATGACTTCCTCTAAATGTTTAGACTGACTTTCTAAATGTTTTTCGATTTTGTTAAGTTGCTCATACAGTTCGAAAGTCATCTCTCCGTATTTTTCTAGGGCCGATTTTATGTCATTTATGTTTTCTTTACTTTCTTTTTTAGGACTGTTTATAGCGGCTAGTATCTCGGATGTTGATGGTTCTGAGTTGTGGTCCGTGTGTGTTTTCGTAGGACTTACTATTTTAGTAGTGGTTAAAGGGTTTTTTTTTAATTTGTCACAGTTCATACACATCCATATTTTTCCTCCAGCTTACAACACCTCCCGTGAAATATAACTTTGTATTTATTGCAGTTTAAATTATATTTATCTTCACGGGTTATTGCCCCATTGCAGATAGAACAGAGAGCCATAATATTCATGTTTACAACTTACGGTAGTAGGTGTGTTTATGAAGGTAGCCTGCAGCCCGCAGTTATAATCCTATCGAGATTAACTTTTATTACCTCAATCTGGTATCTTTCACCAGTAACCTTCACTTTTCCGGAGAAATAAAACAAAAACGAAATAGACAAATCAACTAACGTGAAAAAACTTTAAAAAACTGAATGCACAAAAAAAAAAAGAAGAAAATTGATCAAATAAACTGTTAAACTCTAGAAGTAGTACAGAGATGTTTACAATACCGTGACTCTAACCAGACTGAATATTTCTATGGCAGCAGGAATTTAGTTGTTTGGAGTATAGCTTTAAAGAGCAATATTTGAATCTATTTTAATTAAATGTTTACATCAGCACTATATTTACATTGAAAAACTATTACTTTATAACATAGGGATATGCTGGGGATGTTCAAGAGTTACTGAGCTATGAATTATGCTGCGGTATGCTGCTATAAACTGCTTCTTTATACAATCATTGATTATTTTTAAATGATTTAGAAACTGAAAACGTTTCGACTATTTTTCAAATTTATTGCACAATTTACCTTTTTTAGTTATATATTATCATATCATTTATCTTATAATATTTATATATTTGATATATACAGGGTGAGTACCTCTTAGTGTAAAAAAAATAAATGGGTGAAACTAGATCAAAAATGTAGAAAAATGCCGCAAACCTAACCTTTATATTCCAATCCGTTGCAGATATACGATAAATCAAAGACTTTTTTGAGAAAACCACGTTTTTTCCATAAAAGCTGTAATATATCCATTTGTTTAAATATTTTTCAAGTTTTGACCACATGTTCGAATTAAGCATTAAATTATATATAATGACAGAGTACCTGTAACCTTGAACTTTACAACTTGGGATCTAAAGAGCAGCATGATCTTTACCTCATTGGGGGAAGTTACAATGTCTTATATTACTTCAACGCTCACTGTTTTTCGAAAAAAAACTATCCACAAAACTGCAAATCTTACAAAAACTTGAAAATTTAATTAGCTTTCGAATATGTTAAACGTAAAATCATCACGTTTCAATTTTATGGAGAAATTCACTTTCGAATCCGAAAGAACAAAGTGTTCTCATTTGGCATCAGTTACTTATGTAAATAAAACATTCTGACAATCCCTTAATGGAAATGTGCATTTTAAACATAATAAACTCTTCATTGGATAAAAAGCAAAAAAAAAAAGAAATTATTGTTTAAAAGAAAATAAAGGAAAACTGTCAATAAAGAGCAGTAGATCAGAGGATCTTATGTTATTGCATTTATTTATATATTATTATTATTTAGGATTTATTTTATTAGATTTTCAATGTAAGGTTTAAAATCCAATGATAATGAACATTGACATCAATTTTGCCGTTAAGGTAACTTTTATGGGCAGATGAGTCTGTTATAAAGGAGAAGACATTTCTGCCTATCCATGTATATCGTTGATTTATATTTGCATTGTGTCAAATAATTGGAATAGAAAGGTTAGGTTTGCGGCATTTTGCTACATTTTTGATCTAGTTTCACCCATTTTGTTTTTTGTTTGCACTAAGAGATATTCACCCTGTATAAATATCATAACCTACGATATTTGAAATTCCGTTTGCCTTATTGAAGTACAGATTTGAAATGAATTTAGTATGGTACTGAATTCGACATATTTATGTATAAATATAAATTGAATTCAAGTAAATGACTATTCTAGAAGGCTGTTTTTTTTTTTAATTTAATTTTTAAAATTATTTTATAATATTTTATTATTATATCTTATGTAAATTTAAATTATCATTAGTGAAGACATTTAAAAAAATACACACTGCAGACGGAACTCTGTTGGTTTTGACCGTTTTGCTAATTGGAACGAGTAGCATTTCATTGACTATTCCATACGATCTCCATTTAAATCAGTCAGTAAATTCATGCAAAAATCATGTATAATTTAAATGCATAATTCATGCAAGGATGTATAATTTTTTTAACTCCGTTTAGACTGCATTAGTCGCATACCAAACAATGTTTATATTTTAATTAATTACTTTTATTTAATTTAGGCCTAAGTTAGAGTCCGACAGAAGGCAGAATATTTCCTGTTATTTCAATTGTGGCTCGTCTTCGAGGTCAGGTGACCCTCTTGGGGCACACCCAGCCTCTACAAAGTGGGCACCCTTAATTGAGGTAAAGCATGGAGGATGAGCTGATTAAGGTCAAATCTTCTCCTTTCACAACCGTTGGCCTAGTAACCGTACATCCTTACCTAAGTACTGAACCCAAGACCCTTCAGAGATTGTTAGTGGTACAGGTTTATTTTTTTTTTAATACTTTTTTGTGTTTATATTGAGCATAGGTGAATTCTTTATTGTGGTAAAAGTGTCTCTGTGAATATATTTTTTTTTAATTTTATATTTTTTTGTCCTGTTATTTTGTATATACTGCAAACAAATGCATGAGCCTTTTGAATTCAATGTTTTGGAGATCATGTAACAGGTTTAAATAAAATTTATGAAAACGCAAAACACTAATTTTACTTAAAACATTCAAACATTAAATTAGAATTTATGAATGCTTGAGAGTTTATTTTAATATATTTCCCTGATAATTACTTAGCTAGTCTCTAGGAAAGTTAAAAGAAAATGAATTTTAGACAGGATAGTGAATGTTCAACAACATCCGAATATTCAGATTCTTGTTTTGTTTTTTTAACTTCAGTGTAAAAATTACGGGTGAATCTCTCTTCTCTCTTACGGATATAAGATCCTCTCTAACATCTTGTCCCAGCGCCTCCTACCCTTTGCGGAGCAGAAGCTTGGATCCTACGAATGTGGATATAGAGGCGAGGAAGATATACAATCGATTAATTATCTTATATCAGGACGTTCCTAGAGAGAGGATGTGAATTTAAAATCTAAACCTACCATCTTTTTGTGGACTTAAGGGCGGCTTATATTGAATTCCACTAGGCACTGG
Organism: Euschistus heros; assembly: GCA_003667255.2. NCBI lineage: Eukaryota > Metazoa > Arthropoda > Insecta > Hemiptera > Pentatomidae > Euschistus > Euschistus heros. The sequence goes on along the minus strand of RCWM02000251.1, from coordinate 596,140 downwards.
AGAAGTACAATGTCTCAGATAATTTAATACGTCTGGTAAAGCTGACCATGAGGGATAAGAGGTGTACTGTATAGATTGGTGGACAAAGGACGGAAGAGTTTCCCTCAAAAAAAAAAGAAAAGAAAATGATAACGGCAAAAAGATACGTTAGCATGCCTTCTGTTTAATTTGACCCTCAAGAAAGTAGCGAGAAATGCATACCAGCAAACCAACTGGACAGTTTACACTAAGATGGTCTAGCTATTGGCACAAGTGGACATCATAATGCCGTCATTGGAATCAGAATGGAATTCTTAGCTCTTTTAGAGGCCGCTAGAACACTTGGGCTAGAGGGTGAATAAGAGGTAGACTAAGTTCATGGCCATAGGAGAAGTTCACCGTTTTTTAAGATACCAAGAATATTGGACCCTTTATCTTCGAGAAAGTGGCCCAATTCACCTATTTGGGTTCAATGGTGACTGAGGATAATGTACCTGATATGGAGGTAAAGAAAATAATATGAATGGTTAGCAGGTGTTACTTTAGAATAGGTAAGGAACTCTTCTCTCGCCTTCTATCCTGGTAGGCAAGCTCCATCTGTCTACTCAAAATACAATGAAGCAGATGTCATTCCTTGATGATTAGAATGTGGCGAGAATGGCTTATCATTCAATTATTTTTCCAATTCCTAAAAATATGTTTGTAGAATCTCATTATGGCACGAGAAGCAGAAAGAGACCGAAAATGAGGTTACTGGATGGTGTGGCCAGACACGCGAGGTAGCTAGTGGAGGAGGCCAGGACTCGTCACCGAGTAGTGCCAAAAAAAAAAACAACTCTTTAAATAAGTAAGTTAAATTGATCGCATCATTCAATATCGTTATATATGCATTATAAAATGCAATTATAATCAGTATCTAAAGATTTATAGTATGAAATAACATTTACAAAATATACTAAATAACCATAAATAGGGAAGGGAAAGAAACTATTACTTGAAACACAACGTTTATAAAAGCCGCTTAGGTCTCGTAATTCAAACAGTTAAAACGAAATATCCGTGGCTTCTGTGAATTTTGTATTTATATTTAGTGCAATTTAGTGAATTTTGGATTATGAATACCAACAGAAACCATGATTTGTGTCACAATGGGCTAAATTGTGCGGAACTTATAGAGATGAATATTCTTTTGTGAATCATTGAGGAAAAAAGTCTAAACTTTCAATTACATTCCTAAAATACGATTTTCGCACTTAACACACATGTGCCACAGATAAGTGGTAAGTAGTAGCAAAGGTGATAGTTTCAGTGATATGGATATACTTTGATTATATTTGAATGGGTAAAGTACTTAAATTGCTTCTTGCCTTTTTAAATCAATGTGATCTTAAATTTGTTATCAATAATACTTAAACAATATATAGTCAAACTTTATTTTGTTACTTAACATTTTCCATATTTTTAAATAAATGGGGTTGATTTTTTAATTTTTGAATATTTTAAAAAAAATATTTATTGAATCTAATTTTCAATGAATATCGTATTTATTGAGCATTGAAAATCTTAAAACAAGCTTCAGAAATTGAGGGAACATAAATACAGTGGCGAGGAGGCAGACGAATTCCCGCTTAATCGAATCCCCTCCGCCCTCGAACGGTCCCAGTTTGTAAACAAACTTAAGCGGCCGATAGGAAGTGGTAATATGATTTTTAAGTTAGTTCCACGGTGGCTTTCAAGCACCACTACCTTGGATATGCCTGAGTTTTCCCGTCGGAATACTGTTTGTTGGTTCTTTAATGGATTAGCTACTTCTTATTACTGCATCATTTAAAAGATTGTCAAAAGGTATATTAAGTCTATATTTAGAACATAAAATTTGGATTAGATGGTAAGGATAATAATTGTCAACTTATTTTTATTGTATTTTTTTTTTTTAGATTCAATTGTGTAATTAATAAAATCTGCCTTACAGAGAGCAAAAATTAATTTGGATGGCTTTATAGATCTGTTCACACAATATGTACAATAAGAAATAAATGAAAAGAAAAGAAAAATAATTAAATAAACCACCTCATTATATATAATACAATATATAAAGTTTAAAAAAATAAAGGACTTATTACTACACAATATGGATCCAAAAAGATCCTGCGCTGCTCTCTCGACTTCATCACTGGTGTAAAAACTCAGTGTAGGCTGAGAGCGTTATAGTACAGTCACTCACTGCATAAGTTCAGAAGCTAGCAATTGTTAGGACTCCATGTCGAATTTTACAACAGGTCTCGAAGCCGCTACCTTTTTAACTTAAGTGAAGTGGGTAGGGATTGCGCTAGTGGATTCGAATGAGTATATTTATTTAATAAGACTTTTATTAAATTAAACAAATTGGCGTATAGTTTCAACGACGAAAGGTATATTAAGGTGATTATGTAAGGGATTAATGGAGACGTAGCAAGGAGCGTTGGTTATTTTTTCGAAGACTTTGGATTGCATGGATTGAATATGTTTGATTTTCTAATATTTTGTAGCCACTCAAAGCTTAGAATAGTCTTGTAAATTAAAAGCTGGTAATCTATTGACAGTTGAGATGTCATAAATGCTACACTGTGTAGTCGGCTAAAACTTCCGTCAAGATCTTGTCTTGTAAGTTTAGTATTTGGACTCCATGTGAGTCTTTTGTTTAAGATATAACCAAGATATCTCACTGTATCAAATTTGGGGAATCTTATTAAATAGGATTGTTGGACAGGAACTTCAACGTATAGAAAATGCCGTGTTTGCATTTAGCTTTATTAACTGATATCCTTAATCGGTTGCACCATAGTTCGATCTATGATAGGTGACTTAAAAACATAGAAGAGGATGATTTAGGATGCGATGTAGTATAGCTGTATCATCCGCGGAGGGGTAGGTATGTCGGGAGGGGTAGGTATGTCGGGAGTGGTAGATATGTCAGCAGTGAAGAGGATGTAGAAGAAGCTTCCTTAACTTCGGATGAAATAGGGAACTTCGGCTCGAATAGGGTAGCAGTTAGAAAATTCGGAGCCACATCGAATTCGGATGAAGCGATTTGTTAGGTATAAATGAAGTAGAAGGTACAGGGTTTGTGGTAGTTGGTTCATAATCTTAAAACGTAAGCCAAACCCCGTCAAGAGCTAGTAGATTTAAAGAGGAAATGAGAACATTACTCTTTGAACAGGATCTTATGTTAAAAAAATAACACAACTTTCAACATTCTTCATTTTATCATCAACACCATAAAATATCAGATTGTAGATTTCTTGAAAGTAGGGGATTAAAATATATTGAAAAGTAAAGATAATTCAGTGTTTGATTGCAAAAATTCAACAAGGTTTACAAGAAATATATGTGACCTCATATAACACACCCATTATGTCAATATATAAAGAGTGACAGATTACTGTTTGTCTAAGGATTTCGACCCTCTGAGTATAATATACAAACAGGAAGACTTTACACATTACCAGAAAAAGTCAGAATGCATTTATCTAAGTAATTTCCCTCTTTGATATTTGTTTATTTATTTATTTTTTTGTCGCAAATAGCAATTAGTTTATTTGTCTATGTTAGAATATTTAAAAATAGTTAAACTTACCCTAATTAAGAGAGAGCTCGGTTTAAATTTCAGAGGAGACAGCCCTCACTGAAAAGTAGGGTCTAAGACTCAAACAAGTTATCTTCGCATCATCACTGGTAACACTCAATAATACAGTTACCATATTAATTATTTTCAGTTTTCATAGAATTAGAGAGAGATAGAATTTTCATAGAGAACTACAGTTCCCCTCAAAATTTGGCAAAATATATGAGGTCAGAAGTTGGGTGGGGGACCTCGCGAACAATATTGTACATTTTAGAAGAACCTTCTCCATTATTTTTGGAGTTTTGCGGCCAATTCCTGTTGGGCTGTTTAGCTTGGCTTAGAGATTCACGTATGTTTGCAACAAGTTTTTATTAATTGTACGATGTTTCTCAGAACTTCTTCGCAGGGATTGGGTTTATTTTTAAAGGAAGCAGGTAAGAAATAGTCAAAGCTTCTATTTACATTTTTATAATCGAAGAAATGAAACGAATCTTTGCTTAAACGAATGTGTCTTATGTTAAATAAATGCTGCTTTGTCGAATTCCATATACCTAAAATGAAGACATAAAATTTTTTAACAGAACAAAGCACATATTGAAACAAATACATGAACAAAAACATTCTAAATATTAACAAAGTTTTTAATTGAAAATGGTAAAATTAAATTAAACAATGACTTAGTTCGTCATGTATATTTACACTTAGTTTAAGGGTATAAACTTATTATTACTTAATAACGATATCATGACAAAAAAAAGTTTATATACACAAAAGGATACTCATGATAAAATCTTATATTCCTGGGGATGGGTACATATTATGTGTGCATATGTAAAAATGTGTGTGTGTGTGTATGTGTATGTGTACATATATATATTTAAAAAAAGAAAAAAAAAAAAAAAAAAAAAAAAAAAAAAAAAAAAAAAAAAAATTATGTATATATACAAATAAAGGAATAGAAGGGAAAATGTATAGTCACATACAAAATAATTATAGGATAACCTAAGAGCAAGGGCGTAATAACCTCAGCAGTTGATCGCCCTATAATCTGATCCTAATCCTAATCCTATATTCCTGGATTGATGTTAAAAATATTTTAGTAGTTCAAAACACAGTTCCTAATCGTTTTAATGAAGTACGGGGGTTCTGATTGAGTCTTGTGGCCGCATGGAGCTCTAGTTCGTATATAAAATAATAGGGTATTATCAAATATGAAAATTGTAGGCGGGCGACTTACGTTTTAAGTGGTTTAAAACTTAACACTTTAAAATTAATAAACGTATCGAATAACTGTTTTAGTTGACATCGTACGATACCTTATCACACAGAGGTTGTGAATAAGCTATTTTAAGCTGAAATAGTAGCCAGGATAACATCAATAGGGATAGAAAAATGTATAATTCCCTCCTCGGGTAGATCATCAACAGACTAGTCAGTCAATCCAGGGGCTTCACCGAAGTTTATCGGCTTGGAACAGAGGAAGTTGGAAACAGATTGACATTGGCTATAATAGGTAATACCAGCTCCAACTTGTCATTATCAAGTTGCCTCCGAAGCCTCACTTTTGGTAACTTCTCCTTCAACCAACCAATTTGCCCCTCTCGTTCTTCCGCAGAACGAACTTCATTGGATTATCTCGTAGGTACCCGAAATCTGCCACCAGTCAGTATCACACAGACGAGTTACTCAAGAGGCTTTAGCATAAACTGAATTGTAGAAATACACAACTAGTTCCAGTAAAAATCATCGCAATTGAAGATGACCAGTTTCATGGATTATAAAATTGGGTTTAGAAAAAAAAAGTACTACTATAAAAAATTAATCCATGTAAGAGCTTTAAACACAGACACACACACACACACACACACACACACACACACACACACACACACACACACACACACACACACACACACACACACACACACACACACACACACACACACACACACACACACACACACACACACACACACACACACACACACACACACACAAACACACACAAACACACACAAACACAAACACAAACAAAAACACACACACACACACACACACACACACACACACACACACACACACACACACACACACACACACACACACACACACACACACACACACACACACACACACACACACACACACACAAACACACACACACACACACACACACATATACACACACATATACATACATATATATATATATATATATATATATATATATATATATATATATATATATATATATATATATATATATACATATATATATAGCTTCTATTTGTTGTCAAAGGATGCTATAATTATTACTACCAGTTTTCGTAAAGCTGCCAACTGTCTATAAATTAATCATTCCCTATAAACTCTGAAATATATATCCATTGTTCTTTCTATCCATGCTACTATTTAACAAGACAAGCAATTTTTCGTTTGTGATTATTAGCCAGAAAAACTTTTTTTTTTCTTTCTTTCTTTAACATTTATTTAAAGAAAGTATTACAATCTGCCTTAATATGAGCAATAAGTAATAGGGATGGCTTAATAGATCGATTCACACAATATGAAATAAAAACAATGAAAGTGAACAATAAATAAAAGTGAATAATAAATAAAAATAAGTAAAGAATCTCATAATATGTAATACAATAAAAATTAAATAAACTAAGTACCTCAAACTATACAATACATAAAGTGAAAAAAACAAACACAAATAAATTAAATAAAAATAAAAATTTATGATAAAAAAAATTAAAAAAATAATAATAAAAAAATAAAAATTAATTTAAATCATAATAATACATTCATACTTTATTTACAATATATACACACCTGAGGGATCCCCCGACCAGACTTGTACCTTCACTTAGGAATTTGGATTGAAAGGATTGGATACGTTAGATGTTCGAGTGTTTTGCTGTTCCTCAAATTTCTAGTCCATAGGTCCAGAAAGGCTTTAGGATTGTCTTGTAAATTAAAATCTTGTTGTCTATTGAAAGATTTGCATAGTATGGGGTATAGTTGGCTGAATATTCTGCTAAATTCTTGTCTTTTAAGTCTGGTATGTGGGTTCCAAGTGAGTCTTTTGTCTAAGATGAAACCAAGATATCGCACGGTATCAGATCTGGGTAATGGGATCTTATTGAATAAGATAGTTGGGCAGGAACTACGACGTAGAGTAAAAGTCATGTGGGTGCATTTGGATTCACTGACATTTATTCTCCATCTGTCGCACCATAGCTCAATCTTTGAGAGGTGATTTTGTAGGTTAGAAGAGGCTGTTTTAGGATCATTATGTGATGATAGTATCGCTGTATCATCAGCGAAGGTTGCAAGGAACGTGTCAGGAGTGGTAGGAACGTCAGCAGTGAAGAAGATGTAAAGGCAGGACCCAAAACGCTGCCTTGAGGAACTCCGGCTTGGATAGGATAGCAGTCAGAAAATTCAGAGCCGCATCGGACTCGGAAGGAGCGATTTGTAAGATAGGAATGAAGGATGAGGTAGAGGGTTTGTGGTAGTAGGTTCGTAAGTTTAAAAAGCATCCCGGTGTACCAAACCCGGTCAAAAGCTTGAGCAATGTCCAGAAAGGCACCCGAGCAGTATTGCTTTCTTTCCAGAGCAGAGGACACGTGGTCAACTAGACGGAGGTCTTGTTGAACTATTGAGTGCATTGGAGGGAATCCTAATTGATGGGAGGGGAAACTAGATGTATCAAGTATGGATAGGATACGCTTAAGCAGGATTTTTTCGAATATTTTAGATAGGATAGGAAGTAGGCTAATTGGTCGATATGATGAAGTGTTGTTAGGAGGTTTACCTGGTTTCAGGAAAGTTATTATGACGGAGTGTTTCCTCAAGACCAGAAAGTGGGTCGTGCGTAGGATGCAATTATATATATATATATAGGTGAGGAACATTATTGTTTTATGTGGAAGTAACCACAAAAACTAAAGAATTAATCTGTACAAAATTTTAACTACATTTTCATAGTTCTGGGAAAGTTTAACAATTATACAATTTACTAATTTTCATTTAAATTGTTATTAAAAATCTCTTATCCAAAAATCTCTTATCCATCCTCGACTCACATACCCCCCTAAAAACCATGCTAATCCGACGTACACCAGGACCCTGAATCACAAAAGAAATGAAAAACCTACAAAAGAGACGAGAGGCCGCCCGAAGACGTTTTCGGCGGACTAGACTTCAGGACGTCTTCATTTGAACGCTCTGTTTAAATCCCTTCGGAATCAGATACAAACTGCCATTCGAAAAGCTAAATCACAATATTTTCAGGAAGCCCTCTCCAGTGCCTGTGATCCAAAATCGAAATGGAAAATTCTATCAAAACTTTCCTTTAGTAAATCCTCCAATGTTCCACTTTCATTCTCTTTTACTCCCAACGAAATGAATTCCTTTTTCGCTACATCATCATCAAACTCTTCATCTCATTCCGCCAGCTACGCTCCAAATGGTCCTCCTTTTAACTCCTACAATTTTTATTTTTCCTATATCACACCCTCAGACCTCATTGATGCCATTTTCCAATGTAAAACCTGATATTAGACATTGTTGTGTATCGATTTGTTATTTAATTTAAAACACTTGTTTTTTTATAATAGATATTTTCTTCTAATCAATAAACAAGGTTAATAAGTTTGTTCCTTTTCCTAATTGATTTGTAATTCAATATATAACAAAGTGGCGACGAGGATAAAGACAGAAAAGCCTCACTCAAAGTGTTATTCTCTTTAATTCTCATCCATGAATCATAGCTCTTCAATACTTCCTCAACATCAGGTAAGTAAGTTGGATACTTTTGATAAAAACATAGAAACTTTTCATCAATACAAAGAAAGGTTCGACAACTTTCTTCCCCTAAAAGGATTAGCTTTAGACACAACATCAGCAAAAACTATTCTTTTAAATAGCATTGGCCCTGAATATTTCGAATTACTCTAGCTATCAGTATCACCAAAATAACTAAATACATTGACATATGATGAAATCATCAATACACTGGATGATCAACTAACCGAAAAAAAAAAAAAAACTACTTTAGTGAAAAGACACAAATTTCTTTCACAAAAACAAGCACCTAACGAATCTATCCAAGATTTCGTCACTCAATTGCGAAAATTTGTTCCTTCGTGTAACTTTAAATGTGAATGTGAAAAGTCTGTAGCAGATCTTTTTCTACACTCTCAGATTATTAGAGGTCTCTGTAACCAAGATATAAGTCACCAACTTCTTTTGGTTGACTCAAAAACATTTTCTGACGCGGTCTTGGTGCCTTCCTAATGGCAGCGACTTTAGCTGGGTCTTTTGAAATTTAACCTTGTTCGAATACATAACCTAAGTATTGGATCTTGGTTTTGAAGAACTCACTTTTCTCTATTGAGGTGTATATCGAACTCTTGCAGTTTGTCAAGGCAAGCTATTAAATGTTTATAGACAGGATACCCCTTGTGTGGATGTAAGGTAATAACCTTAAGTGATCCCAGTAAAGTGAAGGGCGAGATAGAGATAGAGTTAAACAGATTAGGAAACCATAAATATATATATGGGTGTGTGTGTGTGTGTTGTGTGTGTGTGTGTGTGTGTATATAACAAAACTCTTTACTCAATGTTAAGAGCAATGTAATTTAGAATTATTAATCTATTTTAGAAATCACTTTTATTTTTTGGTGCAAAACAGTTTTAGTTTATGATTTCATTACGAAATGCCAAGGCACCCTAAACCCCCAACCCCAACAGTGGTTTCTTTAGAACGTATTTATTAGGCGGAAAAAAGAAATAGGAGTTCCCATAAATATTTTTCGGTTTTAATTTCTAATACACATTTTTGTCAGCGCAGAAACATAAAATATTTTAAATTCCAAATGCTGATATGCCGGCATAATTCACTAATTCAATTTTAGTGATGGAATTCCACTAAAATCAATCAAAATTATGCCTTCGTACTATCCTTCCAGTCCTCCTACATATATATAATTGTGCTTTGCAATATTCCATCTTTCCTTCATCCTGGAAGAAAGCTAAAATACAACCCTTACAAAAAAATCTAACCCATCTTCACTTAACGATTTCCGTCCCATATCAATACTTTCCAATCTGTTCCAACCCCTTGAAAGACTAGTTCAATCACAAATCTCGAATTTCCTAGAAAACTCTCATCTCCTTAATCCGTTCCAATCTGGGTTCCGACCTGGTTATTCAACTCAGACAGCCTTAACAAAAATTACTAATGACATACATACTGCTCTTGACGAACGAAAAGTAACTGTCCTTATCCTTCTAGATTTTACCAAAGCCTTTGACACCCTAGACCAGGGGTGCTCAAACTTGAACTGCTGGCGATCTACCTCAATATTTTTAGACTACTTACGATCGACTCTGAGACTGCAAGTGTGTGTGATGCAGGGTTGTCGTACATACACGATACACCCTACCTACCTAGGTAGGGTGTACCGTAGCATATATAGATATTAGCTTTCTGCACAATATAGGTACATTATTTTAGTCAAGGTTTGGGTTAGGTTTAGTTAGGTTCTTCTCTACAATATCAATGAAAAAAACTCATAGTTATTCAAAATTGCGAGTTTATTTGTTGTTACAAAACAAAAGAGTTACATATGGTGTTAAACTTAACTAAGGAGTGGCTTTGGATGTTGAAGCGTGGCACTGCATGTCCTCAGCATACTTTTCATAAGATGGTACGTAACCACTGAGTGCTAATCTCAAGCATGATGACATATGATCGTCAGTTAGTCGATTGCGATATTTTGACTTAATTATCTTCATTTCAGAAAATGCAGACTCGCACAAGTAAGTTGACCCGAAAAATGCCGTCAGTTGAAGGGCGATTTGCCTTACATTCGGATATTTATCTTCAGATATAAAACACCAGAAATTTGTATCAGATGCTGTAGCTTTGAGATGTATATCTGATATAATCTGCACCAACTCATTTTCAACAGAACATGAGTTCATATTAAACTAACTTGCTATTTCAGTAGCTAATTCCTCAATGTTTTTACATGAAAAAGGATAACTCATAAATGATGCTATATTTTCCAATTTACTGCAATCATAAAAAAACGCATTTCGAATTGTCCCAAAATATTTGATAATTCAGCCTCATACGTATCATAATTCAACTGAGGAATCCTTGCTTTCAAAGACGGAAAATGTTTCAGATCCTTTCTTTTCAGTTGATCTATCATAAGTTGCAATTTACTTTTGAATGCGTTTACTGCGCTAATCATCTCAATAATAGTTTTTCCTTTACCTTGAAGCTCCAAGTTAACGGTGTTTAAGTGCATTGTGATGTCAGTCAAAAATGCCAAATCATTTAGCCATTTTTCGTTTTTCAAAATCTGAGTGTCATCACCTCTTTCGTCTAGAAAAGCTGTTATTTCGGGCAATAATTCTTGAAACCTTTCTAGGAATTTTCCGCGACTCAACCACCTGACGTCCGTGTGAAGAACTAAATCAGTGTGTTCAGCTGACTCCCTATCTTCCAACTGCAACTGAAAGAGCCGCCGTTGCAAGCTACGTGCACGGATGGAATTCACAATTTTTTGCAATGCCCATAATTTCCTCCGTGTTTAAAACTTTTGAACAAAAAACTTGTTGATGTATAATGCAATGGAATGAAAAAAATGAAGGGAATTCTTCATTAGCTCGACACAATGCCACAAAACCGTTTTTGTTTCCAGTCATTGCTGGTGCTCCATCGGTTGTAATGCACACTAATTTATATATTGGTAGCTCGTAGTTTTTTTTACAAAATTGAAGAAAACGTCATATATATCTTCGCCACGGGCCTTCCCCTTCAGAGGAATGATTGTCAAAAATTCTTCCTTAGCCAACATGTCATTGAATACCATCCGAATAAAAATACACAGCTGGGCAGTGTCTGTCATATCGATGGATTCGTCGAACTGTAAAGAAAAGTATGTACATTCCATGATATCATGTTTTAGTTTATCTGCGATGTCCTGACTCATGACTTCAATACGCCTTGTGACAGTCGGACGAGATAACTGAAGTTCTCTAATAGCAGACATGATTTCTGTTTTATTTTTAAAATCTCCAAATAAAGTCTCACCCGCTTCAATAAATGCTTCCTTCACCACCGATCCATCTTCAAATGGTTTCTTGTGTTTCGCCAAAATATGAGATATTTTAAATGACGCGATCGTAGCAGCTTTTGATTGTTTGGCTGGTCTTGTGAACATGGATTGTTCTTTTTTCAAACAAGATATCAAATCACTTACTTTTCGTTTTCTTAATTCACTCGGTAGCGGAAAATCCTTTTCATAGTTTTTATGAACCGTTTTATGATGCCTCTCTAAGTTACCACGCTTAGGTATTGCAACTGACGCACGACAAATAACACAAATGCACTTACCCTTCACCATACAAAAGAAAAATTCTTCCTCCCAATCCTTATTAAAATGATACGTTTTAGATTTCTTCACTGCACTCATTTTCCACTATTTAATAATAAACTTTGTATCGACGTAGGATCGCCATCAAGTTACAATTCAGAATGACTCCAATTCCTGCTGGCGCAACATTTATATCGGCGTGAACGAAAGTCTCGAATGTTCCCGTCAAACGCGCCGCCCGAAACTAGACTGTACTGTCTCTCGTCTAGAAACAACACGGCTTTTCTTTGACAAGTGCCGCGCGTTCCTTTGATAAAGCCACCTTTTGCCGCAAGCAGTGTTATTTTATTACGTAATACATTTTTGTAGTTTAGTTACCTACCTACTTATTAAAATTTTTTTTCTTCTCGAGATCTACCCAAAAAGCACTCGCGATCGACTAGTCGATCGCGATCGACCGTTTGAGCACCCCTGCCCTAGACCATTCTATTCTCCTCACGAAACTAAAAGCCCTATCTTTTTCCTCAAGCTCTCTCCTCTGGTTTCATTCCTCCCTCTATAGTAGAACTCAAATAGTATCCATAACAAACCAGCCACTTTCCTCTTCTCTTTCGTTGAATTCAGGGGAAGCCCAAGGTTCCAGTGTCTCTCATACCCTTTTTAGTGCCTACATAAATGATCTACCAAATTCCATTCACCATTGTTCCAACCATCTATACGCAGATGATTTCCAGAAATATCTATCCTTCTATCCCTCTGATTTAATAAAATCATTCTCCCTTATCCAAGAGGAACTTAATAGCATTTGCAAGTGGGCCTATTATAATAAGTTAAAATTAAATGTAGAAAAAACGCAGGCTATTATTATAGGTTCTAATACCCATTTGAGATCCCTTCCCCAATTCCTGATCCTGTCTATGAACTCCCAACCTATTCAATTCCACTCCACAGTTAAAAACCTTGGTATTGCCTTCGACCAAACCCTTTCATGAAAAATCTCATATCTCCCAAATTTCTCGACGGGTTATATCCATTCTTAAACTATTCCATTCTTCCCAGGACTCCCTTCCGAAACCTACTTGTCAACTCATACAAACGAAGTGACAGGCAGTGATTTGTCCGGACAATAGGCCTACACTCGAGGACAATACTAACTTCAAGCAGTGGTGGCTAGTATTGACGGAATGAAGTTGCAGCTTGTGAAATATCCGAACAATAGTTCTACATCCGAGGACAATACTGACTTACAGTCGTGGCAGCTAGTACAATAATGGCTTCAATTAAAAAGGGTAGCCAGTGTCAGTTTTGGTTTAGTCATAGTTGAGAACATACAAAGGATGTGTGAGGAAGTAGTAAATGAAGTTTTTTAGGATTGTTCAAATGAAGAGCTTCGGGGTCACCTGTGGTGTAGTGGTTAGCATAGTAACCTACTAAACCCAAGATCGCGGGTTCGCAGCCCGGCAGATGACCTTAGGATTTTTTAAAGGGAGTAAAAAATCCTTAGCTATGCCGGGACGTAAAATGGGGGTCCCGAGCCTGTACGATGTCAGGTACTCGTTAAAGATCCCTATCCTAATTATACCTGGATAGGCAAAATTTAGGACTCCCACCGTAGCATCGTCCGATTAGCCATAGCAGCATAAAGTGACGTTAAACGTAATAAACAACAACAAAATGAAGAGCTTCAAGTGATACTAGTGAAAAATAGGTCGCGCTGGGTTAAGGGTCTACAATACTTCCGGATCTTATCGAGGAAGGATCTCTGGAAAAAAAGAAAATATTGAGGATGAGTTTGGGGAAATTTAATGAACTGTTTATTTTAAGTGAAGATAAAATATCAAAAAAAGAAACGTTAGTGAAAAATTCTGTCCCCGTGGGAACAAAACTAGAGAATGCCTTACGATTTTTAGCTAGTGATGACAGTTACCAAACTCTAGCAATCATGTTTCGAATATCAGCCAACAATCCCTTTTACTCTTGTTGAAATATCCAATTTACCGAACGTTCCAAAAAAATTCGTAATTTATATAACTATCTAAAAAGGAATGGATATTATCTGGATTCTATTTTCGATGTTCGAACGTATGTTGAACGCAATGCTGAAATGTTGAAATGAAATTATGTCTAAATTCACAGATAAACCCTAGTTCACCGTCCCCCAAAAGTAGCGTTCTATTCACCATCGGCCATTAAAGTCCAACATGCTTGAGTTTAGTGACAGCCAGTAACGAAAGGGTGACAGTAGAGGGACAAATACTGGGGACCAATATTGTCTTCGTGTGCAGAGTGCATAACAAATCATTCTCATAATATCAGGAGAAAAGAGCTCTGAATATACTTTAATATAATGAATTATCATCTTAAGATTATAAAATGTTATGAATTATTTTTTTTCTTATTTGCATGCATTCTACTACACAAGATTTTTATCAATAGTAAAATACAAGTTCAATTACTCGTTAGAATTATTTAAGTACTTTACTTATGAAAGCGGGCGATGCCGCGACAGAGAATGCTAGTATTATAATAAGATATTTGTAAAACAAATGCATGCTCTGTATTCAAAGAATGTCGATATTTAGGAGCCGCAAAGATCAAAGCTTTATCGAAATTCACCTGAGCCCGTCCTGCTTTCCCCTCCCACTTCCTCTGCTCCATACCAGAGGCTTTAGCCATCTAAAGCCGTACTCTATGGCTGACATTCTGTCAACTGGAAGGACCACACAAGAAGCTTTTGAGATAATCTGTATTATGCTACATTTCCAGTACTGTTGATATCAACTGAAAATATTATTCAATTCTGATTCCTGAAACGTTAAATAACCATGTAGAGTTATGATAAAGTTCTGGGCATAACCGTTGACGGCTGACTAAGTGTTTGAGGAATCAAAAAATACGTTAAAAAAAGTAGATTTTAATACGTTCATTGGCAGAGTTTTTGTGCTATGGATTGTTGGCTTTGGATGATGGACTATTAGTGGCGCTTTACAGTGTTATGAGCAGGGCTGTGAAAAATACGCATTTGTATATTTCACCTAGCCTACTAAAACATCAATAATTTAAATTTTGAGGCATTTGGAATCGATTTGAGTTATTTTTGGTTTGCATATTTAACCATAAAAACATATTTTTATATATAATTGCATAAATATGCATGATAAATATCTACATAGCCGGCATTTCAGCATTTGGAATTTGAAATATTTTATGTTTCTGCGCTGACAAAAATGTGTATTAGAAATTAAAACCGAAAAATATTTATAAGAACTCCTATTTTTTTTTTCCGCCTAATAAATGCGTTCGGGCTAAAGAAACCACTGTTGAGGGTGGGGGTTTAGGGTGCCTTGGCATTTCGTAATGAAATCATAAACTAAAACTGTTTTGCACCAAAAAATAAAAGTGATTTCTAAAATAGATTAATAATTCTAAATTACATTGCTCTTAACATTGAGTAAAGAGTTTTGTTTTTTACACACACACACACACACACACACACACACACACACACACACACACACACACACACACACACACACACACACACACACACACACACACACACATATATTTATGGTTTCCTAATCTGTTTAACTCTATCTCTATCTCGCCCTTAACTTTACTGGGATCACTTAAGGTTATTACCTTACATCCACACAAGGGGTATCCTGTCCTTTACACATTGCTTATATTTTATTTCGACAAATCACTCTATTTGAACTGGCTATATTGACCACGCACGGTACCCGATCGCGATTCGAAGCGGTGATCCATCTTCCGCCCTTCTCTCCGCCACTACCCTTTGCACTCTTTCGGCCGCTGCTTTATATTATAACTATTTTATTAAGGTGGAAAATAAAATAAACGTAATCATAATTAAATCAGATCTAACCTGAGAGTTAGAATTAGTGTCCTAGAATCACTGTCAAGTGTCAAATAATTTTTAATAATAATAATGGGTGTAGGGAGACAAGTTATTTATTAATACAGTGCCCCCGGGTGAATTTGGAATGCGGCTCAGAAGGACTCATAGCTTGACAGTGTTTTCATAAGTTTAAAGGTCCATTTTTTTAATAGTCGAGACGTTCTATCCTCAATGGCTTCTCACGGCAGAAAATGAACTCATTTTCTGCCGTGAGAAGTTTCCTTATGGAATAAGGAAAAAGTATTACGGTTCAAAATAAGGAAAATATCATATACAGAATATACTACATACATACAGGATTTTATAGCGTTCTACTTCCTGTTTATTCCAAAAACTTGTTTCTGTTTATGTAGTGCGCTGAATGTGCAGGAGCAATTTCTTGATGCAAAAGGAAACAATTTTGCCAAAGTAACATTTCTATGGTAACCCTTTTTTGCAGCTTAATAAATCTCTCTGCAATAAAAATGCTTGATTCTCGTGCCCTGTGATAGCCATTCATTCGAAATAACACCCTTGATAAAGCGTTATCAGTGTATCCTCGAATTTTTTTTTTTCATATGCTAGCTTTTTTCATTCTGAAAGAGGAATAGATTTTCTAATGCATCGATTGCCTTTTTTTCTCTGAATCATACTGATATATTTATGGTTTGTCATATGAAATTACTTTGTTTGGAAAATCAGATGTCATCAATTTGCTACGAGTCAGCATTTACGCCGTCCATTTTATTCTGATGTTAGAACCTAAGGAAGCATTTTGTCACAAACCTTATTCATAATAAGATAATCTCCCGAAATTCTCAACACAGTGTTTTTGTCAATGTTCATAGTTTCAGCTAACCTCTCCAACAATACATCTTGAACGATCTCGCTTAATTCTTCACACTTTCAGTTCTTGAAGCTATCGGTTGGTGCTTTCTCCAATCGTAATGTTCTTGTATACTTATTACTTGACTATAAAAAAAAAAACATAAGCTATGTTCCGAAGTTCTCAAGTATTTTTTTTCAGGGACGAGAAAGAAATGTATTCCAGATTGAAAATTTTCTCGGTGTTGAGAGTAAATGAAGGGTGTTCGAAACAAAAATAGACCATTTGTATTTATTATAGTTGAATTTTTTGGAATGCTTTGAGGGAAATCTCAGAGAAAAACGGCTTTGATTTGATTATCAGAATGGAGCATAATTAATATACAGAATGTTCTGCCTCTATTGTTGGCCACACAATAGCCAGGTCCGACTCCTCCATTGTCTGCTTGGTTTATGCTTCTTCTATTTAAGACCACTTTCATTTGGATGGAGACCACTCGCTATGGATGGATCTATTCTGCGGACAGTAGTCCCCTTTCTTATGAAGACAGCTATCTAGGTTCAAAATAACAAAAGATTATGATGAAACGTTGTATCCTGTATTAAAAAGGTTATTTTAACTCGATAGTTTACAATAATTTATCATTATATTTTATTTTATTTTGTTTACCATTTGTTTTTCCGAAGCTCAAATCCGTATGTCCAAATGGGTCTAATTACTGTAATGTAAATAAGTCTTTTGTAATTTATTGGCAGCATTGGACGCGTATCTAGTAAATGTTGGAAGAATCGTAAACGGCGAGCAGTTTGTAGTCTTTAAAGTCTGTCTAGCGGATTCAAAGTAAGTGGTTTGTCCCGATGGAGTTTATGTTTCTATAATTTAGGTATGCTTATGTCCACATGGGTTTATACAAATATCAGTAAATGTTACGCTTCAACACGTGTAATAAATAATTATTTGGATTAAATAACATATAATATTTAACTTTCAACTCACTTCAAAAAGTTAATTTTGAGTGTCTTTAAAGAGTGATATAGTAATATCAGCCGTGGATCGACCAAGGGGTTACGAGTTTTTTTGTCTCTTACTCGTCGCAAAATCAGGCGATTGGAAGTAAATACTAAATATATCACTTTTTATAAAAAATGAAACAATACTTTCTTACAAAGTACTGACAGACAAAACCCTTCATGAGGATTAAGAATAATTTCATCTTCAAAATAAGTGTGTACCAAATTTATCTTTCTGTTTGAATAATTAAAGGACATATTTATATCGTTTTAGGAGTTAATTTTATTTATTTTTTCCAAATGTTTGTAAAATAAATAACTATTTTCTCTTTTAGTTTTATTAATTTCTTAAAAGTAATAAATTCCAGTAGTATTAAAACAATTACATTACATACCTCTCTTTCCGATGCTCGTTTTATTTTACGTACACTTAAATCACTAGTAATTCGAACGATTTGCCAGTTAAGACCACCCTCTCTCAAAATTTGTCCAGGATATCAATGTCCTACTGTAACTATATTGACCAAGTTTTGAATCAGAGGAAGATAGCGATCTATGCTTACGGCTGCCAGAGCGTATAGAATAAAAAAGAGAAAGTAATCAGAGTTCTTAAACTGACAAGCGAACACCAGAAATTTCTATAGGAATATATCGGATGACTGAAGAAAAAATTATTTGAATACTAAACATGGAATGGAAAAAGGAAACCTTTTAAGGTGGTCTTAACATTTCAGCAGTCTATCAGGAAGAGTTTAGAATATTATTTAGAGAGAATATTTTAATTTAATAAAACTACAATCCTTAATGCAAGGCGTCGCATGGTACTACTGCTAAATAAATGCAAACCAGTTGTTCTCTGACCAGAACAAGAGCACCAGAACTTCAGCATTTACAAATGTCTGTGTCAACAAATGCCTCCTTAACCTGGTATTTTTCTAGGCCAGAAGCCGTCTACTCCCCTTTGAACCAAAAATATACTAAAAACTATGAGCAATAGATGCTCAGGTATATAGAATTCACCATCAGCCGAACGTGAAACATGAGAATTCGTAGATAAGATGGAAGAGAAATCTACTCAAAAACAATTTCTCTTTGGACATGACGGGACACATAATGGGTTGTTTTTAAAAACAAGCGTTGACCAAATTACCTTGCAGACATGCGTTTTTAATGTTTTTTGATGTTTGATATTTTTTGCAGGGCAAATCCAAGAATTTTAAGAGTTTTTAATCAGTTCGTTTTATTTTATCAATACATTCTTGTTCTCACAAAAATAAAGAAGATGAAATTCTAGAGGAATGAAGTTACTTAATCAGAACTTGATCAATGGCAAGGTAATCGATTGATATACTTTTTACTGTTAGGACTTCACCAAGGATACAGACATGAAAAGGATCTTAAAAGAATTATTTAAAAGTAGAAAATACCAGGACAAGAAGGACAAACGGTCATCTTAGACCCTGTTAGGAGGGGAAGTGGATAGGTGCCTTTTCATTGACCCAATAGATGGTGCCGGTGGGTTGATTAAAGAGGAGCTAATGATGAGGGGGGATCTGGGTCTCACGGGTCATTTACCTTGCCCGCCCTCCATTCACCGTTCACAAAGTGTTAGCGCACAGCTCGCTAGGTCTCTGGATCACCGTCTCTGTCGGATTTATTCACTAGTTCCAATCTGAAGGGTTTCTCCGTTTGGAGAGTGTTTAAGACGAGTCAAGGTATTCTTACAGGTATACAACTGAGCCGAAAAATTACACTTAAATAGAATAGAATAGAAATAATTTTGTTGTGAGACCTAGTCCCTCGAGAATAACCAATAAGTACAGAAATAAATACCATTCATCTGGTCAGTGACATATTAAAATGAAAAATAATAATAAAGATAATGTATATATAAATACTAACTGCAGATATAGAGAGGAAAATAAAAGATCACTTCAAAAATTAAATAAGTAGAGATGGGCCAAATATGTCTTTGGGCTACTAGTCACGGGCTAGATAGTCGGCTGACTATTAAAATTCGTCTTTGCTTCGGTTAAAATTCGGATGACATCGGCAATGTTTGAGGCACTTCGTTTATAGCTTTATTACATGAAGCTACACTCTTTTGTTATCTTATATTTTTCTTTTGTTTTTTGCAACAGGCAAAAAACAGGAACAGTTACAGCTATGTAACTGAATGCTTTTGTAGGAAATTAAAATAAAAGCCAGCAATTTACATTACTTAACGTAGATATTTAATTGTAGGAATATGAATTTAAACATGCTGAAAAAGATATCATGTTTATGGATATATACATGTAACACAAAAATATC
The DNA here is from genome assembly GCA_003667255.2 of Euschistus heros. NCBI lineage: Eukaryota > Metazoa > Arthropoda > Insecta > Hemiptera > Pentatomidae > Euschistus > Euschistus heros. The sequence continues at coordinate 576,108 of RCWM02000251.1, read as the reverse complement.
TTATGTGTAATTGTAAATAAAAATGTATGTAAATAGCTAAAATAGTATTTTCCGTTTCTTATTCCAATTTGTATATAATAATTCAAATAAGAACTAATATTTTTTAATTATGACACAATACCAAAACAGTATAACAAAAAAAATTTGTCGGTTAAATGAGTATTTTCTTTAGTTTTTTGAAAGATATAGGACTAATAACCCTATCCTCTACAATCCTACCCATTACGAAACCTTAAATTAGCCTCGGAAAATCTGTGGTAAAAATGGACCCTGGCTTTAAGATACCAGAAGAACATGCAACAAAGTGGAAGCGATGGCCCAAGATAAGCAGAGGTGAAGCAGGTTAGTTAACGCGGCCAAAGATCTCAAAGGTCTGTAGAGCCAAACGAAAAAAAAAGTATTGATGAGGTATAGTTGACTGTTAGGTATAAGGTGAAGAGATAGTTGGGGTATGCAGTCATGAAGATAAAAGCAATTAAAAAATATGTTTTTTAATTTTTAATGCCTACGTTTCAACTTGCATTGCAAGCCTTCATCAAGTCTAGAAAACAGACAAAAAGGTATGAGTAAATAGTAGAGAGTATAAAAAACAAAGTTATAAAGGATAAATATATAAGAGAAAAGACAATGACATAAAGGCCATATCTAAAGGAAAGAAAACAATACATAAAGACTACTGAAACAAGATTAAAATTAAAATGAGTGATAGATAATTAAAAAATTAATGAGTAAAAACCACCACCTAACCAAAAACTTTGCTTACTCCATCTCTTCCATTCCTTTCTTTGCTCTCCTTTATTGACTCTTTATCACCTGATTTGTTTCATAATCAAACTCTTTCCCGCTCCCGCCCTTTAGTTGATATCCCCGCCGCTAGATCGCTCCACCCCCCTTCATCACCATATTATATAATTGAACAGTTTCTATTTACATCAGTCTGAAAGTAAGCCTGACATATATATTTTCTTTATTTTTTCTTTTGTACACCGTACTCTCATCTTTTTCACTCATTACACTCTATTCTTTAATGATATCTCATCCTTTTTTCAAACATTAATCCCCTTTTTTATTTATAGATATTTTAAAAAAAATCCTTTTACTTTCTTCAAATTTAAATGGTATTGCACAGCTATGCTAACCTTCACTTTTCTCACATTTACCCCTCTTTCCTTTATTTTCTCTTTCCACTATGTACATTTATAATTATTTTATTACTTATGTCCCAATATTTATCACCCCTTTACTGCTTTGTAACTCTCAATGTTATACTTTATATATTTACGGTCAACTATATACCTAACTTTTGTTATTAATTAATCTTATTTTATAATTTTTTGTATTTACTAACCATCTCATTAACTTTGTATCTATTTTATTTTATTTTTTATTTTTTAATTTTTTTTTTTATATTTATCACTTATATTGCAGTATTTACACATTTACTTTTCATTAACTATCACTCTGTTTAGTTCCTGTTAAGTTCCTTTCAATTTAAATTAATTCATTAATCTGTATGCATTATTCATTATCTTTTTGTCTACTCAGTTTTTATGGAAAAACAAGTTATAAAATTTATTTGTTGATAATATGATGATATTTTTTTTGTTTGATAATTCGTGAGGATAAGTAAGGAGATTATGCTCCAATAAACCAGGAAACAATGAATTTTAACCCACCCAGGTGGGAATCGAAACCACTACCTTCAATACAGAGCGCGCTGAGACTTTCGGCCCAACTCACTTGGCCATCGATTCCCCACATAAATGATTAACATGGGTCCTACGAGAAAAACAGAAATAAGTAGCCTTGTTTTACGCTTTCAGCAAGTCATTTTCTATAAAACCCCGACATCCCAGTATTTATGCTATGTCCTCTCGACGGGGTTTGATAGATTGGAGTGAATCATGAATACTTTGCAAGGTTTATCTTCGATATTCCGAGGCGCTCACATGTTTCCTACATCTATTCCGAATCAAACTGGATTTATCTTACTTTCCGTAGACAACATTCCTTTACCAAATTATCAATCAAAAGGAAGGATTAATCCTTTATTTACAATATGATTCAGATCATATATGCAGTCAATGCGCCCAAAATCCTTTCTTTCTGACCTAAATTTCTAGCCTTATAGAACTTCTGTATTCTAACACTTCTTTCTTATCTCTCCCGTTCAACCAAGGTCTGGAATTCTATTACTCCTCATATTAGACAAGCGAAATCCCTGAAAACATTTAAATACCTCTAATTTCAGTACCTCATTCTGGTCCAAGGTGACACCTACTCAATTAAACGATGTCATGCTCTGGAATTTCAGGAATTCCATCAAAATCTATCTGTATGATTTAAATTCCACTTAATAAAATTTTTCTTATTCGCTGTATAAAATTTAGTTACTTTTATTGTACGTTTTTCACTTATTGAATTTATTACTTATTTCTAGAGATAGACTAGAAATAAGTAATGATTGTAATTGGCTATTAGTCGGTAAATATCTACTAATTGTAATTGGCAATTAGTCGGCAAAATAAACCTACTTTATTCATTTATATTTCTACGCTTAAATAAAAGTTGATAGAAAAGTAAACACTTTTTGAATTAATTACCTACAAATTTTTACATTACATTAATCTTTATAGTGTATTATTTCTTCCAAGAACAGGAACTCATTTTTTTTCTGACGAATTATCGAACAAAAAAAAAAATCATGTTATTAATAACAAATAAATTCTATAACTCTTTTTTTTTTTCGTTTGGCTCTACAGACCTTGTATATCTTTGGCCACCTTTACCAGCCTGCTTCAGCACTGCTTATCCTGGGCCATCGCTTCCACTTTGTTGCATGCTTTTCTGGTATCTTAAAGCCAGGGTCCGTGAACTAAAAGTAACGGTTTCCGAGTTATTTGTTCAAACTGCTAAGAAAAACTTAAGATTTTCAACCCTTTCCCCTCACCATTTTGTTGCGGCACTGACCTTGATTAGCATAGTCATAAATTTTCACCCATAACATTGGATTTGATTATACCAAAATTCCAAAAAAGGGGTGAAACAACTCTGTATTTTTTTTTTTTATCTCGGACTCTCGGTCTAGGAACTTAAAATTCATTCCGTGGGTCCACTAAGAAATTAATTTCTATCCACCCAGGTGGGTTTCACACCGAAGACCGGGCGCACTGAAACCTTAATACGGTTGGCCATTGAGACCTTACGTAAAAACTTGATTGTTTTAGTTTTAGTATATACAAGCACCCCCTGCCGCAGCTTCGTCAGCTTTCATAATTAAATGAATTGGTAATTTTTACTAATAATTGAAGTTTTATTTGCTTATCGATAAAAACCTTGTATTGAAGTATGCGATAGGTCATTATTTCTTAAATGTTATTTTTAAACATATCAGTGAATTCTAACCTGGTTAAAATTACACTGATTATTGGTTTACAGATTACAGAAAACATAATTGGACATCAAATTTTTAATTTTAATGTAAGAGTTAGAAATAGAGATGGACGGCGACTATTAAGAAACCCTCTTGATTTTACCTGGCCAGATTTCAATTTCTAACCATAAATGTATAAGACAGTGTGGCAAACCTCGTTTGTGCCACTCAATACTGTACATTTAAATTATTATTATAGTAAACTTTATTATTTTAAACCTTCCTAGAAATATGAAAGTGATGGAGTTAAAATTTGGAAATTAGTTCAGTAGTTTTACCGTTATTGCGGAATAGTGCTAAACAAATATCAGTCGATTTTCAAACTTTAGTACGATTCACGTACCTTATAATATATAACAACGCACCTTTGTAACCTCTCATGTAGTAAGGCGCTCGCTACCTGTCGGACAGTTTTCAAACTCCACTGTTATCAACATATAATCGCTTTCTGATAACAAATTAGTTGAAAATCTGTAGATTTTATTATTGCTAAACCTTCCTGGAATTAAGAGAATGATGTGGTTAATATTTGGTATGGTTTAGTTCAGTAATTTTTGCGGTTAAAGATCACAAATGAAAAATGGCTTATCCTTTTATATAATAGTATAGATTTGATTTTATTCTACAGTTTTATGCGTATTAATTATTTCAATATGCGACTCTATAGAGCAATATTAGTACTGATTTAATATTAATCCATTACTATTCACAAACGAATCAAATAAGATTATAAGAAAATCAAAATATATTTATAAAAATATTCAGTTGGTTTATTTCGATTGAGTTACCTCAAATGTTCAAGTAACAGCTTTTTTTTCCCTTTGATATTCTTACTATATTGTAGTCTTACATTCTTCAACTTTAGTTTACGATAAGTTTGTGCATTATAGTAAAAGATACTGCACTTTGCGTACCACAGCTTTCACAAGGATTAAAATCCATAAAGCTGAAAGTCCATTTATCAGACTGAAGAGGAAAGTTTCTTGTTTCAGTGAGGCTCTACTGGATGTGTTCCTTCGGAAGCACAGTTTGTTTTTTATACTTTTAGGGGAGAAAATGTTTGGAATAATAAACTTTTAAAAAATTTAGCAAATTATTAATTGAACAAAAATCTATAAATGACTTATTTAATTTCTTTAGATAATTTTAAACACTAAAATTAATAATTTATAATAACATTATAATTATCGTATATATTTTTAGGCTTCAAATAATCGTAATATGAAAAATATTAAGGCTATTTTAGTAATATTGGAAATGTTAAACAATAAATAAAAATTAGTACCTCAGGATAGCTCTGTAAATACCAAACATGAAATCACCAGTTTATTCAAATATACTTCGGCCTCATTATCATCTCTCTCCAACTCACCTGAAACCAAAATTTATACGTACTTGTCAGATCTGGATGAAATCATTTTATTGTTATATGTGAGACAAATGGATATTGGTTCATAACATATTTAGGGATACATAGATTATAGGACTGGAAGTAGATTTTTAAAATTTATATATATATATATATATATATATATATATATATATATATATATATATATATACATGTAGTATATATATTATATACATCAAAGAGGCACGAAGATATCTCAATTCATCTGTTAATGGATTTAAAACATATTTAACGACTGACCGACGTTTAGATGCTTTTTTGTCCTCCTTTGATGTCGATTCGAATTATATTTATCATGGGATTAAAAGGGTATTCTGTGTATCTCCCGGAAATTCTATATTCCTGTATTTATGAGTTAAACATGAAAGGATTTAAATAAGGAGTTTAATTTAATAATTTTCTATTTAAAAAACTGTTAATTAACAAATTCGGAATGAGATTTATGTAGAAGTCAGTTCTGATAGCCACTGAATAGAAAAGTAAAAAATAAAAATTATCTCATGAATACTATCGAGGTACAATTCCGAAGAATTAATTTTTTACAATTAAATCGGTAAATTTTGATTGTAATTTTATTTTTTGAAAAATCACAAAAATGATTTTTAAGCATTAAAAAAAAAAAAAAAACATGAATTGAAGAGAAATATTGATGTTATTTTATTAGTTCAATAAAAAAAAAAAAATTTTAATCAGCATAATAAAAACAAATAAGAGTAAAATGTGTACTACTGATGACGTATTCTTATGAGGTAGCATTTTTAACATTCAGCAGCATGTTTTATTCTTCCTAAAACAAATCGCCCAGCTCGTCCTGCAGTTGGTAGTTTTTACATTTCTTATAAGATCATAATTAATTGTTTATGCTCAGAAAAATTTAATAAGCTTTTGCATTTATTTATCTTTAGGTGCATAACTTTCTTTTTTTCCATCTTTATATTAATATTTATATCTGTCTAGTATATTTACATCTAGTACGTGTGAGGGGAATCAAATACAATATCATGAAAATAATTTGTAAAGTAACCACCTATTGGTGGCACTTAAACAAAACTTCTATAGCAGAAGGTCCCTCGGCTAATATATTTTCAGACACCTCGGAGGGTTATCAGTAGAGACCGGATTTTTTTGCAGTAAAAAATCAAAAAATGTGTTGCCAAAAAACTCAAAACACGCAAAATTGTGCAGTAAAAATCTCAAAATTTTAATTAAAAAATTAATACATGCAGCAATCTATTTATTTACACAAATATGCAAAACTTAACCAGCCTTGAATAAACTTAAGCACATTTCGACAAACGTTTCGTTTTGGAGTTAATTCAATTTAAAATACTTTAAAATTTGGGGAAAAAAGGAGATGAAAAAAAAATTGATAATTAAAAGAAATATAAAATATCTGTTCTGAAAATTTCCTTTTACGTGGAATTAAAATATAACTGAATGTTTTTGAAAAATAAATTAGTTTTTAAAAGTTTCGTGAAAATGTACGATATTATAAATTTTCAAATATTTCTCAGTAAAATTATGCCATCTGTCACTTAATAAAATGTTCTTTAGCAAAGAAAAGGAACTTTCTACATCTATGGACGTAGTAATAGGACAATATTTGTAGCATGTGATTAGATGAATAAATTAAATGAATTTGGTTCAATTGTGCAATTTCGTGCAGTAAAATCCAAATTTGTGCATTTAAGCTCAAAAAGTCAAATTTGTGCGATTTCGTGCAAAATAAAATTTAAGAATAAGAATCCTTATATAAATGAGGTAACTACTTGGGTTAGAGAGCGCTAAATCAAAGCGAACTAAATGTGAAATAACACAGAAATCCGGTCTCTAGTTATCAGGAATGGAACGCAAAGCAAGCGGTGGAGATGATAATGGTTTTGTGTGGTTATGGAGTCTACTATGAAAGAAAACGTATCTGGTTTGGGCTAAATCAGCAACATATGGAACATTAACATCATTATGGATTAGTTTGTTAGTGACAAAGTAAGGTACATTGTCGATTTTTCGAAGGATTTTGGATTGTTAGGATTGGATGAGAAAAGAATTGGAAAGTTTAGTGGAGCGATAATGAGCAAATTCGTATATCCAAATAGATCTAACTACTGTCATCTAAATGAGTATCCTGCAGTTTATCGGAAGGAATGCATTAAGTTTAAATGAGTCTTGTATCTGGGTTCCAAGTAAGTCGTTTGTCAAGATAGAGTCCTAGGTAGTGTTCAACAAGGATTAATGGTATATCATTAAAGGATACTGTAGGACAAGAAGTAGTAGATTTACGACGAAGGATACAGGTTATTTGATGTGATTTATTTTTGTTCCCCAATTTCGACGCCATTCTTGAAATAAAATTGGAGTGTTTAGGATGCTATGAAGGGATCATTATTCACTGATAACACACATGTGCTATCAGCGAATGTAGTAGGGACAGTGCTAGAATGAGTCGGAATGTCAACTCCTTGAGGAACACTGGCAGATGGGATAAAGAATGAATAAAAGGAAAAGTTATAATTATCTTTGAAGGTTCTATCACTGAGATAGGAGCGGGCAATGAGGAAGAATGTAGAAGGAAGGAATTTACGGAGTTTTTAGAGTAGTAGTTTTAGTCAGACTCGGTCAAAAGCTTGTTCTACGTCTAGAAAGGCTCCCGTGCAGTACATTCCGTTCTACAATGCTGAGGAAACAATGTCCACCACGCAATGACACTGCTGGGTAATTGAGTGTGACATTCGAAAACCAAACTGGTGATCTGGGATGATATGATAGAATTCTAGGATGTGATACAGGCGTTTCAGTTTATTGTCAATGTCATATCGAAGTCCGTACCAGTCTACCCGTTCTGTAATCAGTCTAAGAAGAGAGGTTTTAGAAACGGGATTCGAATACAAGAGAAACAAAACAGGGCTATGAAGTGATGAAAGGTCGTCCAGGCATTGGATAATGGTTTGAGAGGTGGAAATTTGGGAAGAAATGAATATATCAAGGATATCAGGAAGTTTTTTAAGAAAGGTAGGCTAATAAGTAGCACTTGAGGTACGCATGATGATATAGAAGGATCAAATAAAATAAAATAAAATAGTTTATATTATATGTTTTAGTTTTCAAATAAAAAAATCTCAATAGAAGTGGCACTTAATTTATCAATCCTAATCTAATAAGTAGCGTTCAAAAGTGAGAGGACAGAACAACAATTGGAGAATGCAACACGAGATAAGATGCTGTCACGTGAGTGGATGTTCTACAACCCCATTACTGGTGTTTGGCGTTGTAGTCTCCTCCAAGGAGGAGATGGCGTTCATATCGGCCGGATTTTGGTTTGGAAGGGGAAATTAATTGATCGTATGGGATAGATTATTTTTCTCAGTATTAGTGTTGGTTGGGGAATGCTTTATTTATGAGATACTAAGTGCAGATTTAACTTGTACTTACGCTTGAGATAAATAGTTGAACTAAACATGATGTTGGATTGGAAGTGGTTGTATCTTCTGAGGTGGTAGTTTTACTTTTAGTGGTAAATTATGTGGTAGAATATTCTGTTGTGTGTAATGAGGTGGAAAATGGAAGGTCTGGGGCTGGGATTGGGAGATTTGAGGCACCTGAGGTCGCGGTTGATGTCTAATATTCTCAGAGTGAGTGACTTGCTGTTGTGGTAGATGATCCCCTGCTGTGGTAGACTGCTGATGTCCATTTCTGTAAGATTGAGCTCCTTGCATTCCAAGAAATATTTTCTGAATATCGATGTCAGGTGACTGGATCCTCTGATTTTGTTTTGGGGCTGAGTTCAAATTTCTTTAAATTTGCACAGTTTTGTATACTGTGCTGCCTCTATAACTTGCTGAGTGGTCTTGAACGCATAGTGCGCATATCGCAGGGGGGTCTCTGGATTTCTGGTAGGTTTCTGTTGCGTGTGGGCCAGCACATTTTACGCAGCTTTCTTGGTGGTGAATGCATTGAATTCAAGAATATATTCAACCATCGTTGGCCTTCTTTTTATTTCTTCAAACCTTATGCATGAATTAACCAGTCTCAGTACTTCAAATATTTCCTCGTTGTTGTGAGCTGGCTATGAGTCCACGGAGAACAACGATAGAGGAATTTTTCTTAGGGATGAAGTACACCCGAAACTTTCCTGTGTGGCCAATTGCTCTAGATCAAGTTCGGTGGCGCTGATTTGGGTGGAGGAATGGAGACCCCTCAATACCACTGTATATGCTTTCTTTCCTTTTAATTAGTAGCAGTGAAAGTCATAGTTGGGTCTGGCTAAATAGTTTGTGATATGTTTATAATATCTTTATTCAATGTTTTTAATTTTATGTCTTTGACACAAGAAAAGCAGTAGAAATTATGTTGTCCGATTAATACTGAAATTTCTGGGCAAAAGAACATGAAATGGTTTAAGTCACATAGACTGGTGGCAGTTCTGTGTCAGCAGTATGCTGTGTTGTTGTTGTTTCTTTAGAGTTTTAGAGCGTAAAACATCTAGATCATCAACGCTCAGTATGTATAAAAATATTATATCATGATTTGAAGGTCCTTCTGGTCAGAACCCGACTGAGCCGAAGGCATGATGTCAAGGAGCCAGGAGCCCACAGGGGACGGCCAGGAGTTTAGGAGACGCCTCAATCCCACATGTTTTTGTTTTATTTATTTATTTTGAATTTTTCATCACGAAGATTGATCGGAGGATGTAGATAAAAACCATGTTTAAATCCTTACTACATCGGTACAATCCACCAATGTTTACAATATGTTATTCATGGAAAAGTCCACATCATCCCAATTCTCGGAGCTAAAACGCCCAGTGAGAAAGGTACGTCTCCCCACCCCCACCACAGCCCCAGGAACCCCGGACACACCAATCTCACGTCCCTCCTGCCCTAGGTCCCTCCAGTAGGATTTATTCTGATCAATTATTATTATGTTTTATATATAATTCCTAATATTCTTTTTCCAGGGAATACAATTAAACACATCATTATATATTAGTTTTATATGGGTATTCAATCTGACATAATAAGGTATAATAGTTATAATATTATTTTAGCAAAGTAATTAATTGGTGTGATTAGATCAGTATTTGTCTATCCAGGGATTATATTTCTCTATATATTTAAAGTTTTGTAAGACATGACATTACTAAATCAACCTTACGGTTATCATTCCCCAATGCTACCGTGTTGTTGCTCGGTATTTCTAACAAGTTGAGTTTTTGATGGAAAAAGGGGCATTCTTCAAAAATGTGGGCTATTATTGTATTGTCGCAATGTTGACATCTTGTAGGTGGTTCTCTAGTGAAAAGGTGAACATGTGTCAGTTTTGAGTGTCCAATTCTGAGCCGGGTCAGCACTACTTCTTCTCTACGGTTCTTGCAATATGAGGTCTGCCAGGGCTTTACATCTCTCTTAATTTTCTTAAGTTTACTTGGAGTACTACATTGCCATGCATCTTGCCATTTCTTATTTTTTTCATCTTTTAAGGGCTTTGCTAGCTCCGATGGTGTTAGTAGCACTCTACCAGGATCAGGAAGAGTTAGTACTTCTTTTGCAGCTTTATCAGCCATTTCATTGCCTTTTATTCCGACATGTCCTGGCACCCATATGTAATGAACCAATTTCCCGTCTTCGTTAAGATGTTTTCCAATTTCTAAAATTCGTTGAATCCCGGGATGGTTGGAACACATATTATCTAATGCTTTAAGAGCACTTAATGAATCGGTAACAATGGTAATATTCCCTACACATGAAGTCTTGGCATGTTCTAGTGCCATTACTATCGAATTTACTTCCGCAGTATAAACACTACAATGCTGGTGCAGTTTTGATTTGAAAGTGTGATGTGAAGTAACGAAAGCCGATCCTGCTGCTGAATCTGATTTAGATCCATCTGTGAAAATCATTTCATGTTCTGGTAACGCCTTAATTATTTTCAAAAAACTTTCTTTATAATCATTTGCAGGTGTATTTCCTTTTGAAAAATTCGAGAGTTCCTGGTGTAATTGAGGTTTTATGAACGTCCATGGTGGTGTATTATTTTCTGTTGTTTTCATTTTAAATAATGTTAATTTGTTAATTACGGATAATAATCTTGCGGCTAATGGGAGCGTGGTGTTAGTCTTCGTTTGGAACTTTGCTGAGAATTTACTTCGAAAGTGAGTAGGATGTGTGTTTTGTGAATATAATTTGGTAATGTAATTTATTGCAAGTTTATCTCGTCGGTATGATAATGGAGGTAGTCCTGATTCAGCGCAAATAGATAACGAGGGGCTAGTTCTAAAAGCACCTGTTGCAATTCGTATCCCTGCATGGTGTACAGCATCGAGTTTTGCAAGATTCACCATTCTGGCAGAGCCATAGATGAACCTGCCGTAGTCCATCTTTGAGCATACCACCGATGGGTATATCTTGTGTAGTGTGGTTCGGTCGGCATCCCAGCTTGTTCCACCAAGAACCTTTAGTAAATTAAGTTTTGTGAGGCATTTTTCCTTCAAAATTCTTAGGTGATTTTGCCAAGAAAGTTTTTTTATCAAATACTAATCCTAAGAATCTCGAATTATTTGCATAGGGTAAGGCTACGTTGTTTAGCAGAAGTTCTGGTAGCTGTGGGGTTTTTCTATCCGGCTGAAAAATAAGCAATTGGTTTTTTCGGAAGAAAACTGAATTCCTGACGTCTGCGACCATTGGCTGATCCGGTTTAGTGATGTTTGTAGTTTGTCTTTTATGGATTTCAAGTCTTTGGAACGGCATAGAAGCGCAAAGTCGTCTGCAAAGAGCATTGTTTTGACACCACGAGGTAAGTTGGTACCCAGGTCACTGACAGCAATCATGAAGAGGGTTGGGCTTAGAGCACATCCTTGAGGGACAACATTTTTTTGTTCACATCTCCTTGATAGTACATTTCCTATTCGAACACAAAAATGGAGAGATCCAGAAATTTTTGGATAAATATCGGTAGATTACCTTTAAATCCTAAACTTAAAAGATTTTTTTAAATTACTGTCATCAAATGCCTTATACATGTTGAAAAATATAGCCACAGCTTGTTCTTCTTGGACAAAGGCGTATTGGAGTTCAGCTTCCATTTGAACTAAGTGATCAATGGTTGACCTGTTTTTACGAAAGCCACATTGAAAGTTTTGGATATAATGGTATTTTTCTAATATCCACTTTAGTCTTTTATTGACCATTCGCTCCATAAGTTTGCATAAACAGCTGGTTAGGAAAATTGGTCTGTAGTTTGATGGGTATCTTTTATCTTGGTAATTTTTCAAAATAGGAACTACCTTCGCCTGTAGCCAAGAGCTTGGAATATTACCATTGTTCCAGATATGATTATAATAATTTAGAAGCCAGTTTAATGTGTTTTTTGGTAAGTGTTGGAGCATACCGTAATGGATATTATCAGGTCCTGGTGAAGAACCTTTGACTTCTTTTAAAACTGATTGCAGTTCCCACAATGTAAACGGAGTATTATAAAATAGTTGTGAACCATCATTTTTAAAATAATTATTTGTAATTTTTTCAGCTGAGGGTTCGCTATATAATTCTGAGTAATATGTAGCAAACTGGTCCCCAACTAACTCAGGTTCGTCGCACAGTTTCCCCTCTTTAAGTAACGTGTATCTAATGGAAGTACCAGTACCTTTAATTTTTCCGATTTTATCCCAAACAATATTAGCGGGTGTCGACGAATTAATAGAGTTTACAAATGACCTCCATGACTCCTTTTTACAGCAGTTCAATGTTCTTCTGCACAATGATCTTTGTTTTTTATATTCGATCAAATTATTTATATTCATATTTTTTTGAAATTTACGAAGGGCTTTTCTTCTGTACTTGATGGCTTCTTTACATTGTTTGTTGAACCAAGGGACAGATTGTCTTCTGTAATTTCCTTTAGTTTGAGGAATAGTAGCTTCACCTGCCAACAGAATTGCTTCAGTAATTGCTTGGCATCCATCATCAATATCTAACTCATTTACTGATGTTTGAGGAGGGTTTGCTAGAGCAGGAAAAAGTGGCCAGTCAGCTTTTTCGATCAGCCATCTTGGTTTTCTATTGTACTTGTCAGTTGTATTTAGGAATTTCAACAGAACGGGAAAGTGGTCACTTCCATAGAGGTCTGGGAATATCGTCCAATCAATTATGTGGAATAAGGTGGGGCTGCATAAGGACAGGTCTATTGCAGAGTATGTGCCATATGTAGAACTTAAAAAAGTCGGGTTGCCTGAATTTAATATCAGAAGATTGGATTCATCCATGAAATTTTCTATCAAACGCCCTCGCCTGTAAGTGTCCTTACATCCCCAAATGGTATTATGTCCATTGAAGTCTCCGGTGTAAAGTACAGGCTTGGGTAATTGTTTATTTATGTGTTGGAGGTGTTCTAGCTGTATAGAATTATCCTGTGGTATGTATATGGAGCAAAGTGTGAAAGAAATTCCAAAATGGACCGTAACTGCGACGATTTGAAGGGGCGTATATATTTCTATTCGTTTAAAATACAATGCTTGTTTTATAGCTACTGCTACTTCTCCGCATGCACGATCATTTTTTGGACCGTCTTTCCTGAAGATATCATAACCTCTTAATGTGTTTAAGATGAGTTTCCTGGAGACTTACAAAAAACGGGTCTACATTTTTTATTAATATTTTTAAATCGCTAAAATGTGATTTGATTCCATTACAATTCCATTGAACTAGAGCCATGTGGGGTTATAACGGAGTACAGTAACGATTTGTAGAACCCATAGAAATACTAAAATCAGATATACATATATATACATACATACATACATACATGCAAAAGCATATATACATGTATCGCATAATAATATAATATAAAAGGTTTATTAAAGGAAATCTTATAGTGATAGTTTTTATTTACATTAATACTATTATTCATTCAGCTGGTTATTGCCATTTGTAATGTGTCATCATTAATTGATATCATTTTCTTTAAATTTTAATTGATCCTTTTTGTTATTTTTTTTTATAAGACACCGAAGTGAAACCTTCGTTGTCGACCAGTTGCCCCGTATGATCAACAGCCATCCATCAACAGACTGTTGGCAGGGTCAGAATTTTCTCTGTCAGTAGTAGTTGATGAAGTGGGGGGAAGAAGCTCAGGGGTTGGGGAAGCGGGTAACCTCTCCGATCTCGATGAGCTTCGTGTCCGCATAAGTAGAGGAGTAGCGGGTGGAAGGGAAGAAGGAAGTTGGGAGGGGGTAGGGGGATTGGGTAAGGTAGGAGTGGGGGGAGTGGATTTTGTAGTAGGTTTATTATATGGCTTTGTCGCCGGTTTCAGAATTATCTCTGTTTGAGTTTTCTTTAATTTCTCCAAAAGTAAATACAAAATTAACTTGTGTTCCTGCATCTTTCTTTTCAATATTTTTTATGTTTTGTTTTGCAACTTCTGCAAATGATTTGTTTAAGGAAACAGGGTTTCTTTCTCGGTATATATTTTTCGCTTTATATAAGAAAACTTTATTATTTATTTGAATCGCCTTAATCTCCTTTTGCACTAGAAAAACGGGGCAATTACGGTCTAACGCTTTGTGTGACCCGTCGCAATTTATGCATTTAGGGGCCAAATTGCATATAACATTATCGCCGTGTCTTGCCTGCCCGCATTGGATGCACACAGATTTTTTTTTACACTGAGTCGTGGGGAGGTTGAAACCCAAACATTTAAAACAACGTAAGGGGTTAGGGATGTAGGGTTGTACTCTAACTATTTCATAACCTATTTGAATACTATCAGGTACCTTTGCGGTATGAAAGATTAATTGCTATGTCCTCTGTGTGTGTCCAGTCCGGATCATGCATTAATCTACAAACAGGGATGCCAGCCAGGACTTAATCTCCTGACAATTTATAAATTAGTATTTTTATCTAATTAATTAATTAAGTATTAATCTAATATCTTCTCCAGAAGGTTATCGTGGGGCCAATGATTAAGGTTTGTTAATTATAGAGGAGAGGAATCAAAATATATTAATAATGAGTGGCATGCAAATGGTGAATAAATGACGGTTGAACTAAAACAATATATATATATTCCACTATGGGTTGACATATAAAAATTACAGTTAGGAAAAGGAATCATTCTTAATCTAGTATCTTAACTTTAACAAAAGGAACATAGCCTAAACTAATCTTAAATACGAGGGCGATGCTACGTATGTTATGGCGGGAAGCGGCTTCATGGTGGTAAGCCGGGAGCTCTCAAGCTCCGAAGGAACCAGGAATTCGCTCAGAAGGGACCAGACCAGACATCTCCTAGACTCTCTCCATGACTAACCTCAAATATCGCGTTTACCCCAAATATTAGAATAGAATAGAATAGAAAATAAACTTTATTCTGGGACGATGTCCCCTAAGAATAATATAATGTACATAAATAAATACAATGAGTCTAGCTTCATAAGATGAAATAAAATAAATTAACACTCTGGTTAACTATTTACAATTTTACAAATAAAGAACAAAAATAGAAATAAAAATTACAAAATCCAATAATTGCAGGAGAAAGAATAAAAACCTATTTACATCTACTGAATGCACTTCTTTTTTTTTTTTAGTGAAGTTTTGCTAGTCAGTATCATTCTGGAGGGAAAGGAGGTATTGAAAGAGAAGGGATTTAAATGTGGACAGAGATGGAGCATTACGGATATTACAGGGTAGTGAATTCCACAAGGAAGTAGCACGGGAAATGAAGGAGTGGTCAAATGATGTACTCTTATGGGAAGAAGTATACAGGTCAGAGGAGCGAGATCTTGTAGTGCGGGAGGAGACCGAGGATCTGAACTGGAAGATGTTATAGATGTAGGAGGGATTCCGAGAATTGATGGTTTGGTAGAGGAAGGAGGCTAGGAAGTAATTTATGCGGGATGAAGGATAAAGCCATTTTAACTCTGTATATAGATGTGATGTGTGGGAGGCTTTTGGAACCCTAAAGATAAACCTAATGAAACAGTTCATTAGTCTCCTTAGTTTACTCTCGAGTTCCGCCGTCAAGCCACCATATGCAACACAGCTGTAGTCAAAATGGGGTAGGATAAGGGAAGAAACCAAGAGTTGACGAGTAGGTTTCGGAAGGGAGTCCTGGGAAGAATGGAATAGCTTAAGGATGGATATAACCCGTCTAGAAATTTGGGAGATATGAGGTTTCCATGAAAGGGTTTGGTCAAAGGTAATACCAAGGTTTTTGACTGTGGGGTGGAATTGAATAGGTTGGGAGTTCATTGACAGTATCGGGAGGTGGGGAAGGGATCTCAGATGGGTATTAGAACCTATGATAATAGCCTGCGTTTTTTCTACATTTAATTTTAATTTGTTGTCAGAGGCCCACTTGCAAATGCTATTAAGGTCTTCTTGGATAAGGGAGAATGATTTAATTAAATCAGAGGGATGGAAGGATAGATATATCTGGAAATCATCCGCGTATAGATGGTAGGAACAATGGTGAATGGAATTTGGTAGATCATTTATGTAGGCACAAAAAAGAGTAGGAGAGACACTGGAACCTTGGGCTACCCCTGATGTCAATGAAAGGGAAGAGGAAAGTGGCTGGTTTGGTATGGATACTATTTGAGTTCTACTATAGAGGAAGGAATGAAACCAGAGGAGAGAGCTTGAGGAAAAAGATAGGGCTTTTAGTTTCGTGAGGAGAATAGAATGGTCTAGGGTGTCAAAGGCTTTGGTAAAATCTAGAAGGATAAGGACAGTTACTTTTCGTTCGTCAAGGGCAGTATGTATATCATTAGTAATTTTTGTTAAGGCTGTCTGAGTTGAATAACCAGGTCGGAACCCAGATTGGAACGGATTAAGGAGATGAGAGTTTTCTAGGAAATTGGAGATTTGTGATTGAACCAGTCTTTCAAGGGGTTTGGACAGATTGGAAAGTATTGATATGGGACGGAAATCATTAAGTGAAGATGGGTTAGATTTCTTTTGTAAGGGTTGTATTTTAGCTTTCTTCCAGGATGAAGGAAAGGTGGAATTTTGCAAAGAATAATTATATATATGTAGGAGGACTGGAAGGATAGTAGGAAGGCAGAGTTTGATTAATTTTAGTGGAATACCATCATGTCCAATAGCTTGCGTTTTACATTGGAAAATGGCATCAATGAGGTCTGAGGGTGTGATATAGGAAAAATAAAAATTGGAGGAGTTAAAAGGAGGACCGCTTGGAGCGTAGCTGGCAGAAAGAGATGAGGAGTTTGATGATGAGGTAGCAAAAAAGGAATTCATTTCATTAGGAGTAAAAGAGTATGAAAGCGGAGCATTTGAGGATATACTAAAGGAAAGTTTTGATAAAATTTTCCATTTTGATTTTGGATCACAGGCACTGGAGAGGGCTTCATGAAAATATTGTGATTTAGCTTTTCGAATGGCAGTTTGTGTCTGATTCCGAAGGGATTTAAACAGAGTGTAGTCGTCCTGAAGTCTAGTCCGTCGAAAACGTCTTCGGGCGGCCTCTCGTCTCTTTTGTAGGTTTTTGATTTCTATTGTGATCCAGGGTGCTGGTGGACGTCGGATTAGGATGGTTTTTAGGGGAGCATGTGAGTCGAGGATGGATAAGAGATTGGATGTGAGGATGTCAACCATGTTGTCGATAGTGTGGGAGGAATATATAGAGTCCCAGTCCAGAGCGTCAATATCAGTTTGGATTGAGGAAAATGTTAAGGAATCAAGATTGCGATAGGAAATGGTTTTTGGAATGAATGTTGGAGTTTGGATATTGTATGACAGGGATATTAAATCGTGATTAGAAAGAAACGTGATTGGTAACTGGGAAGAGGAAATGAGGTTTTTAGGAGAATCAACTATTAGGAGATCAAGCCAGGTATCAGATATTACCTGATATCAAATATTACCTGGTAATGGATAGGCAGGTAGAGAAATATGGCACTCACACCAACAAAGAGTGTGAACTGCTGGACCACCTGCAAGAGGCTGTGAAGGGGCCAGCCACCCTATTACACAACACGCGAATATTATTTTGCTAAGTAAAAACCTTTTGGTTTGATACATAGCATAATATATATGAATGTGTTAGTATATCGTTACCGCCTTTTTTAATTTTTATCCGTATATTATCTTTTATTATTGATGATATTTCGTTTTTTATTTCATCAATTTCCAGGTATTGAAAGTCATAATATAGAATTATGCCCTTACTATAGTTTAAAGTACTATGTGGGGATAGTTGAATTGGATATTGACCTCCAAAGTCTTGGCAAGCTATTAGAGTATCGGATTGTTTTCCGTTCTTTGTTTCTACTAATAACGTACCGTCTCTAAGTTTTTTAATATTTTGTACATCTCCTATTAATCCTGTAATAAACTTATGATAAAAAAGGGTGAAACTTTTTTAAAATCATCCTCGTCAGTTCTTTTTATTATTAGATAGTTGGGGCTTACTTTAGTAGTTGTTATATTTTTGTCCGGGGAAAGTTTAATTCGCTGGCTCATTGACAGTTAAGTTAGTAGGTAGCACTGACATGTATATTATGGATACAGAAGTTTTACTGCGGGCTTGATGGCTTAAATCGTTGACTGGCTTATTTGATTTGGCTGTCATGTCTCTCTTTTTATTAGGTGAATTTTCCACAGACCAAAGGACGTTGATTATTTTCTAAAGTTGTAAATTTTGAATTAAGGAAGTTAAGCTAATGGAGATCTTTTTTACAAATACAATGAAAGTTACTCGTATAAAACGCGTTTCAAGACTGCTACTATCTGTACAAATGCAAGATTATAAGAGATTGGTTGCAAAGTAAGATTAAAAAGTGATTTGTGATAAAATTAATTTGTCTATGGTTTGTCTATTCTTAATTAATTTTTCCTTTGGGCCAAAGTTCTTTCCGCGGGTGTAAGGTTACAATAGACTTGATTACAAGGATTATGTCTATAATAAGCTTACACTCGGAAGTTTGATCTCTTATTCTTTCGAAGTTTTTGTTTCAGATTAACATGTTAGTCATAAAATGATAACTAGTAATTTTAAAAGAAAGAACACTCACTCTTATAGATTTAAGTTCTGTACTTGGTAAGGATGAACTGTCTGATGACCGTGTGATAGGATTACTCTCAACTCTTTTACTCTACCGGAACCAAGAATCAGGTCAAATGAACAGCCTCTTTCTTGTAGGTACTGATGACTTGCGGCGATGACTGTAGTTGGAACCATTTGCTAATATAAGATAGCAGAGAGTATTTGGAACATTTTTTTCAAGTTGTATGGATAGAGTGTGAGTTATTATTGTTCAAACTGGTGTTTATTCTGGATTGCAAACTTTTGCGAAGTGTGTGAAATCGGCTTCTTTTCATGTACTCATGTATAGTTGGAAATAATTCCATAGTGATATCCGGAAAGCGGAGGTATTAAGTTACTTTATATAATACAGCTTTAGTCACATACGTTTTTATGTTACATGTGATAGTGGCCATCTTCCTTATGTGGGGTTGGTGTAAATATGGGCACTATATAGATAGATATACACACACATGTATGCGATTGAAGTGCCTTCTTCAAACCAGAAAACCTTTCTCATGTGATATTGTTAAGGACAATTAGTTTCCTATTTAACCGTTCTCCCCATCCTCATGAATGCTCGTACAAAGATTGCCTAATGTCTTGTTCTTCAATCGAATGTTTAGTGGAAAAAATAATAATACATAATAAAGCGATATACAAAAAAAAAAAAAAAAAAAAAAAAAAAGATGGCTCGGTTAATCGATACTTTAGTTGATCTAGGCTCGGTTAACCTATTCCTGAGTGTATATACACACTACTGCATTATATCGATAACGAAGGTCGCTTGACAGAGTGAGTTTGACTATATGATGGAGGACCATGGACTAGAGACATCCTGCAATTGATCTAACTTATCCATTCTTTTAAGGCATATTAAGATAAGTTGAGAATTATATATTATTGTCAATGTCATATCGAAGTCTGTACCTGTCTAAACGTTCTGTAAGTCTAGGAAGATAGGTTTTAGGAACGGGATTCGAATACAAGTGGAACAGAACATAATATCATAATAATAAAATAAATAAATATGATTTATTGATATAATATATTCAATAAATATAAATAATAATTGCCAGTTTTGAAATATTATGGCTGTTCAATAATATTTGTTGATGAATATTAGACCTCTTAGATTTTTAGTTTAGAAAAAAATAAATGTACATGCATTGTTTCATTTATCATTAAGAATCAATTGTTATTACTTTTCATTAAATACAAAGTTTATTGAAGAAAAGATACCTCCGAGTTTTCTAGTCACTTATTTTAATCCTTTAACGATATTGAAAATCTGCGTTATTAAGGAGACATTATTTTCGATTATTATAATAGTTATTAAATTGTATTCGGACTAACCTTGGAAAGCTACACTGGGGTAAAGGTTTTCCCCAGGTTGCGAATTTTTTCTATGATATTTACAGACATTGTGCATAGAAGTTGAGAGTTTTATGGGGGTCACCTGTGGTGTAGTGGTTAGAATAGCAACCTACTAAACCCAAGATCCCGGGTTCGCAGCTTAAATGTTTTTGTAAAGTTTTCATAAAGGTTTTTGTTTGAATGTAAAATATTTTTTTATTTGGGTATATCCTAACCTTAAAGCTTTGTGTAATAATCTGTAAGTGTAGTCTTCCAGGGTTAAATATCAAATGTGGCTTCCAAGGCTCAATAATTGCACTAAAATGTGAACATAGCAGTGGATTAGTTTATTTGCGACATTCAGTATTGTAGATTGGATGCAAGAAGCATTCAAAGGTATAGTTGATTCCTGATTGTGCAGAAGTTTTAGAAAAGAGTTTTCTTAGTCATTCGGTATAGAACAAATTCGATATTCTTGGGAAAATCAATTAAGTTATCGTCATGTAGATTCAAAAATTATAAAGCACAGGAAATTGAATTGAAACAAAATGAAAATGTATGGGTTACGTAAACAATTACAAAATTTCTGTTAAAATTGTATTTGAATTAAATGTCTGAAGAAAGCGGAGGATCCTCATCATTTTCATAAAATATTCATTTCAGGACATGGATTTGCAATTGAGACCGCCGATGACCTGAGGTATATAGGGCCCCCAACTCATGGAATATGCAACAGAGCACATCATCGGATCATCGAGGGGAAGATCTTGGCTAAAAGGTTCCCTAGGCAGGTAGAAAGCCGGCTCATGATATAGAGTTGTATTCGTGATCTAGAAGCATCCCTTCTTTGTACCAAGTTTTTTTTTTTTTATATAAGACCTTAAAAGGTAATATTATACATATACAGGGTGTCCCAGACATAGTGTAAAAAAAAAAAAAATGGGTAATACTGCAAACTAATAGGGGTAGAATGGCGCAAAAACGAGTGTTCTATCTCGATTTTTTGAGGAGATAGAATTTTTTTTTTTTTTTCGTTTTTATTTTTAAAATTTTACTTTTTTCTGAAAAATTACAGTTTTCTCTACTTTGTTTTAGCGTAGAAACTAAAACGATGATATTTTCTTAATCAGCATTAAATTTTCTAAAAGATGAAATAGGTCTAGTTAATTTAAATTCACTTTTAAGGGGCCTTTTAACGCGCAAAACACAAAACATTTATTAAAATTTAAATTTTTAATATTTTTTGAAAATTCCTCACTCCTCACTGGAGAACCCTAGAAGCCGTCAAATATCTTAAAAACTGCAGAATTTAGTTAGCTTTTTATTGGTGTAACTCATGATACAATTGCACTTCACCTTTTGAGTCTAACAGACGTTTTTCTGATGAAAAACACGCTAGAGAATAAATACTTGATTGCTCCACATACCTACTAGATTGAATAAATGTATTAGTTTTTTATCACTTGTCCATATGCATGATGGATAAAGAGTTGTGAAGGTGGCAAGCCCTCCCTCCCCCCCCCCCCCAAAAAAAAACTTATTTATAGGGAGTTAAGTGGGGGTTAACCAAATTCTTGCTGATTACCTAATGTTACATAAACGTACTTTTTTTTTAAATATAAAAAATAATAATTTAGGATTATTTGAAGAAATTAAATACTAATTAAATACCTATTGGGCCTTAGATGTAATTAAATATTATTAGATGTAAAAATGAGGATAAAGAAAATTGTCCTTCTTGCGTGGTCAGATGTAAACTCACTAGTCTAAATTAATAGAACTTTTCTCTTTCTGAACTTCCCATGAGTTAGAATGTTTTAGAAAAAATCAAGGGGGGTTCTTTATTTTAAAGAAAGAAACAACTCTTTTATCCATCATGCATATGGACAAGTGATAAGTACGTTTATGTAACATTTTAGGTAATCAGCAAGAATTTGGTTAACCCCCCTTAACTCCCTATAAATAAGTTTTTTTTGGGGGGGGGGGAGGGAGGGCTTGCCACCTTCACAACTCTTTATCCATCATGCATATGGACAAGTGATAAAAAACTAATACATTTATTCAATCTAGTAGGTATGTGGAGCAATCAAGTATTTATTCTCTAGCGTGTTTTTCATCAGAAAAACGTCTGTTAGACTCAAAAGGTGAAGTGCAATTGTATCATGAGTTACACCAATAAAAAGCTAACTAAATTCTGCAGTTTTTGAGATATTTGACGGCTTCTAGGGTTCTCCAGTGAGGAGTGAGGAATTTTCAAAAAATATTAAAAATTTAAGTTTTAATAAATGTTTTGTGTTTTGCGCGTTAAAAGGCCCCTTAAAAGTGAATTTAAATTAACTAGACCTATTTCATCTTTTAGAAAATTTAATGCTGATTAAGAAAATATCATCATTTTACTTTCTACGCTAAAACAAAGTAGAGAAAACTGTAATTGTTCAGAAAAAAGTAAGATTTTAAAAATAAAAACGAAAAAAATTCTATCTTCTCAAAAAATTGAGATAGGACACTCGTTTTTGCGCCATTCTACCCCGTTTAGTTTGCAGTATTACCCATTTTTTTACACTATGTCTGGGACACCCCCTGTATAATTTAAATACGAACAGCTAATTTCCTAATGTATGTAAAATTTGCGATAATATCAACAGAAGATACGTGATGTCATAAACATTCATACTTTTCGAAGAAGGCGTTTTAAAATCTAAGTTTGTATTCTACTGATTCCCGTTGAACAGATCCGCTACTTATGAATCCACCTGGACAAATGATTTACTTGGATTCCTCATACGAGACTTAAAATAGAACAAATGCTCGTCGTTTTCAACTACTCCAATATTTTACTTGACAAGCGTTCGTAGTTTCTAATTAATTAAAAACGACTTATTTACTCGACAGTACTCATTTGGACATACGCAGTTGAGCTTTAGAGATCCACTAAACCTTCCAACTCTTCTCGTCTCCGATCCTTACAATCAAAATCCTTCGTAAAATTAACTCAATAATCCTTATTATATAACAAATAAAATTATCTATAAAGGTCTTAATGTTCTATATGTTGCTGATATGGCCCGAACGAGATACCTGCCTTACCATAGATAACTCCATACCCATACTAGTCTCCCAACTTGCTTCATACTCAATTCCAAATAATTATCTGAGGCGTCTGAAAAGAAGATCGCCCTGAGACCTTCTATTGCAGAACTTCTGTCGAAGTGCTACTAGTGAGTAGTTCTTTATATGTCATTGTAATAATTTCCTCTAATTAACTTGCTGGATACAATGTAGCAGTTCTAATTATCAATAAATTGCAAAAGAAAATCACATTTTATTTCCTTTTTTCCGAGAACTACTTTCAAAGGAGGTAAAATTCAATTTTCCAACTAATTTCCGAGCATGAATACTTTTTTTCTGTAAGTTGGATTAATTACTTATTGAAGGTAATCACGAATTATCAATAAAATGAGCATTTAATTTTTTTAATCTTATTTTTTGTGTGTCTATTGTGTCGGTGATAATCCTGTGTATTTGTGAAATCTAGAACTAGAAGTTATTTAGGATAACTTTATCATTGTTTAGTATAGAAATTTGTGTCATTAGATATAAATTAGACCTAAGCGATAATTGTTCTTGTTAGTTTAAATTAGATTAAGAATCCAGTAGTAATAATGATTTTGTAAATAAATTAGTGCTTACTATTTAAGTGCAGTTTGATTAATCATATCCCCAGTGGCCCGTAACAAAGGATAAGAAAAGTATGAAGCTACAACTCATACAAAACGAAGGCGAAGTAACCAATTGTAGACTTATTGCTACTCTTAAAGTAGAAACCTGTTGCATTTACTACGAGGCGACCTAATTCCACTCCTCTACAGTCCATTTCCAAAAAATCGTTCTCATACCTAAGCTGTTTATTATAGATTACCAATGTTACTATTACATGATATTAGTATGATCATAATGTAGTTTGGTACTACAGTATTAGAACTCAAATAATATTTTGCTTATTTATTTATTTTAGGTTCCGTGTGCTGCACTAAGGTTGTAGATCTGGTTACCCTCTGGAACATCAGAATAAAGCATTGAGTGTTTTAATTCCATATTGAAAAGAGTTATTCCTGCAGTGGGTTATAAGCCACAATTTCTGAATATGTGCTCCTCTGAAAGAGAAAGTATCAAAGAATAATGTGTGTATGAATAAATGGGAATACCTGAAAATAAACACATATCAAAAATGAACACAAGTGATAGAAAATTAAATGCAATTCATGGCTAATATTTTAATTATGAAAATATGTAATAAAATGTGTTGACGAGAGAGAGAGAGCAAGCTACGGACAGAATTAGGTAGACCAGCAAGAATGCTAATGTTAGGTCGGAAAAGTTTCTATGGGTGCACTTACGTTGGATTCGTGTCTCTCCAGTCCCAGTTATTCGAAGAACTAATTCGCAGTCCGTCAGAGGGATTGAAAACAAGTGCTTACATAGGTTCTAAATAATATCTTAAATCAAATTTTAATGATGTAGGCACTGTTTTGTGGCGATACGAACGGATTTAGCATCAAAATTAATTATTACTACTAGTGTTAATAGTAGGTAATTAATAAGTTAATTGTAATTTATTACTTAATTGATTTTTTTTTGTAGTACTTAAAAGTTCCTTAAAATGTAACTTAGTTACAGTACGAGGAGAAAATGTAAAATATTAAGCATAACAAAACATAAAATATAGGCTTTAAATAAATTTAAGAAAAAAATGATTTTTTATTTTTTTTTTTTGTAGTACATGACATCGGAAAATAAAAATAAATATTCATTACATAAAATACAATTATTATAATCAACAAAAATTAACATATATTCTTTCACATTACAATATAAAATAAATTCAACATATATAGTAGCCGTTTCATGGTAATATGAGCGAATGTAGCACAAAATTAATAAATAGCATTCCCTGTCAAAAGTGAAGAACTTATGACGATTTTAACTAATTGAAGTTTTATTAGTTTATCGACAAAAATATTGTATTGAAGTATGCAATTGAACATTATTTCTTCAATGATATTTCACTTATATTAATAATTTTTAACCTGGTTAGAATTGTATTGAATGGGTGTTTGAAGATTACATAAAAGCATAATTAGACATCCAATTTTCAATATTAATAATGATTACATCTGATTGAATTTTAATCCTCTCGTTTCTATCACTCAATATTGTACATCTAAATTCTTATTATTTATTTATTGATAAATTTTCCGAGAACTAAAAAAAAATAATTTAGTTAAAATTCGGTACAGATGTGTTCAGTACTTTTAACACTGTTAACTCTATTGCGGAATGTTGCTAACCTCATATCAGTCGATTTTCAAAACACTAGAATTCTCACGTCACACCATACCAATATTAAAATATTTTTTTAATCATTTTTTTGATTAAAAGTAAATTTTATTATCAATTTCAAGCTCTATATAACTATACCATTGTAATCTTTGTAACCAATTACACTTGTCACATATCAGTCAATTTCCAACATAATTTTTATGAATCAAACATAAAACTAGTAATTGATGAAGTAGTAGGTTAGTACAAATTAGTGAAATCCATAACATGAAATATGAAGGAATGCAGGTTTTATCCAGCCATGATCTTGGGGTTCTCGAAACTCCAGTACCTAAGGTAAGTTAACCATCCAAACCACCAATAGTTTAAGAGCAGATTGAACTTTGCCTCCTTACGATTCCTGCTTAAGTTTCAGGAGCTAATTACGGTTTAAATAGCGGCGAAAACATTTAAAGTATTAAAGACATTAGTAAGTTTCCAGTATTCATGTTTCCAAGAGCCCGTTGGTATATGGAACACCTGTCGGTGAGATTAATCAAGATTTTCTGAAGAACTTCTGTAAAGTTCTAAGACTTTTCCCAGTTCTATAAATAACTAAATAGCTATGGAATGACTTATTATAATAGGCTGTGTATCCAAAGAATTAATTGATTGGTTCGGTTGCTTTCTTGTCAATAATGAAGCTACCTCGTAAAGCATTCAAAAAAGGAATCCCATTAATTCCAACCACATCATCTCATAAATCTGTAAATACCTACATAGACTAAAAAAAAATAAATAAAATAAAATAAAAAAAAATGAGAATAGTAATATAAAAATATTAAGTTAATAATTATTAGGTTAATCGTTTTTGAATTCTTAAACGCTTAGAAATTTAAGGCAAAGTATTAATAAAAAGAATAAAAATTGGATTATTTTTTTGTATTTATTATTGTATTTCCAGATCGGCCTAGTAAGCCTTACATGGATGGTTGAACAATATTAATAATGAGTTAACAATAGTAGAAGTGCAGGTATAGTCTCCTGCAAGAGACACCCATAACAGATAGGTTTTCTAATAATTATGGAATAATTGTAACTGTAGACGAAGTATATAATAACAATAAAAAATAAATAAATAAAATAATAATGATAATCAAATGGGGGAAAAGTAAAAAATAAAAAAATAAAAAAATAAAAAATAAAAATATTAAAATTAAATAAAGGAAAAATAATAATAGTAATATACAGGCGAATTGAAGTACTTAACAAAAATTAATAATAAAAAATAACAGAGAAGTGTATACACAAGAAAATAATAATAAAGAAAAAATAAATAAATTAAGTCTAGAAATAATGAAGTAATAAAATCAAATTGTAGTAATAAGAACAGTATTTGGTGTTGGAACAAAAATAAAATAGTAATGGTGTTTACAGCAGGACGTCTTGAATAAGTCTTGGTTTCCATCTGCGGGATGTTGTTTGAGCTCCTATGTTGAAAGCTACTGCACCTTTAACCACTGGTAACTTGCTATGAAACCTGGTGAAGCATTTTTTGATGAAATCGTCAATTGATTCAATGTCTAATTCGCGATGTACCTAACTATTTCTCACAAATTAGGGAGCATCTACAGTAATTCTCAAGACCTTGTTTTGGAAAGATTGTAATTTTTTCCGTTGCATGCAGCACCCCACACTTCACAACCGTACATCATTAATGGCCTGAGTATTGTTTTGTACACTAAAACAGTTATACTTGGTTTAAGAGTCGATTTTCTGTTTATCGTCGAGTACAGCATTGTCAGCCTTGCGTAGGTCTGTGTAAGTTTAATATTGATGTGGTGATTCCAGGTAAGGCGACGATCTATATGAACACCAAGGTATTTTACTGCCTCAATAGATGGATTCCACTGAATTCTGTAAATCATTTAAAACCAGTTCCGGTGGGTCTGTTGGTCGTCTGAGAGTAAAACATTGGGCTATACATTTTTGAATATTTAGGTTATTCATCCATTTAAAAATTGGATTAATTAAAATGAAATTAATCATGACAAATCACATTGCGGTACATCTACATTACGACATGACACTTTATGTCTTTCTGTAGATTCTTATATAGAAACCACACAAAACCACAAACTTACTCACAAAGTACAAATTGTAAAAACCTGACTTCCGCTAAATTACCACTAAAAAAGGAACCTAATTTATTTTACAATGTGGACTTGCACATCTTAAACATTTAAACCAGCTAAAAACAAAACAAGAACTCATAAACAGAAATTACAAACATTCAAATCAAAATATTTATATTTATAAAGACTGATGACTAAGTTACTACATTTCTAACAAGATCTTACACACTGATTTATGTATGTTTTAAAAACTTCTATTGATTAATTATTATAATCTTTCACAAATGTAGGCAATAAGTAATGTTATGCTGGAATTCACACATTATGCATAATAAAATAAAATAAAAAAAATAATTGAAATAAAAAATAGAAAAGTATTAAGCTATACATACGTAAATAATATAAAATATACAATATAAATAAAAGTGAAATATATAAATAAAAATTAAAATAATAGTAATTAAAAAAAAATAAACAAAATAAAAAAATAAATAAATTTAATCAAATGTTAAAAACACTCGTCCTAGGAATCCCCCAGCCGGACCATGAGATGCCGGTGGAGAGACCGGCAAGGCACAGAGAGGTTCCAACTCTTCTCTCTCCGCTGTGTCATTTTACATTGGTGTAAAAAAAAAATACAGTGGAGGCTGAGTGAGAGCATTATAGTACGGTAAGAGTGGAGAAGCTGGCAAGTGCCAAAACTCCAACATAAATAAATTTTACAAAAGGTCTCGGGGCTACTGCCGTTTTAATCTGCGAGGGGGGTTATCAGGATGTGTAGAAGAACTGGATAGTGATTGAGCCAGAGAGTTAGAATGAAAGGAAAGGTTGCGATGGAATTTCCAAAAATTAAGGGTTAGGAGGTCGTTTTCGTATTCTAATTGTATAAATTACATACGATTAAAAAAAAACATTTCTGACTCTTGTTGCAGTAATGTACAATCTTCTATTATATGTGTATATTTCACAACGTACTTGGGCCTCTTTTGTGATTAAATAAGCATGAGTTAGGTTGGTATGTCTGATCCTCAGCCTTAAGTCATAACCACTTGTATTGAAGTAAGCAATTAAGCATTATTGCCGTGCAAAATAGTACTTTTTAACCTGATAACACTTATACAGTTTAGGTGGTTGAAATTCACGTTAAAACATAGTTAGACATTTAATGTTTAATGTTAATGTATGGCTTGGTAATCCAGATGGACATAGACTATCAATAAAATCTTGCAAATTCAATCCTTCCAATCCAAAATCCTCCGAACTATTGAAAATGCTCCTTATTGTGTCTCTAACAAAACCCTACATAATGATCTCAATATACCATACGTACTCGACCTCATACAGCTTAAATATTCGAAATTTCATAGTAATCTTTCCTTTCATCCTAACCCTCTGGCTCAATCATTATCCGCTTCCACACATCCTGATAACCCTCCTCGCAGACTAAAACAGCAGTGACCCAGAAATCTTTTGTAAAATTTATTTATGTTGGAGTTAGAGCAATGGCCCGCTTCTCCACTCATGCCCTGAGTGAATGTATATAGCGCTCTCACTCAGCCTCCACTGGGTTTTTTTACTTCAGTGACGCAGCTGAGAGAGAAGAGCTGGGAATTCTCTGTACCTGGCTTGTCCTTCCATGAGTCTGGTCTGGGGATCTCTAGAATGAATGTACATTGTAAATAAAGTATAATTGTATATTTTTAACCTTTAATTTAATTTTGTCTTGTTTTTACTTACTTTAATTTAATTTAATTTAATTTTTAAAATTTATATATTTCACCCAGATGTATATTTTATATTACTTATGTATAGCATAGTTTTTTAATTATTTTTTTTTGTTAATTTATTTTATTATTATTATTTTTTTTATTTTTTTTTTTATTTGTAAGCAGGGCCATGCCCTATACAAAGAAGTTCGGTTATATATTGTGTACAATGAAATAAGATACAAACATTAATACAACTACAAATATTATGCACATTATCATACTCATCTAATAATAATTTAAATAATATACCAAAGCACTTTGAATAAACTAAGAATTAAATACAACTAATAAAAATTAAATACATATTTTTCTATCTAAATAATAAAAAATACCTAATAAAAAATTAACACTTTTTTTTTTTTATGTCCTTTATAAACCTTTAAACTTTATCAAAGATCATATTGAACTACTAATTTCAAGTATATATAAATATATGTCATATCTCAGGCAAATAGGTATATACATGATACTGATATTTTACAGTTAAATCTACTATATCTCAGTGAAAAAATTTCTGATTTTCATTATATTTATAATAAAATATGCCAGTTTTTTTGCTTCTATTTCATTTTGTGGATTAAGTATTTGAAAACTTACTAATTTATTTTATTATTATTATTTCTTTTATGATTTTTATTTTTTATTTTTTTTTTTTTTTAGTGTTTTTTTTTTATTGTAAATAATGTGTGAATGTAATCATTAAGCCATCTATATTACTTATTGCCTACATTTGTGGCAGATTGTAATAATTACTCAATAAAATAAAAAATAAAATTAAAAAAAACAAAAAAAAACGACGATTTACGATAGATGGGCTTTCTTAAAAAAAAGTCACCAAAAAAAGTTTAATACAGGATAAAACAATTCGAAATGGTAGGGAGTTTATTTATTACAGGAAAAAAAAAATACAGGAATCGTAATGATAAATGGCTTTTTCAGTTATTTACACATAAGTTCACACATATGGGAACATTATAGCCACCCGTCTTCCCGAGTGTCTTCAGAGAACTTTCCATCACAAAAGATGCAAGTAATGATCTCCAGCAACAGATATGTACAAGTTCCCAGAAAAATGGGGGTCCATATTTACACGAAGAAAGGGTGCAAATATTTACACCAACTCCACCTAAGGTAGATGGCCATTATCACATGTAATACAGAAGCGTGAGTGACTGAAGGTGTGCTTCAAAAAGTAGCTTAAGATTACCGTTTTCCAGACATCATTGGGGAATTATTTTTAAATAAACATAAGAACATAAAAATTAAGCGATTTCACATGTCTCAAATGTTTACAGTCCAGAATGTACACCTATTTGCGCAATTACTCACAGTGCATCCACACAATTTGAAAAAAATTGCTCTAAACTCTCTGCTATCTTAGATAAGCAAATGGTTCCAACAGTCCTCCTCGCCAGTCTTCAATGACTCACTCAGCCAGCAGGGGAGGGGGGGGCATTTTTACAGCAGAGCCCTTTTTCTCTATATGCACATTATTATTATTTTACCATCCTATATATACAGGGTGAGTACTTCTTAGTGTAAAAAAGAAGAAAAAAAAAAGGTGAAACTAGATCAAAAATGAAGGAAAATGTCGCAGACCTTTCAACTCTAATCCGTTGCAGATAATTCAAAGACTTTTTTTGAGGAAAACAGGTTTTTTTACCATAAAAGCTGTAATATCTCCACTTTGTTCAAATATTTTTCAAATGCTGACCACATTTTCGGATTTAGCATTAAATTTCCTATAAGGGCAGAGCTCATGTAACCTTGAATTTTTCAGTTTCCGAAAAATAACTATCCACAAAACTACAAATCTCACAGAAACTTGCAAACTTACCCAGCCTTCATAAGGTATGATAAAATTAATGATCCGTATTTATTTCAGATTTAAAACTCAATGATATTTAGCATAGACCTCAATTTTTCCGTTAGCTTCTGAATGCAGATGCTGTTGAAGAATATCACTTTTTGAGGTGAATTTTATAGACAGATGAGTCTGTTTTTATAAGAAAAGATATTTCTACCTATCCATGTATACCGTTGATTTATTTTTGTATTGGTTTCGAATAATGTGGAGGAGCACCATGGAGTCGGAAAATCATATTTAGCCGAAATTCAGGTGGAATATCGTGATGAAGTTGTGGTTGGATATTTTGTAACAAATCCTAGTAATTCTCATCATTCAATCTGTTGGGCAAACTATGATTTTCTAACACTATTGAACAGCAGTACAAAAAATGAATAAACCAACAATACTTCAACTAGATAGATAGAAATGCCTTCCCCTGTAAAGCGCAGACCCATCTGTCCATATTCTTCACTTCATCTGCATTCAGCTAACGGCAAATTTGAGGTTCATGTTCATTTTCATTGGGTTTTAAACCTTAAGTTGAAAATATAATAAAATAAATCCTAAATAATAATAATAAATTAATAAATATAATAACATAAGATCCTTTTATCTGGTGTCGCTTTATTGACAATTTTCCTTTATTTTCTATAAAATCATTATTTTTTCTTTGTTTTTTATTCTAATTAGGAGTTTATTATGTTCAAAATGCATGTTTACATTAAGCGATTATGATAATGTCTTATTTACACAAGTACCTAAATGATTTGTTTGCTAAATGAGAACACCATGTTTTTGAGGTTTCAAAAGTAAATTTATCCAAGAAACCGATACAGATCATCAATTTGAGCATACCATATAAAAGCTGATTAAATTTACAAATTTTTATGAGATTTGCAAATTTTTGGATAGTATTTTTTCGAAAAACGGTGAGCGTTGAATTATTAGAAGCCATTGTAACTTCACTAAATAAGGTGAAGATCAGGCTGTTCTTTTTGAAGTTCGTAAATTTCAAGGTTACATGTAGTCTGCTCTTACAGAAAATTTAATGCTAAATCTGAAAATTTTGTAAACTTTGATAAATATTTGACTTCTTGTAATATCTATTGGATGCAACATGGTGAAGAAGCTGTATGTCTAGACGTATAGCTAATGTACATAGTTTCCAACTCTTAATTTATATGATTACTAATAGGTTACTTCATTTGTTACAGTGCGCTTTTAGTTCGCCTCATATTTTTGTGTAGCGTTATGTTCTTATTTGTGTTTATAAAATAACAATTAAAAATTAGGCTAACATTTAACTCTTGAATGAATTAATATTTCTGTTATGATATTTACTTTTTCGTCAATATTCTAGATTCCATAGTACACAGTGGTAATTTTAAATGAGTGTTTTTCTGTTATGATTATATAAAATAATTTTCCATTTATATGGTATTTTTATTTATATGCAATCCTTATAAGTATTGCATTTATAGTGCTATAATATATTGAGTTAGTTTTTAATTTAAAAAAAAGTTCAGTAAGTGAAGATAATTTTAGTATTAATTTGATTTAATTTCTCTTAAAGCTACAATGAAAATGTAACTTGGATATATAAGTTAAATATATTTACAAAGTACAAAAGAAAGATGCGATATGCTAGATTTTATATAATATTTGCAAAAATAATATATTAAAATAACATTATAGATCAGCTAAAACTTATTGTTTTTTGGTGCATGCATCTACAGTTCCCTCATTTTCGCAGGTATACAGATTCCTGTCGTAGGCTTGACCTTCAGGACACTGGTGTCGAACTATTTGAGTAAGCTCTTGACCTTCTGTGAAGAAAATCTTGTCACAATGGAAATAGTAATGGCAATCATCGTTATCTGGAATGTTCATGGAGACGTATTTCTTGCAATCTGGCTCACAAACTTGGCTTGTGATGTTGAGGATGTACATATTAGGGCAGACATTTACAACAAGCGGAGAGGTATTGGCTTCGTCGTTATTGCACATGGCGTAGTAATCAGTGAAATGATCGTGCGTAGCCTTCTTGACGGCTTGATTCTTGCAGTTGAAGCTTTTACATGGAGTCAATGATGGGTCATCGCACTGCTGTTTTATAGGGTTGAATACCTTCGTATTTGGATGGCACTCAAACAACTTAGGCTCGTACTTCTCGTCACAGAAGTGGAACCGATGACAATCTTCATCAGGGAAGTATTGATTATTCTTCAGGCAGATGAAGTTGTCTTCTTTACCACAGCTTGCTGGTTCTTTTTCAACACAAGTTCCAGATCCGGCGTCACACCATGGTCTGTCGGCTGGACACGCTATCTCCTTTAGAATAACTAATTCACCGGAGTTCTCTTTAGGGTGGCACACCCTCACGGTATTACAGTCCTTGCAGGAAAAAACACCTGGACATTGACTGTCTTCCAGTGCAACTTCCTTTGCCCATTTAGAGGGCAGCCTCAGTCCATGACAGACCTATAATCATAAGTAACCGTCAAATATTTACAATTGGTAAGGGAAAAGAAACAATATTACGAAAAACCACCGAGCATAGTGAAATTATTTTATGTATGATGCTTTAAATATTTAAATATTCAAGCATAAATATTTAAGCATTACATCATTTAATATAATAAGCAATGCATCATATTTAGGTAGCCCATTATTGTATGCAATAAAAAAAAAATAAAGATGTAGATCGTACATACATAATTAAAGTATAATATTTCATTTATTTGAGTAATAAAAAAAAATGAATCGAATTTTAAATGGGACTAAACATTTGTATGATGCTTTATTAGTTAACCCTTTGTTTAATCAGTTACATACATTTTTTTTTCAACATCTTAACACCTTATATACAAAAACTATTTCAATGTAAAGACAATAACTGGTTATCTTTAAAATCAATACTGATATAAAAATTTTAGGAAAAAAAAGATCATAAATTACACAAATTACTCATTTTCGAAGAAGTCATTAATCCTTGTAACTTACAAATAAAATACAAAAAGGTTTATTCACATAAAAACTTGAAAATGGTATTATATATGAAATTTAATTTTCAAAATGATACTTAATATCTTTAAAATAAAATAGACACAAAGTTAGATTTCAAGAACGCAACTAATAATCCATAGGTTACCGTTTCGAAATTTTTATATTTAAACTTGTTTTGAAACCACTAAATCTTAAAAATCACAACTTTTACATTTAATGTTTGTTTGTTTTTTTATTAACTTACCGTTACTGTGAAGAGTATGAATGCAGTGAGGTACTTCATTGTGGTTGTGACCAACTTTGCCTTCGGACTGACAAATACTGCCGACGTCGGTACTTATAGGTTCAAGTAACTTATCAGATTGGTGATAAGACGTCATATAATGATAAAAAGATAGCTGCTATACCTCCTGATAGGAAACAGTTATCAAAGAATTACTAATCGCTATTAAAAATATGTTATTTTTAATTATACGTAATGGACAGGCTGATGACGTAGAGATCAAAGTGATGACAACTTAGTGATTATGAAAAAAAACGAACAGTCAAAGCATTCCAGTTGACTAAAATTTGCGATGATAGATAGAATTTGGGACAATTTTTTTTTTTTTTTTTTTTTTTTTTTTCAAATCAGAGATTTCCGAATTAACTACGTTCATGACCCAATATCTCTGTAATGCCAACAGCAATCAGAATATACATGTAATAAAAAAGGTAGATAATTTTTTCTAGGAAGAATGAACGGCAGTTTATACCTGGAGAAATTCTGGATAAATCACATACAATACGTATTTTCCATAGGTTTTGGAAATTCATAAATGCGGTGGTCACATTTGTTAAATCTAAATCACTTGTATAAAAAAAAAAAATAATCTTATAAACGAAAAGATAATTCGAATTGATTTGATAGGATTAAATATTAAAATATTTAATATCAAAACTAACATTAAATAAATAAACAACTGTTAATTAAATCAATAACAAAATTAACAATATAAAGTTTTTTATTTCATAATAGTGCATTTCCTTAATTCAGCGTTGACTTTCATTTAAAGTTAATTTAGGGTAGTTTTAGACAATACAAACTTTTGAATATTTAATAACATAAAGAGATCTGCATATGTGAGTTTGATAAGAAGAAATTTTTCCAATTAAATTTACATGTGGCGGGCTCCCGGTCTAAAATAAGGATCGCAATGGTACGTTATTCACTTTAGTATTAATTAAAGCAATGTGGTTGTGGTACAAGGTGCTGTAGAAACAGTTCATATCCTACTACTCTAGAAACAGGAGAAATAATACACACCTTTTAATTGAAAAATAAAAACAGTCATCTAAAATATTTTTAAATGAAATATATAAAATAAGAATAAATTATAATTATATAATAAGTATAGTGTATATTATAATATTTTAAATAAAAATATTGATAGGTTAGTAATGAATCAGCTATATATATATTTTTTGTTTTTATGGAGTTATAGGTGCCAAATGATTTTAGGTGTTTACATTTTTTATCTAAACGTGTTTTATTTAAATTAATCATACTTAGACCTAACAGATTAAATTCAAACTAATTAATTATATAGTTACATTACGATTATCTTCGATAATGATATTCGGAGCTGGAAGTTAAAAACTAATTATTCAACATCTCTTAGGCAATTACTATTATCTGTAGTAGCCTAACAATTTATTAAAGATTTATCAAACTATATCGACATCAATGTAAAAAATTTCACATATATATCCTGTTAGCCAAGACATGTTAATATTATTGCACTATATTTTTTTCTTAATTTTAAGGTTGATAACAAATTTTTTTAAACAGAATTGTGCTAATCTAAAAATTTAATTTATTTAAAATTTAACATGATTAATTACTATTCAATAATATAAGAATATTCCATTGTAATATTTTTTCTCTTTTGGTGAAATTTAGTAACTGAATAATGAATGTGACATTATGGGTCGTATTTCTTTACTTGGATTAGAAATTGAGATGATTAGACTATTACTATGCCAATCATTGCTTCCGTTGGATTTCGGATGACATCGGCAATGTTCGTCGGAGTACTACGTTCATAGCATTATAGCTATATGTTTATGCAGCTAACGTTTTTTTTTATCTTAAAATATTTCTTTTGTTTTTTACAATGGTGTTTATTTTTAAAAACTAAAGAAAATTCATCTATTTGCTTAGTTTATATAATTAATTGTGAAATTTGAAAATAGTCATGCCGAAAAAGATATCGTGTTTATGGACTTTCTTTGACGAATCTATAATACACATACATATCTATTACACAAAAATTGATTTTGCGTATTTATAAATAAAAAAATATGTAAATTGCAAATAGCAGCAAACCAAAACTGTTATGCAAATAAAAATTATAGTATTAAAAAAAAAAAAAAAAGAAAACCGTGCATTTATAGGAAACCTAGCTAAAAGCTAAATGTAATGAGCAATTTGCAATTGTCAGTCCTTTTACTTTTTAGAGTTCAAGGTTCGAAGCTAATTTCCTTGTGCTATACGTGATTGTTTTGCAGTTAACACAGTTTATCCAAAATCAACAAAAAAAAAAAAAAAAAAAAAAAAAAATATATATATATATATATATATATATATATATATATATATATATATATATATATATATATATATATATATATATATTTTTTTTTTTTTTTTTTTTTTTTTTTTACTTATTTGAGAATAGAAATGGGCAATTTTTTACTTTAAAAATCCTATCTTGCACAAAATGTTATGATCTACAACTTTATGTATACAACATGTTTTGATTTCTGCGTTATAGACTCTTTGAACATGATTAAAACTAACTTTTTGTGAAAGTTGGAAAAATTCTTCGATATTTGACAATCGATTATGGCTAAACGCTTTAATCAAATTCAGCTTAAGAGATGTCTTTAGACGAACAATTTAATAAACTTTAATGTCATAAATAAAACATTTTTCGATTGAAAGCATTTTTCTATATGCTTTTATTCAAAATATGAAAAAAAAGTTCAAAAGTTTTTTTTTACTCCCCAAACATTTTTTCCTTTTCAAATTTAGTTTCATTTTTGATGTTTTACTCTCAGTACTCATCTTGACCACATAAAAACATAAAACCTGCTACTCCACCTTTTGCAAGGCAGACCCCCATGTTAAGGGTAATTTAACTAGACTAAGTTAAATATAAATTTAAAAATACTAAGAATTGCCAATGACCCTGAAGGGTAGAGACAATCAAATAAATAAATAAAATTAGACTAATTGAGAACAGTAGAACAAAGTTGTGCAATCATTGTATTGTTATTGGTCCTTGAAACGTCCACAAATTTTAGTCGGCCCAACGCTAATTAGTACTGTTGTTGACATCTTTGTTGAAGAACATTTTTTTTCTTCATATGAAACAAAGTCTTATAGATTGTGGCAACTAATGAAGCAGTTGAAAAGTAGGCTAGTAACCAGAAAAACCAAGTTTATATAATACAAGATAGAATAACCGACATGTTATTACAATTTTTTTAATCCCTGGACAAAAGGTGCAAACTGAGTAGTATTGTGACCAAAAAATAATATGCTTTCCAGGCATACAGTCTTGCCTGTATTTCCTTTTGATTTTATGTTTCCTTGATACTGAAGACACTAGATACTTAAACTGCCCAACCTAATCAAATTTAATCCCTGATATATCTGATACATCCCTGATACATTTTATACGTATTACCTCCCTAATGACATTGTTTACTGATAAATTAAACAATACCCAGGAAAGTGAATGTCTCTTTTTAAACTCATAATGTAACTCATTGTTTTCTAAATAAAAAGTATCCATTCGAGTTCTATCAAATGCTCTAGATATTCATATCTTTACTAGATAGCCCAATTTCTTATGTATTTTCAGCTCAACCAAATTTTTAAACATTTGCTGGAAATAAATCAAATCGTAAACTTTTTGGATACCAATATAAAGTTTTTGAATTGCGCTCTTATATTATTACATGTTTTCTAAAAGATTGAAGTTCTAGTTAAACGATTCTG
Source organism: Euschistus heros (assembly GCA_003667255.2). Lineage (NCBI taxonomy): Eukaryota > Metazoa > Arthropoda > Insecta > Hemiptera > Pentatomidae > Euschistus > Euschistus heros. The sequence goes on along the minus strand of RCWM02000251.1, from coordinate 537,745 downwards.
TTAAAGGCTACAATGCGCCGTTAAATGAAAACTTAGGAATATTATTCTATAAAACTTCATACAAGCAGGCGGAGTTTTTCAGTTTCACATAATTTTGTGTTATAGTAGTCTCAAAATACTTTCTACATAATAAATTACGTCTCTCATCATTTATTACATTAATAAATGTAGTCAGTGAATTATAGTTTAATAAAGATTCACCTTATTAAAAATACTATACATAATAAATGTGTTAATAATTTTCATAAATAAAGTCTATTTCTATAAATAAAAGCCAATAAAATTACCGGAAGGATATAGGCTGAGGCCTAACAGAGAATTATACAGAGAAATGGATGACCTGGAAACGGACATTAGGTTAAGGAGGCTACGTTTCTACAGTCATATAGTCAGGATGAACCAGAACAGAATAAATAGGAAGATCTTTGGGAAAATGTGGGAAGAAAGAAACAGGGAAATTGGGAATTTCAAGTCAGGACTGTTTCGATAGGGATAGATATAGGGAAAAACTAAGGGAAATAAAGGTCCTTGTGGGTACCAAGGAGGTGAGGGGGAGGAGAGTATGGAGCGAGGAAGAAAGAAAAATGCAGTCTGAGAGAATGAAGAAGAGGTTGGGGAGAGTTGGGAGGAAATGATATTCACGTCTATAAGGCCGTTTCGTGTTAAAAAAAAAAGAAAAAAAAAAGTCTATTTTATTTATAAAAAGTATAAATAATTCTGATATACTCTTAATACTATTTCTGTAAATAATATTAACAACTATTAGTTTAATAACATTCTCCTTTAAAAAAATAACTATAAAAGTCATTATTATATTTAGAAATTCATTTTAATAGGAAAACAAATTCACTTCCTATTTTAAAAAAAATATATGTATATTTTATATAGTCCTATCAAAGAAGTTTTCAATTAAAATGAATGCAAAACTTAAAACGTCTCTCCTGAAAAGTAATGAATGTTGAGTTGTGACAGTCTTCTTTCAACTTGACGATTGATAGACACCAATAATTTTTCCGATCATTGAGCAATAAAGATGGTCAGAAATGAAGAAAATTTTTAATGACATGATCAAAAAGATGCTAGAGACTCAAAAAACCAAATAGGTGGTCTAATTTTTAACAGAAGCTGGACTTTGTTGGCTATACAGATATTCACAATCTGGATATTGTGGCTAGATCATTTCAATTGGTCTAGGTGGCATTCCTCACTTTGGATGACAGCCTAATGGATAGGCTTAGATCAAGAATTAGATAAATTCTATAAATCAAAAACGAAATATATAGTGTCAGGTCGATGGGCCCGACATTAAAAGAAGATAGAAATAAGAACATATAAGTTTTAGAAGGTTGGTGAACTCACCTTATTGAAAAGCCTCGTTATTGTTGACAACAATCTCTCCCATGAATAATTAATTAAAATCTAAAAACTGAGTTGATGTTTCTTCGACTTTCTTCAACATTTTGAGAGCAGATTCCCGACGAGGGCAACGAAACTTCAGCAACACAGAACTAACATAATAGTCAGAAAAGTGAATTCTATATCTGCAGAAAAGCAGATAATTTTACATGTTTAACCTAAGAAAAGAAAATTCTTCGAAGGATATTTGGAGGAACGATGATAGAAAACGTATGGATGATTCAGACAAACTTTGAACTGTGATGATTGGAATACCAAATGATGCAAATTTTATGAATATGATAACGAAAAGCTGAACTGGATGTTGGTGTATGCTGTCATAGAGGAGCAGATTCACTTGATAATAAGTAAAAAATATTTAGGCTTCGATCGTTAGGCGCTGGAACTTCTCTTGGCGAGGTGTACTTCTCTGGCTTCAGGGGAACTGTACTAAAACTTAGGGACTTAAAATTGTGGTTCTATTTTTGATAAAGACGAATAAGCTTGACAAACTCATGATTTGGCATGTTAATGAAGGTTTTTTTTTTTAACGAATCAGCTCTCTAATGTAATCTAACTATCATGCACTTATTGTGTGAAAGGATATTCAAAAGATCCGGTCATAGAAATTCAAAAAGGAGAAAATTGTTACCTATTTGGATTCTTTCACACATGAGGATAAAGAGAAGCAAAATAATACAGCAAAGGAAGCAGTAGTTTCGTTGCTACTTGATAAAAAATATTATTTCATCGGATATGGAGTTGGCTAAAATACCAAGCCAAAATATATAGCCTTAGCCAATTTTTGGGCAAGTTCTGGTGAGAAATATAAACAAATCAATGTTAAAATCAAGCCATAAGGTTTTCATAGCAACAGAAAATATGAAGAATTAATAACGAGGTTGAGAATAGTCCACGAACGTCTTACACATGTAGACGATTTTCTAGAGAATTTCTCCTTCGGAATATTTAATTTATATAAAATAGAAAAATATATCAAAAATACTATTTCAGATATATATATATATATACATATATATATATATATATATATATATATATATATATATATATATATATATATATACTGTACTAATCAGCTGTTGACAGCACTCCAAGAAGGTTCTAGAATATATAAGAGGTTAGGGAACTGTTTTCACCTTTTTGTTTTTGAAGAGTTTTTAGGAATTGAAAACAAAGCAAATTGAGAGTCTAGAAAATTTTAGTGACCAAGGAATTGAGGATTTTCTTATTCTAATTATGTTTATATTGAGCGCCACTGCCGTTTTCCGGGCTTGAAAAGAATCGATAGCTATCCGTGTCAATCTTCCCCCTTTTTTTCCTATCTCTCACTCCCTTTCGTCTTACGTGCTCTTCGACGTTGTTCAGCCTCCTCATACTTGGATATTTGGAATGTTTTTGGAACTCATAATGATTAATAAGCATTCGAAACTTGTCTTCGTACAAAAATATCCAAAAACAAATTGGGAAATGATGCACAAATCCTAAAAATAATAGTTTCTTAAGCATATAATCCATAAAATAAAATATAACAGCCAAAAAATATGGGGGTTTAATGAAATATACTGAAAAAATATACTAAAGACCTCAGTTCTTGAAGGTCCTAAAATTAACCTATATGAGAGGATAGTCGTTTAACCATTCTAATGTTAATATTAAAGGAATCCCTATTTATTATATTTTTTAAAATCTCTGTTTAGATGACTTTTAATTCAAAAAGATACTTGTTCGCAATAAACGTTCTACAGAATGTAGTAATCTTATGAAAGCACTCTTGGAATTAGAAATGAAAACATAATATAAAACTTCTACTTTATCTTAATTGTGTAAAAAATTTATAATGAATGAATTCAAACAGGATCATACCCTGGAAATCTAATTTGTTGGTTTTTAAAGACTTATCCCATGTTTAAACGATCTTTGCAATATTTACTTTACAGGTAAGAAAAAGATGTTTCAGAAGTAGTTTTTTTTTGTAATGTGTTTAATATTTATTTAATGCTGATTTGTGTATAATGATTATTGTCTCTATTAGATATTAACATATTGAAAATGTTAATTGTAACTTCAAAACTAGCATAAATTTTTATTAATTATAATTTTTTTTCTTCAAAAATTTCATATATACAGTATTCACAATGAAAAAAAAAAATTAAAAATAATAATCTCTAACGGTACAAATTTTTGAATAAAAAATAATATAATAATTATTTATATACGACATATTATGGGGAACATAGAACCACTTAATCGGGATATTGAGAGTTTCCAGTGTTGTTAATCCAGTAGCGCCACAGGTGTCAAAAAATAGTGGATCTAGATAGTTTAAATCATCAATAAATAAGTTAATAAATGATTAGTTACGTTCCATTACCTTTTTTAATTTTTAGCTTAAGTATTTTTAATTTTTCAAGTATTAAAAACAGAAAAGACTAAAGCTTCAGATTACGGTACACTGAGTGTTCCCGAGTTTCAGCGCCATCAAAAAAAAAAAGAAAAAGATTCTACATTTTACTTTTCAAAAAAGACCAGAGAGAGAGAGAGAGAGAGAGAGAGAGAGGGGGGGGAGAGAGAGAGAGAGGAGAGGAGAGAGAGAGAGAGAGAGAGAGAGAGAGAGAGAGAGAGAGAGAGAGAGAGAGAGAGAGAGAGAGAGAGAGAGAGAGAGAGAGAGAGAGAGAGAGAGAGAGAGAGAGAGAGAGAGAGAGAGAGAGAGAGAGAGAGAGAGAGAGAGAGAGAGAGAGAGAGAGAGAGAGAGAGAGAGAGAGAGAGAGAGAGAGAGAGAGAGAGAGAGAGAGAGAGAGAGAGAGAGAGAGAGAGAGAGAGAGAGAGAGAGAGAGAGAGAGAGAGAGAGAGAGAGAGAGAGAGAGAGAGAGAGAGAGAGAGAGAGAGAGAGAGAGAGAGAGAGAGAGAGAGAGAGAGAAGAGAGCTGTAATGTAAAAAATGTACGTGACATAATGCACGATGACATTGATCATAAGTGCATTTTAGTTTCTTGAAAAACATCGTTAATCATTTTCAAGAAGTATGTCTTCATTTTTAAGAGCCTTGCATCCGCCAAACAAATCGGAATCTTTAAGTGGTCTATAGTTTCCCAGAATTACTATCAATTACAAACGCTTCTGAATTTTGTAGTTAGTACATTTTGTTTTAGGGAAAAACATGTGCTGAAATTAACATACACATTTATTTTCAAGACCACACACATACACTCAACAGCAAAACAAACCGGGCACTCAGATTTGGTCTCATAGTTTTGTTAAATACGTTGTGAAACGGAACAGAAAAAAATGCTTTGGGATAAATGCATACCTTCCTGTCTTGAAAGAATCTGGAATTAATTTTAAAAAATAATTCCTATAACTGAAGTTTCGAAAATTCTACTTCTGTGTTATTTATTGAATTGTTTTAAATTATTTTATGTCTGGCAGGATTAGCGCCTTTCGTCGTAGAAGAGAGGAAAAACCCGGAAATATTGTCCCACCCCACCATATTCTCCAGAATTTTCACTCACTGATTATCAACTTTTCAGATCTATTATCTATAGTAAAGCCTAGATTTGGAATAAAATCAGTTTTTTTACCAGCAAAGTACAATCATTTTTAAAAATTGGTATTTGGGATCTTGCGCCACGGTGGGATCGAGTTAGGCGCACCGGCTTTGGTAATTACCCAAAAAAAATGACAGGACTTTTAAAACGATCTTCAAATACCAAAAGCCCAAACAAGCCCTATATTGCTCATTATTGATTATAGATTTGATTTTTAATAAACCTGAAGGTTTGAAAAAAAAATTAAAAATGGAAATATTGTGACTAATTGTAAGATAAATTAAATTAATAATTTTTATAAAATTAATTCCTATATATATATATATATATATATATATATATATATATATATATATATATATATATATATATATATATATATATATATATATATATATATATATATATATATATATATATATATATATATATATATATATATATATATATATATATATATATATATATATATATATATTTATTCTTGCTTTATATTGTGCAATCGTTTTAAAATATTTCATTCCGAAGACGAGAACGTTTATAGTAATTGTTTATAAAATTCTTTAAAGAGTACACTGCCGTAGTGCCTAAGAGAACAGCATTAACCAAAAACGTTGTAAAGAGAAAAGTGGCCTCAAAGTTTTAATATCATTTTTTACGATTTCTGTCAAATGAAATTAACTGAAATCTATTACTTTTCGCTCTTTAGGATTTACATGCGTGTTTTTCAATAAATTATATATAAAATTTAGCAACAAATTAAGTTTTTCATTTCAAGAAAAGGACTTTTTAGGTTAGTATTATACCTGAAAATTATGACTGGGAAACCTTTAAATTGCTGATTGTTTCAAGTTGCTGATGAATCTTAAGGCAAATTACGAAGTTTATTTGCAATTTTAATATTGTGAAACAATTTCATAATGTATTGTTATTGATTAAAATAAAAATCTTGATTTTGACCGTTTTTGTATCTAATTTTAATAAAAGCTAAACAAAATTCGAATGTTTAAGGTAAGTGACTTGGACAATCGCCTTCATTAAGCCATATCTTCGAGGAGGTGAGATTTAATTTTCTTAAGGAATTAATTACCTCCTGGGGGGGGGGGGGGGGGGGGGGTCGAAGTAATTTACCGTGGCTTTGAGGGCTTTTTAATCAAGAAGTGAGAGCCTATTCAACCAGTTATTCGAATTCAATGGCTAATGAGAAACCAGTTTTCAAGGTTTTTGTTTCGCCCTTCTTAGCACGAAGGCTTTCAAAGTCGTCATGAATGACTGCGAAATAATTGGAATTTAAATAAATCCCCTAGTTTTAGAGAAATCGGATTTGTGGTGGCATTTTGGAGACTTTTAGATGTGCTTGCTATGTAAAAATTTTAGATAACCCCAAATTCAATAATATCAACCCTATCTCATTCCTCATCACCAGATTATTAAAATTAAGCATGAAAAATGCGAGGAGTCGTTCGAGAAAAAGGTTGTGTAGTTTTAATTATATAATATGTTGTAAGGACCCTAATGAATAGTAAATATCCAAGTTTGTATTTTCAAAAGAGCTGTGTAGCTGGTATAATGGTCCATTGGCAACCAAATCTTGGCACGTTTTTCAATTGTTCTTTTTGATTAAACTTCCTCTGGTCACCCCGTTGTATTTTGTACAACACCCGTCTTTTTTCCTTCTTTCTCACTTCCGGTTTTTATTACTACAATACCCAGTACTGTCAACTTTTGCGAATCCTTTGTGCTACCTGTGGGAGGTCAAATAATACCTCCGCTACTATGATATGCAATATTTGTAAAAGTTACTAATTTTTTGTAATAATTGTTTATAAAAATTTATAAAGTTTTTTATATATATAAATAATCTATTAGGCAGGAGCCATCTCTTAATACCACCCCGAACCCCCACCGCCACTCTTCTATATCGTACCTTTTTAGCAAAAAGAATAAACGGGAAGGAGTGTTGAAAAAAACTATCTTAAAAACACTGTTTTACAGATCTGCCAGGATCTTACGATTTTTCGAGGCCGAAGGACATCCTTGGCCACTCTCTCCATCCACAATTAGAATTAGCCTTTTCGTCCTTTGTAATATACCACCTAATACACAAATTAACAACATGGCCACAACATATATTCCCGACAACACATAGAGAAGACTAAAAAGGAGCTGGATGAGAGACCTCTTTGACTAAAATAATAAAATAAAATAAAGACTGGAGGTGCCGCTAGGTTCTGCTCCCTCTTATGCCTTAAGAATATAATGTTAATATATTATTTTTGGACATGTAAATAATTAAATTTGATTTTAATATGGTAAATAATATCGAATTCATATAGTTTTATTATTATTATTATTTTTTTTTTTATTTTGAATTATAAACATATTTTCATTTACTTTCAAAATATTATTCTCACAGGTTGTTACCTGTACATTTTTCTATTTTAAATCTGGAATGATAGTCAACATTTTTGATTTAATGGATTAAAAATAAAAATTGAAAAAAAATATATATTTTTTTTTTTTTCTTGATGAATTTCCTTTAATTTGAAACAATAATGAGCTCTGCGATATTTTCACTTTCTATGATACAGCTATTTATTTTTTTAATTTTTTTTTTCGTATTCCTTACAAAATCTAGGTACTTTTAATAATTTTGAATATTTATTTTTTTATTTTTTATTTTTTAAGGATCTCCTACGAGCTTAAGTTCTATCAAATTAAATTGGTTTTGAACGGATAAGAAAATAAAGATTTGGCAGATTTCACTTTTGTTTCATATTAAAGAAAGTTTTATTTATATTATTTGAACAACATTAAGTTTATTATTTTAAGTGCAGCTATAGAAAAAAAAAATTTTATATTCAAATAAATATTCATTGATTGGATCAAAAACACTCATATTATTAACTGGATTGATAATATATCCAACATGATACAAATGGCAAAATGTAATTTTCAGAGAATCAATTTTATTGATTTTTTGAAGAGAAAATAAATAATGTAAAAGTTAATCAAAAGTTTTTAATTTGGCAAACCACCGTTCAATGGTAGGTGTTGAATTCACAACAAAGATTCAGAGAAAATGCAGTTTTGGAGACTGATGCAAGGGATTCCTCTAGTTACTTTGAAACTAATTCGGTTTTCTAAATGGAGATATTTAAAAAAATCTTTTTCTTTATTTTCCTCCCTGTACCTCTAAGTGTAGAGGTGTGTTATTCCATATGTGGCATTCTGGTCGTTCCCGATCCATTTGGATCATTTGTTTCATCGTCTTTCCTCTTCTCTCTTTCAATTTGCTTCTCGACCTATTATGCAACGGTTTCCGAACCACCTCAGTTGCCATTTATGTAAAAAGTCTTTTAGTGTAGAGATTCCTTACATTCCTTGTCTCTTTTGGTTTTACCAGCGACTCTGCACAAGTATTGCATTTCAACACCTGTAATTCGGCTTATATGATTGTCTAGAGTGATTCATCTCCCACACCCATGCATCAAGGTAGGGAGAAAAACCACTTTAAATGTATGTAGCTTGACTTTGATGCTTACCTCTCGCGTGCCCACAATATTATGACAAATCTGATACCAGACCTGGTTTGTTTTTACGATTCGGTCGAAATATCTTTGTTTATCCTTCTAGACATGGTATTAATCGTTCCTAAGTAAGCATATTGTTACGGTCTGGTGAGGTTGAGGGTACCCTGGGCGGCCCGGGGGCAGGTAGCTGGAAAGGCCGCCAGGGTGGCCTAGACTTGGTGGTGCCGTGGGCATGGGCGAGCAGGTAGCCGTTAAGGGCGGCAAATGGCCTGGAAGTGTCAAGGCGGGCCAGAAGGCCCTAGATCTGTAATCTGGCCAGATCTAGAATGTTCGGCGTAGCTTTAAATAGGCCGACTTCCAGCCTAGTGAGTCAGTATTGAGGTGACAGTGGTCAGTGAGTGATCGGTCGGGCAAGTGTCAGTCAGGAGTCTGTGATATCCTGAGGCAGTATCCATGTGTCAGTGATCAAGTAACGATCAATCAGTCAAGTGTCAGTGACAGTTCAGTCAGTGAGTTAGTGACAGTGATTAACAGTGTCAGTGAGTGTAGTAACAGTCTCTGTGTGTCAGTGTAATAGATTCTTTTGTATAATTGTGACATCTAGTATTAAGATATTAAAGGTAAGTATTGTGTAATATACATATTAGTGTAATTAGACCTAAGTATAATTGTTATTAGCTTAAGTAGCTTAAGGGACCTATTTGTATTTATTAAGTTGTAAATAAATTAGTGTTTAGTATTTAAGTTGTGATTTGATTAGTCATACCCCCAGTGGCCCGTAGCAATATTCGTTGGTGCTTCATATTTTTTCGTTTGTGCAGGAGAATCTTGCGTCGTTTTCCTCTTCCCTTGAGACAATGAGTACTTCATTAGTGGCAGTATTTATCATTATACTTCTACCCAGAAGCTTCACCTGCTACTCAAGTATTGTTCGTTGTAGTTTTTTTTAGAGCATGATGTCATTTGCAAAAAGGTGGCATTACCAGGCTGCACTCTTTTTCAAATCTCATGAACATCATCTACTAGCAATGAAGAGTAATGGGCTATCTCCTTGTTTTCCCATTTATGCGCATTTGGGTCTTGGTGTGTTGATTTTATAGCATCTATTAGGTTTCTAGAGACTTCCTTTGCCTAAAGGGCTTCCGAAACATACTTCCTAGGAATGGAATAAAAAGCGGTCCTAAGGAGGCAAGAAAAATATTATTTCTTTCCAAAGACTTTTGAAATATATATCTTAGGATGAAGCCAGTCTGTTATGCTTCCAAATTGATTCCTACCAGTTCTCTAAGTGTATACTATATGATTGAGGTGAACATTTTATATGATATTGAGGAGAGACATATCGGCCGGTAGTGATTTTGGAACAAGATCAAAGAAACAAAAATACAAGTTCGGTTGGAATGTCAGAATAAAGAGGTCGGAAGAGGACACAGAAGAAGGCCTAAAACACGTTGGATGGCGCAGTCAATGTATTTTACAGGACAAGAATGGAAAAGAACAATCCAGAAGAAAAAGGACAGAAATCAATAAATAAGGTACTATATGCAGACACTTTACATTGCACAACAGTATTGAAGGAGATGCGAATAATATAGAGAAAACAGCCTTATTATTACGCAAGTCTTCCATTATTTAACCTATGATTTGGATACATTAGCAAATCATGGGTTAAAGATGTGAAAGTGACTCAGTTTATGTCAGGTGAGTTATAATTTGTAACCACTGAACTCTTGACGCAAAAGCAACCTTTAAAAGCATCAGCTTATAGAATAATTTACAGTAGTTAGCCGACTAATAATGACAGTAATTGTCTGAAATTATTAGGAACGACTTATCTCTAAATTGTGGGTGATAAGGTTTTTAGAGCTTAGTAAATCAGGCTTAATTAAATTTGGACCTAAATGACTGAGACAGGTCGGTAAATGTTTTATCGAATATAATTATCTAATCATATACCAGACTTAAATGACAAGAAACTGCTTGTCGGTTCCGGCTATTCCAACATTTACTAGACAAGCGTTCAAAGTTTTTAATAAATTACAAAATACTTATTTACATGAAAGTAATTAGATCCATTTGGACATGGATCCATGGCTCCAACGGAGTTGAACTTTAATATAATTCATAGCCATTCAAATCCACTAGTATCTCTACTTGCTTCCTATCTATTTCAGAAAACCCTGAGAGGCTTTTGAAAAGAAGATGGCATCGGACCCTTCTCATATAGAACTTTCACTGAATGGAAGAACTACCAGTAAGTAGTTGTATTAAAATAAATGGACAAGTTATTATGAACGTTATTATAACATTTATTTAATGTATTTTTTTTTTATACATTGTAAGATTAAAAAAATAGATAAATAAAAAAAATGTGATTGCATAATATTCAACAATGACCGCCACGTTTAATAAATTTAACCGAAATTGATAAGGAAGTTTTTCCAGAATGTCACCTGAATGAGTCGAGACGCAATAAAAGTAAGTGGAAAAATCCTGTAAACACTTGTAATAGACACTCAGTGATTACAATTTTTTTATCGATTTATTTTGTTTAAGAAGAAATATCAGCCTAAGAGTGCAATGGGAAAGTATTAGATTCTGATAAGTAACTTCTGGTTTATATTACACGCATTTTCTCAATAGTTGTGTAAAAGAGGAATATTTTAATCCTTTTTATTTTTAATAATGTAAATATATCGTAAAACCATAATAAATAAAAGTGTATTAATGAGGAAAGATTAAAATAGTTTAAACCTTCATTACTAGTAACTGTTTTATTTTTTTTTAGTAATTATTGTTTCTTGTGGGTTAATGCCCTTAAGTACTCTGATTAGAGTAGGACGGATGGGTTATCCTTCAAGTTACCAACCTATTCTAGGCAAAATGGAAAAGCCAAGATTCATTTCGTGCGTCTGTAACGAAATAAAGTTTAACCCACCTCGGTGGGATTTGAACCCACGACCTAACGTATATCGTGCAATAGTACGCAGAAAAAAAAACGAGTTATTTCACCTCCTTTTTTGAATGCATAGCTGTTATTTATCCATTAGTTCAATGCCAAACCAAAATTGCGGCCACTAAAATAAGTTAAAATAACTGCAATCTTTATGCTATTTTACACATTGTTGTATATTGTTAATTATTAAATAGTATGGTCTCGATTTTGAAAAAAGTCACAGGAGCCACGCGTCTTGCCGAACAAAGTCCAAAATTCTCTTTTATAAACGCGAAATTCGAGTTATTTCTTACCTGTTTTCAAGTCTTATGAAACTAGGTCGTGTGCCTGTATCCCTGGCTGAAGAAGTAGACAAGTCAAAATTGTGCACTTTTCAGTAGAGAATTTTTATCGTTTTCCAAAATCTTGTAATTACTAAAAAAATACAATTTTCAACGAAATAGATACTTTAAAGCCTTTTCAATTAGCACAACAACCAATTTTTCACAACGCAGATATCCTACTTTCGAAGTTAATAGTAAAGTCCTTTTCAAGGTAATTTGGGTTATCTACTTTTTCACGAAAACGTTCAAGATAAGCTCAAATAGAATTGCAGAGTACCTGTTTTTTTTTTTTTTTTTTTTTTTGTATCAGAACTAAACCTAGCTCCATATGGTTATAAAAAGAACAAGTATGAAGTAACTCGAGTTTTGAGAATACAAATGCGAATTTTGAACTTCGTCAGCAAACCTGTAAATGTAAATCTAGTTCTAATGGTCTTCATTTTCTTACGGCTTCTACCTGTCCTAAATTTTCACTCTAAATAGTTGATAGATAGCACTCATGTATTCCAAAAACAGGGTGAAATAACTCGTGCTTTTATCCTATTGGGCTCTTGGACTAAAACTTTACCATCTAGATAATATACCTCAAATGCTTGTTTAAAGCAGTTGCTACATCCAGTTATCTGTTTGTGAATTGGGATTCCCAATTGGTAGATAATGTTGATTATAAAATTGTATTCTAAAATAATACTTTTTTATATAAGCCTCTTTCATTCCAAAATATTAATTTTTTTATTACTAAACATTTATATATTTAGGTCAGTACTAAGATAGCACATGGATAGATGTTCGTTAAACTATTGGGTTCTTGGACTAAAACTTAACCATCTAGATAAAATACCTCAAACGTTTTGTTAAAGCAGTTGCTACATCCAGTTATCTGTTAACCTTTGACAGGAAAAAAAAATGTGAAAATTGGGATTCCAAATTGGTAGATAATGCTGATTATAACATAAATCAACATGTCAAAATATTAATTTTTTTTATTACTAAATATTTACATATTTAGGTCAGTACATAGATAGCACATGGATAGATGTTCGTTAAACCGTTAACTGAATGCATAGTAGAAGCTCTATGTTGTCTGTACTACCTAATTTAAGCAGTGTTGCCACCACATATTAATTTCTATTAACTAAATATTGATTTTTTTTTTTTTTCAGAATTGAATTTGACATTATACTTCCTGCTACAGAAACAATTTCTTCAACCGTCTCTATAATTTTTCAGCTATTGTATAATTGTAAGTACCTTCAACGTGGATTGCTGCATTGAATAATGTGGTCGGGAAGGTTTCACTTCATCAGTGTTCCAATTACTATATTGTTTGATGATCAAAATACAAATACGTTGAAATTAAAAAATATTCAGGTTAAACTGATAAACCAAAAGTGGTTCACAGATAAATATACAAACCTGTGTAATAAAACAGCATAATAGAATTTCAGACACTCTTTAGATCAATAAAGGGGTTTAATAGTCTCATTCCTCAAACCAATAGGATGCCATGATAAAACAGAAAAAAAAAAAATTGAGAGAAAATTTATTTGTTTACCAAAATCATTTTCGATATCAATATTTTCTTCAAAGGCACAAAGAGGAATAATATGTATAAAATGGATAATTTATCATAACGTACACATTTACGAAGAGAAAATATGGTCGTTTATCAGTATCACTTAATGTCCAGTACTAGTCATAATATCATTTGAAATTGGCTACCCTAAGCTGCGTTCTGCTCCTGAAATATAGTAGAGAATAGTAATGCGCTTGGTACAGAAGGTCGTGGTTTCGAATTCCTTCTGGGCGGGTTACAACTTATTTCTTGCTATACCCACAGAACGAATTTTAACCTTCTCATTTTGGCCGAAATATGTTGGCAACCTGTAAATAAGCCCTAGTTGAAATACACAGAGACGGTAAACCAAAGGAAACCAACACAAAACTCCTTAATCTGATAATGCTTTGGATTTAATAAACGTAATGATTTCCTTGATTTAAATTAAATTTATGATGTTGAGTCAGGTAATATAGAAATAGCCTGAGCTGTTGGAGGTTTAGACTACCATTCTATGTCAAAGGTTTAACCTGAACTATTACGATTTGTTGTAATACCAGAGAGTTAAATTTATTAATTATAGTGTTTCTACTAAATTAAAAATAAATGCAATGTAAATATTAATATTATTTTTATAAAACAATTTTGTTGGTATACCATAAATATCAATACCCGTTCAGTAAGATAATATTAATTTATTTTTAGGAGATGTATACCGCAGCAACCACAGGGAACTATCTAAAGAAAGTTCTCGCCTCTTCAGCAGCAGCATCTGCCTATTCATTTCCAGGTTTTCCAACATGGCTCGTTACCTAAAGGAAGTGTATAAGTTTATTCATTGTAAATTACCATAATGTTTTATTTTGGATTTTCTTTTTTTTTTATCTTTAAAGGAATAACTTATTAACTGTTTTTTTTTCTTTTTCAAATTTTGATACACACCTGTTATTAGGGTAATAATCAGTGAATGTGAATGAAATTGTAATATTACAGGCCTTGTATGCGTGTAGCCCTCAATAGTACCTCCTCCTGGCATGGATTAAGCAGATTTATTTGAGCAAATCTCTCATCTCGCTTCTTTTAAGCCTTCTGACAGGATATCCAGGTATATCAGTCGTGGCCATGTCATTAATGAGTATGTTGTTATGTCCATGAAGTCTGTCGTGAAATCGTCTATAAAGGTTATGAATATGTTCGTGGACAGTGGGTACTTCTAAATCAGTGTGAAGTGTGTGGTATGAAATGTACCAGGTGATTTCGTGATTAGTCTGAGTAATTTTGATTGGAATATTTGTATTTTTTTAAGGTGTGTATTTTTTGCAGTCCCGTATATTTGTGTGGTGTATGTCCATATGGGATTAAGTAAATAAGTGTATGATTAACTGTTTTAACTTAAATGTATGATTATATGCATAACACAAGAATGAAATATTTTTAGTAGGATTTATTTTTAAAAAAATATGTATATTATTTTTATTATATATTTTTTTATTCTATTTTATAGAATCTTGCGGAGTCAAACGAGGCGTTGATTGTTTTCCGTGGAGGCCTAGAAAATGGATGCGATAAATAGAAATTTAACCTTTGAAATAGGTCTGATACAGATGGATAAGGAGGTCGTTTTTTGTATATGAAATTTTATATGAGTAGTCCTATTGGAAATATTAATAATTTGTTAAGGTGTGAATTTTTTTTTCAAATTATCATAGTTCCTGAAACAATTATAGAAATTAGTTGATAAGGTGTATTTTCTTTTCTAGATTATTGTTAATATCTTTTATATACTTATTCATTTCTATTTAGCTATTACGCAAGGAGGGAGAGGTTAGGTAAGAGGTAAATTTGTGACCTCTCATATGTTATTCTTTTGTATGTTACCTTTTTACTAATTGTTAATTATTTTAGTAGGCAAATTCACTGTTAATACATGTACAATAAAGCTTGTTCCTTGGGTTTTTGTAATGATTTGATAAAAAAAATTAAACAAAATTTACTTTAAACAGAAACAATTTTTTTTAAAAAGATTTTATCTCAATTGTAAATAAAATTGTCTCGAAAATATTATGAATCCCCCAAATTAACTAATTGAAATTTATCTATATGATATGAAAAAAAAATGTAAATAACATACGTAAAGTTGTTCTAGTCATAACAACAAATATAGTACATGTAAAGCCTTGGGACCTCTCATAATTCTTCTTCATTTACTTCGGTTCCCGTCCGCTGTTCACCCATTTCTCGCATCATGCGATTTCACGTCCGTTTCTAAGTCGTGGTTGCAGCGTAATCATGACCTTCTTCATTATCTCTTTTCTCCGCCGGGATGGCCATTCATAGTTTTTAGCATTCAATGGCATTCCATCCTCTGAACATGACATAGTTGCTGTAGAGTAGCCACTAAATCTTGAATTCTTTTTAGGAAACGCAACTCCTGGTTGTTCTAATCATTCACGCATCACCATCCGTATATTTTGTATCATAATTTTCATTTCCCACCCATGTCGAATTATTTAATTCTTAGCAGTGAGTTATAAATTATAAATTATAATAATGAAAGTAAAATGAAACCATTTTTTTTTCTATTGTTGATAACAATAATCTGATATCAGTAAAATAATTTAAATGATAATTTTGATTATTCTATTTATATTTCTCTAGGTTTGCGATCATTAAAAAAAAAAATCTTATTTCTTGATGAATCATGTTTCTGACTAGTCTGATGATACGTTGGATGTACATGATATTTGTTTCATATTATTATTTGATTTCAGGCAATGTAAATAAAATGACATTATGAAATGACTCATATGAAATACGAATTCCAACTTCAAGAATTTTTCCGTGAAAATACAAGTGTTTAGCTTCTATTGCAATTACTGGATATTTTAAAAATTTTGAGTATTTGCTTAGTGTAGCTATTACTCATTTCTATAGTTGTAGGCAATAACTAGAATTATGTCTATTTTGAATGAGGGATCCATATGTAATCCTGCATCTTCCAAACTTATAAATATTCAAAAACATCAAATTAATATTAATATAAATCTGAAATATATCGTGGGGTACAAGTAGAAAGCTACAAATTCAAAAAGGATTGTAAAAGATTTTTTTGCTATGTGTACTTTGGTATTGAAATTATTTTATCAAATAAGTTAAAAACCTGAAACTTTCAGCTCTTTATTTTATTTGATAATATAACGTCTTTACCAATGTAGAAAAAGAAAAAAATCTTTTATCGGCATTCACCCAAAACATGTTTTTTGACTTAGTGAGTTTCACTTGTAACCCCACGATATATAAGAAACACTTTATTCCACACAAGAGAATACATAGTGTCTCAGAAGAGTATTAATTTGATTAAGTAAAATTTTACGGGGACATACTAAAAAGTCAAATTAACGGGAAAAATTAGTAAAACATTTAAAATTATTACGACATCGGTAAAATAAAAAACTAACAA
This sequence comes from Euschistus heros, assembly GCA_003667255.2. Lineage (NCBI taxonomy): Eukaryota > Metazoa > Arthropoda > Insecta > Hemiptera > Pentatomidae > Euschistus > Euschistus heros. The sequence continues at coordinate 520,952 of RCWM02000251.1, read as the reverse complement.
CAGAAATACTAAAAAAACAGTTTGTCCTGTTGACCTAATACCATACCTCCGTACTTTTCCATCCACGATCACATTAGATATCTAATTCCTTGGAACCGAATTGCACACATATTTAGTGAGAATGAATGTAGTGTAAGCTAAAAAAATTAAAAATTGGGATTATTCACAATAATTGTATTTTTCATATAGCTCTGCTTCCGGAGAAGGTCATGTGTCCTTATTCATCAGTACTGTCTTTATCAGTAAATACCTATTGTGTTCGTACAGGATGCAGTCATATAGTAAATGATGAAATGTTTGTGGAGTTTGTCAGTCGCATTCACATGTATCTTCAAGTGAAATCGTTTCAAGTAGTGATTAGTTTGTCCATGTTCCGTTAGCAGTTGTGTAAATTTGTGACGTGTACTTATTGGTGTACGTTTGTCTTAGAATATATTTTGTGGCCTTAACTACAGCTAATATCTCTGCATGATTATGGGAACAGTTTTGGCCTAATCTGTATAGTTCGTCATAGTTACAGTTATTGTGATTTACAGTTCCAAGCGCAACCTGTGTTCCGTTCGTCTTTACTTCCGTCCGTGTAAATGTCAATAGTTCGTGCGTTTGTATCTGCAGCATCTATATCTGTTATGTTCTGTGTTGGTTTAGCGTGTATAGCTGGACGTATCCGGTATTTGGTACAGAGTTCGTCTTCAATATCATTTTCCTCAGTGTCCCTGTAATTTAGTCGTTGTTTTTTATGTTGTATAATGTCATTGGTTCGTTAATTTTTAAATGTATCGGTTTTATTCCAGCAAAGACACAAGCAGCGTCGTAGGATACAGTGCGGTTTAATCTGAGAAAGTACCAATGCCCATGAAATTTATTTCAATTGATATCAAGCTTTTTTCAGGATCGATCAGTTGAAATCTGATCTAGCAACTTAAACATTTCAAAGAAACTGACAATTAGCAATCCCCAAGGTTCTTCTCTCTCACCGACGCTCTGGAATATTTTGATCGACTCTTTATTCAAATTAGTACTTCCAAAGAATGTAGAGATAACCACGAATATATTAGAATATTATTTCAAGAATATATCAACATATTTAGTGGATCTGTTAGATGAATATCATTCAGACTTTTCTAGATCAGGTTATTATAATAAAAAAAAGTCACCGCTCTCGAGGTGATCAATCACTAGTGATTGCATTAGCTTTATAAATGATATTTATTAATTTATAATTGGATTATTACAAAGTGACTAATAACCAATTAAAAGTGCTGACTTATTTTTTAAAACAATTCAAAGGGAAAATAGTTATTATAACGATCTACGCTAATATAACAAGAAAAGTTAAATAAAAATACAAGGACTATATAGGGTGCCCCAAAATTAACGCAATGTTTGAATTAAATAGAAAAAAGTTTTCTTTCTTTGGATAGTTATTTTTTTATTCAATTATAAAGAACAAAGGATAGGAGGCAAATTGCCTCCACGGATTTTCTGGCACATACGCACTTTTTAGTCGAAATTTTCTATGACCATTTTGCATAAATCTGGCTGAATTTTATGGTGAAGAGTTTCATTTCCTCCTGTACCACCTGGATATGTCCCATGCAGTAATTGATTTGTTTTACGGGTTGTAGGACATGTAGCACTGTCTTGTTAAAAGCACAAATAACTTTGGTTGCAAAAGGTGGAGTAGCAGGTTTTATGTTTTTATAGTCCAGATGGGTCCTGAGAATAAAATATCAAAAATGAAACTAAATTTGATGATAGAAAAATGTTTGGGGGGACAAAAAAACTTTTTTAACTCTTTCACAAAAAGTTAGTTTTAATCACGTTCAAGAACCTATAACGCAGAAAAGGCTAATCCAATAAAAAAAAATGTTATATGTGTTATATGCTAAAATGTGCAGATCTTAACATTTAGTGCAAGATAGGATTTTTATAGTAAATATTTGCCCATTTTTACTCTGAGATATGTCAAAATGTTAAAAAAAATGTTATTACCTAGTAGATTTTGGATAAACTGTGTTAAAATTGAAAACAAATCACAGATAGTAGAAATTAGCTTCGAACCTTGAATTCTAAAAATTAAAAGGTCTGCCAGTTGGAAATTGTTTATTACTTTCAGCTTTTTATTTAGTTTTGCTATAAAAGCGTGCTTTTTAATTTGTTTAAACTATCATTTTTATTACTTGCCTATATTGCTCTGAATGGGAAATCCGGATTTCATTCTGTGATTCAGTTGTGAAATGAAGAAACCCATCCTAGATTTTTATAAGGATTTTTATGCACTTACTTACATCGCCATAATCTCATACTCCGTTAATCTTTCTAGCCGAATTTAAATAGATATATTTATATACATTGGGTTATATCTAGGCAGTGACATGCTACAAAGGTAAATAAACATTTTTCTTGATGTAGGTTCTTCGTTTCTTGCTTCCAAAGAATGTCTTTATTAGGAAAAAATGCAATTTAATTATTGAATATGAATCATCATTTCCGGAAGTAAATAAATAATCTTCAAACGTTAACATTTCTTTAACTATAAAAGTGATTTAATGAAAAATGAAATCCTGTATTACTCTTCAGACAACAAAAAATATTTCCTTTGGGAGACTATTAAATATGAACTTGATAAGAACATTGAAAAGACTCATAATATTTACAATTATTTCCAACATTAAATAATATACAGGCGATTTTGGGTCTTATTCATAATAAAGAGGATAGCTTTATCTATACTATTATATAAAAGAACAAGCCATTTTTCATTTGTTTTCACTGACCACGAAAGCTACCTGGAGAGTTTCGTGCCAGGAGACCAACGGCTTTGGAGAGAAACCAAACGGTTGACTGGACTAACCACACAGATTCCCCCTCTAACACTCGGAACAGACACTGCAACGACTGATGACGAGAAGTGTGCAACCTTCGCTGAACATCTTTCTCATAAGTTCAGAGACTTTGACAGACAAGATGAACTAACTGACAACGAAGTAGATACATACCTCACGACACCTACCACAACAGCAGAACCCCTTATCCCCTTCGTCTGCCAAGGAAAAAAAAAAAAGCTCCAGGAGATGATTTGATACCTAACTTAGTTCTCAAACGGCTGCCTAGGAAAACCATTGCGCTGCTCACCAGTATATACAACGCCTGTCTCCGGTTTGGTTACTATCCTCACGCCTGGAAGATCGCCATAGTACTTCTTTTTCACAAAAGGGGGGAAGCCCAAACACAAACCAGACAGTTATCGTCGAATAAGTCTCCTCAACACACTGGGAAAATTACTGGAGAAGATCATTGAGAAGCGTCTCCGCTCACATTTAGAAGACAACAATGTAATCCCACATCAGTTTGGCTTCGAGCCCCACCACTCGGCAACACACCAAGTCCAACGAGTCGTCGAAGCAATTTACCGTGGCTTTGAGGCAAAAAAAAATATAACACGGGAGTATTCCTAGATGTGGCAGCAGCGTTCGACACGGTGTGGCACCATGGTTTACTGCACAAGCTGAAAAAGATTTGGCCTCCGCTCTACCTTTTCAGCATCATAAAATCATTTTTGACTAACAGGACGTTCTAGGTAAGAATAAACAATTCTATCAGCGAAAGAAAAGTTATCCTGGCCGGAGTATCCCAAGGGGCCATACTCAGTCCTATTTTATTCAATCTGTATTGCTCTGATATTCCCCAATTTGATGAGGACACAATTATGGCTCAATTCGCTGATGACACAGCACCCCTGTCCCAAGATGACGACCTTAACGAAGCCATCAGGAAACTTCAGAGTGGCCTCAACGGTGCCTCGATATGGTCCCGGAAGTGGAAACTTCAGCTAAACCCATCGAAGACAGAAGCGAAAATCTTTACCTTACGTCGTTTTAACATCACTGACCTGATTACACTTCGACTCGATAACCTCCCAGTCCCTTGAATCCTAAAGACCAGGCAGTACGTTACCTAGGAGTACACCTTGACACAAGAATGACTTGGAGATTACACACTAACAACAACTTACAACAAGCTAACGCAAGACTTAAACTTTTGTACCCTCTTTTAAACAGAAAATCACTACTTCGACACAGAACTGCTATCTTAGTTTACACAACCATGTTGCGGCCCCTACTGACATACTCCTGTCCTGTCTGGTAAAACACTTCAAAATCAACCAAAAAGAGACTACAGCCATTCCAAAACAGAATACTGCGTATGGCGGTTAACGCACCCTGGTTTATGAGGAATTCCCAGCTTCACCGGGTACTGGGAGTTGATCGACTCGAAGAGGTCTTTAATAGGCTCACAAGGCGACACCATGAGCTTCTCCACGTCGCGTCTGGAGCTGTGGAGTATAACCTTGGAAACCCAATATCAAGAAGACTAATGCCTAGGGGTTACCAAGATTTACTTGGATTATAAAATTTTCCTTTCTTCAAACAATTCATGGATTCTTCAAATTCTTTCAAAACTTATTCAAATTCTTCAAAACTTATGTTTTGAACCGAAATTTAAATAAAGTTTGTTGTTGTAATTATCTCTTCACTGCAGATATACCATTTCGTATATCTCGGCATCGGGAGTTCAGTGGTAAAACACTCGCTTCAAAGATATACCAACAAACCCTAATATCTTTTTAGCCACATTTGCAGATGATACTGATATCCAATCATCCCATCCAGATCCTAAACTTGCTTCTCTCAACCTCCAAACACATCTTTTACAGATTGAAGCTTGGTGCAACAAGTGGAGAATAAAAGTTAATGAACCCATATGCAATCATATAACTTTTACCCTTCGCCGCAAATCCTGTCCTCCCATCCACTTCAATAATATCCCTATACCTATATCCGACACAGTACGCTACCTTGGCTTTCATCTTGACAAAAGACTGACTTGGAACCCTCACACTAGACTAAAAAGACAAGAACTAAACAGGAGATTCAGCCAACTTTACAGACTACTAGGCAGGAATTCTCATCTCTCAGTTGATAACAAACTCCTCAAATATAAAACAATATTAAAACCGACTTGACCTGTGGGAAACAGCAAGACAATCGAATATCAAACGTATTTAATCCTTCCAATCAAAAGTCCTCCGAACAATAGTCAATGCTCCTTATTATGTTACCAATAAAACCCAACATAATGACCTAAAAATACCTTTTGTTCTTGATCTCATTCCATCAAAATTCTCGAAATTTCATCAAAATCTATCCAATCATCTCAATCCTCTGGCTCAATCCCTATCCAGTCATAACCATCCTTATAACCCTCTAAGAAGGTTAAAACGACAATGGCCCCGAGAACTTTTGTAATGTATAAAGTTATGTTGGTGTTCTGGTAATGACCAGCTTCTCTACTCAAATCCTGAGAATCTGTGGCCATAGCGCTCCCACTCAGCCTCCACTGGATATTACCAGTGATGCAGCTGAGAGAGCAGCGCTGGGATCTCTACGCGTCTGGCCTTGACTCCCGATTAGTGGGGAATAGGTTCGATTCGGGGTTCCCCGTGTTGAGTGTGTTTGTATTTTAATTTTAATTTAATTTTGTATTATTTTTGATTATTGTAAATAATTATTAGTTTTATTTTTATGAAGATATTGATTTATTTTATTTTATTTTTTTATTATTATTAGTTGTGTGTGTGTGTGTGTGTGTGCATTTTTAAATATGATATGAATGAATACATTTATCTCTGTACCTATTGCCCTTTACTGAGGCAGATTGTACACTTAATTAAATAAAATATATATATTAATAATAAAGATGTCTAATTATGCTTATACGTAATCTTCAAGCACCTAATCTGTGTAATTTGATACAGGCTAAAAATTACCGCTATGCGTAAAAAATATCATTGAGGGAATAATGTTTAATCTCATGCTAAAATACAATATTGTTATAATAAACTAAACAAAACAAAGTAATAAAAAAAAAAAAACTTCAATTACTAGTTAAAACTATGCAATTTCTTTAAGTTAATATGGAAAAAAGGAAATGCTTATACTTCTACATTTGTCTTTAAACTCTAATCCTGCCCTTCGAATTTATGCTTAAGAGGATACCCTTCGTTTTTATGAATGTGCCCCAATTTTTAGGTAGGTCTGTGAATTATTGTATTTGTAAATTATTGTTCTTAGGATGTTACAATTCGACATCTAAGGGGATATTCGTAGCTTTATCGCACTGAGACAATACCTTATTGAGTTCAGGAGTTTGAATCTGATTGGATTTCATATCGAAGTCTGGCAACTCAGATTTCGGCCGTATTGTTGATATATTCGTCCTCGACTTGTTCACAATGTCCATCAACCTTAATAAGGTGCATTCTAACGGATTAAGACTTTTCCGGTCTCCTTTAATAGTAGAAATCGAAGTTTATTAGTCGAAGTCGAAATTTTATATACGTTCGGTTTTATTTTAGTATGTATTATATTAAATAAAAAAAACAACAACATTAGAATACCAAACAAGGCATTAGAGAATCTTTATAAATGCATTATTGATGGCTATGACGAGCTACTAGGAAAAGAATCCTCATTAACAATCTCTTATTAAAGAGTTGGCTGGGCTGAAGAAGGCATTTTAATATCCGAAGACAGAACGGATGCAACATCGTTAGATTTGATTTTTTTAGAGAGATCGTTCGAAGGCTGATAGAATGTCGGTACTTAAGCAAAACACAATTAATGATTTCCTTATAATATAAACTTTTTGATTTATTTATGTAAAATTTTATTTAATTATATTACTCTTTCAGACATAATAAGTATATTGTTGTTTATAATATTATAGGTATATGTGTTGTATCAATAGTTTGACGTTATTTTAAAATTTTTTTTTTTTTTTGGGGGGGTTTTAATTAGCCCAGGATTTGGTTATCCGTGCCTGTCTCGATCCCAACCGCATCTTTTAATTAAGCCCCAAGTGCACTGGTATAATCTGAATTTTTTTTTACGCGAGGAGAGAGGGAGAAGAAGATAGTCCATCAATTTTCAAATGAAGAAGCTGTGGTTTCATACAGTCGAGACACAGCCCAGCTTCGTACTTCGCAATCTAAACACCTATTATATCACTATTAATTATTAGGTATTGAAAAAGGTATTAGTTATTGAATTTTACAACTTAATTGAAAGAAGAATACATCTAGTAAATGCGATTAACGATCATAATAACTGCATTGTAAAGCAATTATTCTCTGTTAACAATGCAATAAAAGTTCTATAGCAGAAGGTCCTGAGACCATCTCCTTTGTAAACGAAGGGTTGTCAGGTATAGAATGGAAAGCAGCCTGAGAGACTAGTGGATGGTTATATAGTTTACTATGATAGGATTGGTATCCGGTATGGGCTAAATCAACAACATATGATGCATTAAGGTATTTGCGGATAAGTTTATTTGTCACTATGTAAGGAGTATTAAGGATTTTGGGTTGCAAGAATTTAATACGAGATGAAGTGGACGGTTCAGTGAAGCTCAAACCTCAAATACGTATGTCTAAAAAGGTCTGATTACGGTCATGTAAATGAGTCTTTCGTAATTAATGGGGAACAATAACCGTTCGTCAAGTAATGCTGAGTAAGTCGAAAACAACCAGCAGTGGTTATTTTATATATATATTTTTTTTTTTTTTTTGTCTTGTAAGTGGATTCCAAGTTAAACGATTGTCCTGGTTAGCGAATCTACTTAACAGAGATCAGTAGATTAATATTAAAGGATACTTTAGGGCAGTTTACGGGTAAACGGTATTTGATGAGATTTGCTAGAATTTATGTCAATTCTCCGGTTTTGAAACTGTTCTTGAAGGCTTCTGATATGAGTGCTTCGCTCGATCTTTTATGTATGGAGATAACCACTTCCTTTAATAATGTAATAAAATATTCATAATCGGAATCAGAGGATTCAGAATCAATGTCCAATAGGTGTGCTTCCATATTGGCTTCTCCCTCGACAATACTAAAAAGAGGGGTTGGTCTGCTCCGATACTCAAATCAAGTCAGGTTTTGGTGGCGCACCCCTACTCAAGTCTGGTCCGGTCAGATCTGCTAAAGTCAAGTCAAGTCCTTTCGCGGTGGTGCCTCACCTTTACATCAATTGCAGTCGATGCTTTGAGTGCTCTGAATAAAAATTTTGATATTAAAAAATAGTAACAAAAAACAAGCAAAATTAGTCTACATCTACAATCTGTTATCAGTGGAAAATCATAACTACATGAATCTCATTAGTATTTTATATGTTATAATGTTTATATATATTTATAATAAAGGTAAGCAACAAGTAATAGAACGAAGTTATTATCACAACAATAAAAAGCCATTATATGTGTAAACACACACCCCAAATCCTACAATGAGCCACTGTGTTCGACTGCGTTCTCACTTTGAGTTACCGACCTTCCGGCTCGGCGGTACACATCTTAAGAAAATAGAGGTGAACGCTTGCTCATTCGGGGAGAAAAGTCCAAGTTTATACGCACCTGAAGGGTGCAGCGCGTAGCTGCCGCGGGCCGGATTGATGACACTGGCGGGCCAAGTTTGGCCCGCGGACCGTAGTTTGGAGACCCCTGTTATAGACTAATATGTTTGCATATGAATGTTTTAATCAGCTTTTCATTTATATAAGTATTGGCCTTAATAAAACTGTATCGTATTTGGTTTATAGCAAAGTAAGTTATTTTTAAAATTGTTTATAACGACATATGTATAATAGAAATCAGTCGGTATAATGAAAGTCTAATCATTGAGGTTCTACTGTATATGTTTACTGCTTTGTCCTTTCTAAATCGATGATAAACGGAGGTTAAATAATATGAAAAAGAAATTTCTGAATTAATTGTATAAGCTGGAGAGGATCTTACTGGAAATGTCTTACCATATCAGGTATATCAGGGTACCGAAAACAAAAATGGAAACTGAAAACTAATGCTTTATAGGGCATAGAGCTGGTATTGCTCCAGACGTTCCTTGTTCCTCCAAAGGGTAACAATAATGTTGAACATAAATATAATATAATTTCTTTACTAGCAAATACCAAACACACTTTTTGTGATTTAAAGAGCATTTGAAAGAATATCTTAAATCAGAATATCCAACTTTTTTTAAAAATTCTTATTTAATTATTCTAAAAGTTACTTCAATGGGCATGTAGGTGAGCTTGATGGTCTAGATAAGGAGTTCTTAGAGGGAACATGTCTTTACAGCAAAAGATTATCCTGTCACAACCAAGTAAATAGGCGAGGCAAACTTCTAGTTGAAGCTTTGGAATCACAGGGAATGATTCTTTGCAATGGTCGTAGTGTGTCGGACAGACCGGGCAAATTCTCATTCATCACAACCAAAGGCAGATCTATAATAGACTTGGTTTGGTTAAATGAAAACCTCCTGGACCTATTTTTGGATATGGAAATTTTTAACATGTCGGATACCTTGGATCACATGGCTTGCGTCACCTCCATACAATATTTTGATAGGAATAAGCCCAAAACTCATAAAAGATCCTGGCAAATGAAATACTTAGTCACAAAATATACAGATTGGGATGAGGAAAAAGCTTCCCTGTTCTCTGATAAAATTTCGTGCTCAGAAAAAATTTATTTCCATTCAGAAGATGTGAACCTTCTTTATGATAACTTTAAGCAGACAATGTACGATAACTTATTAGAAACAGGACTACTGTACATAAAGCAGGTCACCCAAACTAATCACCACCCAATGCATTAATGGTTTGATCAGGAATGCAGTATATATAAAAGAAGACTGAAAAAGCTGCAAAGAACAATACAGAAGAATAGCTCACTGCCTGATTTTCTAACGGATTACCTTCAAGTTAGAGAAGAATACAGAAGACTAATAAAAAGAAAGCAGACAGATTTTCGCATACAAGCTATAACTGACCTGAGAAATGTGAGGAACAGCAGACAGTTCTGGAGAACTGTAAATACCCTGAAGCCATTTAAAAACCCTAGCAACGAAATTAATCTTGAAGATTGGACCAGCTATTACCGGACTTTGTACGGTCTAAAAGTTATCCAGGACATAAGGTTTTACTCTGTGTCGCATCCGCTGCTTGATACGGATATCTCATTGGAGGAATTACAGTACAATATCCGTGCCAGTAAAAACAGAAAATCCCCAGGCCCCGATAATATTACTTATGAAGTTATCAAGCATCTCAACCCTTCTTGGGAGCATTATCTGTTAAACTTATTCAACGTGGTACTGAACTCAGAAGAAATCCCACAATTATGGGCTAAAGCCAACCTTCACCTCCTCTACAAAAAAGGTGATAAAAAGGACCCAAATAATTATAGAGGAATAGCATTGCTCAATACGATTATGAAGTTATTTACCAGCATTCTGAGGAACAGGATTACGAGTTGGGCAGAAGCAGAAAAGTTGATACCAGAGGAGCAGGCGGGTTTTAGAACGGGCAGAGGATGTATCGACCATTTATTCACTCTGTATTCAGTAATTAGTATAAATCTTAGGACAAAAGGAAGCTATGTTTAAGCAGTGTTTGTAGATCTCAGGAAAGCTTTCGACTCTATCAACCATATGCTATTATGGGAAAAACTTTTTAAACTTGGAATGGGAGGAAAAATGATCAGGTTACTAAAAAAACTATATGATCAGTCCTCAATGAGAATTAAGGGGGAAAGGGAGCTTTCAGAAGAGATTGACATAACCTCAGGCTTACTCCAAGGAGAAAGTCTTAGTCCTACTCTGTTTGTTTTATTTGCGTCGGACATTACTGAATTTTTTCGTACCCGAGGTGCTGTAGGTATTGGCATTGACCATGGTCACGATGTAATGTTGCTTTTGTTAGCGGATGATATCGTCATCCTTAGCAATTCCTGGCATGGTGCACAAAGGAACCTCAACATACTTAGTGACTATTGCAATGAGAATCTGCTAACACTAAACCCAGCCAAATCCAAAATTTTGGTGTTCCACAAATCCCCAAAGATGAAGAAACTAAAGCCCCTACATTGGCAGAAAACACAGTTAGAATATACAAAGAGCTACACTTATCTGGGAGTGCCCTTTACCTCATCAGGAAGATTTGAGAAAGCTGCTGATTACTTTATACAGAGGTCTTCCATTGCAATGGCTAGGGTGTTGGAGATTTTAAGGAATGGCAGGAGTGACTCTTGGGAGACTAAAACCAGACTCTTTGACTCAAGTGTGGCATCAACTCTACTTTATGCCGCTGAAATATGGGGTCTTCGTTACCTGGAAGTAATAGAGAAAGGCCAAGTCAATTTTTTTAAGTCATTGCTTCAGTGGCCAAGATGTACGCCGAACTATATCACACGCCTAGAATGCGGGAAGTATCCACTCAGTGTTCAAGTGCTGAAAAAAGTTGTCAACTACTGGACAAAGTTGAGCTTAATGGAGGAAGGGCGCTTACCCAGGCAATGTTTTAATAGACTTCTTACCCTTGATGTATCTGAAGGAAAGTCTGGCGAAGCATACAATTGGGTGACCCAAGTAAAATCGATTGCAGTGGCGTTGGGTTGTCAAAACTGGTTCTCAAGAGTACTACCCCAAGGACTGAGCACGTTTAAAGAAGACATCCTAGAAAAGATGAAGAACCATCAGTTTTCAAAGGATGTAAACAGAATTTTGAATTCCACCAACAACCCTAGGTATAGAAAAATATGCAATTTTAATATAGCAAGCCCGGAAGATTACATGCTGTTTCAGACAAATTTTAAGAAAATCAGAGTTGTGGGTCGCCTAAGAGTCTCAAGCGGGGATTACCTAAAGGTGTTTATAAAGGACACAACACTAATTATGAAATCCAGCGAAGCCTGCATGGCCTGCGGTGGTTTGGTGTCGGATCCCTTGAGCCATTTTCTTACTCAGTGCATCAAATTTGAAGAGCAGAGAAAAAAATTCTTAGGTACATACATTTCTGAATCATTGTCTATAGAGGAAATCTTAAATGTAGACTGTATTCAAAAATTAAATAGACTATATTATTTTGTAATATGTTGTGCCATTGACTGAAAAGCTAAATGTTATTTATTTTTTGGAATAGGGTTCTGACTATGGTCTTATTGTGGTTCGTTTCTAAATTACTGGGTCACTGATTCTCTGAGTCTCTTAACCTTTAATTAAATTCAATAATGACTTAATATGAATAGGTGGGAAGTTATAAATCTGTAATTCTATATACATTGTAATTGCATTGATCTAGTTATTAAGTTGATAATTATTTTATTTATTTATTATTATTATTTATTTTATTATAATTTTTTTTAGGTAAAAGTGTCTAAACTATTTCTTTATATTTGTAGTACTTATATAATTTAATATTATCTATACAAAGTCCTAGTGCTGCTAGACAAAAAAATAATTGTTTTATTTCGTATGTTATTTGTACAATAAATATCTTTTGCAAATAAATAAAAAAAAAAAAATTGAATTGAAAAATTGTATAAGCTGGAGAGGATCTTACTGGAAATGTCTTACCATATCAGGTATATCAGGGTACCGAAAACAAAAATGGAAACTGAAAACTAATGCTTTATAGGGCATAGAGCTGGTATTGCTCCAGACGTTCCTTGTTCCTCCAAAGGGTAACAATAATGTTGAACATAAATATAATATAATTTCTTTACTAGCAAATACCAAACACACTTTTTGTGATTTAAAGAGCATTTGAAAGAATATCTTAAATCAGAATATCCAACTTTTTTTAAAAATTCTTATTTAATTATTCTAAAAGTTACTATAGTTTAAACCATAAATAACAATATTTTAAATAATTAAAACAAATTATAAAATTATATGCTATACAATATCGGCTGAGGGCTGAGGTCCATTGTTCATAACGATGAATGTATAAGTGAAATCAAGTTTCAAGAGTTTATTTATTCTTTTTGTTATCATACGATCGCTTAGAGATGGCTGAAAAGCTTTTAAAAATTTTGAAATATTTCGCTATCGAACTGAGATAACATTCCAGGTGGTCTGACACGCACTTTACCAATGTGCAGATAACAGCACTTGATTGGTCTTGAACATCCTTTGATAAATTATTAATTTTTATTAACTTTTTAATTTAAGAAATGAATAAATTGTTTTCATACTTTTAGTTTCTTCTATAAAGGAAGAACTTCAGCAAAGAAGTTTATGATTACAAAGCAACACTTATCATTGAAATTTTTGATCAAACTATTTATGACGTTTGAGTATTTATGAAAATTGTAATTTTTCGATCATAACAATAAATATAACTGTATGTCGTGCAGATCAATGCTTTACTTAGGTAAATGATACTCCTTGTGCAATATATATATATATATATATATATATATATATATATATATATATATATATATATATATATATATATTTTTTAAATCAAGGACCCAGACCTCCCAACCTCAACCTCAATCCCTAAACCAGAACACTCTTATCCATAATTTACCATTAAAAGTCAAACTCCCGCCTCAGAAGCAATATCCATTTCCTAACCACAAATACCATTACAGGTTGATTCTGCTCCTAGTATCCTATGAAGGGTCCAGCCCCTAACCAACGCTCCTACTCAGACATGTTATCCATCCCAAGCTCCAGATGCATTTCCTCTTCTCCATCAAAATATAAATGACATCTACGCCATCCTTTTCTCACTTCTATTTGAATTGAAAGATACCTTCAAGCCCCTCATCACCCTTCTTACCAGAGCTTCGGCAATTCCATACAATGTCGCTAGATGAGCCCTAAACCTCTGGCTGTCATTTTGTGGGATGCTAACGGACTACAAAATCACCGAGAACTTGTCATTTTTCTCCGTGACAATCAAATAGGCATCATTGCCCTGCCGACTGATACTCACTTTACTCAATGGTCATATTTTTACATCCGTGACTACATCACTTACAGATCTGATCATCCAGATCTGAAAACCTCCCACGGTGGATCTTGCATCCTTATCCATAAACCAATCACCTCATTTTCTAATTTATTCTACTTTAATTGAAACCATTGAATCGACTTCAGTGTCCATTTAAACTCGTCCTTTCCATGTATAATTTACAGCTTTATACTGCCCTACTGGTTATTCCCCAGAGTAAGTCACAATTCCACCCATTCATCCCTCTTTACTCAGTCTACCGGAGTTCCTCAATGAAGTATCCTAGCTCCCATCTCCAATGTATACAACTGACATCCCGACCCATCCTAGCACTGTTCTCACCACTTACGCTAATGGCACATGTGTGTTATTAGTAAATTATGATCCCTTCACAGGCGCTCTAATCCCAAATCATACACTTTCAAGAATGGTCTCAAAAATGGAGGATCAAAATAAATTCCATCAAATAACGTTTACCCTTTGTCTTAATCATACGACATCCTGTTCTACGCATCCTTTAATGATATTCCTCTAATCCCTGTTGAACAGATCCGCTACCTGGGACTATATTTGGACAAACGTCTCACTTGGAATCCACATACAAGACTAAACCTCCAATATTTACGAGACAAACGTTCAAAGCTTCCAATAAATTACAAGAGAATCATTTACATGACAGTTATTAAACCTATATGGACATACTGAGTTGAGCTTTGGGGCTCCACTAAACCATCCAATTCGTCTCGTATCCTATCGCTACAATGCAAAATCCTTTAAAGAATCCTTAACGCTTGTTAATTTGTCACAAATAAACTTATCCATAAAGACCTTCATGTTCCATATGTTGCAGATTTAGCCCAAACGAGATTTCTATCCATTCATACTAAACTCCATAACCACGCGAATCCATTAATCTTCCAACTTGCTTCACATTCGATTCCTGATAACCCACCGAGGAGTCTGAAAAGACGATGGCCAAGAGACCTTCTAGTTTAGAACATTGATTGAAGTGCAACTAGTGAGTAGTTCTTCACAAGTTGTTTACATGTTATAATGATCATTTCCTCAAATTTGCTCGATATATATTGATGTACAGTTATAAATATCAGTAAATAGTTTTAAAAAAAAAATAATAAAAGGCATTGAAGAATACTTTTTGACAATCAATCTCCACAAATATTGGAATCATTGTAATAAAATATTACCTCTTTGATTTAACAAATGATTAAGCTACAAACTAACTGGTTTGTTACAAAAAAAAAAAAAAAAAAAACACTAACGTAACCGTATTAATTGACGAAGAATTAAAAAGTAAAGTAGTAATATGAAAAATTGTAAAATTAAATTCCAACTATTTACATAATTTATTAAGAGGTACCAACATTACACCTATTTATTTGTGTTTCCTTCAAGAAAGGAATGAAGAAAACTATCCTCAAATCATTGAAAGATCACTCAAAACTATCGAAACACCTTGATTTATTATTTATCGATTCCAAGACGTCCTCATCACAAATCTCTGTCTATTGTAACTGGTGCAATTTCGGTAACGGGATCATTGAATGAAAAAATAATCATTCATGAGCCGACCAAAGCCTGTATTATTCGCCTTTTAAATCAAACTGAGCGATGGTAGGACTCACCTGTATCGGTAATTGCTGGACATAAATCGCAGACTAACCAATTTGAGCCGCTCGACCGGCGTCAATCACGATTAATACGCAACTCTGATGGATTCATCAATCAGTTCAGGTCCATCTATTATCCAAATCTTTTATCGCCTACTCTTCCACTCAAATGGCTAAGTAATCCACAGATTTTCACAGACTATAGATTCAGATTCAAAAATAGATAAAATGGAAGTCAAATTAGTTTTTGTGTGAAAATCAAAATAGTAAAATATAAAGTTACTTTCTATCTGGATTGTCAAATATACATACAAGTTAAATAAGCTAGTAATCTCTTATTCTATTCCGAAAATTATTGATATTCAGAAGTAAGGTATTGACATTTAAAAACATTACAATTTATCAATATTTAGGAGTCAGGATTACTAAACGTCTTGATGAAATTAATGATCGCATCATAGTAGCCAACAGAACCTCATTCTCTAGACAAAGCATCACGGAAGAGTAGCCTTCCTGACCAAACTAAGACTGTACAAAAATCTAAAAAGTAGCCACGTACGCATGTGAAACATCAACTTTTAATAAATCAGTAGCCACGAAACTAGACTGTTTCAAAAGGTAAATACTGAGACGTATTTTTGGCCCAATAAAGGATAACGGAATGTGGTGGCGAAGGAAAAATCGGATATGGTGATTTACCATTGACTGTTATCTTAAGAGTGCAATCAAATGGATGAGGGCAGAACATACCGAATAGTTCTACGATCTACCAGGAGCGGAAGGCCATATAGAAGATGGAACAACGGCGTCTTCAGAGCCCTCAGGGACTTGAAACTCTTCAAATAATAATATTTCTGAGTGTCCCACTGATCAGGAAGATTGGTGAAGGGCTCTGGTACAGGCCAAGGACCGCTTCATGGGTTTGTCGCTCCTTTAACAAAACTCTGAAATTTAAAAAAAAAATTGGAAAATAAAATCATTGAGAGTAATATAATGAAAGTTTTATATTAAAAGGTAACAAAGTCATTTTCATTTCAGAAGCATTTAGAGTTTTTTTTTTTCATATCAAAGAAGTGTGAAATCCAGGAGGAAATAAATTCAAGATTAAAAGCCGGTAATGTTTGTTTTTTTCGGTCTCAAAACAACTCGGTTCATAGTTACTAATACACTTGCTGAGGCCACTCAGGTTAAGGGAACGTCTTAAAGGTTTTGAAAATAAAATACTACGTAGAATATTTGCCAGAAAAAGGATAAATAAATGGGAGAATACAGAAGACTCCACAGTGCGGAACTGCAAGAGTTTGATCCGGTAAATATAGTTCAGGTAGTATCAGCAGGATTAAAATGGGGATGTAAAGTCGTCGAGCTTAGTATTGACCAGGTTCCAAAAGAGGTAGTCAAATTTGAGCCGTCAAAATTGTCGTCTGGTAGAAGACCGAGGAGTAGATGGGAGGATTGACTAAGGGCTGATATTGTGAATTTCAGGTTTGGAGGGATGAGTTAGTGGAAGGTATGTGGTCAACGGTTGGTGGTGTCTTCATTGGACCTTAGAGATCGCTAAGCCTTTTTTTATTTTAATTTTTTTATTTGAAGGTCGTTAATATTTGAATGTGAATCATGTTGAGAGATTGGTGGATTAGAGACAGCATAGAACTTTTTACGAAGGGATGGGTATTTTTTTTCAAAGAAACAACATGTAGCATATTATGAAAGGTTTTAGGAATAAGGATTTGATGTGAAATTAATTATTTGATTTAATACAGCCATAATACTAGACTCAATCAATATATATCAAAATTATTTTTTATAATATATATCCAACATAACAGTATTTTGTAACCAATGGAGATTCGGGAGCTAGTCTAGTAAAGGATAAAGTTCCTTGTAATTTTAGTCTTTTATGAGGATTCCAAGTAACTAGTTTGTTTACATAGATAGTGGATTAGTTTAACTGACGTCAGATTATTGGTTAATACAATTAAATGCTATATTTACTATGGGGAAATTTCGTAAAAGTTGATATATGTTGCATCCGTTCCCTTTGAAAATGATTGAAATTAATTTTTAATTTGAACATACGGAGATGAGCTTTGGGGTTCCACTAAACCAACCCATTCTTCCCTCATGTATATATTTTATAAAAGAAAATTTATTTTATGATGTTTTACTCGAGGATCATGTTCTATCGAGAGACTCACCTAGTGCACACCCAGCCTATGTAAAGTGGTTATACTGGTACCGGGGAAAAAACTGCCGGTTAAGAGTGATTTTGGCAAAATTTCCTTTCACAACTTTTGGATCCGTAACAGTACCTCTTTACCTAAGTATTGCACTCAAGACCCTTCATGGGTTGTTGTAGTATAATAAACCATTATAAAAAAAAAGAAAAGGGGAAAATTCAATGATTAATTAAGTTATGTATTTCTTTAATGTATATCTATAATATATAAATTTTCATTTATTTCTTACATATTTTTTTATTTTAAATTCCCAAAATCAAATGCTGTACCAAAAAAATAAAATAAACCAGTCTCAAAATCAAAATAGAATACTATTACACTTCTTAAATATGTGTAGATATAATCACAATTTATAATGAAAGAAAAATATACAAAAATAAACTTTAAAAAAAAAATAATAATAATAATTAAATTTTCAAAGAACTAATATACACATACATTAATGAAAATATACTGCTAATGTTATATTAATAAATATTACGATTTAATCGAAATTTTCCGTTTCTTAAACCTTGAAACGTCTCATTTAGATACCATCACATTTAACTCACAAAACACATCATTTACTTACATGAACACAACCGCCCTGCTTGACTATCAAGTAGGATTTGTACCAAGTAGCCTAGCCATGTTTTTATGTTTATAAAATTAGTAGGTAAAGATTTAATGTAAAGTACATCTATTATTTATCATCGCTGAATTAGATTAAAAATATTAACGAACTATCAGTTTGAAGTATTATTTAATTTTAAATTTAACTTCTACCAATAATATATATATATTGGTTATTTATTGATTTTTACAGCTTTTTGCAATTTAAAATAAAATGCATTAGAAATGACAAGTTATTTGCTAATAAATCAATTAATTATTGTTATCACTTATAAAAGTTCTATATTATAAAAGTACTGTATTAAAAGGGCCCGAAGCCATCTTAATATTTTAGGATTACCTGAAATAGAATGTGAAGCAAGATGTGATACTTGTGGGCTTCAATGGTTCTAAAGTTTGCTATGAAAGGATAGGTATCGGGTTCGGACTAAATCGGGGTTGGGGTTGGCTCAGAGGTAACGCACTTGCAAAAAATGTGCGCTACCCCAGCAACCATGGCAAATCAAAGATCCCTAGAACTTGACTGTTGTAGGGTGGAATTAAATCTAAGCAATTAATTCCTGCTCCTACCATCCCACTAGGAAATCTTGTTTAGCTGAGACGGTAAGGAAAGAGAGGAAAGAAACATAAAAAAGTTTGGGCTAAATCACCACCATAGGGTACACTAAAATCTTTTTGGATTAGTTTACTTGTGACAATTTTATGAGCATTAAGGATTTTTTGAATGATTTTGAATTGGAAGGGTTGGATACGAGAGGGAATGAATGGTTTAGTAGAGGAAGTTTAGATGTCTGAGATACTATTCTGTCCCCAGAAGTCATAAGGCAGAGCATATATCATGATAAACACAAATAAAAGGCGGCAATATTTTTTATTCACTTTCTCTAATCCATGACATACCCTTAATTTTATATATATATATATATATATATATATATATATATATATATATATATATATACCGACAGACGTGAGAGGCATACGGAGACTACTTGGGACGCTTAACTATTACAGACGGTTTGTCCCGGAAATGGCACGACACCTGGTACCTTTGAACAACTTGTTGAAGAAGGGAAAATGAATAGTTATCACCCCGGAAATTGAACAAAACATACGGACGTGCATGGACAGACTCCAAAAAGAACCAGTACTTGTGTTCCCGGACTTTTCCAAGACATTTACTGTTACAACTGACGCAAGTGAATACGCATTGGGGGCCGTACTGTCACAGGAGGGCGAAAAAGGTGAGCAACCGGTGGCATATGCTAGTAGGCGACTCACGGATACGGAGGCGCGATATAGCGCGTTGGAGAGGGACATATGGGCCATCGAGCACTTCAGGCCATATGTGTTCGGGCGGAAGTTTAAAGTTCACACGGACCACCGTCCCCTAATGTGGGTAGGGAAGTTAAAAGAATCGTCGGCGCGTGTCACCCGTTGGAAGGAGTTCCTGAATCAATATAATATGGAGGTAGTGTATAAGCCAGGAAAGGAGAATATCGTGGCCGACTGGCTATCGCGGGCTTTACAAGTGAACGCAATAGAGCAGGAAGCCGGGGAGTATTCGGGAGGGATACAGCGCTTTATTCGGGAGTGGACACCGGAAGGAGAAGGGGAGTGGGAGTCAGGAGTTACGGAAGACGAAGGGGAAGCAGTGCGAGAGGAGAGTTCGGAAGGGGATAGATCTGTAGAAATGGAAGAAGTTGAGGACATCATTAACGACAAACATAACCAGATAATTTGGAAGACGAAAACGACAGGACTGACAAAGGCAGAGTACAGAAAGGAGGGGAGATTTCATATAACCACGGTTTGGTCGGAACCAGGAGTTTCGGAAGAAATGATTAGCAAAGTGCTGAAAGATGAGTCTCGACCGGGGAAAACTTTTTATTTGTATATTGGAAATGCGGTTTTGTGGGAGAAGGTAAAACGGTTGTCGAGGACAGAGAGGATAGGGTTGGACAGGACTTTTGTACGGTGTAAACTTATGGTGGAGACGGTAAAGGAGGTGGATCGGCAAAAGGAGGTCACGGTAGCGTATCACCAGGGCAAAACAAATCACCGGGGAGTACAGGAGACTTTGCAGGCACTAAAGCGAAAGTATTTTTTAATGAAAATGCGGAAGACGATAGAGGAAGTGATACAATCATGTGACATTTGCAACAGGACGAAATACGACCGACACCCTCCAACCGGAAGACAAGAAGAGACGGAAACACCGATAGGACCACTGACGGACTTACAAATAGACACTTTCACATGGAAAGGTTATAAATGGGTAACCGTCATAGATATTTTTAGTAAAATAGCGTTGGCATACCCGGTAGAGAATAGGTCGGCTGAGGCGGTGCTTGACGCCCTCCGAATTTGGTTCCAATTTTATGGAGTACCGGAGAGGGTAACTTCGGACGGGGGTCGGGAATTTGACAACGCCAGTGTCAGGTCGGAGATGCGGAAGTTAGATGTAGCATGGCATCTGAATACTCCAGGACACCCGAAGGGCCGAGGGGCGGTCGAACGCTTACACAGTACGCTGGGGGACCACCTTCGTGTTTTCTACGCGGAAAAGGGAATCGAGGCGGGTATGGCAATGCCTAAGGCAATAGTAGCGTATAATCATTCTATTCATGCAGCTACGGGTTTCTCGCCATTTGAAATGCTATTTGGTCTTCGAGAACGTAGGAGGGATACCCGCGGGGCAGTAGTGAATGAGGAGTTCGCGGAGACGTTGGTGGCAAACAAAGTGGCACTTGGACACAGATGGGAGAGAACGCGTAAGAGGCTCAGTGAGGAAAAAAGTAGAAGGGTTATTCGGGAGAATCTCAGGGTTCACGATGGGATGGAAAGGGTCGCAATTGGAACTATTGTGTACCGGAAGGTAGTGTCAAACCGGAGCAAGGAGGATATACGTTATGATGGGCCCTTTAAAGTCGTTGCCATTCGGGAACATAATGTGGTTACCATTCAGAGTATGCAAGATCCCCGGAAGCGAAGGACGGTGCATCTGGAACAACTAAAGATTCCATTAAAGTAATTTTTTCGTTTTCTCGTTTTCTCGTTTCTATCGTTTATCTCGTTTTATCGTTAAGTGATTGTTCTCGTTTCTTTCGTTGCGCAGAATCGTTTCTAGTTATTATCGTTAATTTTTCTTGTGCTTCATTTTTACCGTTTATTATTCTCATTCGTATTGTGCGTTCTCGTTTTACTCTTTCTTGTGGTCATTAGACGGAGTTCGAGGGGTATCCTCTTTTCTATGCAAGAGAACTTGTGTAAATAGTAGATAATGTAAAAAAGGAAAAAGGAGAAGTGTAACAGTTTTTTTTTTGTTTTGTTGTATTTTAGTTTGTACTGGAGAAAATAGGTAAAGATCTGTCAAAGTGTGGTGAAAGTTTTAAGTTAAGAAGTGTTTTTTTTTTTTTTTTTTTTTTGTATTGATTTTGTAAAATTGATTTTTTTTTTTTTTTTGTATATTTTAATGAGGATTGGTTGTTTGGCCTGTGTAGGAGTTTACGAGGATTGTTCGTAAACTGGTGGGGGGGAGTTAAGGTGTATAAGGGAATAATATACATCCTAATTCCCAACTTAATCCCAAACAACCACCAGAATGTATATAAAGCGGATTGCTAGACAATAAAGTTAGTGTATCATTTCGTCCCTTATTTTCCTTTTTTTTTATTGTTTTTCTTTGAAGAAACTTAACTTATATATATATATATATATATATATATATATATATATATATATATATATATATTATTTTATTTCTTGATATAAATTAATATTATTAAATATATTATTTTATTTTTGAAGAGAAAAGATTTGACCCGGTCGGGATTCGAACCCAAGTTTCCACCTCTCTAGCGTGGCGCCTTATCCAACTAGGCCACCGGGGTCGTATCCGAACCAGGCAAATCTTCTCTCTTCAGTGATCCATAACCCCCGGGCACTCGCAAATCGCGATGTGATTCACGGGGATGAATGTTCATATTGAACATTACATTTAACTTGGATCTATTGACAATCCGTCACCGGTATATATATATGTAATTTTTCTTGATATAAATCAATATTATTAAATATATTATTTTATTTTTGAAGAGAAAAGATTTGACCCGGTCGGGATTGGAACCCAAGTTTCCACCTCTCTAGCGTGGCGCCTTATCCAACTAGGCCACCGGGGTCCTATCCGAACCAGGCAAATCTTCTCTTTTCAGTGATCCATAACCCCCGGGCACTCGCAAATCGCGATGTGATTCACGGGGATGAATGTTCATATTGAACATTACATTTAACTTGGATCTATTGACAATCCGTCACCGGTATATATATATATATATATATATATATGTAATTTTTCTTGATATAAATCAATATTATTAAATATATTATTTTATTTTTGAAGAGAAAAGATTTGACCCGGTCGGGATTCGAACCCAAGTTTCCACCTCTCTAGCGTGGCGCCTTATCCAACTAGGCCACCGGGGTCGTATCCGCACCAGGCAAATCTTCTCTCTTCAGTGATCCATAACCCCCGGGCACTCGCAAATCGCGATGTGATTCATGGATACGACCCCGGTGGCCTAGTTGGATAAGGCGCCACGCTAGAGAGGTGAAAACTTGGGTTCGAATCCCGACCGGGTCAAATCTTTTCTCTTCAAAAATAAAATAATATATTTAATAATATTGATTTATATCAAGAAAAATTACATATATATATACCGGTGACGGATTGTCAATAGATTTCAAGTTAAATGTAATGTTCAATATGAACATTCATCCCCGTGAATCACATCGCGATTTGCGAGTGCCCGGGGGTTATGGATCACTGAAGAGAGAAGATTTGCCTGGTTCGGATACGACCCCGGTGGCCTAGTTGGATAAGGCGCCACGCTAGAGAGGTGGAAACTTGGGTTCGAATCCCGACCGGGTCAAATCTTTTCTCTTCAAAAATAAAATAATATATTATAAATAATATTGATTTATATCAAGAAAAATTACATATATATATACCGGTGACGGATTGTCAATAGATCCAAGTTAAATGTAATGTTCAATATGAACATTCATCCCCGTGAATCACATCGCGATTTGCGAGTGCTCGGGGGTTATGGATCACTGAAGAGAGAAGATTTGCCTGGTTCGGATACGACCCCGGTGGCCTAGTTGGATAAGGCGCCACGCTAGAGAGGTGAAAACTTGGGTTCCAATCCCGACCGGGTCAAATCTTTTCTCTTCAAAAATAAAATAATATATTTAATAATATTGATTTATATCAAGAAAAATTACATATATATATACCGGTGACGGATTGTCAATAGATTCAAGTTAAATGTAATGTTCAATATAAACATTCATCCCCGTGAATCACATCGCGATTTGCGAGTGCCCGGGGGTTATGGATCACTGAAGAGAGAAGATTTGCCTGGTTAATTTTTCTTGATATAAATCAATATTATTAAATATATTATTTTATTTTTGAAGAGAAAAGATTTGACCCGGTCGGGATTGGAACCCAAGTTTCCACCTCTCTAGCGTGGCGCCTTATCCAACTAGGCCACCGGGGTCCTATCCGAACCAGGCAAATCTTCTCTTTTCAGTGATCCATAACCCCCGGGCACTCGCAAATCGCGATGTGATTCACGGGGATGAATGTTCATATTGAACATTACATTTAACTTGGATCTATTGACAATCCGTCACCGGTATATATATATATATATATATATATATATGTAATTTTCTTGATATAAATCAATATTATTAAATATATTATTTTATTTTTGAAGAGAAAAGATTTGACCCGGTCGGGATTCGAACCCAAGTTTCCACCTCTCTAGCGTGGCGCCTTATCCAACTAGGCCACCGGGGTCGTATCCGCACCAGGCAAATCTTCTCTCTTCAGTGATCCATAACCCCCGGGGACTCGCAAATCGCGATGTGATTCACGGGGATGAATGTTCATATT
Organism: Euschistus heros; assembly: GCA_003667255.2. NCBI lineage: Eukaryota > Metazoa > Arthropoda > Insecta > Hemiptera > Pentatomidae > Euschistus > Euschistus heros. Next base: position 496,644 of record RCWM02000251.1, on the reverse strand, counting down.
GAACATTACATACGGGATACGACCCCGGTGGCCTAGTTGGATAAGGCGCCACGCTAGAGAGGTGGAAACTTGGGTTCGAATCCCGACCGGGTCAAATCTTTTCTCTCAAAAATAAAATAAAAATATATATATTTAATAATATTGATTTATATCAAGAAAAATTACATATATATATATACCGGTGACGGATTGTCAATAGATTCAAGTTAAATGTAATGTTCAATATAAACATTCATCCCCGTGAATCACATCGCGATTTGCGAGTGCCCGGGGGTTATGGATCACTGAAGAGAGAAGATTTGCCTGGTTCGGATACGACCCCGGTGGCCTAGTTGGATAAGGCGCCACGCTAGAGAGGTGAAAACTTGGGTTCGAATCCCGACCGGGTCAAATCTTTTCTCTTCAAAAATAAAATAATATATTTATAATATTGATTTATATCAAGAAAAATTACATATATATATACCGGTGACGGATTGTCAATAGATTCAAGTTAAATGTAATGTTCAATATGAACATTCATCCCCGTGAATCACATCGCGATTTGCGAGTGCCCGGGGGTTATGGATCACTGAAGAGAGAAGATTTGCCTGGTTCGGATACGACCCCGGTGGCCTAGTTGGATAAGGCGCCACGCTAGAGAGGTGGAAACTTGGGTTCGAATCCCGACCGGGTCAAATCTTTTCTCTTCAAAAATAAAATAATATATTTAATAATATTGATTTATATCAAGAAAAATTACATATATATATATACCGGTGACGGATTGTCAATAGATTCAAGTTAAATGTAATGTTCAATATGAACATTCATCCCCGTGAATCACATCGCGATTTGCGAGTGCCCGGGGGTTATGGATCACTGAAGAGAGAAGATTTGCCTGGTTCGGATACGACCCCGGTGGCCTAGTTGGATAAGGCGCCACGCTAGAGAGGTGAAAACTTGGGTTCGAATCCCGACCGGGTCAAATCTTTTCTCTTCAAAAATAAAATAATATATTTAATAATATTGATTTATATCAAGAAAAATTACATATATATATATACCGGTGACGGATTGTCAATAGATCCAAGTTAAATGTAATGTTCAATATGAACATTCATCCCCGTGAATCACATCGCGATTTGCGAGTGCCCGGGGGTTATGGATCACTGAAGAGAGAAGATTTGCCTGGTTTGGATACGACCCCGGTGGCCTAGTTGGATAAGGCGCCACGCTAGAGAGGTGGAAACTTGGGTTCGAATCCCGACCGGGTCAAATCTTTTCTCTTCAAAAATAAAATAATATATTTAATAATATTGATTTATATCAAGAAAAATTACATATATATATACCGGTGACGGATTGTCAATAGATCCAAGTTAAATGTAATGTTCAATATGAACATTCATCCCCGTGAATCACATCGCGATTTGCGAGTGCCCGGGGGTTATGGATCACTGAAGAGAGAAGATTTGCCTGGTTTGGATACGACCCCGGTGGCCTAGTTGGATAAGGCGCCACGCTAGAGAGGTGGAAACTTGGGTTCGAATCCCGACCGGGTCAAATCTTTTCTCTTCAAAAATAAAATAATATATTCAATAATATTGATTTATATCAAGAAATAAAATAAATATATATATATATATATATATATATATATATATATATATATACATAATAACCAATAATATACATTTACACTAATATACATCATATAAGTTGATGAGTTGATCCGAAAATCTATCCGAAATCAGCAGCGAGCTGGTTGAAAGAATCGTTTTGACAATCAGTCGTTTTCAACTGCTCGCCATTACATATCGAAGATTAATTGGCGTATTTAAAAGATATTAATCAATGGCACAATCCATCATAATGTATGGCATGTAATCAATAATCCTTCATTCTTTAGGAAAATATTTTTTTCAATGCATTTATTTTATTTTATTTCTACAATACATTATTGAATAACGAAGTACACTATTATTGTTTTATATTGAAGTGATTTGATTTTTTTTGTTAATTTCTTCAGGCTCTACACGTTTTTTGAGATTGTTAAGCAGCTTGTGATTGAGAAGATGGTCAAGGATTTAGTCAGGTTGATAAATTACACATCCAAGTAAAAAAAAACGGTATATATGGAGTTCCGAAGTTTCGACCGGCTTTGCTGGTCTTCTTCAGGGAGATCGTGATCTGGTTGATACGTGATGAAATTAGTATAGTTGATTAAATGATATAATGACCGAAATGGTGGACAGGGATGCAGTCAGGTTGATAATTTATTTGGATGTGTAATTTATCAATCTCACTCCATCTCGGACCATCTTTTAAACGATTATATCATATAGTCAATCATACTATTTTCATCATCAAACAATTTACATAATATTATTTTTGTAATTTTTTTTTTAATGAGTGTAAATGAAATCCATAGAAAAAAAATAAAAATTAAATTTACATAGCAATTGGAGATCGAGTATTGTTTACAGTAGGAAAAATCCTATTTTAATATTACTAGATAAAATACTGAAAATGAATTTTTTTTCGGAAAGCCATTTGGAAATAGTTTCTAAATAACACATTCATGTTTTTAAAATTTAATAAAATCCTTGAATCATTTTTTTTTTCTTTTTTAATCTTTTAATGTATTTACAAACCGGAAGATACCAGATGAAACGGAGTGGCACGATATTAGTTGTGAATCGTGCCTGTAATGCGAAAGAAGAGTGAGGTGAGGAGAGTTCGCGAGCTTGATTTCTCTCTTGCTTCCGAATCGACACGTATTTCTATTGAATTATGCTTGAATTCGATTTTGTCAGACTGATTGATTTCTTGACACAAACAGAAAGCAAGTTTCATTTTCAGTTTTGTTTTTTTGCCAAGTTTTGCCTTTGGAAAGTTATATGTTTAATAAATAAGAATGAGTTAAGAAAACGAAAATGAATGGTCGGCTCATAAATGCTAACAAAACTTTATAGTGGAAGAAATAGTAAAGAAAACATTCAACTTCTATAAAAAAAATTATTAAGAGAATGAAAGGGACGATTTTGAGGATAGTGAACTCGAAAGTTATGCCATTTATAAGGGTCTGTAACCCGTTAATTGGGAAACCGAAGACTATTTGAGGACATATATTTACATAATTATAATAATTTTCCAGGGTACTTCTTTTATAGGGTGTTCCCAAGTTACGAAAAGTCCATCTACAGCTATTAAACATTATTAATAGTAATAACACTTTCAAACTAAATTAGGGCTCGGGAACTTAACATTCCTTGCCTTACTCACTGAGCTACCCAAAAAATTAATCTTGACCTGAAAACCCAGATCATCCAAACCTGCAAAAATAAATATCAGATAAAAAGAAAGTTAAGCAAATATCAAGTTATATGGTGACATTACCATTAATATTATACTTCTTGTGGGTTATTGTTGCGTCAACAGATACAAAGTAAACAAAAACGTTTAAACATATCCCTTTTCAAGTGTACAAATCTTAAGGAAAAAAGCAGGCAAACACACTATTAGACATTCTTAAAGGTAATAAGAAATGTTAAGCTTGCTTCTCTCATATATTTCATAGAAGAACGCAATACCTCATAACCATAATCTACTAGGAAAGAGAAGACAAGGAAAAAAAAATTATTTAAATTGACGACGGATGTAAGAAAAAAAACATAAGAAAAATATTCCTTAAATGTGTACTATGTATAAATAATACTAGTAAATAAATAAATCTTATAAAAAAAGTTTTTAAAAATCATTTTAATTATATATATATATATATATATATATATATATATATATATATATATATATATATATATATATATATATATAATATATATGTGTATGTATATATATATATATATATATATATAATATATATATATATAATATGTAATGTGTGTGTGTGTGTGTGTGTGTGTGTGTGTGTGTGTGTGTGTGTGTGTGTTGTGTGTGTGTGTGTGTGTGTTTATATATAATTTTAAATTAAATAAGCAATCTCTGGAAACCCTACATAATGATTACTCGTCGACTTGAAACATGTCCTAAAGATTATGCAGACAGCACACTAATCCACAGATAGACTCTGCACTCTGCCTTGGTCTGACATTTAATTGGATAATGACATGGTGCGCCAAACAGTTATTTTCACGAAAAACTACATAACATTCCAACAAACGTATAAGCGACATGGCCACAGGTTGTATTTTAGACAATACCCAGAGAAGGTAGAAGAGAAGCTGGAAGAGGGATCTCCCGAGCTAAAAAAAAAAAAAAAAAAAAAAACGCTAGGAGCAGCTACCACAGTCATTCGTCCCAGGTAATTCAGTAGTACATCAAAAACACTGTTTGTTTGTCGCTTTGATTAACAGACTAACAGGTTAAAAAAAGATTTGAAATTAAAAAAATAAATAAATTAATGCAGTACTGATGCTATAAAGTGCTTTTTACTATGAATATTTTTTATTTATTTTATATTAAAATATTTTGGTCTCATAGAATAAAATGCTTGTTGCGGTAATAATATTGTTGTGGTTTTTTAAATTATGATTTAAAGTAAAACAACCTCTCAAGGTTCCAAAAATCTCACAAACCCCAGTTTCTCCATCACCACTAGAGTGCCATTCATAACCTAAGTAAAAACTTCAACAGACCTAAGCCTGTTCTCTTTAATTAATTTCATTCAAGACCATTAATACTTTCTCAAAGCAGCGAGGCTCTTACTAAGTTTCCCCTTTCGCCCTCAAACTTCGGAGTTGTTAAAGCAAAATGAGACCGTTTTAAGGAACTGCCTAGGAGGTGGTAAATTTTATTTTATGGCGAAATAATTTTAAATTATTAAGGAGGCTGGGAGTACCAAATTTTATTATTATTTTTCTTTTCTATGTGATGGATATTTTTTAGTTCTGTAATAGATTAACTTGAATCATCGTTGCATCTCAATAATAGCTAATTTTAAATAAATTATAGTTAACAATTTTTATGTGGTCTGTATACTTTGGCTTCTTTCACAATTCTTCTCAATCACACTTGGGCTTTAGTCATTCCTCTCCATCTCCTTACACCATCTTGGCCTCCAAACTCTCCTTCCACCATATCCTTGGTCTACATCACTTTCCTTTTACCCCCTAAAAGCTTATCTAAATTAATTTTTTATAATTTTAACTCTCATAAAGAACTATATTAACTAGTTATTTAGAGGCTTTTTAGTATTCATTTTGCCATTGTCCTTCATGTTTAAAATCTTGTTCAAAGAGCAGTTACTCACAAGTTTTTTTTTTTTTTTTTTTTTTTTTTTTTAGATAGCTGAAACAATATGTTGCGATTAGTGGAAAAATGATCCTAAATGACTCAAATAAAATCACAGCAAGATCATGGAGTGACATCATGGAGATTTCGAATGATATTTGTATTACTGAGTCGATGATGCCTTGATTATCCACTTGAACTATGTGGCCCACTCAAATGGTTGTTTTACTCACTATCCTTATCATGAATTGAATTTTACAATTTATTTTAAACAATAAATGAAATGGGAAAACGCATGAACTAGTTTATACAATTTTTGTAATTTAATTAACCATAATTTATTTTTCTATTTTTTTTTTTTTTTGTTTATGAGAAACATTGTTTTTTTTTTTTTTTTTTTTTTTTTTTTTTTTTTTTTTTTTTTTTTTTTTTTTTTTTTTTTTTTTTTTTTTTTTTTTTTCTTTTTCTATGAACCAAACAAATTAGTATTGGGCTCAGTACTGGGTAAGGAAGTATTGTTTCGTGACCAACGGTTATAAAAGGAGGTGAGGTGGTCAACATTCACGCTCAACCACCAGGTTTATCCTCAAATTAATAAAGTATCTACTTCATAGAGGCTGGGTGTGCCCCTGGAGGGTCTCCAGACCCCGAAACCCATCTGTGGCCGAATAAATAGAAATTATATATTCTCCCTTCAGCCGGGCTCGACCTAAGGTCACAGAGCTAGGATTTCAGAGTCGTACCCACTAAGCTACCCCGTTTTCCTAATTAATGTCATTGTTAAACTGAATGTTCATTTATGTTTCATTTATTTTAGAGAAGATGAGGTGAGTAAATAACAAATAATTTATAACTAATCAAATTTTATAACTTAACTAATATTTTTTAATTCACAAATAGTCAGGAGCAATTAAAAAAACGTTTGATGTAGTTTCAGTTTGGTTTCATCTTCCTCTTGTTGCGTATAGTTTGGGTTGGGCTTGGCACAGTAGTTACGCATCTTCCGGCTGTGCTTCAGTTTAGTTTATTATTAGTTGGGTCTTATAAAGTCATTGGGTACTACAACTAATGTCGAATAGGAAGGAAAAGTTGGGTGTCCAAAGTAATCAAGTCAGGGTAGGAAGACAGAGATTTATTTCAAGTGACCATCGCGAAATAATTATTAACCGAAAAAGTTCAAATTTCTTGCAGAAAAAATAATCCGAGTTACATTTTTTTTTTTTTTTTTTTTTTTTTTTTTTTTTTTTTTTTTTTTTTTTTTTTTTTTTTTTTTTTTTTTTTTTTTTTGCGTATACGTGGTTGTTATCTATCAACAGTTCTAAAAGAGTATGACTTTACCAAAGAAGTGCCGAAAAGAAATAGCGCCCGTTAGATGACATTAGAAGAACAAAGCAATTCCAGTAATTTCATACCTTATTGCTAATATCAAAATAGGGTATTGATTCGGAAAATCTAAAATCCACGTTTGTAAACACGAAATTCGAGATATTTCACATTTTTTTTCTCATTTTTAACTCTAAGGGACTAGGTTTAATGCTGAAACAAAAAAAAAGATTCACTTTGCTAGGCATAAAAAGCGCCGGAAGTAATGTAGACAAAATAAAAAATTCATGTTTGTAAACTAAAAATTATTTTGAGCGTGTTTATTGTTGTACGATACAAACAAATTTTGTGATGACACAATATGCTTGGCAAAGTGTTTTTTTTTAAGTCAGTAAGATTATAGTGTAGTTATACATACGCAGTTTCGCATTGGCTAGCGTAGGTTAAACAGGCTTGATGATTGGGAAATTATGCCATGGTATAGTATGATTACTATTACAGCAAAATTAAATAATACTTTTTGGTAATCAATACACTGATTGTATTATAACCAAAACAATATATTGATAACCAAAATGTAATCCTATAAATGGTAATATGAACATCCTTCTTGTAGGCGCTCGTATATATCAACTACTTAACTTAAATGTTTCTTTACTTTTCTTTGATCCTAAGCCATGTTAGGATTTCCCCTCTTTTCTAGCCTCTTATTTCTACCCAACTCTAGCACAGTCATTTCAAACCAATGATTCATACCGCAAATAGTAAGGTAAAAAAAGCTGTTTTGTATCTCAGGAATACGGGCGCTGATCCAGGTTAGTTTTTAAATATTTTACTTTAAATTAGGTATTTGTTGTAAAAATTTTAATTCATTGGTAATTTAAGCCAATATACAAATTGAATTTACACTTGATTGACACTAAATCTGAAATTGAATGGACTTGTATTGGTCACATATAATTTCGAGCCTTCACAACGATGGAAATATGAATTAAGAAACAGGGGATCTCAAGAAACCTGAAATTAAATTTTTTTTATAACCTGGCTAAAGGAGACAAACTATGCGGATCATGCAACGCAGCGAGAAATATAAAAGGATGACCACTGGTGTGTTAAATTGAGAAACCCCCATTTCAAATGTGAGATGTCGGCAGTTTATCTGTTTTCAGAATCCATGAATAAAATAGTTGTATTTTATGTTCTAAGTAATTTAGAATTAATCAGATTCTAATATAATTAATTATTTAATATCTAATTATTTAGAAATTATATTTCCTTAACACTATTTTATATTTTTAATTTTGTATTGCTTGGTGTTTTTTAATTTTTTTTTTTGTTGAGTTTTTTAAGAAACTTTGAAAAATAACCTCTGTGATGAAATAATATAGATATGACAATTATAGAGGTAGATACAGGACATCGGAAGGATATTTAAATAATTATAACGTTTCAAACTTCAGTAGGAAAACCCTGCAAGGTATTAATTTGAGCTGGACTCAGCTACGATTAACATAAGACATCTCATTTCTCAGCCTAATCTCCCTACCTCTTATCTTCCCAAGTTCAACTTTCGTTGGAGTTCTCTTCTTATGAGTTATTCATTTTAGCAAGTCAGAAAAGTCCTAACACTTTACCTCTACCCTTTCAAGATTTGACTTAATGTCTCTAATTTCTCAGGTAACTGGAATAAGAAATATAATAAAAAAAATAAAATTATGAGGTAATTTCATAACATGTAGTCAGAGGTTAGGGTATGATTGTTCTCATTGATTACAGTTCATATTAAAATTATCTAGGTGGCGCGGCAGCTCAGTGCCATGTTCCCGGGCCCGAGTTCGTGTCCGACTAAGAGCAGAATATTCATTTTCTGTCATTTCGGCTATGGATCGAAATGGAGGTCGGGAGACCTCCTGGGGCACACCCAGCCTCTTAAAAAGTGGATACCCTTAATTGGGGAAAAACCTGGCGGTTGAGCGTGAATTCTAGCCAAATCACCTCCTTTTACAACCGTTGGCTCAGAAACAGTACAGCCTAACCTAAGTACCGACCCTTCATGGGTTGTAAGTGGTACAGGTTTTTAAAATTTTTTTTTCAAATTAAAATTATCTCCATCCAGCAAAGACAATGACTCAAATGTTGGAATAATTCCGAAATGGAATTATTAGAAACATTAAAAAAGTGAACGTCATTTAAAAGGAAAAATACAAAGTTGATTAGTGAAGAGCTTTAATTATAGACGACAACAGAAATTATTAACCTAAAGCATTTGAATTTTCATTCAAAAGATTCAGCTATCTGAGGATAACTTGTTTATAAAAATTTCAGTGAGTCGAGTCCACTTAATGTTGGCAGAAAGATGAAATGTGTGAAATGTGAAAATTTGAGAACAAATATAAGATTTCTAGTTTAACTTTAAGTTCTCATATTAAAACAATTCAATGAACCCCAGCATTTAATAATAATTAAATGAAAACAAATATTTTTCAAATCTGCATTTTTCAACACAATTCCTTAAAATGTAATTGAGTTAAGGGAAAAAAAATTCAAATTATTAAAAAAAAAACAACAACGGAAAATAAATGATTTAAAATTAATGCATATTAGTATACATTGATATTTCATATGCTAATTAATTAATAAAAACACATAAAGAACATATTTTTTTGATCAAATAATAATTCTTTTCTAACACTCGTTAGGTTATTCAAATTTGGAATAAGCAAAAAAAAGTATAAACATATTTAAAAAATCTATCTAGATATCTCATTTTCCTTACAGGCGTAAACTAAATGTGAAGAAGTAACAACTAAAATAGAGCTCTAAATAAACGGGAAAAAATAATAATAATTGCTTGACGTCATCCAATAAAGACACAGTACGCACATTTTTTACAAGTGGGAAGTATAGCTTTCTAGCTTTCTAGAGACAAAATATAAGTGTCCCAGCACAATTATAACAGATAATAATAAAACATAATTAAAAGTGAGAATTTCGTATTACAAGAAATGCTCAAGTAATCACTGAAGAAACTGTTTCAGAATCGCGACGTGTTCCAAGAGATCAAAGTAACAATCTATAAAACAGTTATTCGAGGAGCAGAAAATCATGCTAGTGGGATTTGAACTTTTACAAAGCAGGAAGAATGATATCTGAATACATGTGAGGGGAAAATCCTTAGAAAAATAAATGGTCTAACTAATGACGAGGTTGTAAGCGGAATTTTGGAATAGGAATCCAATTAAATCTCGTACACCGGGTTTCACAAAAGGCAAAGCATGATTCCTTTAAATTATCTTCTCCTGTAATAAAATGTTAATAGTTCATAGATTATTTTTTTTAATGGATGTCATTATTTGAATGGGTTACCTAAACAACAGCATAACCCACATATGCGAAAATGTGCTGATCATTTGGAGCAATTTCTTAATTAACTTGAAAATAGTGTCGTGTTCTTCGCACCTATATAAGCAACCATGTAAAAACATCCAGCGATATTCAATTCCTAAGTTAAAGAAAAAGGTGAATTTATTCTGGCAACAAAGTTATAACCAGCATGGTTTACGTCGTTGTTACTAATTCCCCTAAAACAATGGGTGACTGGTGAGTACTTTCTGGCAAAAATGAACCTTATTAGTATCTCTTTAATTATAAAACTAGGATACTCGGAAAAAGACAAAATGTGGCTCTTAGTTGTCTCAGTAACCTTATAGCTTATTTTTTTCGGACGATTGTTGTGAGTTTACAAAACAAAACATTTTGTATTTAACTTTTATTACGTATGACATATTCCGTCACCGAATGACAGCTTTGTTTTAAGGATGGGAGCCATGACTGAAGATTACTACTTTTTTGCTACTAAATATCGTTACCCGCTCCCCCACAATCATGGCTACTAACCTAAGGGAAGAGGAAACAATATTTAACACGATGCATCTTGAGAGATACGACAATTCACATCAAAATCTTTGTTTCTTAAAAGTTGTGGATTGCACCGTAATTGCTTAGTTAATAGCTTGGTTAGAAGTCTACGCTTCAATCGCCATTCTCTTTAAACATCTAGTCTAACAACTACCTTTTTCTTCAGGATTTGGGGAACGTTTTAAACAATAAAAAATCATTGATCAAAAGTTTTGTAAAAATCAGAATTGGTTAATAAACAATAAAAAATCATTGATCAAAAGTTTTGTAAAAATCAGAATTGGTTAATAAACAATAAAAAATCATTGATCAAAAGTTTTGTAAAAATCAGAATTGGTTAATAAACAATAAAAAATCATTGATCAAAAGTTTTGTAAAAATCAGAATTGGTTAATAATAAGGGTTAAAATTCTAGTTAAAGGAACTAATGCGATAGCTGAAATTGAGAAGAATGAAATTTATTTTGATCAATAAAAATATTTTAATCATAAATTTTAAAAGCATCAAATTTTCGTACAACCCAATATCAACAAGGCAAGGGTATTTGGGACGTAAGAATAAAGGTAGACATCGGCAACAGTGGTTGAGGGAGGCCGAAGATGTCCAACGGCTTCTAAGAGTGAAAGGATGGAGAGGAGCTGCAGCGGATAAGAATGCTTGAGGATGTTGAGGTCCTTATTAAACTATAACAGATCTGGAAGGGTTCGATAGTTAAGAGTTATAATAATATTGGAGGATCCAGAATATTGCCGAACTGAAATTGATGATTAAACTAAGAACACAGTGTAACCTTGCGTCCAACACGGAGTGGTTGACTGTTGAAATAAAATGGTGAAAGAAGTCAAGCAAAGTGATATTATGAAACAATATGTTATTTCCTTTGACTGGGTCAAATATTTTGATATTCAACTACTTGATTAAAATTTAGAGGGGGAAAGGGAGTAATAGTTAGGAATTTTGTAATTGGAGAAATAAGTTTACAAACTGAACATTTATTGCAGCCATCATTCAGTCATTCAAAACAATCATCAGTCACTAACCTGTCAAATGATGTTCTTCCATCCTTGACATAGAAGCAGGGGAATAAAATTACATTTATACTGATGGTTAATAACAGTTTACATCTTTAATAATATTTATACATTTTTCCCCTTCCATTGTACAGTAAATTGTATTGATAGATCTATTGTCATAAATATTACTCTTTGACAACCTTGAGTGAAGAAGCTTGTAACATTTATTCAATAAAAAAAAAATTAAAATTTCCATTATATTTGTAAAATATATTTAGGTATAGTTTTAGACATTTAATCAATATTTCTAACTGATTAGTTACTGATAATAATTAAAAACATAAAACACACATTATTAAAACTATTGGTAATACATGCCTGATACCCCAGTCGAAAAACAAACCCTTTCAGCAGTGTTGATGAACTAACATGTATGGCTGTGAAGCTAACACACGGTAAAACTAGACGATCAGTAAATATATTTAAAAACACATAAGATCATACACTAATATGGTGCATTTTCCCAACTTTTCTATCCATTTAAATAAAAACAACCATAAATTATACAAATACAAGGAAGATATTATTACAATTACGAAACGAAGAAAATAATTTAAAATAAAAATTTTCTAAGTAATGTATTAAAAGTATTTTTTCGTATTTTTAGTTTGGGCTTAACTCCTTAATTAAAAAAAAAAAAAACACCCTTACCTTACAGATTCTCAAACCTGGTCAAGATCTGACGAAGAAAAATCCCAAATCTTCGGTCTACACCTCTTTAAATAATTTAATCCACACCCTGACATCATCAACCCGATCTATCTTGAATGTATCGAAGCAGAACTAAATATTCCACTTCAAATGCCTCCATCTTCTTAAGCACATCTAGATGTGATGGACAGATTTGCTATCTAGGGCTCCGACTGTACAAACGTTTAACTTGGAATCCACATAAAAGACTGAAATGACAGGAAACTACTCGTCGTTTTCGACTTTTTCAACATTTACTAGACAAACGTTCAAAACTATCTATTTTCTACAAAACACTCATTTACATGACAGTTACCAGACCTATTTGAACATATGGAATGGAGCTTCGGGGCTCCACTAAACCTAACTCCATCTAACTCATCTCGTATCCAATCCTTCGAAAAATCCTTAATGCTCTTTACTTTGTGACAAATAAACTTATCCATAAAGACCTCATTGTTCCATATGTTCCTGATTTAGCCCAAACCAGATACCTATCCTTTCATAGTAAACTCCATAACCATTCAAATCCACTAGTCCCTCAACTTGCTTCCCATTCTATTCCTGACAATCCTACGAGGCGTCTGGAAAGAAGATGGACTCGGGACCTTCTCCAAGTGCTACCAGTGGGTAGTTGCTTCACAAACAATTGTAATTTAATTATTTTATCATAATAACACATTTACTGGATGCATATTTTTAAGTACAGTTGTAAATTTCAATAAATATATATAAAAATATAACGTCCTAGTGTTTTGCAGCTAGGGTGGGAAGCAGGGGTTTGTTTTACAACGATTTCTAAATCAAAGATGATTACTTCAGTCCTGATTTTTAAAGAGTTTCTTAAGGTGACTGTTAAGATATATTTTTAACTGAAGAATAAACAGATAAAAAAATATGATATAGACAACAAAACAGGTTGTCGTTTATTGTTCAAGAGGCTACTTGTAGCGTAATCTCAATTGCAGGTAATATCTATTTTAAAATCACTGAAGTCAGGCCTAGATTTTTAGAATATTTGTACGTCAGAATTCTTTTTTCATCGTGATTCAAAGTACTCCAGATAAAGAATGTGTCGTCACGAAGATAAAGAACATTTTAAGATATCTCGATATGTTGTCATGGTACGGTTCACGCTAAATTATAATATCGTTCGGTTAGTATATAAAAATGATTAAATGAAAAATATCAAATAAAGATACAATAATATTGTAATATTTCAATAATTGATAAATTGCTTGTGACCATATTCAGCCTTTTCCGAATTAATTAATTATTTCCAGTATGAATTCTTAATTGTCGAAATTTCACTGAATACTATCGACTCAGTCTTTAGGCGAGATCATGTCTTGATCTAAAACTAAGGATAAAAAATATGAAACAAATCAAATACTGGTATCGGTATGTCGATAACATTATATGCCTATAGACTGGCACAAACAGGTGAATTAATAGGTTTTTTAATGATCTAAAAGAGATCTACCAAACCGTGAAATTGATAGTGACATTAGAGAAAAAAAAATCAAAACTTTTTAAACTTGAAAAAGTCAATAAAAAATTAACTACATGAATTTGAAATATATAGGAAACCCAACAAACCATACACACACACACACACACACACACACACACACACACACACACACACACACACACACACACACACACACACACACACACACACACACACACACACACACACACACACACACACACACACACACACACACACACACACACACACACACACACACACACACACACACACACACACACACACACACACACACACACACACACACACACACACACACACACACACACACACACACACACACACACACACACACACACATAGGTGCAAAATTATATTCAATAATGCCAAGAAACCAAAAACATATGTGCAGTCTTAAATAACCGTGTTTTAAAACTACTACTAAATTAACAAAATTAAAAATTAAAAAAAAATTAAAATCTGTAAAAAAAAAACTATAAATAATATTTGCTGGAAACCCCTTAAGAACAACCGAAGAAATAATTAAAGAATTAAAAAATATATAGGTTAAAATGGTTTGTCTATTTTAAAATACACCATTATATATAAAAAAATAATTTTTAGAAAAAAAACAAAACCGACTTCAAGATTAAACCTACATATACAAACTTGAACTAAAAAATAAAAAATAATATTTTAATTGCTTCAAAACAAAAAACATTAAATGAAAATCAACGAAATTATCGATACTTATATACCTATTCACAATTTATAACCAATTATCTTTGGAGTCGGTGCCAACCAAGAAGGAAAGTTTAATCCTGCCTTTACAATAAATAAACAAAGGGCCGGAGACAGCGGTGTGGCGGTGATAATACAGTGGGAGGATCTTTAATATTACAATTTATTTTCAAATTCTGTTTGTTTTGGTTGGCACCGACACCAAATGTTTATAAGTATCGATAATTTTGTTGATTTTCATTTAATGTTTTTTGTTTCGAAGTAATTAAAATATTATTTTTTATTTTTTAGTTCAAGTTTGTATATGTAGGTTTAATCTTGAAGTCGGTTTTGTTGTTTTTCTAAAAATTATTTTTATTTTTTACTTTTTAGCGGTGAGTGTATTTTTGTTTAAATAGTCAATTCTCGATCATCAAGCTACTCTGAAAAATAGTTCGACTTACTGAACAAAGTATTATCGATGATATTATTTCACTTATCTGCATGTAAATGGGAAAATTGAACACAAAGTTGTAGTTGAAATCATTACTTAAATTTTCATTAATGGGAATGTTGTTTGTAGATACATATAAAATCATTGATACAGAAAATTAAATACCCGGTACCAATTTATCATATAACTTTCAACTGAACCGCGCTTTATTTTTGAGGGTGCCTATAAGTTGAAATACCGACTTCTAACAGTGGCGATCTTTTCTTTATTCTTCAGGATGCTTGAAAGAGAACTACGCGGAATTCGGAATTCACTAGCAACAAACGCCCAACTTCTTTCTCATTTCTCCACTTTGCAAATCAATTTTAACTTTTCTTTAATTGAAAGAATTTACAATAGCCACTGTGAAATTATTAACTCGAGTGAATAACTAATAATAAGTGACTGGTGTAACTATTAACTGGAAAGATAAACAGTGACGGGAAACCGGAATATAAATTACACATGAAATTCTTTTAATTTGTGTTCGAGTAATAGAGGCGATGACTTCTAATAGTTCATTTCATAGAGGTGGTCCTAGAAGTTCTTTCTTTTGAACGCCATTTTCAGTTCGACTCATTTACACAATTTTTAACGTTTTTAATCTGAAATCGTCTCTTTTAGGTGAAATTTAAGTGTAATGTATTTCCAACCGCAGATTATGTTCGACTTTTGGGAAAGAAAGAAATACCTCTTGAAAGGTTTTATTGAACACAATTTCACACATATAAAAACTACATAGCATGAGTCGTAAAAACTAATAACACTTAACCATAAACTGAGAAGGCTATAAAAAAACATATGAGAAAATGAGATACAAATACAATGTTATTATTTACTACAACTTATTAAGTATATGTAAATTATTTTTGTTAATAATTTATGTTTAGTTACCTTGGAGATTTTAGATAATCATAATCATAAATATGTTTAAAATGTAAGGATATATAAAAGTGATTTTTATTAACTGTTTTTTTTATTTTTCTTAAAAAGTGCTGCGTTGATTTCAAAATATTTTTTTATGGGACTACCTCTGAAGTAGGCCCTACCGATCTAAAAAAGAATCATCAAAATTGACGGAGGTTCTCAACTCGTCTTTATTTTTTTATTTTATTTTTTTTGTTTATGTTACGCGATTACTCCGTCGATTCTAAATCAATTTTGATTATTCTTTTTTAGATCGGTAGGGCCTACTTCAGAGGTGGTCCCATAAAAAATATTTTGAAATCAACGCAGCACTTTTTAAGAAAAATCAAAAAAACAGTTAATAAGTGATTTTATTAACTGTTTTTTTTTATTTTTCTTAAAAAGTATTGCATTGATTTTAAAATATTTTTTATGGGACCACCTCTGAAGTATGCCCTACCGATCTAAAAAAGAATCATCAAAATTGATTCAGAATTGACGGAGTAATCGCGTAACATACACACAAAAAAAAAAAAAAAAAAATACAGACGAGTTGAGAACCTCCTCCTTTTTGAAGTCGGTTGAAAAAGATAAACCATTGTCATCTTATTTCACTTAACCTAAAGACAAAATAGATCCTTTAAAAAAAACAGCGCTTATAAATTAAAATGCACTGACTGCAAAGTTAATTACAAGGGGAAACTGGACGATTAATAATTTAAAAATCATATAAGAGCAACGAAAATAAAAATAAAACGAAGAATTCAAATTTCCTTATCCATTTAATTTTAAATAATATGAAATGAAATGAAATGAAAATAGAGTATAAATTTATTTATACAAAAGAAATTGTGTACATTATTTGACAATAAATATTCAAAATTTCAATAAAACATAAACTTAACAAAAACTGTGAAAGTGAAGCTAATAGTCATGTAAAAATTGTTTTATTATTGTAAAAGATTGTTTTGGATATTCCATCTTCTAAGCTAACAACCTTCAAATTCTTTAAAAATTTTAATACTATTAACGGAAATCTAATTTAGCATTTTTCTATCCTATCGAAGCAAAGACGCCCGGAGCAATATGGGAAGGCGTTTTGCAGTGGTGCGCAACGTACGGAATACCCGACGAAGTCATTTCCGATTGCGGACGAGAATTCGATAACCCCTTGATCCGCGACGAGAGTAAAATTCTGGGCTTTACTAGGCGCTTAAACACTCCTCATCACATCAAGGGTAGAGGTGCCGTTGAACGCCTGCATAACACGTTGGGGGAACATCTTCGGCTACTCAAGATAGGACGGAACCTTACCACATACGACGCTATGCCGCGAGCGATAATCGCATATAACAAGACGATTCACGCTGCAACTGGGCTATCTCCCGTGGAAATAGTTTTTGGGCAGATACGAAGGGACAGAGGGGACCTCATCACGGCCAACAATAATAGAGTAAGGGAGGATTTATTCCACGAGAGATCACGACGGCAACAGACGTGGTCAAAGATTCGGGAGAAACTAATTCGGGAAAAACAAGTTCGGGTAAACAAGGCAAACCTCAAGTGTGTATATATGTGTATATATATACGATGGTATTTTAAGCTATAATTATTATTTCATATGTTTATTTTTTTTTAATTAAATTTAATTTTTTTTTTTTTCCCTATAAAAAGTGTATGCAGTAATTACTGATGCATTTAATTTGTAAATAACATACCAGACTATTGTACATTTAACTGTGCATTATTTTTATTCTTAGGGGACAGGAAGTCGCAGAATAAAGTTTATTTTTTCATTTTCATTTCATTTCAAACCTCCGGTCTCGAGTTTATAAGAAAGAACCGCTATCGCTAGGAACCATCGTCTATAGGCGATTAAGAACAGCAAGAAATAAAACGGCCGCGCGGTATGAGGGTCCTTATAGAGTCACCACAATTCGGGAGCATAACCTCTTTACTATTAGGGATGTAAATTATCCGTTCCGTTCACGCACGGTTCATCTAGAAGAACTCCGGGTACCCCACAGAGTGTCAGAACACGAGCTGGGTGGCAGCGCTCAGACTGATACATAGTACCAATCAAGAAATTTATTTTGTTTGTGTTTTCTTTTTGTTTTACTTACAGGTGTCAATATTAAGTATGTTAGTTATATCACATGTATATGTAAATCTCTTTCCATTTTATATACTTTATTAGCATTAGGTAAAATAACTATATGTATTTCTGTTCTTTGTTATTGGCATTAGGTTAAGAAGTGTAAGGTGTTTTAGTTATAGAATATGCGAACTGATCATTTAAAGTTATAAGTTCTTTTGTTTATTTTATTTTATTTTAGTTCCTCTTAATAAAGGAACTGGAGGGAGGGAGTTAGCTATGTGTAAGGTGTAAATAATAACTTATAGGATAAGAGTCTTAGTAGGATTAGTAAATACCATCTCTATAAACAATCCAAATGTATATATATATCTGTTAAGAAGCCACAATAAAGTTAGTTGTCGTTCTATACTTGTCCCGTTCTCTCTGTCACCCTAAACCCCCACCTTTTTTTAGTGGGTTCAGTCAGTCTAATCATAACTTATATAAATATATATATATATATATATATATATATATATATATATATATATATATATATATAATAGTTTATAGTTTACTTGTATTACTGATATAGTACAAAACTTACCATTGAAGATTCAACTCCAAAAATCAAAAGATCTGGCTGCTGGATATTGTTTACTACCCTTAGCTCTAAATGTGATAAAAAGCTTTCCTCAAAATATCTTCGGGTTTAGGGGAGAGAGAGGGTGAAAGTCGTATGTTGTTAGCTGTCTGAGCTCGGAACTTGGAAAACGTTACTTTTAGCCCATATATCCATAAAAAAAAGCAAAGCAAATTTGCAACAAATGTCATTCCACTCCCCTCTTTCCCATATTATAATTTTAGAGCTATGGGAGACAGAAAAGAGTTTTTACATGAGGTAAGTCGCAGTTCTCAGGAATAACGCGTTGGTACTCATTTGGCTACAACTCCGAATCTATTTGTCCGATTCAAATTTCTGATTTTTCATATGAAAGCTGGTTAAATTTACTATAATAACTCAAATATTAAATTTTGATCTAGTACTTTAAAACACCCACGGCAGAATGTTGAGAAACCCGTACTCTTGAGAAAAATTCGCTTTTTTCGGCACATTTATAACAATAACTTCGGAACTATTTCTTCGATTCAAAATCTATTTTTGTGCATCTGAAAGCTGTTTAAATTTTCTATGAGATCCTAGATATGAAAGTTTCATTGAATTCCGGTGTGAAGGGGTGGGGTGGGGGGTTAAGCAAGAGGGTTTGGGTTCGGAACTTTGTGTGTTATCACCTATTGCCTTTTTCTTCATTTGTGATATTTGATTTCACGGATAATGTGAATTTGTATTGGGTGGCAAAATATTGTAGATGATGGTACTGAGTTTTGCCAAATGGTCTTCTCGCAACTAGTATGGCGTTTAAGCAGCGGTATTTCTTTAGAGAGGAAATTGAAATTTATGAATTTCCTGTACTCGCTCTGCGGGGTAACTGAAAACATTGCCCTATTCCTCTTACCCATTGCCTCTCAGGACTATTATCCTCATTAACACCTATCAGTGAACTCTGTATTTTTTAAGGGCTCGGTGCTCTCTTGGTTGCAGATCTCACATAAACAGTAGAGATGGGGATTCCCGATGAAGCGGGTTCATCTTTCCCAAACCTTCTCCTAGCAAAAATAGCCGAAAGGAAGCCGCCCCTCCACGAGGCTTAGGATACAGGAGGGCATATTACTAATAGATCCGAAGTACAAAATATTACGAGGAACATTACAGTACAAGGCACATACATTGCAACAGGCGGTAGACAAGAAGTGGATTAAGAAGAGTGAGGAATTTATTTACTTTATAATCAATTTTATAAAACTTTCTCAATCCAGAATCTGATGAGTGGCATTTGTGGACTGATCAAGCTCTACACAAATTTTTATGCAATCAAATAAAAACGAAAATTAGAATTTTCCGTATAATCACGCTTGATGTGAGATCTTTCGGATCAGAACTATTATATAGTGAACATTAAAAAGGCTTTTTCAAAGTAGCAGCAATCGTGTTAACTAGAATGCACTACTCAATAACTGTAATCAAGCCCATGATTTAATTATCATTAAGTATATAAAACCCTAAAATATAAAATAAAATTTAATAACCAATACAGTTACAATATAAAATTTCGGCAGTTATTGTGTATGGATTTAAATCTGTAAAATGTCAATTCTCTTTTTATTAGATTATTGATTTTTATTTTTAAAATAATATAAGTTATCACATAACACAAATCACTCGCTCAGTAGCGGGGTAGTTCATTAAATAAGACAGCTGAAGAAACAATCCGCTAGCGGCTTTCAAAGAAGCTATTTATTATTATAATTAGAACATGATAAACCTTAGAGTCTGTATGTGGTTTTTATAATTTAAAATACTAGCTTTTCTATTCTTTTTCTAATTAGATCAGTTATTTTGTTAGCCTCATTGAAAAAAAAAAAGTTGTTTTAAACCAAATCATTTTATTAATCAGTGAGAAATAACTTATAAATTGTCGTTATGGGTAACAGATTTGAAAACAATTGCAAAAACTATTGGCAATATCATCAGTAGGTCAAGGAAAATAACAAGACTTTTGCATCTTTACAAAAAGATAAATTGACATAACACCAAATTAATTTTTCTTGTACTTTTAGAGTTAAAATAATATCAGGCTAAATCAATATTTGTGAGTTTGATTTGATAAAAAAAAAATAATATAAAAAAAATACTACCTTGAAAATGACCTTATCTTATCAGTAGAGTACAAGTTACATCCGTTGCGTCGGGTATATATTAATATAATATAATATAATATAATGTAATATATATATATATATATATATATATATATATATATATATATATATATACATAATTAGTACAGCAATGGACATTTTATACAGGAACAGGTAATAGTAGTATGGATACACCTCGACTTCTTAAGAAGCAAAAGTACGGAATGAACTGTTTTTTGTTTTTTTTACAATCTGATTATTTCAGGAGATGAACGAATTTCTGGATCTGCCGTAGTACAGTTTTCCGTCGGTTTAGAATTTTTTAAATTATAAAACAATGATTCTCATGAGAGGTTTTTAGGCACCCGAATTGCAACAAATCCGCTTTGCTGTATGAAGCAAAGTTTTATAGGTGTTATGATCAGCAGCAGTGATTGCAACTCTGTCTCTTCTCACAGTTCGTTCTTCTGTGAGTTTTCGGCGCTGTGAGAGAGACGTATACATCAGGAAACCACTCTTTTCTATATTGCCATGACTACTAGGTACCTGTAATCCCAATCCGCTTGCTCAACTCAGTTTTCTGAGTCCATGATTTTCCTCCATTTTATACTTATGTTGTTCTTTGCCTCTCGTGGAAATATTCTTTTTTCCTTAGTTCTCCAAGCATAAAGGATGTAATCTCTCTGTATTAATCAAAAGATGGTTTGAATTAAAGCAACGAGTACTATCAATCTCTTCTTGTAGAACTATCTGTTCATGCTTCATTTTCATGACAGGATTTGCTGTTTGATGTCGTTTTAACGGCCGCAGTTTACATATTGTCTATGGAAAGGAACTGCTCTTCGGTTAGAAACATTAGAAAATATTTGGTTCTTATCCTGATCCTCGAAGGCATTATTTCTCTTGGATGCTTCATTTATATTGTATAATATTAGATCTTAGACGAGATGAATAAATTGTGGGGAGCACTTTTCTAGATATTCGAGGACGTGGGACCATTTGACTGCTATAGGCGGAGTGCATGTGCTGTATATCGAACAGTAAAAATTTTATCTCCTTCTCATGAGATTTTTGCTCACTAAATTTTTTCAAGTTTCACTAGTGTAAAAGAAAATCGTCGTTTCTAACTAAATCCTATGCAACAAATATTGCATAGAAGACTATACGAAGACTATGCATATGCATAGACATCGTCGTTAATTATTATTTTTAATTTCGTTATTCATTTTAATACGAGCTGCTGTGAAAATTGATATTCAGGACTTATAAATACTTCTTTGGGTTATTTACACATTAAATTACATTTTTATAAACAGTATCTAGTATTGGAGTGATAAAATAACAGAAAAAATTAACATTACGATTATTAAAAATCAAACACCCAACAGATACTGAAGAGTGAACTGTTGAACTATTTGAAACCTGATTATGAATCTATTTTATATATATTCGCCAAATTAATTAGTAGGTTGGAAGAGCAAGTTTCTGTAGGCAAGAAAGGAAAATGAATCAGAAATTGAGTGTTTGGTATATTGCGTTTAAATTATCAGAATGCGCCTGCAGAAGTTGCAATCTGAAGTGTTTACTCTGATCCGGTATTCCAATAGTATTCATTTATTAATTAAATCCGGGGAATCAATAAGAAATAGCAACTTGAGACAATAATCAGAGGTCCAT
Organism: Euschistus heros; assembly: GCA_003667255.2. Classification (NCBI taxonomy): domain Eukaryota; kingdom Metazoa; phylum Arthropoda; class Insecta; order Hemiptera; family Pentatomidae; genus Euschistus; species Euschistus heros. The sequence continues at coordinate 474,277 of RCWM02000251.1, read as the reverse complement.
ATTATTTTTGTCTTCCAATACTTTTTATCATGTATTTTCATAAGGTATTTACAATGAGATAGGGACTCGTATTGTAAATGATTCATCACCAACTCCGTCGAAGTGATGTTTTTTACAAACCTATCGAGTGTTAAAAAAATAAAGTATTGGTAAGAACACAAAATTAAGGTACTTAATGTTTTTAAATAAGAGCCTTAACTTGACCATTTATTAATATTTGTAATTGGTTTAATATAACATGGAAGAAGATGCGGTGCGGTCGCATCACATAATAGCATCTCAAAATAAAAACTTTGCAAAACAAAATATTTAGCTAAAAATGAAAATGAAAATAAAATGTTTTATTGTAAATGACAAGGAGAGGTATTCAAACTAATACTTCAAAGGCCCTGTCCTCCATATCAGCGATTTTTTCTCAGCTTCAGATTTTATAATTAGGGCTGCTCTAAACCAGCCATTTCATTTCGTATCCAATCCTTACAATCCAAAATCTTTCGAAAAATCCTCAATGCTCCTCCTTAATCACCAATAAACTTATCCCTAAAGACCTTAATGTTCCATATGTAGCTGATTTAGCCCAAACCAGATACACATGTCTTCATGTTAAGCTCTACCTATGCTTTCTAGTAACTTCTCAAACCCACTCGTCTTTCAAGTCGGTCCCCACTTCGTTCCCGATAATCGGCGTCTGAAAAGAAGATCTGCTAGTGTAGATTTTTTATTGAAGTGCTACTGATAAGCAGTTCTTTTTGAGTTTTGACATGTTATTGTAGTCATAACCAACACTTGATGTATATATTTTTTACAGTTGTAAATATTAGAAAATAGATTAAACAAAAAAAAATTTAAATATACGTAAATCTTTTCTTTATTGGGCACTGTAATCTGCTACTTTTTTAGTATCATCTTTCTTTGTCTTTCTGAAATCAGCTCTGACACTTCAACTTATAACATTCAATGATTCATACTATTTATATAAAAAAACTATATCTCATAGTACAATGGAAAAGTCATTGATATTACTTAACATCCTAGAGGATCCATGTTTCAAAATTGTCTACCTCATTTTCCTACTCAACATTATTTTCTTTTAACAAATCGTTTCTTTTTTGACATTACTCATAAAGTTCTTTTTCTTTTGGCTTATTTCTTCCATTTCGATAACGGCTGTATGTGGTAAATGCCAGCAAGTGACCCCTTTTCATTCAGAGGAAAGGAGACCAGTCATTAATTAAAGAGTAGGTGGCTTCTCTAATTTTAAAATAATATGTGTCAACATAATGGCATATCATATAGCCATTCAGGCACTATGTTTATTTTTTCAATAACGGTATTCAATAAATTAAAATAATAAATTACTGGTTATGGAATTATGGGCAATAGTTAAAATTTAAAAAAAATACTGTTCAGTTTATCCCAATAAGTCAAGTTTCTCCTTTAAAATATTTATATTTTGTGTTTAATTATAAACTTCGATTTGGTGGTTTATTGAAGTGATTTATATGACACCAGTTTTGTGTAAAAAAAAAAAAAATAATAATAATACAAATAAAATAAAATGAATTACTTTACTCATAAAATTAACTGTTTTAATTTACTGTTTTTCTAGTATCTAAAACTCATTGGACTGGGTTCCAAAAAAAAAAAAAATAAAATAAATAAATTAAAAAAAAATAACCAAGAACTACAAACTGCAAAGTGTGATTAACTTTTATTTTATGTTATTAATGTAACAAATCAGTTCTTGTCCTACCTGATTTTTGATAAATTGGTTTCTTTATTATCTGTTTGAGGTTTACAAAGTGGACCAACAGGATCGCATGCAGAAAACTATCCCTCCACCAACATTCTCAACCAGTTAATAATAATATGATTATAATTTTTTAATGGCATTTTTGTACGCTTATATATTATTTCAGTTTCTGTAAAATGAAAATTTAAGTTTTGAAAAAGTCGAAGAAATATCCAGTCAAGAGAGAAAATGAAAATAAAAAATAAAAAACATATGCACAGTACAAGTATAGGGACCACTATTTGCGAACCCAGTTTGCGAGGGCCTTGTTACCCTGCCAGTTTATTGAATTATGGCTTAAACAAGTTAGACCTACCCAGGAACCCTCCAAACTGCAACTATAAAGGCTTATTCGATTAACAAAGGCCATGTTGGGCTGTAGTTTACTAAATTGAAACAGAAAACACGTCATTTCCTAGATAGTTGAGCAAGTTTCGATATTTTATTCTTTTAATAAAAAAAATGAATTTTGTAAAAACTAAGGCGCGATGCACACTGGAGAAATTGATTTCTAGAAACCGGTTTCTTGAAACATGAAAATGGAGTTGCTTGCCACATACAGATATGATTAACGTAAGTTGGTGCACACAGCGTTTCATGAAACGCTCCAATGTTAATCTTATTTAGCAAGTAACTTCAGTTTCATGTTTCTAGAAACCTGTTTCTCCAGTGAGCACCGCGCCTAAAAGATCATTATTAAAAGAGCAGATGTTTGTTATATCTATTTTCTAATATATACTCGTATTTTAAAGTTGATTTCTGTTAGCTGTGTAATATTTCTAGGATTTGTATAGAAGATACCATATAGCAAAAAAAAAAAAAAAAAAAAAAATCCCTACTGAAATGAAGTAAAAAAAAATAACATTTTTTTTTTAAATTTAAATTTTGATGATATTTATGCAGGTATGGATGCAAACAACAGCAGCAACCCGAAACCTTTAAGGAAGTTATGAATTGATACAAATATGTTGAGGATATCTAAGAAAGAAACAGTTTACTCACCACTTTTTCTCCCAGAATTAAGATTAAAAACAAAATTCAAACTATCCATTTTCAAGATATAAATATATGTACATGTAGAGTAAATTATTGATAAACGCTCCTATATTAATCTCAGCTATCTGGTGCAAGCAACTTCAGTTTCATGTTTCTAGAAACCAGTTTCTCCAGTATGCACCACACCTAAGGTAACATCACTTTTTGTATTGTTGCTTTGTGCACTTTTTTAAAGCTACTTATTTAACAGGTGTAAAAAAAAGAAAGTATTTATAATTAACACAGGCCAACGATGAAAAGACTTTTCTACTGAACATACCTTATTTTCATGTATTATAGGGTGCTGAAATCCAAATATGATGTACTGAAAAAGCTGTATCACCTACCATTTGTTTATATATTAGTGTGAAATTTAGTAAATTAAGCAATTTTTAATGAATTTAACAGCTTCCATTAAGTTTATATATTTAAAATAGTAGCTGTAATGGATGTATGGGTCGTTTTCAAATAAAATGGCATTTATTAAATATATTAATAAATACAAAAACATAATTATTAAAAATATATAGATATTAAATGTATTAATAACAATTTAAAAAAAAATAAATAAACAAAGCAAAATGAACATTTAAAATGATTTCATTATCCATCATCGTCGTCATCATCATCATCATCGTTATATTCATCTTGATGTTCGTCTGATTCCGGTCTTCTATCCTCTTCAAACACTGATGTTTTTGAAAATTATTGGCTGTATTATTTTAATTAGGTATAGAAGATACGACAGGGTCTGAAGAATAAATAATGAATGCTACAAATCAGTTATATTATTAAGAAGGGATCATTTTCTCCAGTTATGTGTCTGTAAGTACCTTCGCAGGTCCTTGTTAAGAGACTCGAGTGCTTCTATTGTGAGTAACTCAATAGGAAGAATAGCGGACGCGACAATTGTTTGGATAATGAAAGGCATGTAATACCAAAAATATAAACTAAAAAACAATTTTGCAGTTTTATTTGTATATACATGGACCTTATCGGAGTCAATATTGAATCCACTAGACATTGTATTTATTGTTACACCAAACCTTTCTGCTTTAGTATCTTCGTCTTGCCTTAACAAATAGAGTATGAATTCTCTTACTCCGTCATTTTTATTAGAGTATGATTTTTTCCGCCAAAATTCAAAGTTTCCTTTAGTAAAAGCCTAGTTTTTTTTAAACAGAAATACATAACTTTAATAGTTGCTAATAGTAGCCGCTAATTCTTGTAGATCTAGTTCTTTGGTTCTATTAGAAAGTCTGCATAAACGGCAAAGCGAATCCAGGCGAATCTTATTGGGAGTGCTATAAATTAAAGTAAGGTGTTTGAGGTTGCGACGACTGGGTCATTTAGAGAGAATGGAACTTCAAAGGCAGCCAAGAAAAAGGTAGACAGGAGCGCCAGGAGCAACAAGAAGCAGAGGCAGGCCCAGAAAAAATATGGATGGTTGATGTGGAAGGGGACATACGACAGCTAAATATCCAGGATTTTTAGCCTCTTTTAACCTCTTATTATTGTTATTGTTATTATTATTATTAATTATTATTGTATATTTTATTGTTATTATTCTTTATTATTGTTATTATTATTTATTATTATTATTACTTATTATTATTACATTGCTTTTAACTATTGCTTGTTTGTTGTTTTTTATTGTTTTTTTTTGTTTATTACTATTATTATTATAGTTTTATTGTATATTTTACTATTGAGATTGTTGTTATTATCATCAGGTAGAGAGGTTTCATTGTGATCCTTCTTTCTGTGGTCTTTCTTTACTTTGTGATCTTTAATGATTTAAAAGTTATGTGATTATAAATCACATGCTGGGTTATGATTATTGATGTTTCGCATTCCACATTCTTCAATGCTTCAACCCATAAGCTTTTATGGACTGTATTTTACTATTGAGATTGTTGTTATTATCATCAGGTAGAGAGGTTTCATTGTGATCCTTCTTTCTGTGGTCTTTCTTTACTTTGTGATCTTTAATGATTTAAAAGTTATGTGATTATAAATCACATGCTGGGTTATGATTATTGATGTTTCGCATTCCACATTCTTCAATGCTTCAACCCATAAGCTATTTATTGGACTGTATCTGAAGGCTCCTGTCGCTGGACGGTTGAAGGCAAAAGGAGCACCTTTGATTTAATTTAATGATTATAATTATTTTCAAACAATTCAAAATTCAAAAATATCTACTGTAATTTTTTTAATTTAATAATGTGTGAATTCCCCCAAAAAGTGATCATCGTTGAGTCGTCAGATAAACGCAGAATTAAAAGTAGATAGAAGGTATATTTCAAGACTGATCTTGTGGATTAAGGTTTTAGTATGGTGAGTTAGTATTATGTTGAAGCTTATAATTGCTCAAACTTTTTATTTAATCCTTTTTATGTAAAATAAGTCAAGATCCCTTTTTATTAAATAAAAAATAAGAATTGTGTATACCTTATATTAAAATTTTCATTGAGAAAATATGTAAACAATTTTTTATTAGTTGTAAAAACAATAAAAATCCACTTATAAAAAATATAGGGAACTACATACAAAATCGTACAAAGCGATATGTACATAAAAGAACTAAGCATTTATTATTGTAATGTATCAACCTAATTTATTTATTGTTATTTTAAATATGCTTGTAGTATGTATATGTATATGTATATGTATGAGTATGTATGTATGTGTGTGCATATATATATATATATATATATATATATATATATATATATATATATATATATATATATATATATATAGAGAGAGAGAGAGAGAGAGAGAGAGAGAGATATTTAAGATCGTATAGTCCAAATTTTTGTTTATTTTATTACTAGGATGTTATATTTTTCCGTTTATTTGTTGATAGTTTTTATTTTTTCATATATTTTTCTTTCATCATAAATTATGATTACATCACATATATTTAAGTTGATTATTGGTATTGTATTTTAACTTGAGTCTGTTTTATTTTCTTAGTATAGCATGTAATTTTGTGAATTGTAAAATTATATAAGGAATAAAGAAATAATAATAAAAAAAAATAAATAAATAAATAAACAATACTGTGAATCGCAGATTACATACATTTACATATTGCAAATAAAAATTTTCAAAATTTAAGAAAACTAGATGTAATAGTAGCTTACCATATAGACCAGCTGGATGAGATACAATATCCAAGGCAAATTTACCTCGGTTGTCAGATACGTGACATCCGCCCGCATAAAAGTTATTATTATCGGTTATAAAAGTCTCTCTGAACAGGTCCTCGAAATACTGTCCCAACTGCTAAAAGTGACAGGCCGTTTCATACATATCGGAGTCCACTGCTATAACCAGTATAATATTGATTTCTTGTCATATAATTCGAATAGATAGTTTTCTAGCAAGAGATATTCTCTGATCATTTATAAGAAACATTTAACTAAACATCGCTGCGAAGCCCAATCAGGGGAAAATACGTTTAACCATTAATTTGTAAATAAAAGTTCATAATCAAATATATTTGCCATTTTAGACTATAAATAAACCATTCTCATCTCATTTCCCTTACCTAAAGACAAAATAGGCCCTTTCCAAAAATTGTCTAAGCCCAAGAATTTAGATCATTCTCTCAGTTTTATCTCAGTGTTTCAAGGATTATATTTTATCTTGATATATAATTATTTTAAATAACTCCTGGTACTGCAATGGCAGTAAAATTTGTTTTTTCAGAGGATTTAATAACCTTCATTCGGAATCGAAATATTAAATAAAAGTAACCACGCAGTATCAGACGTAACCATCTCAAAATATAAACTATTACTGCAACATCGTCTGAGTGCTATATTAATAATACCATTCACTTATGCATATTTGATTAGATGATTGGAGAACTCAGAAATAAGTGTATTGAGCAGAAATAAGAATTAGGCTAGTTCATGATTATAACTTTAACCAATATAGGCTGATGGGAGACAAAAAGGTGGACGATTTTGAATTTATTCAGACCTTGTCAGCCACCTCCCCCTAGGGGGAGGGGAGCCCAAACCCCATTCAGCTCTGTAATAGGAAGCCATAGCTGTCTCTTGAGGATCCGCAGGATTACCTTGGACTGCTTCAGTCCGAGCCGTCTTATGGAGGATCTGTCTTGAATCTGTCAGGGAAAATGATTTCCCAAATAGTTTCAACGAATGATAACGAGAACATAATTTTTTGCTATTTTTTACTTGCGGAAATTCCATTTCGTGTATTATACCGCATTGTACATATTAATTATTTGAATTTATTTTATACCTACATACATATTTACCAAATCTATGTAGTGTCTCATGACAACTGTAGTAGACGGAGTGATGCCTTTTTTCGAGAATTCCTCGACTTCTGGTCCTGATCTCATGGATTTCGGCTACCAGGAGACATGTCTATCTTGTATTAATTTAATTTATTTGCTCTAAGGACAGTTTTATGCTCCGAGTCTGTAGAGAGTTAACACATTCTAATATCCAAAGTTAAAAGTCCTAAAGTCGTTTCTATTTAAGACTGATCAACAATCGTTATTTCAAGAGGAGCGGCTTATCCACCCTTCTTCCGTTCCACAGTGGGGAAAGCAGCCAGTCTAGGAGTGTAAAAGTCGTATTCTCCACAAAACCGTAAGTTTTGAATTCTTGTGTCTCCTAAACATGTTTAATTAAGTAAAAGCTCCATGGGTTATCAGATTATTTAATTTGTTTAACCAGTATAATATTGATTTCTTGTCATATAATTCGAATAGATAGTTTTCTAGCAAGAGAAATTCTCTGATCATTTATAAGAAACATTTAACTAAACATCGCTGCGAAGCCAAATCAGGGGAAAATACGTTTAACCATTGAGATGAGAAAAATGAAAATTTAATGTTAGCAGGATGTTTTTACGGATGGCCCTACAGGTTCGGTTACAATTTTGATTTTGTATGATTTTGACTTTTAGGTTGAGAAACGATCCTGGTAGAGAAACACTCAGTCTCAATAAAATGGGTAACACTAATGGGAGGAGCATGGTTTCCCAAAATCTCCTTCTCTCTTAACCGTTGGCTTATTAACGTCCTATTAAAAACACTAACCACGAAACCCTTCATAGGGTGTAGTAAAACAAATTATTATTTAAATTTTTTTTTATAATTTTGAAATATCAGTAAATAGCAATCACTTTCGGACATCATCTTCATCTGCTGAGCGCCTACATCATTTTTTTATTTTTTTTTGAATCCCCAGCCTCAAAATTGATAATCTTTAATGGTTGAGCTTAATTTCTGTCTAACATCCTCCTTTCACAACTGTTAGCCCAGAAACAGTACATCCTTACCACATAACTTACAGTCTAGTCAATGCGTGCTGAAATGAGAGGTGTAGAGTATCAAATATGTGATTATTTTTTACCTCAGGGTTTCGTTAGGAGTATTTACAAGATAGTCCCCGCCCCTGGAGGGTGAGCTAACAATAGGGGTGAGGGGAGAAGGTTCCATTTTTTGGTTCTTCGATTTATCCTAGACTCTTGAAAATATATATTTCAATTAAAAATTAAAGCTAATCAAATTTCCTATAATATTTATTCTATACATATTTGCCGTACTTCCAACATTAATCGAGATATACGTTATTAAAATTTAATATTTTTTTTCAAAAAAACAATTTTTACCTCACTTTTTGTCAAACATTTGCTTTAAGCGCCTTCCATGATCGTTTCTTAGAAAAAATAACAGAGTAAAAGTTGTAGAGCATTAAATTTACTTTAATTTCGTATTTACTGACACTTGAAGCAAATGTTTGGCAAAAAGTGAGGTAAACATTATTGTTTTTTTAAAAATTATCAATTTTTAATAACTTATATTGCGGAAACCGTTGGAAGTTCGACAAATGTTTATATAAACAATTTACAGGAAATTTAAATAGCTTTAATTTTGATCTGTAGCATATTTTCTTAGAGTCCACCGTTTTCAAAATATAACCGAAAAACTTAAAAATGGAACCTTCTTCCCTCCCTCCTACATTAAGGCTAAATGTCCCCTCTGTAGTACCAAATGTTACCACCACGTAGCGTGCCAAAATAAACAAAATTTAGATTCCTCCTCAAATCTCAACAGATCATCCGATTTTGGTTCTGTAAAGTTCATTTTGTTCCATATTTCCTGAGAATCTGATGTATCTATTTTAAAAGGCCATATATGTGATATTTACTATTTTAGGTTCAAAAAAACTACTTTCTAGTATTTTTTAAAGAAAAGTCAACTAATAGGCAAGTGTAGAATAATAAAATATAAATATTGGCGAAAAAAAAAATTAATTATACGAACAACATCGGCCGAAACTCATAAATACGAATTTCTATGCAAATGTTTTTGTTTTGTTTTTCAGGTAGCATCCACATCTATCATGACTATAGCAGCCTCAAACTACAAATCTAAAATAAGATTTCCATCGAAAGGTTGTTTTGGGACCCAAAATAGAATTTACACAATCCGAAATGAAAATTTCGAAAAATTATAAAAGTAAACAATAATTAAACTATATAACCAAAAACACTGCATACTTATTGCAAATATATTTAAAAATGCGGGGTGCATCAAAATATAAGAAGGAGTTAGGAAAAATCACGTTAGAAGTATGGCAGAGGATAAGCGATTATAAACACTGATCCCCTACCCTCCTATAATAGTCCAGTAAAATAAGGGTTTGCCGAAGAAAAAACTGCGGAACTTTTATTCTCAACGGATCTTTATGTTTTTTGGGGTGCTGAATCCGAATCTGAAGTTTGCTACCACCGCAACCATCGGCTTCATATTCAAAATCGCAAAAAAAAAACGCAAAAAAAAAAACCGTTATTTTCGTTTTTTTTATCTATAACACCATAACGAAGCTTTTTTCGAAGAAAGTCTTCTAACAAATGCTCCGAAAGTATTTGTCCGATTCAAAAATTTTTTTTTTATCTGAAATCTGAAAGGTGATTAAATTTACAATTAGATCTTATATATGAAATTTTTATCAAAATTCTTGAAATACACAAGCTATCACGCTGAAAATCACTTACTTTTGTAAAATAAATGTTTTTTTGGCACATTATCGCTATATCACCAAAACCATTTGTCGGATCCAAAATTTAGTATTTTTATCTAAAAGCTGGTTAAATGTACTATTGGCTCCTATATATCTAACTTATAATTAACACCGGGAAATACCCACACCAGTCTACTGAACATGTCATAATTTACATATTTTGCCAAAACATACACATTTAGCGTGCTAGCTTGGGTGGTTTACAGGATTTAATATAATTTACATATATAACATCTGATAGCGAATTTAATCAGCTTTGAGATAGATAAAAGAAATTTGGAATCGAACAAATATTTGAGGAGTTAGAGGGACAAATGTGCCAAAAAACACTAGGATTTTACAATAGTACGTTTTTATTAGCGGGCTGGCATGTACATTTTACGGAGTTTGGTTAAAAATTTATTCATATAGTAAATTTAATCAGCTTTAAGATGAAAAAAAGTAATGTTGTATCGGACAAATAGTTTCAGAGTTATAGCCAAAAGAGTACGACAAACGTGTTTTCGCGGAGCTTTGGGACTGACGGCAAATTGGACAATTTCTCTATTTTTTCCCAATAACGTAACTTCGCGAAAAATGGTCCGATTTCGGATTTCGTTTTTTCATTATGTAGGTACTAGTTCCAGCTACAATTAATATTTGAAGACTTCCTTCGAAAAAAGGTTCGTTATCTTGTTATAGATAGAAAAACAAAAATAATAGTTTTTTTTGGCGGTTTTTTGCGATTTTGAATATGAAGCCGATGGTTGCCGTGGTAGCAAACTTCAGATTCGGATTCAGCACCCCAAAGAACATAAAGATCCGTTGAGAATAAAAGTTCCGCAGTTTTTTCTTCAAAACAGCCTTTTGGAGTCTTTTTTTTACTGGACTATAAAGACGCTCTATGAAGCATTATTTTGGAGGTCCTACAACTTTTGTTCTATTTCACTTTCCCAATGATGATTTTATTGACTAGAATTGTAACATTGTTCATATATAACGGGAAAAGGATATAAATAAAAACATTATTTTATTATTAATTTATATAAAACTAGTTGAAAAAAAAAAGGAATCCACAAACGATTAAGTATTATCTATTGCTATTACTAATTAAAAAATTAAAATTACTTATGCTATATTACTGCACATTAAAAAATATATATATTATGAAAAATATGATGTATTATTTTTGCATAAATGTTGCTTATTCTTAATAAGGAATAATTATATTATGAGCTGTATTCATTAAAATTATTTACTTTTTTAATACCCAAATCAAAAAGATTTAGTACTTTTCTTCTTTTTTTTTGGTTTCATATAAAAGTGATGAAAACAAAAAGTTATTGAATTTTTCAATTGAATGAGTTTAAATAGGCAGTTTCCTTCTTTCCCTTCCTGCCGCGCGTATTCCTGAGATATAAAACTCATTTTTCTATCTTGCGTTTTGCCATAGGAATCCACAGTCAAGATTATGCTAGGTTCGGGTAAAAAGAAGAAGGTAGAAAAGACGCGAAATCCCTAGACGGCATAGGATCAAAGGAAATATCAACATTTCTAATACTATCATAGGTTCAAACAACAATGGTCTGGTAGGACAAGATGTTTACAACCATTTCTTTGTGAAATTGAATTTTTTTTTTTTTCATTTTGATCAATCCATTTAATTGTTTCACAAGAGTAGTTTCATTTCTTATATATTCGACATATCACACACAGTATAGGCTTGTTTGACTATTCTCCTCCTTCAAAACCCTAATCTCAAAGTAAAGGTAATAATAAATAATTGCAAGCTTTTTTGTATGAGAAACTTCCCACATTTTTTTTACGTCCCGGGGTCTAAATTGTAGAAAAAATGTGTTTTTTTACTGCTTAACATTTGAAAACGGTTAGACATAAGAAGTAATTCATTACAAACCTTTTGGTTTAAATAAGAAGTAATTTTGGGAATAATTTGATTTTGTAAATACTATTTTTATTTATTTTTTAAAAATTATTTATTTTCCGCATACCCTCTTTTCTCTGGTCTATTCGGGCCCCTGTTTTGGTCAACAAACACGGAAGGCTACAAAGACAAAGAAAATATTTATAAATATATTACAATGGATCTAATAAGGTATTTGATCGCAAAAGGGAGAGTGTACGTTTTAAAACCCCTTTACTGCGAAATAAGCATATTTTGCCCCTTATGATTCCATTTTATTCATTTTTTTCTGTTTGGTGACTAAATTGCTGAGAGAATATATATTGATATTTACAAGCTTACAATCAGAAAACGGCTAGCTGTATGAATAAATTTATTAAAAACATTATTGAAACGTTTGATTCCGAAAAAAAACATTCGTACTTTATTTTTGACATTGACTATATCTCGAAAATGGTCGACTCTAGAAAAATATGTTACAAATCTAAATTAAAGCTGATTACATTTCCTATAAAATTGATTATGTATAAATTTGTCGAAATTCTAATGGTTTTCTAGATATACGTTATTGAAAATCGGTGATTTTCGGGGAAAAAAAACAAATGTTACCTCACTTTTTGTAATACTTTTATTTCTAGTACCTTCCCCGATCGTTCCTCAGAAAAAAATTACATAATCAAAATTGTAGAGCATTAAATTTAATTTAATTTCATATATAAGTTTCTGGTATTTGAAGCAAATGTTTAACAAAAAGTTAGGTAAACATTTTTTTATTTCTAAAATTATTATTATACAGGTTCGGAGACTTTTAGTAGGTTTGCCTTCTAATTGCTCCTGGCGAAGCTGTGACATCAGAAATTATCGCATATTTCATGCAATCTACACCCCTCATTTCAACACTCTTTGACTAGGGTCGCACTTTTCTGCGAAAACACCTATATCACCATTCATTTGGCTACAGTTCCGAAACTAATTGTTCGATCCGAAATTTCTTTTTTTTTCATCTAAATGCTCATTAAATTTACTATAAGAACCTATATATAAAGTTATGATCAAGTTTCGTAAAATAACCATACCAGCACACTAAAAACCGCGACCTGTTTTGAAATTCAAACTTGTTAAAGTAATTGGATTATTTAATCTGGGCTGCAAAGCCCAGATAAACTTGATAGTATTGGTTATTTGTAAGGTTAATCATATTTAAAAAACCAAAGGTCCTTTATTTTTTATACAATATTTTTTCGAAATCAGGAACACAAAATATATAGGAAAAGATGATATTTTTGACCGGCTAGACCTACAAGTTACCTCTCTGTGCGTTGGTGTTCCATATTGGTGTTATTTTATTAAACCTAAATTCAATTGAAAAATTCAATAACTTTTTGTACTCATCACTTTTATATGAAATCAGTAAAAGTACTAAATCTTTTTGATTTGGGTATTAAAAAAGTAAATAATTTTAATGAATACAGCTCATAATATAATTATTCCTTATTAAGAATAAGCAACATTTATACAAAAATAATATATCATATTTGTTCATAATATATATTTTTTTAATGTGCAGTAATATAGCATAAGTAATTTTAATTTTTTTAATTAGTAATAGGAATAGATAATACTTTATTGTTTGTGAATTCCTTTTTTTTCAACTAGTTTTATATAAATTGATAATAAAATAATGTTTTTATTTATATCCTTTTCCCGTTATATATGAACAATGTTATAATTCTAGTCAATAAAATCATCATTGGGGAAGTGAAACAGAACAAAAGTAGTAGGCCCTCCAAAATAGGGCTAGAGCATGTCGTTATACCCGGCGGCGGAAGTTGGGGGATCAGTGTTTATAATCGGTTATCCTCTACCATACTTCTATCGTGATTTTTCCTAATTCCTTCTTATATTTTGATGCACCCCGCATTTTTAAATATATTTACAATAAGTATGCAGTTGTTTTGGTTATATAGTTTTAATTATTGTTTACTTTTATAATTTTTCGAAATTTTCATTTCGGATCGTGTAAATTCTATTTTGAGTTCCAAAACAACCTTTCGATGGAAATCTTATTTTAGATTTGTAGTTTGAGGCTGCAATAGTCATGATAGATGTGGATGCTACCTGAAAAACATTTGCATAGAAATTCGTATTTATGAGTTTCGGCCGATGTTGTTCGTATAATTAAAATTTTGTTTTTTTCGCCAATATTTATATTTTTATTACTTATTCTATACTTGCCTATTAGTTGACTTTTCTTTAAAAAATAATAAAAAGTAGTTTTTTTGAACCTAAATTTGTAAATATCACATATATGGCCTTCTAAAATAGATTCATCAGATTCTATGTCCATTTTATTAATAAATCCGTTTTCCGATCTAAAAAATGTCTATTGGTTTCTTAATTAGGAGGAATCTAAAATTGACCCCGTAGGTGCTGCGATCTCTTGAGGCAGAAACACACCAGAGTGAGGGGACATTTAGCCTTAAGCTCATCCCCCCAGTGGCGGGTACTTTTTGTATGTTTACCTTCTAACTAATCCTAACGAAGCTGTGAAGTCAAAAATTATCGCATATTTCATGCTCTCTACACCCTTCATTTCAGCACTCTTTGACTGGGGTCGCACTTCTTCGCGAAAACAAGTTGCTCTTTAAAATGTGTTTATTGACTGAGCTATTAACCGAAAACCCTTCATGGGCTGTAGAGGCAGAGGTTATTTTTTTAAATTTTTTTTCTTATGGTTTTAAAATTTAAAAAAAAAATAGCAATAGCTTTCTGATATATACACAGTATCTAGCTAGTTCCGCGTACTTCTCTATTTATCTATGTTTCAATATCTAATGATCGACTTTATAAACGTTAAGGAATGAAAGAATAAATACTATCAAAGGTATTCATTAAAGTTCTAGAATCATCAAGAATATTATAATAATATATCAAGTATTGACATTCTTTAAATAATATATCATGAATATTGAAAAGGTAGAATATATGGATGTTATTAAGGAAGTCTACCAGTCCATTATATAGAAACCAATATGGAGACCCTTGTCACCGCTGCCCAGTCTTATATCTGTTCGCCCTATCAGGTTTGTATTCTGTGATACACGATAGCACTGTTTCGTTATGAGGTAAAATAGAGTCAAGGTTTTTGAAATCTTCACCTGCTTAGATAGTCACTTAAGGGCATTTTACGCTCCATGTTTAAATATTTCCTGGTACTGAGCTGCTAAAGTTGAGAAGATACCTTGTATTCCTTGGAGAACAATTAAGGACTCGTTTGCAATAGAGACCTAATAATTCTGAGCAATGTTTACCCTAATAATCATAGTACATTTCCCTGGAAAACTTGCCTAAGAAACCTGGAAAATTCATAAGAAAAAAAAAGAAGAAAAATAATACATAGAAAAATATAACAGCGATGGCCCGGCCTATTAAGTGCTAAACTTTTCCCTAGAAAACGCAATTAGAGAGGTAGGCATTCAAACTAAAGGAAAGCTTCTTAAAAGATCCAAGCAGATATTCGCATGTGATTTGGATCTGATAAGAAATACTCTCATATCTGTAATAGAGGTTTTTCAGTCATTGGAAAAATCAGCTGGAAACATGGATCTGATTATTAACAATATATATATATATATATATATATATATATATATATATATATATATATATATATATATATATATTATACATATAGTTATGTCTCAAGAGGATGATATAGATCCCAAAAGAATACAATCCTTCACATGTTCATTATTTCAATTTAATCAGGAGAATTACATTCAGGAAGAAACCTCTTATCAAAATGCATCTATTTTTCTTTACAAAAGATTTGCGAAGCCAGGTATTACCAAGGGACTCTAAAGTCAGACTGTATAAAACAATATTTCGACCAGTACTTACGTATGGCTTAGAATGTTGGACAAGCTGCCCCACTGAGTTGTATGGACTCATTTATACGATATATACAATGATATACAATTAAGTAAGAAAATTAAAATAAACTGCATCTAACTATACTAGAAATAAATGATAGAATAAAAAAGGTAATAACTGTTTAAACTAATAAACAAAAATTGAGGAAGGAAAAGAAAGAATCTTAAATACAATCATACCCTATTTACAATATTTACAAGCAACCCGAGGAAAACCCCAGTTCAAGCTACTTGAGGGGCAAGCCGGGCTCAGAGATCCCAGCGTTGTTCTCTCAGCTTAATCCAGTGGAGGCTGTAGCACAGTCGCACAGGACTTGAGTGCAGGAGCTAGTCATTGCCAGAACTCTAATAATTAATATTTACACTAAGTCGCGGGACCACTGCTGTTTTAATCTGCGAAGTGGGATGCCTGAAACTGGATAATGAATGAGCCAGAGAGTTAGGATGGTAAAAAAGGTTTTGGTGGAATTTAAAGAGTATGAGGTCAAGGACAAAATGAATATTGAGATCATAATGTAAGGTTTTGTTGGAGACATAATATGTAGTATTTACATTAGTACGGATGTGTTTGGTATTCGATTGTTTTGTCATAAAATAGGTTCAAATAGGTTTAATGATTGCTTTGTATATGAGAATTTGGTTTTAATGGAGAAATGGGAAGCCCTATTTCAATAAAAAAAAAAAAAATCAAATTGTATAAAGAAAACAGTTTATAGATTTAATAATTTCATCTTAGTGGATCTCAAAGAAACACGTAACGAAGAGCAAATCCGCAGAGATAAAGTTAAAATCCTCTTTAATAAAAAATTAACAGGAAGGGTTTAGTATAGGAATAAAAAAAAAAAAAAAAAAAAGAATTGAAATATTCTCCACATGAGAGGGGATTAAGGGAAAGCTCCCGGCATAAAAATCCCTACTCAGTGAAACAGTTTGTCAAGCGAGGGCATCAAGTTGGTTGGAATGAAGAGGGGCTTGGAAAATCCCACTCCATTACCGCCACCGACCGCCCCCTGTCGATACCCCTACTACTACACATATCAGGGCACTAAACATGAAGTTTCTAATATAAAAAAAATACAAACAAATGAAATTATAATGCGATTTATTATATACTGAAGTTTGTAACAGCTTTTGATACAATGAGTTAAGGCGGTTATATTTTTTTCCGTTATAGTAATTTGCTAATTATCTTTTTAATTTAACTTTACTGATATTTCCAACTCTATGCACTATATACAATAAAGTAAATGTACGCTAAAATTATTACAATGGCATGTTAATAACTTGTGAAGAACTACTCATTAGTAGTCTATCAATAGCCATGTGAACCATGACATTAGTTCCAAAGCCATCTTCTCTTCAGACACCTCGGAGAGTTTTCTGGAATTAAGTGAGAAAAAAGTTGTGAGACTAGTGGATTTGAATATGTAAGCAGTTTGTCATGGATTGATAGGTATCTTGTTTAGACTAAATCTGCAGCAAATGGAACATCTAGATCAGATAAGTTTATTTGTGACGTTATAAGAATCATTGAGGATTCTGAATCATAAGAATGGATACGAGAATAAGTAGAAGTTTATATCAAAATGAGTCTTATTACTGCGATGTAAATAAGAACTTTATAATTATTTGGGAGAGTTTAACACTTGTCTAGTAAATGTTAGAATATTTGAAAGCAACGAGCGGTTCTTATTGGATCGTTCTTTATATACTGTGTAAAAGGATATTTACTTAATTCTAATTATATAAAATCACTTTGATGTCACTTAAATATGTTTTGATTAATGTTTTTTTTTTTTAATTGTGCTATGTAATAAAATTCTAATCAGCGAATCAAAAGTGTTAAGTTTTCAAGTCCAAATTCATCTAGTTGTAACCCATCTAGTAGTAACCCACATTATCGAGGTTAAAGTGTTATTACCTTTAATATTTAGAAGAAATATAAATAACCTCATATTAGCACATTCAATAACCACGAGTGAATAGGGGTTATTAAAGGGAATAAAGTAGAAGCAATTAAAATGGCAGAGCGATCAAGCTCTGCACAAGAAGTCAGTGATACGGAAGGAAATACTAACACTGGCGAAGGCGCTTCGGGCTTGGTAACAGGACGCTAACGTCATCAAGAAACTAATAGATACCACTCTCTTACTGTAACCCAAAACAGTTTTGAAGTGCTGTCTCAAAATATTGATAATTCATCAGTACAAAGCATTCCTCATAAGACAGTTAAAAACAAAATGCCTCCTGTTAATGTTAAAAAAATTAAAACTGAGCATTTGTCAAAAGAAAACAGATTACTGTCTTCCACACACATCAATTGGCACGATATCGATGCTCAGGCATAGTTATCAAACGAATCCACTCCTTTACTCCTCCGACACTTTTAATAGAATAATAATAATTATAAAAAGGTTACTATGCACCATGACATTTAGTATTTAAACAGCATATACGGATGATTTAATAAAACATTTTGTATAAGCTTATGATGTATCACCTGCTAAGAAAATATTCTTATAAATTCAATTAAGACGCTTCATCGGAGATAATAGGAGAGAACTGATAGTAAAAACACAAAGTAGTTTGTGAAATCGCTATCTACATACAGCGGTAGACCCACAGCTGTTGGAAGAAAACAGATACTTCAGGGTTTACTACAGCCTTTTCGAACAGAACGTTACGGCTGAATGCCCAGCTATCAAAGAACCAGTTATAAAAGGATTTTTTACAGCTGCTCAGTGAAATGGAAAGGAATACAAAAGTTTTAGGAGCGAATGTGACTCCTGAATACACACTGACGACTATATTGCGCTCAGACGGACATAGGAGCAGTGTTTTTCAAATGCATAACAGTTTTACTGAAAACTCAGAAATTCAGAAAGAGATAAAGTACTATTTATGGGTTAATTCAATATTATATTTTTTACTTAGGTATGATCCATAGTGTTACAATAGCCTCTGTCAATTTATGTCTGATTTATTTGATCCTTACTATACTTTCAAGGAGCAAACCAATTCTTTTCCAATTAATGACAAATAGGTGAAGAATATGTATTATTATTATAAGTGTTTATGCTTTTTTTTATCATTATGGTTCTAGAAATATGAAACTATGAACATTTAAATTAATCTGTTTGAGGGTCAGCACACAATTTACAATATTCACTTATTAGGGAGGGTAGGCTAATTTGATGCACCCTACGGGAGAATGGTCAAACCATCAATACCGTTCTAATCATTTATCACTTATTATTCCAAAACTCACCAAAGCTGCTTGAAATATTTATTTGTCGGTCATACCTATGAATTATTCTTGTAAAAAAATACATTTTACCTTAATGTACCAAGTCCGTGCCGTCCCGGCTAAGTGTGCGCTAAGCTTTAGAAGAAAAAAAAATGGTGTGGCTATGTCATGGGCACGGCCATATATTGTAAGTGAATACTTTTATGTATCGGGTTATATTTTTTAAATAAAATATTTCTTTTTATCTAATTAGGATAAAAGCAAGGAAACAAATAATTATTGTGTTACAATATAACTTTATTAATCATAGGTCTGTGATAGGAAAAGTACGAAACCAATGGCATACAAGATACATTGAGACTTCTGGTAAACGTCAAATCAATACAGGTTTTACCTAACGTTGTTGGATAAGTTTCAATATAAGACAAATTGAACTTGATGAGCATGAAGTCGGACAATGAGTGATTTTGTGAGACATCAGCATTGAAGTCTCCAACTATCATAACTGGTGTAGTAAGATCAGGCTCGTAATCAGTTATAATTTTATCGATGTTTTTGGAATATTTTAACAAACATCGTAGCATAAATAGTTTAATTTCTGCTAAAGCTTTGCCCGAGTAAATATACATACCCCCGCGTACGACTTTGAAGATGATATTGGCCTTTACGTTTACTAGACAGACATCACCTGGTTTTGCATCATTCGTTTCCAAATAAATTTGTGAAATTTCAATGTTAACTCTATAACAATCAGTTTAGCTATTGATGTGTGATAAATGGCGAATCCACCGACTTTATGACTTGATGATGATGATACCGCTACTGATGATGTAGTTGCAATTTGTCTGCTCTTAGCGGTATTACAATATGATCTTAGTTAAGCTAGGAACATTCATTAGCATGGAATTTTCCATCCAAGTTATTGCCTTATTCCCAAATAATCAGATCGGTTGATTATTGTATCGGTATAGATGTCTTCTGCATGCGCGACTAAGCATTGTGTATTAATGGCTGTAAGAAGTATAAAACAATGCTGATCAGGAACTTTTACGTTCCCGGCACTGCTTGACTCGGCCATATGGTGTTTTATTATTACCATTCTATTGTTCTTGAGAAGCCCTTTCCAACCGTAAACGGTCTCTGTTTTGGTTTTGACTTCTTGACGCGTGTAGGCCGTTTTTATGTATGTTTGATAATATGTTTTTATTCTAACACCTTATTATATTCACTGTCACTACTTTAAAATATTTTTTTATATGCATTCGATAGATTTTGATGACAGCTGACGATTAAAACTTGAACGAAGATCGTAGCTTTTCCTAGTCAAAAGTTATACTAATTTCAAATCTCGATACGCAGCAAAATTACTTAAAAATTGCGGCGCTCCACCCTCCATCGCGCGCGATGTGTCACTGTTCTGGCTTATCGTAATGAATTCTTTGATCCTTTAGCTAGGATAGATTCGAAATTAGATCGCCATACTGTGTCCCCCGTTTTCGTTATTATTAGGTTTTTTGGATTGTCCCCATATGGTAGCAAATTTAAAGACGTATTCACTTTAAAAGTAAAAAAAGTTAAGTTTATAGAAAATAATAACAGTACTATTGTACTGAATAGCACACGTGCGAAGGAGAAATGTTTTTGTCCACGAATCGAGTTTTTGATCGCTTGGTGGCAGCACCTTACTGGCTGCTCTAAATATCACAGTTACATCCAGACAGCGTCATATTACCCCACTTTGCTATATTACCCTACTCTCCCTCTAAATTATAGAGTTAAGCTACTCTTCTTCTTTCCCCGAGCTCCTCCAAAAGTGTGGGATTCTTATTTTCCTAAGCAAATCTTAAATAGGTGAAAACACACTCCATTCATCCTTGAATTTCTTCCTTTAAATATTGGACTCCTCTGTTTGAAAACTCCTTGCGAGGTGTACGAAGGTACCTGCTAAACATTGACAAAAGTATGTTACTTGGGTTTGACCTTTCCTAACAGGATAAACATGTACTAACAATAATACATTTTATAAATGAAGACAAAACAAAACCAATATATTACAAATAAGCATAGAGTCTTTCCCTAAACTCAAGGGAAAGATTATTAAGCTTTGATAGTATATTCTATTTTTCATATAATGAGGTCGTCCGGACTCTTTATGAAGCTTACTTTTTTAATTTGTCTTCAGCATCGTAATGTAGCTCGGATGTGGAACCTGAACCGTCATAAGGTCATAGTTAGACTTGACTTGAGTCCATATATTACATTTGAAATGGAGATTAGTGACAGTAATAAAGCCTCACTGTCACCTTATGTTTTAACTTTACGTGAAAGGGTCCTACCGGCTGTATCTTAAAGTTGATTTAAGACTGGATTTTTCACTAACAGTTGGTACAAATTTGGCTGACGAATTCTTTATTTTTAATGAACTCCTTTAGAAAGTCTACTATAACTGTTCAGTAGGGTGGTGCGAAAAAAAAAAAAGTTGAGAATCTAAGGATCCCTGATGCGGAAAAAGTGAAAAAATTGGCTAAATAAAAAACAAGTGTAAAAATTTCATTATGATACTATGAACCATCTTGAGGTTGCAAAAATCGTTTTCAATCGAAATTTCTCATAAAAATTTTATATTTTAATCAATAGAAATCCTTTAATCTGGATTGATTAATTTATTATAAACACTTATTGCTTAGTTCTAGAAGAGATACAAACGAAATAAACATTGTTAGACCCCACTACCTGTAAATCAAATAAGCGTAGCAGTGGGACTTAAGCTATACGTACGGCTTCATATGAACAGGAATATACTCAAGGAAGCAACTTCCACGATATGACGGTATTAAAAAATATATTCAATATTGATGACACAAGACAGTACAATGATTGAAATGAACAAATATTTTATGAATTATTTTTTAAGTCTCCTGAAAAATATTTCTTCAAATAATAAATCTCAAAATTTTTATATATCGAAATATTTGTTCAAACTTCACACTTCAAACGATTTCTGCTACGAAAACTTTCATATTTCAGTCTTAAATGTTTACACAATTAATTTAAACCCAATTTCGCCACTATTCCGGGTTAGAGATTTTACAGGTTCTCAATCATTTTTTTTGGGGGGTGGGTTGGGGGGGGGGGGGGTGCGTTTTCGCACCAATCTACTGTACTGACTATCAATGTGTAAGAAAATATAGTGTCCTACAATCAATTAGCACAGAAATTGGCCGTTAATGTTACACTAAAGTCGTTATTTAGTTCTTATCCACTTTTTTAATTAAAGCTCCGGTTTTTTCATTAATCTGTTTTGTATAGAGTAGAAAATTATTAGAAAAATTGAGGGACTCATCTGAAATATTTACATGAATATTTCTTCCATTCAAATTAAAACTAGGCCTAGATACATTTGGGTGTTTCCATTTTATTCATTATTTTTTAGATGAAGATTTTTAATGTGTCAAAAAGGTATAATTTTCTTTATAATAATAAAAAAAAAAATAGCAAGTATTAATGCTATAAACTATTTTAAGTAACCGGAACTGGTAGTAAAGGAAATTGAAATTATTAGAAACACCCCAATACTTCAACAAGCTTAATGCTAAACCCCTTCAGTCCAACTTAAACTTACATAAATGTGAACGTGCTGAAATTGTGAACAGAAAGCAGATTCTGTTGAAATTACAGAAATGAAACATTTCTCCAGTAGGAGTTTCCCTCCACAGTTAGCAACTCTATCGGATTATAGGTGATTCTATATCGTGAGGATTAAAGTGCTCACTAGAAGTAATGAACATTATAATCAACCAGGAAATTGGTTGCTTTGAATCAGTTTGACACGAAAACATTTTCAATTAACGTCGAACACATGCTGCTAAGCTGAATCGAGCAT
Organism: Euschistus heros; assembly: GCA_003667255.2. Taxonomy (NCBI): domain Eukaryota; kingdom Metazoa; phylum Arthropoda; class Insecta; order Hemiptera; family Pentatomidae; genus Euschistus; species Euschistus heros. Next base: position 451,409 of record RCWM02000251.1, on the reverse strand, counting down.
GTAAATAGGTTGTAGTCTGATTGCTTACATTAACAGTTCGCAAATTGGATCGACATATTTTATATTGAAAGAAAGAAAAGTTTAAATATATATATATATATATATATATATATATATATATATATATATATATATATATATATATATATATAAACTCAGTTGAAATAAAAGTGGGTCATCTAAACGTAAAAAGATAAATCTTAGTTTTTTAATAATCGATTTCATCTTTTGAAACCAAACCAGATATCTGCCCGTTCATAGCTAACTCCATAACCATATTCATCCACTGGTATCACATCTTGCTTCACATTCTACTCCAGATAAACATCCGAGGCGTCAAAAAAGAAGGTGGCTTCGGGGTCTTCCAATTATAAATTTTATACTTTATATTATTATAGAATTGAATATAAAAAAACATTCACTCTGGTACAAAGTCTCTAAAGAATAACAAATAAGTATTAGGTTGGCAAATAAGTTTGTTTGGTTTTTAAGGGCGTAATAAAACTCTGACAAAAACAATATTTTAATCTATAATATTTTCAACATTATTTAGTAAAACCTGTTCTCATCTTTCGTCCGATTGCATAATATGTAAAAAGTTAAATCCATCGTTTGTCCTGATGGTAATAGATCGTTTCAATTTCTTGTGGGCGACCAGACCGTGGAGTTTTATCGATGACAAAATTTCCTGAACGAAATTTGGCAAACCAATTTTGACAGGTGCGTTTGGTTAAGTAATCATCCCCATAAACACAGCAATTTTTTTATAGGCTTCTGTAGCACGGTTACTTTTTTTTTTTTAAATAATACAGCAAAATATGCCAATAATAAATGATATTTTTTTCCATGTTCACAGTGCAATAACAATCACAATACTACGCAAATGTAAATAAGAATTTACAAAAAATGATTGTTGACGTATTACAAACAAAATAAACAATCCACCTTAGGGATTAATTCATCAGATAAGAAATGGACCGTAATGATATAAAAATAAACAGAAAAACCGAAAGGACTTATTTGACAACAAAAATAAATACGGATTTGTACAAACATTTAGAGAATTTGTATACTAAAGATATGTCGAGGAAAATAAGAGAACACTTCACAAACAAAACAAAAAATACATTACTATGGTGCATTGCTTAGTGAAGAGCAAAAATAAAATAAAATTAAATCTAAATAAGAAACATATATAACATAAACATTAAAAATGAAGAGTTAGGAGCACCCTAAACAAGGTGTTAAGGAAAAGTGGCAAATCCGTTAAGACTCACTCGATTACGTTTACCTGCTGAGTGAGGTAAGGACAGATAGATCCTTTATCGGCAAGGTGACTAGAAACTCCGAAAGAAGTTAAATGAACTAAGGATATTGCGCAGAAGAAATTTAAAAGTAAAATTAGAGAAAGGAGGGGAGAGGGATGTATATAGAGCTAACCCGAAAAAGAGGAAGAAGTCTTTGGATTGTATGAAGTGAAGAATATACAATATACAGCAGCTTGGAGTAGTCTTCCTTATTAGGGAGAAGTCACTGGGAAGAAGATAAAAGAAGTAATGTAGATGGACCAAATAGAGAAAGACCTAGGAACAGCCCATTTTTGTCCGTATACATTGGCACTATAAGTACAAAAAAACGGAAATAATCAAAATAAGTTCTGTTGTACACACTGTGTGCAGATCGCTTTGTAGGTTTATTGTCGTATATTGCTTAGGTACTTACTTTTAAAATTAAATATTATCCAAGCCATATATGAATAATATTATACTGCAAATATATAACGACAGATATCATACTAGAACTATATCTGATCATGCCTCATTAATACAGTTGTAAATTTTAAAAAATTGCTTTCTTTTTTTTTTAATAGCTATGGTTTTATTGAATATATATTACAAGCTACCTCTCTAAAGGGCAATGATTAATATGGATGACAAAGGATCCACTTATACATTATGTACAATTAGATTCAATAAAAAGAAAAAAATTCTCTATCTATACAGGATAAAAAATATAGAAAATAATTATATAATAATCTTAAATATAATCATACTCTATAAGCAATATTTACAAGCGTCCCGAGGAAAACCCCGATCCAAGCTTTCCTCCCAATTTATAGGATAAGCCGGGCTCAAAAAGTTCCTAGCGCTGTTCTCTTAGTTGCGTCACTAGTAGAATCCATTGCAGGCTGAGAGAAAGCGCTATGGCACAGTCCCACAGAATTTGTGTAAGAAGCTGGCCATCGCCAGAACTCCAATAATAAATATTTACAATATATCTCGGCGCCACTACCGATTTAATGTGCGAGGATTATCAGGATAAGTGAAACTGGACAAAGAATAAGCCAGAGGGTTGGGATGATTGGATAGGTTATGATGAAATTTGGAGAATTTAAGGGGTATCAGGGCAAGGACAAGAGGTATATTGAGATCATTATGTAAAGTTTTGTTGGAGACATAATATGGAGCATATACAATAATTCCAAGGACTTTAGATTGAAAGGACTGAATGTGTTTGATATTTAATTGCTTTGCTGTCTCTCACAGTTCTAGTCCATAGATCCAAATTAGTTTAATGATGGTTTTTTAAATGAGATGTTTGTTTTCAATGGAGAGATGAGATGTCCTGTTTAGTAGTGTGGCTGAATTTCTTGCCTTTTAAGTGTTGTGTGAGGGTTCCATGTAAGTCATTTATCCTGATAGAAGCCAAGATACCATACTCTCGCATCTATGGTTATTGGAACGTGATTGATATAAAATGGAGGACAGGACGTGCAGCGGAGGGTAAAAATTAAATGAGTGAATTTTGATTATTTTGCATTAAATAATTTAAAACTAAAATTAAAATAAAAAAAAAATAATGTTGAAAAGAAAAGAGGGATTATATACAACTTTAGCATTTAAAAAGTAGTTTAAATGGATACTAATATACTTCAGATTTGATTTTTAATCATTATCTGCAAGTCCAAGGCAACGTCATATCATTCCTATCTGTCTCAGATATGAGTTGAGTGACTCATATCATGATTCACTAATGACGTATATTAATTACTCTTTATTCTTAAATCACTAAAATTAGGCATTCAAAAAGTCAAAGAGTTCAAAAAAAAAAAAAAAAAAAAAAAAAGAATAGTTAATAAATCGGGTTTGGGCAATTAAATATTACTAACTACAGATCAACAGTAAATACATGTCTTTTTTCAGTTGTTAGACAACCATAATCAATCTGGATTATAAACCATAATTAACTGACGGTTATTTACTGATGCATATTATTAAATTGTCCAAGGAATTGTAATATTTATTACAGCGAGAAATATTATGCTAAGTAGAAAAAATGGGTTACTACAAATTACTTGCTAAAAGTAAACTTACTAACAGCATAAATTTTTAACTCCATAACAGGCAAGCAGTATGTTTGAGAATATAGAAAAACATCATTTACCTGAAAAAAAAAGAAGAATAATGTTAAATTTATGTTCTGTACTTTTGATTAACGAAATATTTAAAAAAAAAAAAAAAAAAAAAAAAAAAAATAATTTTGATATGAAACAGGTAGATTTTTTTTTTATATGTCAGTGTTGCACACGTGTACAAAAATCCAAGTTTTGGGTCTTGATCCGCCACCACTCTCTAATTGGAAGCGTAAACTATTTTGAACTGTTCTACGTATCCCCAAAATAGTTGCGTCACGGTTGTTTCTAAAGAAATGCTTGTTATATTCTTAATTAAACTAGACCAAATTTAGCACAATTTGAGAAGAAAATAAGCTCTGTAGCTTATACGGAGACTAAGATATAGGCTTTCAAACGTTCTGAATTCTCTCAAAAAGTCTGCTTTTTATACTAGACTATAATCTTGGGGGTCGGTTTAGTATTTCAGAAAGAATTCTGAAGCATAAGCTATTTGTGTGGAGTGGTCAACGTTTCATCTGCACATTTAACATTTATTCGATTTTTTTTTAAATTATTAAAATACATTAAATTACTACTGTTTGAAATAAAAAACAGATATTTGAAAATGTATCCAGTCATTAAACGTGTATTTGGTCTGTAAACATGTTTAATCATACACGTATGTGCGAGACTAATAGTCCCACGGAGTTTGATCTCAAATGCTATTTGAAATATGTAATTACGCGCCTCTAAAATAATATCTGTCATTTGTCTAAGAATTTAGTAATTTATAAGAGTTGATCTTAGTGTACATCGTAACAGTGCACGTCCAAGAGTGAATGAGTCTGATGTTCAACATTTATATAAAACCTATATCTTTTAAGTAATATATATATATATATATATCTAACTTTTGTCAGTTTTATAAGTACATTATTAGGAATTATTTTCAGAATTTGTTGATAAAGATATAATCACTTGATTAAAGGTATTTCTATATTGCTCATCCGGTAGAACAATGACGTAATTGCGAAATCGGGTGCAAAAAAATTAATACGTCAGAAGTGCTCTCATGAGCTGTAACTTGTAATGCATCAGTAAAAACTCGACTGGATTGTTGTCTCATCAATTTATTATTTGAATATTACTTATATCTATAATGTTGGATGAAAATATTTCACACCGGTTTCTTGCATCTGATGTAAAATTTCACTTTTTACAGTTGCGTCTTTGTTCCACTGGTTGAGCGATATGTTCCAAAACTAAATAAAATTAATGTTTACTGTCAATAAATTAAGATGTTAATCTACAAATTTATAATAGATCATGAATATGTCTTTATATAATCTACTGATTTCTTATCTACTGCTTCTGATGAAGAAAGTGTCGTCAAATTTTCGATCCAAGCAACACTAAGAGAGCTTGAGGGTGTGAAACACTTTATACATTTTGTCGGTTAAAAAAAAAAAAAGTAACCAGCCAAAAGTTGTTTCTGACTGAAAAATACGGAGCTTACTTTTTTTTTTTTCTTTCTTTTTTTTCTTTTTTTTTTTTACAGGGGTATGCTGTCTATAGGCTTGGAGTCTATAGATTTTTTATTTGTCACATTTTTTTTTCACCCTACAAAAATTTAACACTCTAGCTCTGTTGGTGTTGTTTGTATTGGAAATTGTCAACAGTTTCCCTATTAGAAATTTAACGGAGGATATTTTTGTTATATAATATATGTCGCTAGGACCTGCCGTTTGAGAGCTATATTAGAATGAATGAATGAAGAAACGTTCGGAACCCTTTTTTTTCTTTCAATTCTATTTCTGTCGAATTATCATTATTTGTTGATTTATTTATTATTTTATGTAATTTGATCTTTTTAATTCGAAAATGTGAATTAATAAAAAAAAAAAGAAAAAGTTGAGAACGATTTTAAAATGTATTTCACAGTTGGTTAGGATGTGATTCAAACACGGATGTTTTCCATCTAATCCAGTAGACTAACTAGTAGTAGTAATGCTACTAACCTTATAAAGAGCATTTTGTTAGTGTGATCCAAAGAGAACCCCAACATCTTTCCGCTGATTTTTGAAGAACTGTAACACGCAGTAGTATATATGTAGATTATATCCATGATTTATTGTTTTCCCCAGTCAAGACGAAATTGACTATAACTAGACTTCAGCTTATAGATGTTTTGAATGAGGAATAGGAATTTCCACTTTGCCACTATGCGAAAACGTAAACGGTTTTGAAAAATACAGAAAAAAAAAAACATCAGTTCTTCCGAATAAAAAAAAAACAAAAACAATAATCATATACAAACAAATAATAGAAAAATACATTCAATTTTTTACAAGTTTCTACATATTGGAACTTTCTTTTTCAATCAAGCTACTAGACTAATGTGTGAATGTTCGAAAATATCGAATGCTATGAGTCACATTATCGATAGGACACGATGGACAGCATCATCGCACGATTAAAATTCTTACTAGACAAGTTTGTTCGTTTGTTTTTGTTTATTGCTGTGCATATGATTTGGTCATGTTTTATAAACAAAAAACAATCACAAATTAGTGAAGTTAGACAAAATTCGTTTTGCTTAAGTTTTATTTAAAAGAAATGTTAATGCCTTAATGTTTTTTAAGAAATATTAAATACATTTCAATATTATTACTATTATCACTAAGAATATTTGTATTAGATTGGTTTTATTTTTATTCGCGATTTCAGAACGTAAGTATCCCGTAGAGGGCAGTCTAATCGTTTTTCATTTTTAACTAAAAACTTTTTCATTTTTGTATTTGTTTCTTTAACAGTTTCAAGTTTATTTCGTTCCTCTATGTTTCCCCAAAGCCGAATCAAGGTCATTTTGACCGGATATTTATGATAATTGCTAATGTCAAATAAGGTCTATGTATTTGCGATATTTATTAACTATAATGCTGATTCATTGCCTTCGACCCCCATGTGAGATGGAATCCTTACCGGTTTGGATTATTTTTCAGATTTTCTATCATTGATACACTTGAACTTTCTTTACTTAGTGATCTTAAGTGTGGATATTTTTTAATATTATAAGAACAGATTACCAGAGGGTACCATTACATATTACGAAGTCTCCTTCCTTACACTGCACAATGTAATTTATATATAAGGCCTATATATAGGATATAAGGCATATATAATAGGATAGAACAGAATCGAAAAAGAACTTTACTCTGGGAAAAAATCCCTTAACTAAAAATAAGACAAGATAAATGAAAATTAATATGAATTTTTATATCAAGGTAACAGGAAAAAAAAAAAAAAAAAAAAAAAAAAAAAAAAAAAAAAAAAAAAAAAAAAAAAGAAACAGAGTAGAAAAAAAAAATATTACAAATACAAAATTAAAAGAACAAAGTCTGATATACCATAAAATAAGATATAAAAATAAATAACATTTTGGAGAGTGAGTACAGAAAATATGATAATGAAATAAAATAGAAAATAAAAAATAACTATACAAATGAAAACATTATTTTAAGAAAATAGAATTACAGGCTGATGCTTTATCTCTGATATATTATAATGACATTCACTATGAATATATTTCATACTGGAATGCAGTTCTGTAGGATGGATTATAGAGATCGGGAAGACAGGTACACTTATGTACTGATTGGATTGAGGACTTGAATCGTTGGATTCTTTTCTTTTTATTCTTTTTTTTTTTTTTTTTTGATAGGAGGAGGAAAATCTTGCATAAGACGAAGTGGACCGTCTGAGAGGCCACAACAGTGTGAGATTCTTTCTCACTAAAAACCACCTCCCTATTCTTCTTCACCACCCCACTAGAACTGCTGTCAAGCATTACTTCACGGGGGGCGGACTGGCTATGTGCCTACTTTATGTTTTCTGCTGCTAATTATTGGTGGCACTAGGAGGCCTCGTCTTTCCCGCTCCTGTTTACGTAGCTTTCTGCAGATGTTAGCTGCGTAATTTGCAACAGCATTCCAATTTTCTTCGGCAGAAGTCATCTGGCTGACCAGGTTTTCTGGCACCAACTGATGGCCAAGCGTCCTGGCTAGATCTTCTCTCCCTTCTGCAAATTTGGGGCAACAGAAGAATACATGTTCTACTGTTTCCTCAAGGTTTGTGCAATTGGGGCAAGATGATTCATTGTCAAGTTTGAACCAAAACAGATAGGCCCTGAAACACCCATGTCCAGTAAGCAATTGGGTGAGGTAATGATCAACCTCCCCATGTTTCGGGGATATCCATGTAGCAATATCTGGCATAAAACGGTGGGTCCATCTTCCAGAAGATGATGAATCCCAGCGTCTTTGCCATCTTTGTAAAGTATCATTTCTCTTTGGTGATTGAGGGCCATTCTCTTTTTCGGCGGTAGATCCGGTTGCGTTCATCCCCCAGAAGGACAATGGGCAATGTCAGTATAACACACACTGCATCATTGCGAAATGCTCTCCGAATGGCACTTGGTGCTATTAACTTTCGGGCACTAGGAATGCGGTTGTCCAGATCGGTGCAGAGCTAGCTAATAAAATAAAAGAGCAGAGTACACTAGCCAGAAGTTTTCTTCTGCTTTGTCTGGGGCCACCCATATTCGGCATGATTCTAGCAAGTACATTCGTTACTTGGGCTGCTTTTTTGCTAATTATTTGCAGATGTTCATCAAATCTTAGTCTGGCGTCGATCTGCACCCAAATATATCTAATAGATGGTTGGGAGGAAATATTATAATCTACAACGATCAGGGTGATTGTTTCTCTTACTTACTGAATCGTGAATCGTTGGATTCTGTAAATAAAGGTTCGGTGGTGGTTGTTTATAATTTAGCAGAGGTATGTACCATGAAAGTATTATCAATGGAAGGAGGTGGAGAGCCAACTTAACTGTATACACAGGTATACAGACAGTCTCTTTCGTTACTTGATTTGTCAGGTGAGAATCGCCAATGTTCCGTCATGTAATAACCACTTCAAAGAAATTAAAATCAGACAAGCCCAGAAAATAAACATCATCCCAGATGAATATTGTTGAATAAAAACGTATTTTTTAAAATCTTTATTCCCTAAAAACTAAAAAAAAAATCTAATCTTTTTCCGACAGTTCATGATCAACGATCGAATGATGAAAGCTTTCATATTTATATACTATCTTTATACAACATTTTAGTAATACGATTACTGTCATCATTATCAAAAACAACTATCAAGTTACATGAAAATGATATTTTCTTTTTTAGCAATGATAATGATATTAGGTTAGATTCCACTCGGGTTCCATGCGTAAATTAGCTGAAACAGATTTAGTAGACAAGTAATATTAATCAGATATGTGTAATGGATAAGACATTTATACAAATGTTCAGCTGGTATATTTATTAAGTTTGGCTGTAGGGAAAATGGTAGGTGGGTTATATTTAAGTTATATTTGACCTAATATTTTTCCATTAACAGTACTCTGAAAAGTCAATACATTGGTTGAAAATGAAGAGGAGTCAGGATATTAGTACAGGCATGCACTAGGTATACAGGAAATGGTAGAGCTGTGCATTTTGAATTTAAATCTTTTTTTTTTTTAATTAATTATTGATATTTACAACTGTATACTTTATGTATAATCGGTAAATTTTAGAATACTGATGACTATGGCACGCCAATAACTTATAAACCCTAAAGCTCAACTTCGTGTGTCCAAATTGTTCTAATTACTGTCGCGTAATTAAGTCTTATTATTGGGAGCTTTGAACGCTTGTATTGTTGATGTTGGAGTACTCGAAAACGACGAGCAGTTTCTTGCCTTTTATGTCTCTCATGTGGTTTCTAAGTCAGTTGTTTGTCCAGATGTAGTCCTAGGTAGCGAATCCATTGAACGGGGATCAGAAGGAGTATAGGGCAGGAAGCCGAAGGTTTTCGACGATAGGTATTTTAATTCAAAACCTAAAGTTTGTATTCGAAAAAATAATTTAAAATTACAAACAATTAATAAAAATAATTGTTAGCTGTTATATTATCCCGTTCTACATTTGATTTTTGATTAACAGAAGAAGGGTGTCTTAATTGTTCATTTCGTGTTTCTTTGTTTCATATAATTATAATTAGGAATCAGGCTAACACTGCAAGACCAAGGAAGGAACAAATACAATCCTTTTCTGTGTGCTAATTAATTTTCTATTTTTATTTTATTTTTTAAATTTTAGTTTTAGTTCTTAGGTGTTCTAGTTCATTATTATAATTTTGTTCAGTTAATTAATTTTATTCCATCACTTTAATTTTTTAGTTACCTACTTTATATACATTTGCTCTTGTATATATTTGTGATTGTAATAAGTTTAACTAAATTAGTTTTTTATTATATTTATTTAATAAGTTAATGAGTTCTTTTACATTAGTATTATTTATTAAGACAGATTTACTTGGATTATAACATTTTCTTTTCTTCAAACAGTTTGTGGAAAACAGTTATTGTTGGACCGAAATTTGAATAAAATTTGTTTGTTTTTATTAAGACATCAATTTTATGCATATTAGTTGTAACAAAGTATCATTCATATATAATATAATTTAATTCATTTCATAAATGTGTACTTAAATCGGGTTACCATAAAAGAAAAAAAAAATGAAATAAAATTGATAAATATATATATATATATATGTAATTTTTCTTGATATTAGTTGGATAAGGCGCCACACTAGAGAGGTGGAAACTCGGGTTCGAATCCCGACCGGGTCATATCTTTTCTCTTCAAAAAATAAAATAATATATTTAATAATAATGAGTAATATCAAGAAAAATTACATATATTTAAAACGGTGACGGATTGTCACGAGATCCAAATTTAAATGTAATGTTCAATATGAACATTCATCCCCGGAATTACATCGCGATTTGCGAGTGCCCGGGGGTTATGGATCACTGAAGAGAGGGGATTTGCCTGGTTCGGATACGACCCCGGTGGCCTAGTTGGATAAGGCGCCACACTAGAGAGGTGGAAACTCGGGTTCGAATCCCGACCGGGTCAAATCTTTTCTCTTCAAAAAATAAAATAATATATTTAATAATAATGAGTAATATCAAGAAAAATTACATATATTTAAAACGGTGACGGATTGTCACGAGATCCAAATTTAAATGTAATGTTCAATATGAACATTCATCCCCGGAATTACATCGCGATTTGCGAGTGCCCGGGGGTTATGGATCACTGAAGAGAGGGGATTTGCCTCTTTTCTCTTCAAAAAATAAAATTATATATATATATATATATATATATATATATATATATATATACGAGATATATATGAATGTGTGTAAATATAAACGATTATTACTCCAAAACCTTCTCTGTTTGTCTAGGTTACAACGTAATAACAATTGTGCAACTACATGACATTTATGATTGTATCATATTTGGTATTATACCTTTTGCATTCAATACCTCTTATTCATGTAAAATTTCGCTAGACTATAACGGATGTAACGGATTGTCATTACTAGAGGTTCGCAATACTTTTGTTGAAATTGAATTTAATAATAACAATATTGTAAAATAAAGGTAGAATTTTACGTCTTTCCAATCAAAATTTTATCTCGCAATAATTTATTAATGAGAGTATATTTATAAGACAATAAAAGTAAAAATAAATATTTAGTCATTCAATTACCAAACAATAAAATAAATTACCAGTTTTTAGTGGTGAACATTAAATACAAATTAAACCAAAAATTAATGACATTAAATTTCAGAAAGTCTCATTAACAGGTTGTGTGAATTTTCATATTTGCAGTTTATTTTCATTCTATATCCAGTGCATTATGTGTTGTGTCATACATAAACACGACCAGATTAAAAATATAAATAAACAAAAAAATCTATGCTTTGAGGTAACATGATATGATCTGTCTTAGAAGGATAACAAAAGAAATATTATTTCATCGAAGTACTTAATGCTTATCTGGAAATTACTGAGTATTCCTATCACATTTTCCATATCTTATCTGCAACCTTTATCGTCACCTGAATAGATATATATGCTGAAGTCGGTAGGGAATTTATCAGAGTTCTCTTGGTGTAGCAATATCGTACCAACATGAGGGTACTCGTTGCAGTCTCACTTCTAGCAGCTTTTGTAAGTACCTTCGTTATTAGTTTAGTAACAGTGAATCCAGTGTATTCATCAGGCATATTAACAGAATAGTACCGTTTCTATTTATATCAAAATCAAGTTAGGGAATTGGTTCCTCAGATATAAATGACTTTCGATGAAATTTCTTGAAAATAAATTAGATAAGAAGGTTTTCACACACACGAATCCATGTTTATAAAATATATTTATTATGTCTGAGTGAGTGGTAGAAGTTGTTTTCAATCATGTTGTTGTGGAGTAACTGATAAAGATATCCTTAAGTATGAATAGTCATGTGAAAATATTTAAAAATTATTACAAATATGTATAGTATTATAAAGATAAATCATAAATATTATGTTGGTTCATGTTAATTTTTTAAGTGTCAAACGGTTTTGATGCATTTTTTTTACAATCGAAAAGTCGAAAAGTGATACTTTGTTTTAATAATTGAGGGATTGTATTAAAATCATCCAAGTTTTTATTAGTATCAGGATTTCGTAAAATTGTAATTTTGCTAGAACTATTAATGATTGTGCTTTAATCAGACGATACGTGGAACTTATTAAACATTACTTTCTTTTTTTATATATTTCAGGTGGGGATCGATGCCAATATTAGACTTCCGGACCCTTCCTGGGCTGTTGAAGTGAAACCTGACCCAACAAGAAGACGACTATTAGAATTATCCTCCTTTAGCCTGGAAGATGATATTGTCTGCAAAAAGATCTTCTCCTGTGCCAACTGTACCTACAGCAGGGTCTGTCACCCAAAAGAGGACGGTTCTCTTACACATTTAACCGATATTGCATGCCCTACGGACCGTCCTTATTGTGATACAGCATCGGGCACATGCGTAAACACGGCACCCTTGCAATGTGGAGCTGAGGATGATAACTTTATCTGTCTCGAAAAGAACCATTTCTTTCCAGATGCAGATTGCAAAATGTTCCATTATTGTAACGATCAATACATTCCAAAATTGTTTAAGTGCATAGGTGATGGCACTGTATACAACGCCGCTGAGCAACGGTGTGTGACCATTACGGATGACAGCTCGTGTGGTAAATTCGAATGTGATGGAAACACATTGAAAAAAATGAAACACACCAATTTCCCGAGATATTTCGCCATGTGCAAGAATGATGAGAATATAAATGGCCCACTCGTTGTCGGTGTCTGCCCTCCTTACTACCAAATCAGCCCTACATCTCAGGTGTGCGAGCCAGACTGCAAGGCCCACGGCAACGGCAACATACCCGATGCGACGGACTGCACTAAGTACTACACCTGCTCAGACACTGTACTCCCAGATGGAACTATTTTCATGCAGAAAATCTTTAAATCCTGCCCAACTGGAAACTCTTTTGACAGGAGTCTCTTCATGTGCGTTCCTGACCCACAGGGTAAAATCTGCCCTAAGCAATGATTCTTTTTGGAATTGTATTCAATAAATAAAGCTTTATATTCTTAATAAATATAATTCTATAAATAAATCAATTATGTTTATATTGTAATTCTATCATATTTATTTTAATAAATTTTATTATGTTTTTCTAAATTATATTTTTTATCCAGATTACCCAAGGTGAGTAAAGTTTGTTTCATTTAACATCAATCGACACGATTAAATAAGAATCAATTTTATTTATTAAGTGGCTACTCATTTTACATGTGTAAAGGCTGTTGTATATTTTTTTACTTATCGGTAAAAAAAAAAAAAGAAACAGTGTTGAAGTTAATTTTGAAAAAATAAAAGTAATAAGTTAATGAAAAATAGTGTTTTCGATAAGGAAAATAACTAATAATCCATAAAAAGGGTCCCAAAATAGTTTCTTATTTCCTTTTAATTATTAAATGAGCAGTAATTCCGATTTTTGAAGTACTTCTCGCACAGTCACTGTAAGCAATAGAATACTTTGTACTAGAATTTTAAGTTTATTTGGACTCATACTTTTTCTAAATAAAATATTTTATCATAATATGTTGTGGCTTTAAGGAGTACCTAGAATATTTAAATAAGCGGTTAATTGTGAATGAACAACTTAGTTGTGCATTAATCCAGGAAAGAATTCTCTTCTTTTTTTTTTTAATAGTGATTTTTTTGTTGTTTTTTTATCATACAACTTTTTAGGGGCATTTTAGATAATGTAGAACCTTCTGATATTTCAGATTGCATATACGAAGCTGCATATCGTTTCTCTGTTAATTTAAAGCGATTGTTATATTATTAAAGACTATACCTGGTATTTTAATATTGCATCATAACAATCACAATCCTGTAATAACAGAAAATTTGTTGGCTGTTCTAATTCTAATACATAGCGAAGCGTACTATAAGGAACAGTTATTATAGTTTATAGAGTAACAAAAAAGTTGAATATCCTCAGTGCTTTGTGCATTGAAGTAAGTGAGCTATTAAGAAAAACAGGACAAACTTGAAGTTATCATGTGTTAAAACAAAAAACCATAGATATTGAAACAGATAGATGATATAATATTCAGTTATTGTGGATATCATCAATCAATATTTTTTTTTAAACATAAAGTAATATCTAAATAATAGCTAGAAAACTTTATTGGCTGCCTGTATTTCGCCATTATTTGGAATCCCGGGGGATGTCTTCTAGGACTGCCACAATTGCAGTGTTAAACTTTTAATTAATAGGCTAGCAGAATAAAAGAAAAGACTTAATGAACCCGAAGGTTCGATGCGGAACACACATTAAAAAAAACAAAACAAACCCAAATCCGCAAGATCAGCCTTAACGTGGTCCTCCCATCTGAGTCTCAGTCGTTTACTTTACGGTTTAATATTGATTTTTTGTGAGGGTAATTTAGTCCTTGTATATCCAACGATTTTAAATTAACCGTCGTGCAACTATTGCCCGAACTATCTTTACTAGACAAAGATCCCGCGGTTCCGTATTTTGGAGTCTTCTAAATTCTACTGTAAGCTTATTCTATTTTAGGTCATATATTTTACCTAGCACTTTATTTTATTTTCGAGCACTTTAAGGCGTTGTTCCTCCCTTGCCGTAAGAAACCACGTCCCGCATCAATAGAAAAATTAGTTGTATAAATGTCTTATATATCGTTTTTCAAATTTTGGATAGTAAGCGCGAACTGAGTAGTTTTGCGACCAATAAATAATAATCATTTTCGGTTTTTAATCATGCCTTCATTTCCCCTTGAATTTATTTTTTTTTCTGGATATTGTTGACTCTAGATAATAAACTGCTCTTCGTATTCAAACTTAATCCCAGAAACATGTATGTATATCTGTATATGACAGAATCATATCACTGAAATTATCATCGTTTCTGCAACTATCGGGTTGTCACACATGAAATGTCCAATTTGTTAAATCTTAATCTTTATAGAGGATTAAAGTGTTGCCTGTTGATTCCTAGCAAAATATTTTCTATCTATAATAAGCACTTGTTAATCCTCTAATTTCAAACTGTGTTTGTTTTTTTCCCAAGTAGGCATGCAGATTTTAGTATAATTTTAATCGTGGCCATGGAAACACGCGATTTCCGAACGATTTTTTTTTATGAGTACAAACTCGGTCATTCCACTGCCCAGGCAGCAAGAAATACTAATAATGCGTTTGGTGAAGGAAGTGCTAATGAAAGAACCATCGGTCTTTGGTTTACAAAATTTTCCTCAGGAGATACTACATTAGAAAATCTGCCCCGTGGACGGCCTCAAACATCAATAGAGGACGAAGATCTTAAGAATGCTGTGGAAGAAGACCACATAAAACAGTCAGAGAATATGTGTCAGAGCTAGGCACAAGTCGTACGACAGTTTCCAGGTATTAAAAATTGATCGGAAAGGCAAAAAAGCTCGATTCCTGGGTCCCACACGAGCTCAACGAATGTCAGCAGTTGAAATGTCTATAGACGTGTGTTTCTTTGCTTGCTCGTCAATAAAACGACCCTTTTCTCGGCCGCTTAATAACTTGACAAAAAGTGGATCATGTTTGACAATCGACGCCGATCTGACCAATGGTTAGATGCCGATCAGCCTCCTCGGCACATGCCAAAACAGAATCTCCATCCGAAAAAGTTAATGGTTAATTAATAAAAATCAATTTATAGCTGATGCACTACGCCATTATATTATCATTTCCCCCTAAAACTTGTTGAACAGTGAAATACAACATTAGTTGCAACAATCAGTTCTTGGTTCTTTGGTGTATCGGAATAAGTATATATATTTTTAATCTTGGAGCATTTTTTCTTTCAACCAAATCATTGTCACAAATAGATTTATTTCAGAAACATTTGCTTATCTATACGCTTTAACTGTTTCAGCAGGGATAAAGAGGCAGGTATCCTCTGAAATTCGCTTCTGATGCTAAAATTAATTATTATTATCTTATTTGAATAAACTCTTTTTAATAGTTTTAGAAATGTATGCGTAAAGATATCTACAGTGTTAGAAAAACGTGTATGTAGGTTGTAGTAAATATCTTTCTGCCAAATATTTGATAACTAAAAATATTAAGTTTGACGTTATTTTAGAACCACAAGGGACCCATTCAGTTTATGTAAACATTTTGGTAGAGTTGTAACTCAAAATTCCAACTTATGATTCTTCTATAGAACTTTTACACAAATAAAGAAGAAAAGATTATATCGTCACGACATCTGTTGAGTTACTTTGATACTAAAATTCATGAAATAGCCTTTTATTTATTAAAAAAAAAAAAAAAAAAAAAAAAAAAATTGTATGATTCCATACAAATAAATATTCATTATAAAAGTATAATAAAAAATTATTGACCTTTTTTTATAAACTCTACCTAATTAATCTAATATTATTAAATTAAATTGAAAAAAAAAATGCTAAAATAATAATGGAGTTTGTCTATTTTTTAAAATATATAAATTAGCCACATTTATTTATTATTCTTCCACTACTTCTATCAGTGATTTCATTAATTTATTAAAAAACTAGGTACATTAATAATAAAATAAATATTACATGTTAAACTTTAGTGTCAACAAAAAATTTTAATTATGACATTGAGAAAAAAACATTTTTATATAATAATTATGAATAGACCTCTGTCAGGCAGGAGTTAGAGATGCTCGGACATCGATGGATGGAGAAAACTCATTGAGAAGGTACTGGTTCTGCTCTAAGGACTGTTGCACCGAAAAATACATTATGAATATTTTTTGTTTTGAGTCATAATTAGAGAGGCTGCTTAAGTATTATATGAAGTTCTGAGAGTTCATTATTTTTATTTTCTAACATTAATAATAATTATCATTTTGAGTATAACATAGTTTTATGAACTCAATAAAAAATGTTTGTACTTATATATTGAACTTCCAATAACTTAACGTTAATCTTCCTCCCCTATATATTTGATACTCATAAAAATTATAATACTTTTTCCTGTGTTAAAAAAAAGAGCCCTTATTGAAATGAAATGTTATCTAAGAGTTATAAAAAGTAAGTAATCTATAACAATAAAATTTCATAAAGTTCAATAAATAAGTAATATATAAGTAAATCAGTGTCATGGACCTTCTTACAGTAAACTGTATCATCATTAAACTAATAATTTAAACACAGTCAGTTATATCAATGACTTTCTTTATAATTATGAATTCATTAATATCTTATTTAATTATTATCACCCTCATTTTGTATACCTCTATAAAAATTAAAGCTCAATGGTGGACATTGAGCTGTAGGATATAAAATGTGATTGATAAGCATAAATTATATTATTTCCAGTTATAATACTTTTATACGATTTTTAATAATATTTTATTCAACAATAAAAATAGTAATATAAAATGGCTAAAATATAGTCAAAACACAGTCTAGTAATTCAAAATTTAAGGCTAAAATGTCATTTTCTCAATTTATGACACACATATACAAACACAAAAAAAAAAAAAAAAAAAAAAATATATATATATATATATATATATATATATATATATATATGTATATACATATTAATGTGTTTATATATTTAGTTTTATATAATGCTTTGGTTGGATCATAGACCTTGGTGGTCTTTGGATGTGTTGAAATGGTTTGCTTACAGATTTCTTGCAGTAGCATAGGCAGCCTTCAGGGGGTCGACAGCCTCACATTGCTGCAAATTGTAGATTTTATGGTATAAGGACAGACATAACATGGCTTGATTACAAGTCCGTTAGGGGCCAATTTCCATTCTACCTAAAGACGTATGTTCTATCATCCTGGCTAAAGAACATCTGACCAGTCTAGATCCATGCATTGTGGTTGCTCTGGGTTAGCAAGCCAACAAGGAACTTCATGTCTAACAGGAATCAAACAGACCATCCATAGAACAATCACCTTGGAGGCTTTTATGTTCTAGAAAACTACTAAACCATAATCAAACAAAATACACAATGTAGGGTAATCACACCTAGGTTTGAATTCAAAAAGTAAAGAGAAAAACAAAAAGTAAGGAAATATCTTACATTAAGTTGATTAACTTTTTTTTCAATCAGGACAAAATAAAGGAGTTACTCTGTTGAATTAATAGTCTTCTAAAAAATTAGAAAACGTTAGAAAATTAAAATAAAAAAAAAAATTATAAAAAAAGATTTCAATAAATATTAGGATTTTTCTACAACATAAAATTATCTGTAGAATAAAATAATTTATTATAAAATCTCATTATTTGAAAGTTTTCTGAAGACCCAAAGAGAATTTTGATGTAACCATTGACTAAGTACTTTAATTTATCACCCAGTTCTGAATAATTCCACTATAAACTTAATAGTCATAATTGATTTCTAGAAAAAGGAGGGAGGGAACACAGAGCTAGCAAATATTTTCAAGAAACAAACAATAAAATTGCTGAATCTGACATGGGTTTAAAAAATATCACTGAGAAATTTTGGAAATATGATACTTCATGATAGAAGAGGGATTGATATAAAGTGATGCCAAGATTGTTTCAATATGGTGTTAGTTCTGATCAATCTTTAAACTAGATGTCGGATAAATAATCAAATACCTTAGCCTTTGATTAACTGGAGTTTAAGCTTAGTTTGTTTTCAATGAACTAATTAATTTGTTTACGATTGTTGGAGGTTCATCTTTGAAAATATAGTCAGTCCCTAAGGGTCTGAACTAAGCTAATTTTTAAGAATTTATCGCTTTATTCAAAACAGTTAAATAATGTAATTTATCACAAATGTAATTTAATAATTACTTGATGAATATTTGCATTAAAGCAGCTAAACATTTAAAAAACAAAAAACAAAATTATTAATATTTATCATGTATATACATTTTATAATCACTGGTTAATTTGCTTAAATAAATTTATTAATATTTATTGTTTACTACAATATGTGTAAACTAAATAGCCAAGTAAAATATTTGTTATAAAATGTTACTTTTGCTTTTAAGTAATTAATTTATTCGATACTGTCAATAATGTATTAATAAATGTAACTTGGAAACTTGATACTACTAGGGCTGGTGCCAGGAGGAAGGGAAAAATCCCTGTGACTCTTAGGGGACTGGGGCTAAGGTGACCGCTCACAAGTTTTATTTTATATAAACGATTGCATGGTAATTTATTGTATTACAAAATTAATCAAACACTGTAGTTTAGTTTAAAAAAAAGTATGTTATATTGTTTCGATGATGTTGGGAGGAGAATGGGGTTAGCGAGTCTGGTCAAATATATTTGCCCCAGGGCTTAGTTTGGTTCTCACCGGCTCTGCTAGAATGATTTATTTTATTATAAATTTGAATATATTTTAGTATTTTACATGTTGATACATATTTGCTCTCAGAGATCAGTGAGTTACTTTGCATTTGAAACTCATCAATGATATACGTGAACCTTTATAGAAAGATTTAAATAAATTCAATCAAATCTTAGAACAGAGCCATTAGCTCTTCCTTAATCAGAAACCTAACACACCTTGCCCTTAAGGGTTCTTTAATAACATTCCATGAATGGATACTGGAAAAATTTCTCTTATCTAGGACTCCATCTGGATAAGCTTCTGACAGGAACTCGTCATAAAAACTGAAACACAAGAAACTGCTGCTTCAGCTCTTAAAAGAAAAAAAAAACATCTTAGCTTCTAATTAATAACTAATTAAAACTCACATACATTATTTATAATAATTCTAATCCGTTTCGAGACTCACATAATATTGATTGGTTCCGATATTTTCATTATTTTATCAAACTAATAAAGACTAGAATGGCAAGTATATAATAAATAATAGGAGAAAAAAAAAATATTTTTTCATAACACATAAGCTTTTGGTAAAAGTTCTATCCTCATGTGTAAGTTAAAAAGAAAAAGTATAAGATTAATACATTATTCTGAAATATAAAAAAATAATTAATACAGTGTTATAATATATAAGTAAATACAAATAGGAAACACATAAAATGTGTTAATTAGTTAAAACAAATCATGCTGCAAATTTAACATATTTTTTGGAAACCATCTGTAAATTTTAGAAAAGACAATTTATTAATGATAATTCCAGTGTAATTAAAATAAACATAACAATAATCAACTTTATTTTAGAAGTTATCTTAATCATTCTTTTACTGCACCAAGGTTTATGTGGTGAAAAAATAAAACTGTAGATAGACAAACATTATATTTTCCATTGATTTACAAACATAATCACATCTGTTATATTTTTTAGTATTTTATAAATAAGTAATAAAGGTGGTTACATGGAATACCTGAACAAATTTCAATAAGTTTGTTATTGAATTTAAATTGGTAGGAGAAATTCAACAGTACTAACCAATATTCTGAGATGACATCTGAATGTCTACGACAGCTATCTCTTATGATTGCCTATGCTAGTTTTGAACTAATAATAAATAAACTAAATAATATGACCAAGACTATTCCTTAAATAGACACTATCATATTATTTTCTTTAAGCACACTCTTTTCCTTGCATTAGGTAAAATATGAACCTGATATTAACAAAATAAAACTTTTTTTAAAAACTATTAGAATGATCTTTTTTCCCAACAGCACCAATACTGAATAAAATAGCAATTAATATTTTAAAAACCAAAGTAAAATAATATAGTAAACTATTATATAAAATAGAGTGCATGAGAAAAATATGGCAATTACTCATGTGGAATTTTTTTTCTAATTAAATGCTAACCATATTATAGATTATATTGAATGAATAAAAATAAATTAATGGTGTACTTTTGCAATATATAAAAAAATAAATAAATTTTATTTTGAAAGGTGTATTTATGAAATAATAGCATATCTTTGCTAAACATAAATTCACATAAAAGGAAAATAATAAATTAGTTTTAACTAAACAAATATTTATATGTTACTGTAAGCAAGAATCATGTAAATAGTCCATAATTTATTATTAACTCTGCTAGTGGATTTTGTGAAATATTTTAAAAAGTTATGAGTGATGTATGAATAGTAATTGATAGCCTAATCAAAACTATTGGATTTGAATTAAATATTTTCAAATTATTTAAAATACTTAATATATTTCCAAGTAGCACAGTCCTTTAAAATATTTTACTGAAAAGTATAATAATATATGTTGTATTTTTAAAATATCTACAAATTGAGTTATTTAATTCTTTTATCAAAAAGTAACAACAACAAAATTTTAAACTATTCACCTTTATTTATTTTTAATTGATAAATTTTAATTAAGAATTATGTCCTAATTTATGAAATAAACCATTTTGATATATTGTTAAACTGAAAAAGGTATTTTTATTTTTAATTCAATAATTATTCTTTAATCTTATTATTTTGACTACAATTGTAATATATTCAGCATACTATTGCCAAATCTCTTTTAATTAATTTTAAATCAGTCCTATCCAGGGAAAAAATTATTTAAAAATCAGTAATCAAAGTAGTTATTCCTTTATACAAAAGATTTCTAAAAATAACTGTTTGGAAAAAAAATATTCAAAAGAAAGAAAACTATTACATAAAATTTAAACTTTTACTTATACCATTTACAATAAAAGTACAAGAAAATATAAACTTTAATGCAAGAACATAATTGTTCTATAGGAATCAACCAATTGGAAACAGATTTAATTAAATATTTTTATTGGTGTTGGGTAGTCGAAGAAGGGGGGAGGGCAGGGATTTAAAGTAGCAATTAAGAAGGACTCATTTGATTTTCATTTAATTTTATAATCATGATTCTTATAAACCTGTTAGCTATTTATAAGTATGAAAAAAGCTCTGAAATATTCATTTTTTGAGTGGGGATGGAAGGGAGTAAATATGTATTTTAAAATACACTGAAAAACTAATGATTTTCTTAAGGTTTGGTAATCAAGATTCTGAGACATCTAATAAAAATTCTCAAAAGATCAAAACTAATTAAATTATATGTTTTACTGGTTTGGGAGGGGAGAGGGGGGGGGTATTAATGTGGCACTTAAGAACCATACATCGGATTTCAAATTTCAAACTGGATAATCAAGTCTTATATATATCTATTAACAATATTAGAATATGAAAACTGCTCTGAAACATATTTTTTTTTTTTTTTTTTTTTTTTTTATGAATGGAGATGTGAAAATTCGTATGTGGGAATCAAGATTCCTAGATTTCTAATAGCAATTCTCAAAGGATTGAAAATGATTAAATTTAAATTTGTTATTAGTGGGGGGTGTAAAGTAGTACATAATATATATATATATATATATATATATATATATATATATATATATATATATATATATAATATATAATTTCCAAGTATGAAAACAGCTCTGAATATATTATTATTATTTTTTTAGGAGGAGGAAGTGTGAAAATTCAATTTCAGAATGACAGCATGTTTACATAAATTTAGATAACCAAATCCGTACATGCTCACAAATATTTCTAAAGTAGGCTAACAGTTACAATATAACGGTTTAAGTTTGAGAGGATGTTTGGGGGGAGAGGAAATTTTATTTTAAAAAGACAGCTGATTTTAATACAATTTGATAATCAAGTTTTTTCATGTAACTATTAACAATTTTAGAGTATGAAAACTGCTCTGAAACATAATTTATTGATGGGGGTTGGAAGAGTGTTAGTTCGTCTTTTCATACTTGGAAATCAATAATAGGTTTATTAAAAACATGATTAATAATTTGGAATCGTTTCAAAGCATAATCTTTTGATATTTTTAAATATCAAATTTTGTTCCATTTCAAAACATTTTTTTCTTTACTTAATAAGCCTTGAGATCATTTTTTTTTTTAATATAATTGCTTTATTCTCTTGTTTTTTTATGTTTAATACTTCACTTTTTTCTTTTTGTACTGTAACTGTGTTACATTTTGAGGAATTTATGAGTGATAAATTAAGATTTTTTAAATTTTTTTTGTTTCATTTATTTATTATTAGATGGTGGGGATTCATCTTTTCTTTGAGTTGGCCTAACCTAAGAATTAAAAACAAAAATTAAAAAAATTAAATTTATTCACACGTGGTTACATACTTCTGCCAGGGGAACTGGACTTTTTATAATTTTATTAACAAGTTATTTCCAAACAATGGTGATTTTGACTGAAAATTTAAATGTTTTAAGTTTCTAATTTTTTTTCATTGTCGGTAATTAAAGCTCTTCATTTATTAATTTTATCATTTTCTTTTTGAATACAGCTTCCTTTACTATTTTACTTATAATTCCATTTTAGAATGATTCCAACCGTTTTGTCATAATTTTTGACGGATAAAGGAATATTGGTGCTCCATAAAGTAATTCCGGCCTTAAAACGCATTTCTAAATTATGAGCTTGAGTGTCAGTGAAAGACTCCTTGACAGTAATTTGTATGATTTTGTCACTACCTAAAAACTGTAATGTAATTCTTTTCAAAATGGGCCGAAAATGTTAAAGTAAATGCTAAGATGTAATAACTTATTAGAAATTTTGTTTGTGTCCCTTTAATTTAAAACTGACAGGAAGTTTTTTCTTTCCTTTTTGAAATGAAAATATTGCACATATAGTTTTATTAAAATTCACGTCAATATGAAGTTTCAAGTCGTCCTCAATCTTTTGACATGCTACTTTGACTTGATTGAGGGCCCTTGTGGTATTAAGACTGCTACTTGTGATAGTTAAGTCTTCAGCAAAAGTGGTTTCACTGGCTTTTTGGTATTTAGCTCCAACAGTGTTCGCTGTGTACATAAAAAAAAAAAATATCGGGGACAAAATCGCTCCTTGAGGGACACCACAAGTAAGATGTGCTTCTTTTGAAGACAATTAGGATTGATGAATTAAGTGCCACTTCTATTGTAATTGTATTGATCCTTCTATATGATCATGCGTACCTCAAGTGATTCTTTTGAAGAGGCTTCTCCAACCTTTACCACTATATATCGTTGGCTAAGAAAGGACATAATAATCGAGAATAGTTGCTCTGGGCTTTCATTGTCTGTTAATTGATGGCAGACTATGCCGTGCGATACAGCATCAAATGCCTTTGAACAATCTATCGATATCCATGCAGTTCCTATTAAAATTTTGAGGCACCTCATTTTGCAGTTTCATAAAAGGGTGCTGAATGGATGGTGTGTCTGAAATCCTACCTATTCTTGTGGTTTTATCTATTAATCCCTGCAGAATTTTTAAAGTATTCTAAGATAATTTTCTCAAAAATTTTTTCCTATATGTAGAAGCAAACTTATCGGTCGGTAGTGAGCAAGTTCGTTTCCATTTTTTCCCGGTTGAATTAATGGGAATAACGTGGCACATTTCCATACTTCAGGGGAATATATGAGCCTGATGCAGGTATTAAAAAGGTTTACTAAACGGACAATTTTCTTTCTGGGAAGTTGTGTAGTAGTATGGTCTGTATACCATCCCATCCAGGTGCTCGGTTTCCCGTTGACCTACGAAGTATCGCTTTTAGCTTTTTAGGTTATACGAACATGTAATTATCCTCTCCATCTGCTGTTGGCAATGAAGTTAAATTTCCGCGGTCCGCCTAGTGATATGTTTATCGAAGTATTTCGGCCTGTTGTTCCTTCTAGTAATCTTACTTACGTACTAGTTTCTCGTTTTCAGAATTTTCCAAAATTTTCGATAATTACCGCGAGTAGCTTCTTTCTTCCCAAATATCCGTGTTCCATATTTTCATTATATTACGGATCTGTATCGTTAGGGTGTTAAGGATTATCTACCGTATTGTCTCTTTTTCGGTACCATTAATTTTTTTCCAGTAGTTGCACTGCTTTATGAGCTGTAAAATATGCTCTAGAGGAGACCGTAAGCAAGGTGGTACTGGGGTAAACTTAGGAATCGCTATTTAAAGTCAGCTGCTGACTTTAAGGTTTTATTGAAGAATATTAATTCTTGGTTTATGTTTTCAATTGAAGAAAGCGGCGGGACCATTCCTTGTTAATGATATATTTTATTCTGATATAAATACTAATCTGCTTGTTTATAACTTTATTTCGAGGGAATTTGTTGTTCTACATTTCCTAATGCATTATACAAAACAGGCCTGTTATCAGATGGTATAAAATCGACTGCAGTACATCTTGTTGTAATCTTATAAGGTTGTCTCGTCAGTAATAAGTAAGATCATTATAGTGTTCTATTGTTAATGTAATATAATTATGTTTTTAATTATTAATCGAGAAGTAGAAGCTAAATACTTTTTCAATAGAATTTACTCACGTAAATGGTTTTTAATAACTGTTTGAATAAGAACTTTTATTCAAAACAGGATTATCATAAAAGTTCCAAAAAAAAAAAAAAAAAAAAAAAAAAAAAAAAATGTATTGGTCTACACTTTTATATAAAAGTTAAACTTTTCCTTGTATCGATAAATGTTGGCTGTTTTTTTGTTGTTGTTTTTTTTCAATCCCTGATGCAAATTCATAAAAGTAAATCCTATATCGTATACGGTACTATTTTCAATTGAAGTAGATTTTATATTCATAAAGTATAGCTGACTGTGAAGTCTAGGAGATGTAGATAATTAGGGTAGGCAGTCATAGATACTCAGCAGATCAAAATAAAATTGTTATTTTATTTTAATTGTTAAGGCCAACGTTTTAGAAGTAGATTTTAGAATTAGTCGAGAAGTAAATTATTCCATCAAGATTTTCAAGCCATTCCTGACCTAATGACAGGAGAACCGAATCCTTTTGTAAAAATTATATTTATGTTGAAGTTCGAGACAATGGTCAGCTTTTCCTCTCTACATTAGTTTTTGCACTTTATTCATACATATTGTATTTAATATATTATTTATCTCAGATAAATAAGTATGATCAGTAATTATTATAAAATTAAGGCTGATAGCATTATTATTAAATATAAAGAGAAAAGACTGAAGAATTTTCTGGCAGGAACTTCAATTAGGGTATAAGTCAAACCCAAGTTATCTACTTGGTAATTTGTTGGCAATCCTTAGCAGGTACTTTCATTTTAATGCATATGATCCTCTTCTCGTTAGATGCCTCAGAGGGTTATTGAAAATAGAATGGGAAACTATTGGATTTGAGTGGTTATAGAGTTTAATATAAAAGGATAGGCATCAGCAACATATGAAATATTAAGATCTTCATGTATAAGTTTTTTTGTGACAAAGTAAGCAGCATTTAGGATTTCGAAATATTTTAGTTTGTAAGGATTAGTTTGGAAAATGAGTGGAAGGTTTAGTTGAGCCCAAAGCTCAACTCCGTATATCCAAATAGGTCTAATTACTGTCTTATGAATGAGTTTTGTATAATTGATTGAAAAATTTTAAGGTTAATCAAATCGTTTTATAACTTCGAGTAGTTTCATGCCGTTTTAGTCTTGTATGTGAATTCCAAATATGACGTTCACAAAAACTATTTAAAGTCAAAATATAATAATATTTTTACAACAAAAATATTCCCGTTTTTTTTTGTTTCTTCAGGCTAATCTAACGGGAATATGAAAGCTAGACGGTGATTGGTAACTTCCTTCATGATAACCACAAGTGGATCGTGCATAAAATAGTCTATTGTACAATAACAATTTTTTTAGCATGCTGCTTAGAATTCTTATTTCTACAACTAAAATCCAACAAATTATCTTTGTTGTAAGAAAAAGAGTTTGAATTGGGATCCATGATATCATTATGGCCTTGAGTAAGTCTGTGTGAAGGTTTATCACTCGCGGGTTACGCACTAAGCTCTGGATTGCTGAGAGGTGGGGACTAAAAAAAACCTACAGCGAACGAACATAACGAACGGAGGCTACTTATATACATTATTAGAAGATAATTTTCTTATCGCGGGTACAGCAAAGCGGGATCCGTATTTTTTAGGTATGAACTAAAAAAAAAAAAAAAAAAAAAGCAGCGAACAAACGGAACAAATATAGATTATTTGACAAGCTCTAGCACAGTAGGTGTTGTTCGGATCGAGAATTTGACAACATCTAATAGTCAGAAATTTAATGGGAAATTCCTACCGTTGGAGGCTATAGGGTCAATCCATTTTAAATCGCCCAGGCAGTGTTGTTCAACATTTTTAATTTTCCTGATTCTTTTATCATGGGTTCCCTATGGGTAGACATTAACAAAACTTCAATTGAAAAAAATTTGCAAGCCATAGTTTTTATTTGGCAGCCATTTTAAAATGATGATTTATTGAATTTTATGAAAAAAAATAAGTTTGCGGAAAATTTAGTTACGAAGTCATTTTTAAAGATATCAGAATAATTTAAAAACTAGTGTGTTCAGCGTGGAGTAGCCTTCCAAAAGACATTAATTTAATTCCGCTATCATGCGGGGATTGAAAGTGGGTCAAAACCATTCTCTAAAAACCCTTAAAAAAAATTAAAAATCGTTACTTTTTAAGACCATAAATTTTTAGGAAGGAGAAGAGACTCACAAAAAATATTTTATTTCTGTGTTGAGTACTTATGATACTACCAGCAGCATAAGTTTTAGTCTTGAGAATGAACTCCTTTTTCTTCTACGGCTATTCGAAAATGGCTAAAATCACGTTAATGCCAATTTTCGTTGGTCAATATCTGAAAAGGGACTGAATGAAAACAAGTGAAAATTTCATGAAATGTTCTTCATACTAATAAAAATACTCCACAAAAAAATTATGACTGAGACTCAACTACGTTTTGAGTTATAGATCTATGAATTTCAATAAAAGCGCTACCTTTTTAATACACTCGTGCCATGCTAAATTAGCAACTATTGGCTTAATATTATCTTAAATCTATCAATTATTATTTAGAGTATTAAAATAATCAATTTAGTCTGTATTAATATGCAATACTTGAGTTAAAAATGTCCATTTATTAAACAAAATTGTAAGTATATTATACAAGTATGTTTGTAACTTAAAACCCTTCGTTAAATGTCAACTAACCCAGCAGTTCACATGTTGCATGTGTTGGCGGAACAACAAAGCGAGAAGTAACACGAGCATCCCTCCAAAGGCCTTATACAGATCAAATCTTGACTTCACAAGACATGTTTAAATACTGTCGGGACAACATCACTGGAATCAAATATATTTTTGTTCCTTCAGCTGAAATTGAGGAAATGGAAACAAAACTGACCGAGAGATTTAAATACTGTTTACCAGTGAAAGGTACAAGAGGCTATCACAGATACGTTCCCTTAAGTAACAATCAAATAAGGTGTTTTGTTACTTCCAAAGGCTCGAGCTTTGATGATCATCAGACTTCAATATTATTTACAAATGTATCATCTCTCACGAATAATGACTTTGTTGCCCGTATATACGATGAGGAGTTGAGGCTTGGAAAAGTTGAAAATAAATGTGAAGATAACAATAAAATTTTGGTGCATTTCTTTCATCCTTCTAGACCGAAAACTTCAACTGTCAAAGAATGATACTGCGTGGGTACCTGCAAAGAATATAGTACGTAAAGTGACTCCATTGGAACTCACTACAGTGTCTGGAAGAACACACAACATAACTGATAAACTGTGCAGTGAAATATCATGTTTGTTTAACTCCTTAAACAAAATTACAGCTGGCCAGTGGGTACAAAAAACAGAGTTAACACAAAAATCTAGAGAGAAAACATTAGTGTATGTGTATTACGCCAGTGTAGTACATGAGACATATGAGTTAGTTAAGTTCAAGTATTCTACCTGGGGTTTTATTATTACTGTCCTTCCTTATTAAAAATAAGAGGTAATTAAAAGTGTATTGCTAATTTAGTGATTTAAGCATCATTTAACTAGTCAGTTAAGATAATTTTAATATTTCAAATTAAATAAAAATAATGGTAAAATAATATGTTATACAAAAGTATTGCATATTATTACGGACTAAATTGATTATTTAATTACTCTAAATAATAATTGATAAATTTAAGATAATTTTAAGCCAATAGTTGCTAATTTAGCATGGCACGAGTGTAATAGGGTATTAACTGTAGCGTATCATTTTTGTGGACTATATTGTTTTTAAAAAATAAAAGTAATTGAATAAATGTTTTTGAAAAAAATTCGAATAGTTTCACGTTTGAAACCTCTATTTTCAAGTAAAATATGCACTTGATTTGCTATCTTGTATTTTTAAAGTAATATACGTATAATCGGTGTATCAAATAGATATTAAAATATTTCAATGTTTTTGAGCTGAAGAAGTTGCTTAAAATTCGAAACTAGTTTTACAAAAATACTCGAAATAACGATAGAAGTAGAACATAACTCATCCATTCCTAATTATATGATTTATATTTATATTTTTCCATGGTATAATAAAATGTGAAAGAAAGTAGGTAAATAAAAACAATACTTATTGAATTAAGTTCTCACATTACATATTCAAACAACAATCACCTCTTATATGTAATATATATATATATATATATGTGTGTGTGTGTTTGTTCATAAATAGAATATATACTATTCCTTGAATTATAATAATCGTTGTCTCGAAGGTAAAAATCATTATTTTTCCATTCATATTCGCATAGCGTTTATTCCTATGTTTATTTGTATAAATGGCATATTCCAACCTTACATATACCCAACTGAAGTCATAGTTCTTTCATTCATTTCGTCATATTTGTTTTCAGTTTTCACATTCACAAGTCTCAATTCACACCTTTCAATCATGGCGACTAACAGTCAGTGAATCTGAAAAAATACTGAATTACCTGGCGTGAAAGGCACGAGGAAGAGAAGAACCATGTTACACCTAGTCCTAACTTGATTTTCTATTTTTTTTTTTTTTTTTTTTTTTTTTTTTTTTTTTTTTTTTTTTTTTTTTTTTTTTTTTTTTTTTTTTTTTTTTTTTTTTTTTTTTTTTTTTTTTTTTTTTTTTTTTTTTTAAGCTCTGGAAATCCTTTCTCCAGCACTTCTTAAGCCTTTCCTAGATATTGTCTGGAATAATAGTTGTGGCCATGCTGTATATGGGTGTGCTGGGAAGTCCATGTGATTTTTCGTGAAATCGTTAGTAGAGAGACCGCATTTGTCTATAAGCAGTTCGCATACGAAGATCAGTATGTAGGGTTATGTTACGTTTGTTTTTATGTGCCATTAAGCGGTTCCATATATTTGTGATGGGCAAGATAAGATAGGTAATTATAGTTGTAGCTTTGAAGGCATTGAAGTACCCATTTTTATTTTATTTTCAATAAACTATGATCAGTAAAAATTTGTAAAATTGATTTGTTGTATATTTTTATCCACGTATATTTTTATTTTAGTTTTTTTTTATTTGTCTTGATTGATTTGTCTTTTGACAGATTTCTGATCATTAATTTGACTGAAAATACCTACAATTTAAGAGCTATATTGATTTGAATGAAAAAAATAATGCTGTAATGTTTTTTTTTTTTTTCACCCTCAACAAAATTGTAACATATTGACACGCTCTAGTTCTTTTAGTGTTGCCCAGATCGAAAATTTGCCGACTCTATTCTGATCAGAAATTTAATGTATATTATTTGTTGTTGTATAACATTTGTGGGAGCAAGCGTTTAGGAGCTATATTCATCTGAATGAAAAGAAAAATGTCATTTAGAAATCCCTATCTTCTTCCTACTTGGTTTATTTCGAATAATCATTGATCGTTAATTTAATTTAATTAATTTGATCCCTTTAATTCTGAAATTTAAATTGGGAAAAACAGTAGACTTATCCATGATGTATAGTTTTTTTTAATCAGGGAGAAATTTAGCTTTTTTTTTCATATTGTTAACGGCAAAATACTGCCTTTCACGATCTTTTTTTTTGTTAACTATCTCTTAGGAGAAAGGTATTTAAGCCGAGAACGCTGATGAAATAAAATAATTCAGTAAGTAAGCAATTCAGATTTTTTTTTTTTTAATCTTTTATTTGGGCACATATTATAATCATCTGACTGTGATGGAAATGAGTTCAATCATTTGAGACCAATTAAAAATATATTTATCCATAAGGTAGGCTCATTTTCTTTCTTTATTTTACTTTAATATAATTAGGTAATGATTTAAAAAAAAATACTGCAATGAATGAATTCAAAATGATTGAAGATTTATACAACTAATGTAGACCTACAAAACACTATGATTTCATGTAAAAGTCTACATAAATAAAAAATGATATGAGTCAATAATAATATACTCTTAATGACATTCACACATTTCAATCGCCTTAAAAAATCAAGAGGTTCTCAATTCGTATTTTTTTTTTATGTTTGTTACGCGATTACTCCGGTTTTTATGAATCAATTTTGATGATTCTTTTTTTTATCAGTTGGACATTTTCTAGAAGTGGCTCCATAATGTTTTTTGAACTCATCTCAGCGCTGTTTAGGGAAAAAAAACAAAAAAAAAAACAATCAATAAGAAATCACTGTTAAGTAACCTTCCACTATAAACAAATTTCTCTATGGTGACTAAATCTAAATTATTACCAAAAATAATTTACATATACATTCTCGATCTGTCGAACTTCCATAAGCCGAATTGTAAAATAAGTCGAAAAAAATCTATGGTCTAAAATCTATAGGGTGAGATCTTTCTACTAAACATCTTCAACTCATGTTTCCGGATTGCATATTTCCCCACGGTCTGGAAACAGGCTGTAGTGGTTCCTCTCTTAAAACCTAAAAAATCTGGAAACGCAGCGTAACATTACCGTCCTATCAGCCTCCTCTCTCATATCAGCAAAGTGTTCGAAAGGCTAGCTCACTATCATATGGTAGACCACTGTCGCCGAGAAGAAGTTATACCACCTGAACAGACAGGCTTCCAGCGAGGTGTAGCCTGCAAACATCATCTGGCTAAACTACGGGCCTATACCATCAACCAGATGCATAGGAACAAAGCCACCGCACTCATCTCGCTGGATTGCACACAGGCCTTCAATTGTGTCTCACACCCCCTGCTGCTTCGCCGACTGGAAGAATACAGGTTCCCTACCGCCCTATGCCGACTGATCAGAAGCTATCTCATCGGAAAATCCTTCGTTGTACGAGTCGGTGAGAGCCTGTCTCAACCAGTCCCCACCACCTGCAGTGTACCACAGGGATCAGTACTTGGACCAATCCAGGGCTCGGGTAGTGGCTGCATATGCAGACGACGTCGCCGTCTACCCCTCCAGCTTAACCCTGGCCGAGCACTCGACATAGCTTAGAGGGCAACCTCCACCATAGTTGAGGCTCTACAAAACTGCGGTATCAAGGTTAACCCTAAGAAGACCGATGCCATCGTGATGTCTTTTGCTAAAACAGGAAATCCCAAAGATTGCCAAAGCACTTCAGGGTGGAAAACGTGGAGCAGCCCATCTCCAACTCCGTCCTATATCTTGGGGTTAACTTTGACCGGCACCTCCCGTTTACCACACACGTGAAAAGTAGAATCAAGCAGGCCAGAGCGAAAACCTATCGCCTCTATCATCTTCTGACCTGTCCCCAACTGTCACTCCGCCTCATGCTACAAATTTACAAATCTATAATAAGACCCACTCTCCTACATGGCGCTCCACTGCTACACCATATGTTTAAAAGTAATCTACGAGCACTCCAGACTTCCAGAATTCCGTCCTTCGGCGAATCGTCCGGGGTACCAGCCTAGAGAGGGCCAAAAACAATCACATCCTCAAACAGCTGCGGATGCCATCCATCCCGAAGTTCATTGGCCGCAGCCACGTCAAATTTTTTGACGGGCTTAAATATTGTGTCAACCCTCTCTTTAGGGACGTAGCCCCGCCTCCCAGGCCTGGGAGGTGGCAAGGTTTGACCCCCTTAGCGGAGGTACTCGCCAAGGGAAGGGGTTCAGGCTCTACAGACTGACCCACTAGTGCTACCACCGCCAGCAGAGTGACTCCTCCTCACTCATCACAGAAGAAAGGAGACCATCGGTCTACAGAGTACCTACTAGAAGCCGAGGACACAAATCTTCAAATGTCAACAGGCAATCTAAGATCTTAAAATATATCTATAGTTATTTATGTTAATAAATAGAATAAATGGAGGATAAGAAAAAAAAAAAAAAATTTACGGTCACAAGTATATTACTCGTAAATTATGCCTTAATAAGTCTATTTCAGGCAAAAAACGTGAAAAATTGTGTAAATGTAGGTTTCTAAAGACAAGACTTCTAAGACTTCCACCTATATGAATTGAACAATTGAAAGTCATCGCCTCTCTATCTTGAACTCAAACTCAAAGAATTTCATGAGTAATTTGTTCTCCTGTTTTCGAGTCACTTATTAGTTATTCACTTGAGTGGTTTTACAATGGCTCCACGAAAATTGCATGATTGAAAATTCTTTCAATTAAAACTAATTCGCGAAGTGGAAACAGAAGAAAAAAGTTGGGCGGTTATTACTAGTGAATTCGAAATTCCGCGCAGTTCTCTTTCAACCATCCTAAAGAATGAAGAAAAGATTACCACTGGTGCAAGACGGTAAGTCTACTTTTAGGTACCGCCAGAAAAAAACGCAGTTTAGTGATGTTGAAAGTTGTATTATTACTGGTTTCGGGTATTTTATTTTCTGTTTCAATGACTTTATATGTATGTAAAAACAACATACATATACCTATTACTGAAAATACAATAAAATATTCAAAACAAATAATTATACAAATGTTTACGCATTATTTACGCAAATTATAGCTAAATTAATAAATAAAATTTAGAATATATGATTAAATATATTATATGTTAAAAAATGTTATTTTTAAAAATTATTTTCTCTTCATAAATAGTTATTCTTAATTTCAATGTAATAAACGAAGTGGGGATGAAAGAAAATTAATTATAATATTATTTATTTATTCCAGGATATCGTGCCTCTTTTGAACAATAATACAATTCACAAAATAGGACATAATTTATATAAAAAAACATTAATGATTAATATAATATGATAATAAAAAAATACATTAAAAACATATACAGTGAAATAAACAAAAAAAAAATCTTACTAATTACAATATATTACATAACTATAAGTAGATATACATCTTAACGACCAAAAGATAGGAGGACTATATACATTTACTAAGGGATTCGTTGGATGGAGGTTGTTTAAAAGGTGTATTTAAATGACATATTCTTGAAGAAAATATCTGTAAATGTCCTTCCGAATAAGATTCAGATTAAGTGAGATCTGTCGAAAGCAGATAAGCTTACATAGTGAGCTAGTGGTATACATCTGATTGATGGGAAGCAATATAATATTTAAGCGATATAGCATAGGGATCAAAATATTTGGTTGAGAATGGATATTGAAAAAAATACTCACAAACAGGAGAGAGAATGGCTTTATACCAACTCTTAATAAGGACGGAAAATGAATCAATCTCGTGGAATAATGAAAATATCTATATTCTTAAATATCACAATAAAATAATTCTGTTCAATTATTGAGAATGACTATAAAACCGTGTCCTCGTGATAGGAACTTAGCCAAATGATCATATAATCCGTTACCAATATCGGATATAAATTCCAGCTGGAGCCGTTCCAGTTAAGCGACGAGGTGTTCCTAACCTTTAACAAATATGTTCCCGTAATAATCGGTTAAAGCATCTCTAAATACTTTTCGTAGAATTTAATTACGTTACTATATATATATATATATATATATATATATATATATATATATATATATATATATATATATATCAGCGAAATGTCTTCTTAAGTGTTTCACTATAATCAAATAAATAAAAAAACTATACACGTGGTATTAATGAGATAACATTATTAATAACTCTTGTCGATATTGTCTTTGATTATTCCAACAAATATTTTGATACAGTTAATTTCTAAAATGTTTTACATTAGATCACATTAATTTTATTTACTAAAAAACTAGCTTTATAAATCACAGGTCAAATCGATTATAAAGGAATTTTATTAATTCCTCATCTACACCTTACAACCTGGGATGTTGGAAATGTCAGAGACACACAAAAACTGAGATGGATCGTAGGCTTGGCCTTTTGGACATTGCTTTTTCTCCTTTAGGAAGTAACTTATTGATTCAGTCAAAAAAACTTGGGTACACTTGTAATAGAAGCGACAGTCATCAATGTCTTGTAGCAGGCCGTTGTAATGACAGGTGGCTTCACAGACCTGGCTGGTAAAATTAAGCTCATAAGGAGTAGGACATGAGTCAATGAGGATCGGTCCTTCGTCACCACAGTACGCGAAGAATCTGGGGTCTAGGGGATGTGGTACTTTCATTGCGACCTTGTCCATGCAAGAAAATGATTGACATGGGACACTACCGCTACACCTTCCAGTAACGGGATCGTAATGTTCGTTCGGACTAAGGCAGCTAAAAGTAAGCGATGTCAAGTTCGTGCAGAGGTGGTACCTATTGCAATCAGTGTCTGGAAACTTGCCGTCCTGAGTGCAGACGAAATCACCTTTCATACCACAGCCGATGCTTTGCTCTGAGCCACATGTTCCGGTTTGAGGATCACAATAAGGGCTGTCATTGGTACATGGTAATTTGGTGAAGGGTACTAACCCGCTGTTAGTTGGCCTGCATACCTGAGCTGTGCGGCAGTCGAAACAGGAGAAGATCTTGTTGCAAATGTTCCCGCTGGGGTCAGTATTGCTGTTGGCAGATATTGCTGAGCATTTTGATGGCCGACGAGAAACGCACGTTCCCGAACTCCTGTCACAGTAAGGTCTCTGTGGGGAGCACTTCACAATCGCTACCTGGTCGAATGTCCCTTGGATATTTTTCCTACATATCCTAGCAGTGCTGCAATCGCTGCATGAATAAGATGAATCACAGATATCCGATTCAAAAACTGGTTCCTTAGTTAACTGTTTTGTATCACCTGTCACTTCCAGGTGGACCTGAAAAAATAAGATATGATGTAATAAAAGGGTATAATTGTTTCGATCGTATAAATAATGATTTAATCGGTACAATTAAATGTTAAAACTGATTCTATTCTTCTATTACAAAACCCATCCCTAGTGGCAGCGATATTTAGCTTTCTTCTGGCACAAAGAAGTTCTGGTGCAGCAAGACATTCATCAGAACAAATAAAAATTCTTCTTCACGCATCGTACAGTCCGAACTTCGTTCCGGAAGTTTTTTACTGATATCGAGCCACTACCATTTCTTGTAAGGGAAACATTTAAAGCACTTCAAAAAGTCGAAACTACAATTTTGGTGTTTTCCGATAGCAATCCCAAGAGAGGTAAATTCATAAGAACAAGCAACTGAAGGGAAAATGGGAAATTGCTGTATACCACAATCGGTTATATTGTGCATTATACCTTTTTGCTGTATTTCAGAAGAAAAAATAATATTTATTTGTTAAAATTCATTTTTTTTTTCTTAGGAGTACATGCTTTATTTTCATATTTCAGTTTCTCCTATATTTGAAAAAGTTAGTTTTAAAAAATCACTTCCC
This sequence comes from Euschistus heros, assembly GCA_003667255.2. Taxonomy (NCBI): domain Eukaryota; kingdom Metazoa; phylum Arthropoda; class Insecta; order Hemiptera; family Pentatomidae; genus Euschistus; species Euschistus heros. The sequence continues at coordinate 415,019 of RCWM02000251.1, read as the reverse complement.
TTGTTCCTTTATAAAAAAAGGTGTGTAATAAAGTATAATTAGATTCTATCAAGTTATATTAATCAAAAATCGTTATTTTTAAATGCTGTAATCATTTATAAAAATGTAATACTTTGATACATATGCTTAATTAAAATATTAATGTATTACTCATTAACATCAAGACATTAAGGAATCAAGAGATTTAAACTTTAGGAATAGCACATAGAATCGGTTTATTAAGAATAAATAAATTATATACATTTATTGACACTGGATGATTTATTAGTCGTAATAACCGGCAATATTTTAAGTGTTTTCATTGTAATATTTATTTGCAAACAGATTACGTTTTATCCTTTAATAAGTTTAGTAAACACTTCTCCCTCATCCTGTGACCTCCATACATCCAAAACACCTTGGACAGATTTATTTACAAACACGAAAAACAATAAGTATTGTAATTATTATGATTTATTTTCTTTCCTTCAGTATTTTATTTATATTAGCCATTCAGGAGACAAATAGGTGCTACTGAATCGGCTCGTCACACAAGGAAATAATACACTATATTGACTCTATTGGAGACCACAAAATGGAAATCATTGAATGTTGGAAACTAATTTTTTTGTAATATTAAATTAATATAAGTTTTCATTAACTTATAATCTCACTTTAATTTAATGTAAACTTATGAGGTCGATAAACTTGTGACGAATGAATGAAAAACAAATAATTTTATTTTTGACTGATAATAAATATAAGTGAAGTAAGAATTCAAAACAAATAATATATTGTATACATCGAAATGTGAAATTAAGTGTTTTTAATTGATTCAGAGTAATTTAAAATTGATTCGATAACTATTACAGTTAATATTGAAAACCAACCAAACGATGTGTTATCGGATTTAGTTAGTGCAGACCAATTTTTTTTCATTTATTACCATCTTTCTCAGTATTCAATCTTGAGTATGCTATATCTTAAAAACAATACTTTTCTTTTAAAATTGTTTATTTATTTTATTGATTAATGATAATTGTTTAACAGTACTTTAAACTGAAAGTACTTTTAAGATAAGGGGAAATGATATTAGATAATTATGGGAATAAATAATCCAACCATCTTAACTTTAAAATCTCTCTTGTTGTTAGTTCATAGAAGGAAATTTTAAAACAGGAACATTTCTCAACGTAGCACAAGCTTTCGATCTGGTATGACATTTCGAAGCATAAAAACTGTACTCCAGTAATATCCTATCCCAGTCCTGCCCTGTATTCTTTTGAACTTTCATAGCGGTTTTCGAGTCCTCTATGTTTTGTACAGAATATTCTCACTATCATCCAATAGTGTAAATACAGGGTGTCCCGAATTTAAATAGCAAAACTTCAGGAACTTATAGGGGACCAAAAAAACTAAGATAAAAAGTCCTTTAGAGATTTGGTCGTTTTTGCTTAGTGTTAAAGAAAATCGCAAAAAAAGAAACAAAACAAGTTTTCATTTTGCTACTTAATTATTTACATTTATATTTATGTTATGTTCTTTTTAATGTAAATATTGCTCAAAATGTTGTCCTCTTGCACCAATGCAAGCATTACATCTAGCACTCACTTGATAAATTGCAGCTAAACATTGTTCTGATGATATTTGGTGCATTGCATCTATGATTCGGTCTCTTAATTGCTCTCTAGAGTTGATTGACACTGAATAAACTTTCTGCTTCATGGTTCCCCATACGAAGAAATCCATGGGTGTCATATCAGGTGATCAGAGTGGCCAAGGTACTACTCCTCCACGTCCAATTCATCGATGTGGATAATTTATATCCAGCCAAGCTCGAGCAACTCTGTTATAATGAGCTGGACATCCATCGAGTTGGAACCACATTTCAATCCGCTGCTGTAAGGGAATGTCATCTGAATAATTAGAAAAGTCGTTCTCCAAAAAATGTGTAAATGTGATACCATTCCATTTTCCAGGTAAAAAATATGGTCCCACCAGTAATCCGTTCTAAATTCCAAGCCAAACGTTAATAGCAAATTCATGCTGAAACATATTATCTCTAATAGCTCTGGGATTTTCAAGAGCCCATATGATAATTTCTTTGATTAACAATTTCTCCTCTAGTAAAGGTAGCTTCATCGGTCCATATAATTTTAAATGGAAATAAATTATCATCGCTAATTTTGTCAAGAAACCATTTACTAAAATTCAATCTCTTGACATAATCTTGAGGTAATAAATTCTGAACTTTTTGAAGATGGTATGGGTAGCGATTATCACCTTTCAAAGTTCGCCATATTGCTTGCCGCGATATTGCTGATGCAGCAGATGCTCTTCGGATGCTAGTCTCAGGATTGTTATCGACGTGGCGTTGGACACAATTTCTGCTCCGATAATCTGCTTTTATTGCTGCCTGGAATTGGTCGCCTTCATTACGTATCAAGAATGATCCAGTCTCTCGTAGTCTATTAAAAGTTAACGAAAAGACTCATCGATTAGGCACTCTTCTACTTGGAAATCGGCGCGCATACTCTCGCACCGCTTCTAAAGTATTACTGTTACAGAAACCATACACCAGAATAATATCAGCGTATTCAACATTAGAATATGTATGCGGCATTGTGGCTGATACTATTCACACAAAATATCTGAGTAACTGACTGAAGACTGATTTAGGAATGAAAATCCTAGAAGGAAGCCAAAATGTAAGCAAATAAAAGTATGTAAAGAATAACGTCGAGTGTTTACATATCTCACTTCCTAGCCTGACGAATTTTGAAAGGTGATAATCGCTACCTGTAACATTTTTGTTTTGTTTCTTTTCTTTGCGATTTTCTCTAAAACTAAGCAAAAACGAGCAAATCTCAAAAGGACTTTTTGTCTTAGCTTTTCGGTCCCCTATAAATTTCTGAAGTATTGCCATTTAAATTTGGGACACCCTGTATATGTAATTATTTTTATGTCATTCAAGTTTTATATTAAAGTTTGTTTCAAATAATATTAATTGTATAAGGATAATGTTATAATATTGTTTATTGTGCAGTGAAAGGAAGCTTATATTGTTGTAGTGTTATGTAGTGGCCATTGTTATTAGGCTGTGAAATAAAGCGTAATCCCTTAGTATCTATTTCATCTTGTGTATTAAGACCAAAATTAGTCCTCAAGTATGATTAATTATTAACAAATAGAACCTGGTTCATAAACATCTTTGTTCCAGTTATATACATTTTCATCATCACTGATTTTTTTACTGATAATACAGCCATACTATCATCCAATTCAAATCCTAAAAAAACATTAGTCTACGAAGATATCTTTCTTAGATTGATATTTGGTTCATTCAAATAACATAATATCAATGGTTCAGATTACAACTTTTAGTATAAACCATTCGTCACAGATATACCGAATATAGAGCTCTGGATTAGAACAGCAGAAAAATAATCTCAGATTAGTCAAAGAAGCTGGTCTTCTCATATTTATCCCTTCGTCGGGAACCTCTCTAAGTCTCGTTTCGTATGCGCGGTGTGCCTGAGCGGCTCACTTTTGAAAACTGACCATTAAATCTTTCCTATGATATATTACGTCACAAACCTGTCTTAGAGACGTATTACTTTTAGAGATAATTAAATAACTCACATATTATTTGTTGACTAATCCAATCTAACAAAAGTATTAGCATTTCAATACCAATGCAGAAAAGCCTTACATTTTCAATACAAAGTATTATGAAAGAATAAAATCGATAAAAAAAAAAAAAAAAATTGCATAATAAGACACTTAGATGCTAATAGAAGCAGAATCGGTCTCATGTTCATCTGGAAGTAGGTATAGGCACACTTCGAAGCAGGTTATATCAGCCTAGGAAAGGCACACTCCAATATTTCATTTTTTGCATACTTAATGGGACTAACTTCTTCTACCCGTTTCCAGACTGCAGGTATTACTTTTTATTCATAAACACCTTTTAAAAACAATAATCCAATGGAAGCTTTAAATTCAATAACTTCCGTATCTTATAACCTCCGCGCTAACAAATTTGTGATTCATGGCATCCATATATTCGTTTGTGTAAGTGACAATCATTTACAGAATGTCATCAGTAAATAAATTTCACAAAAATTCAATTGCAGTTCTAGCATATCGAGCATCCCCTTTGACTTTAGGTAGCTTAACAATAATGTTATGAGAGGAGATAATACATCAATCCTCAGCTATGCCGTCCTTCGGAAGGGACGTAAAATGGGGGTCCCGAGCCTGTGCGATGTCAGGTACTCGTTAAAGATCCCTATCCTAATTATACCTGGATAGGCAAAATTTAGGACTCCCACCGTAGCATCGTCCGATTAGCCATAGCAGCATAAAGTGACGTTAAACGAAACAAACAAACAAACAATAATGTTATGTTACAAACAAAGTTACATACAAAAAAAAAAAGTGGGATTGCTGAGCTTGACAGATCAGTTAACTTGAAAATGTACTCCGCACTTACAAAACCATCCTGACCTCTACCTAGAACTGCAGACTTCAATTGTTGGAGGCAGCAAAACATCTTTCTATGTAATTATGAATCATGAATTGATTGCCACTTTTATTGGAATCAGTTTTATTTGAAATTTAGTTAAGTATGTTCATTCAAGTAACATTCAGTTCTTCAGTTCTAACGAGGAAAATGAAAAGTACTTCTGAAAGATAGCAGGGCCTTGAGACGGTTCTAGGTCCTGATATATTTCAGAAGTATATAATATCTCGTATATTTTAAATTAGTATTATGAATATAGTTTGTAAATCGCATTATGTTATCAATTTTTGAACCTTAGAACTGAAGATGATTGTTGAAAATATGAAACTAATATTGTAGAAACTAAATATTATAGGGGAAGCAAATAATTCATGATAAAATTTAATAATTGTCTCGATCTGAAAACAAGCGATGCTGGCGTTGATAACCACCCATGGTTTTATGCCCTTAATCAACACTAACCAACCAACCAGTAATAACATCATAGAGCTCGTGTTGTACGATGAATCAGGAGAGCGAGATGATCTTGAAGTAATTGGAAAGAATGACACTTGGAAAGCTTTTCGTCCGGGTGCAAGATAATGGATATTGAGAAAAATCAGCAAACATAAGCAGCTTTTAGGTTATCCCAATGTTCTAGGTAACATTAAGAATAAAAGACTGTGGTGACTCGGTTACTTGCAATGGATGTAATGTAATATTATCTGCTGGAGCGCGGGAAAAAAGAGTGGTGGAGGCGGATTAAATTAGAAGGAAGGCGAATGAGAGCGGTAGTGACAGTAGAGGCTGTCGATTCTGACTGCCAGCATATTGACTATCAGTATCACTAAATAAATAAAATAAAAAAACACAAGGAAACCACTTTATCAGTCCTTATATACATGTTTAATTATATACTATATATTATGATGATGTATGGACAACGTATTTAGGTTGAAAAGAGATTTTAACGTAATTATGACTTTTTAAAATGTAAGTTATTTACTAAGAATATTCTGGCAAATAAAATGTTTCTATTGTTATACTTACATATGTTAATAACAGAATGAGGAAGAGAGATTTCATCGTGGAATGATAAGATACGAAGTACAAAGGCAAAGAAACACTAGTGCAACCGAAACGCGACAACCGCATATTTATATCTAAAATCATGAAGGGAATCTTAAGAGTAAATCAAACCACGATAAAGTACTTTCAATAATGTTTGCTTGAGTGGCAAGAGTTTTCAAGTGTTTGCAACTGATTAGAAATAGTGCCGTAGGATTAACGTCAAGACACGCAATTGCTAGTAATAAATATAATTCGGGATTGTGAAATCTCTAGTTTTGTTGTAAACATAGACTAAGTTTATATCTAAACTGAGCAGGGATTGGAGCGATGAGAAATCATTTAGAACGAATGTCAGCATAAAGAAATCTCCTAATTACCTATTATGGGAAATTCATTTCATTAATCTCAATAAAAAGAACTAGAACAATTCGGAAATAATGTTACCAACCATATTAGTTGGTTAAATTTATTTTGTTTTTGATTCGTAACCGGATAAATGTACATACAGTCAAAACATGATACTCATTAAGTCCAAAGCTCGGTAAGTCGAAGTGAACCTCATTTCCCAGTTACGTTTTTATAATTTATTGTATCCGTTTACTCGAACCAACAATCGTTAACTAAAAGTAAAATTTTTATCTACACAACTTCGAAGGTTCTTAGAACCATAAACATGTACAAACGGGTCTATTTCAACTTTAACTGTTTCCTCTCTGGGACAAGACAGAGTTTATTGTGTTATTTTTTTTTTTTTTAATAGCCATGGCTGAGCAAAAGAGGAAATTTAGCACTGACTGTCTATACTGACTTTATAGGTGCTTCGCTCATTTTAAACCATCACCAGGGGAAGAAGCTCATGTCTTTGCTTCTTTGAGCACAATTCAGCGTGTGATAAATCGTCGAAACGCTACATGTAGGCAGAAGAAAGTTACGGACTGCTTTTAATTATGTAATTTAAGGGATGAGAATGGAGTGCAATGTAAAATGTAAACGCCCAAGATATGCAGGTATAAGTTTTGCCTTTTTCAATAAAGGTATACGATATGTTGAAGATCCATAATCGCTATTTTTTTTTGTAATAATTTATTTTGTTTTGATTAAAAACAATAAATTAAATAATTTTTTTTTTCATAGAAAGACATCAACAAATGTGCTGAAACTTAGTAATTATTAGTTGTGCCTACTTTCTGGATCTGGGCTATAGGATTAGATAAACAACGACATGACGCAAAAAAGGTATTTAAAAAAGTTAATTATTAATTATTAACCTATACCACTATTTAGAAATATTTAACTATAAGTGCGAATTAATTTAGTAAAATGTGTTCTTTGATAATATGTGGATATCAGTATCTACCATAATATACTTGTTTTTTGTATGGAAATTAATTTTAAAGCCATTAAATTCCTTTTGAATATATTCTATTACCTTCCATGATGTTTCTCTTGTAGTATTATTTGTTCAAAGAAAAAATATAATCTATTTCATTTGGAATAGTATATTTTGAATTAATTAATAAAAGTTAATTAAGTTAACAATTAACAGGAATATCATACAGCATTTATATTAGATGTTGTTTTTTTTGCATTAATATCTGCGTTTCTGTTGTTTTTTTTTTTTTTTTAGAATAAATTATTTAAGTTGTTTAAAATTATTTACCCTTATTTATCTATCTATCATCAATCTATCTATCTCTGTCTCTCTCTCTCTCTCTCTCTCTCTCTCTCTCTCTCTCTCTCTCTCTCTATATATATATATATATATATATATATATATATATATATAAATAAGAAAAATTCGATAACTCGAAAAATTGTTATTTCAAAAGATTAATAACTCGATTTAAAATTTTTGACCCTTCGACTTTGACATATTGTGTTCTGACTGTATTTAAAAATTAATTGATATAAGAATATTTACTGTTCTTATTTTTCATACAACTATAACAAAGTTTCCATAAATAATTATTTATAATTGATGTAAAATCAAAATATATAAGTATTTAGGTGTGAAATGTAAAGAATCAAAATATATTTTAAAATATTGCGTAGTTGATTAAAGATAAGTATAATCTAATGAAAGATGTGGTGCTGATTAAGAAGGCAGTAAATAGAATGGAAAGGTTTTTTGGGGGAGGAAGAGGCACTTGGACTTTACTATCCGTTCGAAGTACATGTCTAGGGGCCAAGGCCAAAATAAGAAGTAATCATTTGAAAATAGAACTTAAATGCTTAAAAATGACGTGAATCAGAGCTGTGAATTTATGGCTAAGTTGTAAATAGATGGATGTGCCAAAGAAAAAAAATTGAAGGTTGTACTGCTTAATCTTTTTGATTGTTCATAAACTAATAAATTTAAAACAAATAGGCAGTTAATTTGTAATGTTAAAATATAACTTCATGTTAGTAGTTATATTATGTTATGTTATAACTTTATGTTAGTGTTATGTTAGTATTAAATATATGTATTATTTTTTGATGTTTTAATTTCATTTGTATGGTAAAATAATTTTGAAATATATTTGTTTATGCCCAGCATGTACAGTGTTTTTTTTTCCTAATTGATCATCTACCTACGTAATTGAATCGCAAAACACTAGTTAGATTTTTTTTTTTTTTTTTATACTCTTTTTATTATTATTACTTCATAAATATTTTGAACTTTTACTATACATAATGGATTACAGCGTTACATTTATATCCGTTCTCAGAAATCCAGAAAGATCATTATTGACCTTAAAATGATGTATAAATTTATTCCTTAAGCTGTAAATTAGGGATTTATCGATTTTCGATTCCACAGATTCTCGTGAAAAGAATAGGTATCGATGAATACTCGATACTTGATGAATCAAAGTCAATACATTGGAACCGATCGAAGCTGTTGGAGATGGTTTAGTAATCGTAATTATGTAATTACTATACATACATCGATTCTTCTCTCTAACGATAAAATAAAAATATGAGATAATTGATTTTAAAACACAAACATATATGAAACATATAAAATATATACTGCTCGGTAATGAATTATAAAATTCTTTTGAAAAATCAAGCATTGGTAGTACAAGGAAATATCAAATGGTTGAAGATATGCATTCGCTATGGTTTTCATACTCTAATATACTGGTAAAATAAATATATATCAGGGAATATATCAGTGCGTCCTCCCATCTAGTGTATAGTGAAAGGTTTCAGGTGCATTGGGCATATTTATCTTTATAAATATTAGTCAATAATACTTTTTGTAGCTTTCATATCGATTATTTTATGTAATAACAATTTATTTTTAACCGAGGTACCTGTACCGATTAGAGAGAATCGATGTTGGTGTAAAATTAGCATAAATAGAAGAGTTATGCTATTGGAAATTGAATAAATAACATCAAACTTGTTTTACATAAATTGAAAATAAATTGGAGAAGATGATCAGGGATACAGTCAAAGAGGAACACCACGTCTAAGAAGAAATTCTTTAATTAAAGTATTTCTATTCAGACGTGGTGTTCATCTTTTACTGCATCCTTGATTTTCTTCTCCATTTATCTTAACAGTCAGCTATACTTTTATCAATATGAAAATAAATTGTTTGTGGACGGCATTAAAAGTACCGCAATCTTCAAATTATCAAGCATGAACAAACTAACTAATAAATCTACAAACGGAATCCTGAAGATGGGAATGAGAATCCTGAAGCATAAATGGAAAGTAAAGTTAAAATAAATGGAGGAGTTATGCCGTTTGAAGTTGAATTAATAATACCAATCTCATTCTACATTAATTAAAATTAAAGTTTTTATTAACTTAAGGTAAAAAATACAATTACATATTACAAAGTGGACTTTTACTTTCCAGAGATACCTATTGCCAAAAACATAGTTTTTTTAAACTGATTTTAATTGTGAAAACATTTGAATTTGATAACCATTTGAATATTAATAAATTATAACTTTAGAAACTCTTCGAACTTAAGAGTTTATTGAATACAAAAAGTGAGTTTTTTAAAAAAAGTGTGCTTTGTTTATCTTGCAAAATAAACTGAATTGTTTTTGAAAATTCTTTTTAAATGTTATATTGAATTTACAAATCAAAGGAAAAAAAAAAGAGTACATTTACGGATCCAAAATTCAATTAATGCTATGACGATTCTTTGGTAAAATCGAAATTGGTTTTAACCGCCTTCGGTAGGTTTAATGGATAGTGTTCACTTGACTCAAGATCTTAGAAAAACACAAATTTTACATTATTTATGAGTCATTTGTTATTTTCTTGATCTTTCGGCTCAAATCAATCAACAAGGTTGACGTTTATAGCGGAAAACGTATGACTCATGGTAGTTTCTTATGTTGTTTCCTTTTATTATTATTATTATTTTTTTGGAATCTTATTTTTTTTACATTATGATATGTAGCAGACTAAGGAGATATATGATATTTGTTTAAGCTGGATTTGCAACTATCTGAAATGTTACGTATTTTTTTACGGACCAAACATTATTGTAATATTATTATTATCTATAATTTTTTTTTAAAGTGTTCGTATACTATTTTAAAATTTGAAATAAAATATTTTTAGCAATTTTTAAGGAGGGTTAATTATTAATTATCAAAATTTGGCAATGTAATCCTCATTAGTTAATGCACTTATCATCATAAATATTTAGGGAAAACAGTACCGAGGCCGCTGTCAGGACTAGTGAGTGGCGACTCGTGACAGAGCCGCTGGATCAAAAAAAAAAATGTCTTACCTTTATACTAATTGTAAGACAATTTTATATCTGGAGTTTGTTCCTGAGTTGCTATATGTATTAATTAAATAAATAAAAAATAAAAAGCCGTGAGAGATCTCCTGGAATTCCGTCCAATAAGTTTGAAAAGCATTAATTAATACATAAGCTAAACGTCCAAGTTAGCCACTACTACAATATTGCTCATCAATCAACCTCCTGATAACTAACTTGTCTAATCCTAAACTAACTCGCTAACTCAAACCACTTTCTGTTTGATTAATCAACAGGGCAGGAGCTGTCGATTTGAATACGTCTAATGTCGAACTTTAGTCAATTGTTTCGTTGGATACCATCATAGTATAATTACTTTTTTTCTTTTCTTTTTATTAAGAAATGGTTAGAGCCTCTTTCCAAAAGAATATACATTATTAATCCCAAAAACGTACAGAACTTTAAATCGGAATTGAAAGGAGAAGCCTCATTCGAATATCAAGTAAATCCGAAGATGAATATAAATAATTGAGTTATAAATTATAAATTGACTGATATTATAAAAAATAAATTATAGAATTTATTAACACAACCAATATTATTTTCAATCGGAAAAAAAATGAATAAAAAGGAATTGTGATGATTTAATGAAGCTGAGTAGATGAACCATTAACCTGGGATCCATTCCTTTGGAGTCCTAACAGAAAAGCTACTTAGAATACGAAGAGCTGGAAGACCTTGACTGTGGTTACGGACTGCGTGGCTAATGATGCAAGATCCCTTGGCGTTAGAAACTGGATGGTGGCAGCAGAGGGACGCATCGCGCTTGTCATTAGAAGAAGTCAAGACTCGTGAGCTGTTTGTAAGACCACATTGAATAGAAAGAATTGATAAAGGGACTAAGGAGACATATCTTCTTTACCACCACTTAAAATTCTGGAAATTACAACGGAAGCTTTATAGAAACATATAGAAATAGCTCTGAAGGTACCGCAAAAATCAAGGTAGACCTTTTTGACTCTACTGTAAGAGCCTATCTATGCATAAGTTATTACGAAATATTTAAAAAATGGGTCTACGCCATGATGTAATAAAAAGAGTTACAACAAATAATCTTACTTAAAAATGGAAAAGTAAAATAAAACGATGAAGAAGAAATTGAAACCATGACTTTTTTTTATACGATATTTCCCATGTCAGTGGTTAATTAATTAATTGACAGCATTAACAGCATGCCACAGCCAAATTTCAATTCGAACATTTCTGTTTAAGCATCGAACATTGTTTTTTTTTTTTAATTTTGTTACCCACCCCTATCCTTAAAGGCTATCAAATACTACCGATCGAAGTGGAGCGCATCGGAACGATTTTTCGGAAAACGTTCTTCTGCTCCGAGCAGACATAATGTACGTTTTCTAGATCTAATCAACCTAATTAATTGCTGTTAAAAATCCGTTCCACTCCAATCCGTCAGTAGTGTGCTTTAAAACCATGACAAAGTAATCACCTGTTGCTTCCTCAATCCAGAACAAAAATTCAATGCTGTTAATCAGTATGTATCATCAGGGCTTAAACGTTCACACCAAAATGTATAAATGTCTTAATAAGGATACACCGTGCGTTAATATATTAAATAGATACTAACAGCTGGAGTATTAAAGCTATTATTGAACAAACCAGGGAACGAATTTGCAACATACTTTAGGCTCAAAGGTGGGACTGCGGAATAGGATTAATCGCTAACAATGGGATACCCTTCCACAGCAATGGATTATTCTCCTGCAACCGTGCTGTGTGGCAGGTTGTTCAGTTCTAGCCGTTATTCAGCAATGTCATTGAAATTTCTACGTCTGTCCAAAAAATTGTCGACGATTTTCGACAAAGAATTTTTTTGAACAATGATATTTTAGAGTGCTATTATTCAATTATTTAAAAAACCGAAAACAAGCTCTATTTGTTTTTATATAATATTTTTGCAGATCTAAAACATTAATTTCATTTTAAAAAATGGCGTTATTATCTAGGCCTAAATTCACTTTTTTTTTAGAATGAACAGTGGATGTTGCTAGAATAAAGAGACCGTTGAGCCTTTAATCAAATATGTATACAATATTACAATTAATCTTCTATACAAATTATCCTAAAAGACTTTGTTTTTTTTTTTGTTGTTTTTTTTTTTTAACATGTTCCTTAACTTCAACAGCGGCTGAAAAGTGTATGATGGGATCACTGACTTCTGATGAATTGTTTTGTCAGAAAAGTGATCGGCTATCCGATTGACTTATATTTTGCATGTTAAAAAACTTCTTCGTTAGTTTGTTCTTGCCTTTCCAATTCCAATTGTTTTCTTCTTCCAAAAAATTAAGAAAACGCTTTTGATTCCATACTATCTCATGATTAAAAAGATTAAAAAATAAATAGATAAAATATTGTCTTAAGCCCTCAATTATTATGCTGATATAGTCGTAAGCTTGTAGAGTGCTGTCTATAGTGGTAGGAAGGTGAAAATAAAAATTAATAAAAGAGTTCAAAGGATAAAATACAATAAAAAAAATTAATAGTAGAAAAGTCGTCATATTGGATTTATATTGAGAAAGATACAGCACTCTAAAACCTTCCACTGGTCAGATTTATTCCATAGCCCCCTTCTCCCCTCAATTTTAGGGGTTAGTACTTCTTTTAATTCGGCCGGTCTGAAGAGACCCCTTTCATCTGCTGTGTGGAGGTGAGAATTCTTTTACTGTCAAAGAATAAGAGAGCCATGAGTCCTTGGCATCCATAGTGAGCTCGCCAAAGAAATAAAATTTATTTATCCACCAACCCCTTTAACAATGGACTAATCATTAAAACCCTCATACGACTTTTTAAGGCAATAAATATACAATTAAAGGGATATCATATCTTCAATTATTCAGTTAAAAAATCCCTTTTCAATTGTTTATTAAATTTTATTTCTTTGGTGACCTCACTATGGATGCCAAGGACTCATGGCTCTCTTATTCTTTGACAGTAAAAGAATTCTCACCTCCACACAGCAGATGAAAGGGGTCTCTTCAGACCGGCCGAATTACAAGAAGTACTAACCCCTAAAGTTGAGGGGAGAAGGGGGCTATGGAATAAATCATAATGGAATAAATGGAATAAATCAGTCAAACAGGATGTGTTTCCCGGTACATTCTTAGGGTGAGGGGACGAACCATTTGTTATGTTTACTTCAGTCTTGTGCGAATTTAAGTCGGCGTTACAATTGCTTCTGAGTCCGTGGGTCTCCGCGACGCAGTTAGTGCTATATTTTCAATTTTGCAACGATGTCCAGGAATCCAGAATACATTAGAACTACAGATGCTAACTATGAGGAGACCATACTAAAATGGCTTGAGGAATCTGACAAAGAGTTTTCAGATCAAGAGGGTGATCCTGAAAGCAAATGTTGTAATCACAACGTTCTCTGTTATTCAAGAAGTATTACCTAGAAATTGTAGAAAGTATTGTTTTATTTGTGATCAACAAAACCAATATGCTTGCAATGTGTTAATAAACTGTATGTTCAATGCATTGAAAATCTAGATGAGCTCTAAAATAAAGTTTTTTTAAGGACATTTTTACCAATGTCAATTTTTTCCCTATGAAGTTTAGAAGTTAACATATGCTAATTTATTATAGTTAAGACCTTAGGCAATATATTTTTTGCTAAAAGTTTTATATTTCTGGTTCGTTTTTAAAAAATAATAATCTGAGTGTATTTTCGTCAGAAAAATGATTATTTTGAGTTTTATATCTTGATAACTTTACTTTGTTATTCAGTTGGTTGCAAATAAAGTATTTTGTGTCTATAAATGCTATTGATTATTTCAACATCGAAAAAACATTATTTTTCAGGAAATTTAAAAAAAAAACAAACACCTATTTTAATTTTGGAGTCCTGGGGACTCCGCGACCCACGGAGTGTTAAAGTTTTTGGCCACGCCGGTTAAGGGTTAATCATGAAATAATCATTGTTATTTATGCCTCGGATATTCTGTAATTCACAACTACATAAAAATTTCTGAAAAAAAAAATTGAATGATAATAAATTTATTATTCCTTATTTGTAATAAAAAAATATTAGATCAATAAACGTTCAATTTTATAGGTAGGGAATAATTAATATCTTGATTCTCGAATAATGAATACAAAAATATTTGTAAGTACAAAGATAAATGTCAATGGGATGCTCAAAATAAACTGGAGTTAAGTGATAAAGCCATCAGTCTGTATCTCACATTCTAACTCTATTAATTAATAACAATCATAGAACTTTATAATTTAATAATCTTCAGATTAACTTAGACCGAACTATCCTGAAAATATCGTGAAGATATCTTCTCTTTTCCACCCTTCTTTAAAGCGATTAAATTTTCTTTAACGCCTTTCCGAATATAAAACTCGAAAGTTAATTAGAAACTGTTTTTAACTACCTTTTACTTTCTTATAACTTTGATAACTGTCGTGCGATTCGGGTGGCTATCTCTAAGCACCTTGAGGCATAATTAAACGGATCCATTGTTTTTTAAAATTTTCTTTGCAATAGAGTGTCATCGCTTCCACTGTCATCCGCTCTCATGAAAAAAGGGATTTACCTTTCTCACCACAACGATTGCTTCTTTTTTTTTATCAAGATTTTTATTTTCAACCTTTATCATAAATTTTCAATCTAATCGCTCCCGTCCTCAGAGCTTGATAAACCAGCTCCCCTTACCATACCATTCCACTTAATCTGAACCCCCTTTCACTTGAATCACATTCCTCCCCCTTCCACTGTTCCAATAAGCATTAGCCAACCCGTATGCCTAAGTAAAATATAGTCTTATGCTATATTTTACCGACCTCCTCAAGTCAAACTTGTCCCAACTTTCGAATCCTTACTTTTTATTTATGTTCCTGCTTACAGTAGCATAATAATAGCTGGTGATTTCATCACTTTTTGTCATAAGACTTATCTCATGTACCCCGCTTGTTCCCTTAATCTATTCATTGTACCTTTTGAGCCTACTCGCCATTTTCAGACACTTTACTCGATCTATTTATAATTGATTTTCCGCAAAACTTACTCTCATTTTAAATAATACAATATCCTTCCTCTCATGTCGCAATCTTATCCAAATCTCCCACATTTCCACAACTTCTATCTTCACTATAAAAGTCTCTTGGCGTAATCTTGATCCTTTAACTCCCGAAATATAAACCCTCTATTAGACTTATCATCCATACATCCACATATCCATTCAATTAAATCAATCTATTTTACTCACTACATAGATGAAATGGTAGAATGCCTTTCGTCTAATCTGCTTGCATCTAGAAATCAGAGATCTGATGAGAAAAAGAAATGCAGCTAGGAGATGCTTCAGGAATTCCAGATTTGCTGACAATTACTCCTATATATATTATATAAAAGATTAATGAATTCTTTAATAAGATTCATTATTGGGATCCCTGGGCACTCTCACATCACTTACTGGTATTCTGAGCAACAACAAGTGGCTCTATCCATGTTTTCGGCGACAATACTTACTTGGTACCTTTCTATATAAACTTTAAAATCCAAAAAACCTTCATATATTTATGACATCCTTGCCCTTCGTTCTTCCATGTCTCTTTTGATTCCTAAATCTCAGGCCACCAATCCCTCATCGAATCCTTTATTATTCGTCCATCCATATTTTGGAATTCTGTGCCCATTTAAATTCGCAATGTTCCTTCTCTCACTCTATTTAAACTTAATTTATTCATCGACCTGCTCTATTATCAATCTTCCAAAATTGTGTAATGATACATTAGTGTAAGAGTGTTTCTTATTTAAACTCGAAGATTAGATTTTATTTTTAAATTTCTACCTTATCTATTTATAATTTATTTGGTAATTATTTGATTTATAATCTACAGATGTTTCTATCTGATATGTTCGCAGTCATACAACAATTCCTTTTTATTGTATTGTAACGTTATTTTAGGAGAAAAGGTGTCACATAATAAAGACTATTTTTCATTCTCTCTCTCTCTCTCTCTCTCTCTCTTTCTCTCTCTCTCTCTCTCTCTCTCTCTCTCTCTCTATATATATATATATATATATATATATATATATATATATATATATATATAAAAATAGTGTGTATATAGTACAATAAAATTTGTTTGATACTGACCTTATCATATTCTTAAACAATCAAAAAACAAAGTATGTACCTAGAATATGTAGCAGGAATTTCTCAACATTAGAAAGATAAGAAGCATTATCTTAGGCACTTTAAGATTCATTAAAGAAAAAATACGTTAAGAATGTAATATGTCAAAAGATTTAATTGCTAAAGGTTGCTATATTTATTAGAGATAATTCTAGCATTCTCACCTTTACAGTAAATCGTTTAAGGAGCTATATTTTTTACAATTTACGAAATCTAGAAACCGTTACAAACGCTCAACTTACTCATAGAGTATTCTACCGGCCAATTTTACTTTTACTTTTAGGTTAAACGGGCAGGAAAGAGAAAAGGCTATGCTCTTTTTTTCCCGGACATTAGAATGATGATCTCTGTAATAAAGAAACAAGAATTTATTGAGGAAAGTAACGTTCTTTATTTAATTATAATTCTTCGTTCGCAAATATTAATAATCTCATTATTAAAAATAAGGAATAATAAACAAAACTCTGACGTATTTTTTTATTTTGCAGTAATAATTAAACTAAGCAAATTTAGAAAAAAACAAAGGTTAACAACTATCATTATTATAAAACTAAAGTTATTTTTAATTAGCACCCAGTAAATAACGCATAAATCATGTGTCCACATTTGACAGATGTATTGAATCCATTCATACGTTATGCCAAATGGGCTTATTTGACATATCCATCAGCCATATTGGCTCATGCTCGATTCGCCCCGCCTGATTCCACTCTTGCTCCATTGATCTTTTCTCATGAAGCATAATTAAAAATATTTTAAGCAAATTCTACCAAATTTAACTAAAACTGAGAATATAAAACAAAAAAATCAGTTTGATTTTGACCAATCATGTAATTAAATAATGAAAACACAAAGTATGTACCTATTTTATTTTATTTTTTTTTCAAATTTCGACGGCTTGTTTTCTTGAAACACAAGCAGCAATGTCAAGAACCTTCACACATGTCGGAAAGGATGGATTTGGTGTCCCCAAAGCTATCTCTTATTAATTTCAAACAGAATTTTACCGGAACTATTTCAGTTTAATTTTTATTCTTATTTTATACGGATTTAACAAAACAATAAGTTAAAGTATACTTTCAATTTAATCACTAATTAATTAAATTTGAGGTTTGTTCATCTGACATCGTTAGGACCTAGATAAGCTCGGATATCCAAATCCAACCAAGGATATTGACCGGAACCAAGACCCCCGAAAAGTAGGGAAAATTAATTATAAGAAATGACGTAGGACTATTGACGTAACAGATATTTCTAATCAATAACGAAATAAAAGTTATTCTAATGTTAATATACATAAGTAAATATAAAAAGAAAATACAAAAAAATCTGTGTAACGCTACAAGACATGAAGGGTATTGGATTTATTACCTGGCAAGAATTATTTTTTCCTGACCAATGGTTACTGATGTCAGCAATCACGCTAAACCACCAAGTTTTCCTCCAATCAAGGGTACCCACTTTATAGAGGCTGGGCGTGCCCCAGGAGGGTCTCCAGACCCCGAAGTCGATCTAGGGCCGAAGAAACAGAAATTAAATTTTCTGTCTTAAGCAGGGCTCGATTTCAGGTCCCGGAGCATAACAGTTCAGGGAAGTAACATTATAACGTGTGTAAAGCAAAAAGTTTATGCCTTGATGAAAAAATTACTACTTATCTATTGATTATTACCAATATTATTATTAATATTAATCTGTTATAAAATAACAAAAACATAATAAAATGAAACACACAAAAAATGCGGCGGTGGCGTAGTTGATCTGTACTCGCTTAATCTTTTCTTCTTTTTTTTCATGGGAAATACATCTATTTTGCTTCGACAGATTATCCTAAAATTAACAGAATTTTGGCTATCAATGTGTTTAGCGAAATAATACCTACTAATTTTACATAATATTGATCATTGAAATAATTTAAGCTGAAGATTGATGGAAGTTACAGGGAATTGTGAAACTTATTGTTTGTAGAATTGTATCGAGAATGGTTAAGGCGGCTTTTATTATTATTGTAAATCCATGCTATATTTATAATCTTTACCCTTTCATTAATAAATTAGCTTTAATCTACTAACTTACATAAATGCAGTTAACAAAGAAAAACTATATAATTGTTTTTACTAGTTTATTTCTTTTAGAAATTTAATCTTCAAAAGATAAACTAAAGTGTACTATAAAGTATTTAATGTGGAGAGTAAAGAGGTGATACCAGGTGTGGTTATCAGTCTTCGGCCAACGAATGTTATTAAGCCAGCCTCTCCTAAACCTCTCATAAAATCTTAACCACTAAGTACATTTTTTTTTTTTTTTTTTACTGCCTGAAGAAACATATAAATGTCAATATCACCACAAGACTTCTCAAATTGGCAATTCTAGGAAGGTACTTTTAGAAAAAAAAAAAAAGTAATTCATATTAAAAAAAATTTTATATATGTTCCCAGACTACTCGACTATAATAGTAAATTTTATTTTTTCATGATTTATAATTACTAATGTCAAAAATAATTTTAATTGGAGTTTTTTTAAATGTTAGCTAATAAAGATCATTAAATTTATTCATTTATTTATTTACATATTTTCTGGTGCCGTGTATCACTATATTTGGTTAGAGGCACCATACACTAGTGGAGAACAATAAACTGTTCTAAAGATTACTTTGTTTCCAAAACATAATTATCAGGTTGTAAAAATATATGTTATTTTCAAGCCATGTTGAAATGTATTGATTGGTCAGACCATTATCTTTCCTTTGATTTTGTTATTTTCTGCATTCCACAAGAATGTGTTTTATAGACATTCGTAGCATTTCTGGGTCGGTTTATCTTCCAGTAAGTTGCTGTGGGTTAGTTTTGAATGTAATATTGTTAAGATAACTTTTCTTGGTCCTGGTTCTTGCTTCCATTGTCCTAGATTGTCTTATTTTTTGTTAGTTTGCTAATGTTGTCGATTCTACGCCAGCTTTTTCTGATATACTCTATTCATTATATTTATATTATAGTTCGTGTTTATATACAAAGTATATAATTTAAAAATGATTCAATTTTGGGGCTTCTTATTCTTTTTATTTGCCCACTAATTTTTTATTTTCTTTCGAAAATTCAGTAAAAATCAATAAAAAATCACTTTTTGAGAAAGTTTAAGATTACAGAAACAAATACTATGTTTATTATACTAGTTTTTGACGTGAAAACGTCTTTAAATTTGCTACCATACGGAGGGAATTCAAAAAACCTAATGATAACAAAATTGAGGGATACAGTTAGGCATTGTAGTTTCGAATCTATCCTCTACATCTAACATTAAATTAAACCACGTGATAGCTAAAGGATCAAATAATTCATTACGATAAGGGAACAGTGACGCGTTGCGCCTGGTGGAGGAAGAAGCGCCGCAATTTTGATGTTATTTTGCTGCGTATCTAGATTTGTAATTAGTATAACTTTTAACTCGGAGAAGCTACGATATTCGTTTAAGGTTTAATCGTCAGCTGTCGTCAAAATTAATCGATTGTTAAAACATTAGTTTGAAGTAGTGTCAGTGAATATAATTAAGTGTTAGAATAAAAAAAAAATTATCAAAAATATATAAAGTAGTCCTATACGCGTCGAAAAGCCAAAATCAAATACAAATATCGTATACTGTTGGAAAGGGCTTCTCAAGAACAATCGAATGGTAATCATAAAACACCAGATGACCGAGTCAAGCAGTGCCGGGAACGTAAAAGTTCCTGATCAGCATTGTTTTATACTTATACCGCCATTAATGCACAAAGCTTGGATACGCTCTCATAAGGCCTACCGATACAATCATCAAGCGAACTGATTATTTGGAAATCTGCGGTACTTGGAAGGAAAATCCTATTCCTGTGTATGTGCCTAGCTTTAATCTGGAATCAAATTGCAATACCGCTAAGAAAATACAAATTCCACTACATCATCGGTAACGGTATCATCATCATCAAGTCGCAAAGCCGGTGGAGACGCCATATATCGCAAGATCAACTGCTTCACTAATCGTAATAGAGTTAACATTGGCATTTCGGAATTTTTTTTGGGAATGAAAGATGCAAAACGTGGTGATGTCTGTCTAGTAAACGAAAAGGTCAATGTCATCTTCAAATTTGTACTCGGGTATGTGTATATCCACTCGGGCAAAGCGTTAGCAGAAATTAAACTCTTTATTAAAATTATACCCGATTGCGAGCCTGATCTTACTACACCAGTTATGATAGTTGGAGACTTTAATGATGATGTCTCACAAAACCGCTTATTGTCGAACGTCTTACATTGAAACTTCTTCAATAACGTTAGGTGATACCTGTATTGATTTAATTGATTTAATGTTTACCAGAAATGTCGATTTATCTTGTATGCCATTTGTTTCGCACTTTTCGTATCACAGACCTATAATAAATTTATATTGTAACACAGTAATTATTTGTTTCCTTACTCCTTAATACATAAGTAAAAATATTTTATTTAAAAAATATAATCCGTTACATAAGCGTTTTCAAAAGATTTTTTTTTTTTTAAATCAAGAAATCTCTCAGTCAGGCGTATCTAGTTCCTACTATCCGATACGCTTACTAAGAATGGTCACTTTTATTTATATACAAATAGCATTAAGTAAATCATGAACATTTTAGCACAAATTATTTGATTATTTTTATATTTTAATTACCCCATGATTAATTAAAAGCTATATATTTTATCTATTAGTTTCCAAAGATTATCAATATAGTACTTGACAGGTGTGAATAAAAATGTTTTAAAAAAAAAAAAAAAAAAAATATATTGGATTGTTCAGACAAAATATTCACCTATGACTTATGAACTTTATAGTATTTAGGGTTTCTAAGCCCAAGTAAGCTTTGAACATTATAACAGAAAAATTGGGCAGGAAATAGATGAGGAGGTCAAACAATTAAATATGTTAGTGAACCCAGATAAAACAAAAGGAATTATATCTTTTTTTCAGAAAGGAAAAAAGAAACTTTTGAGAAATTCAAAATTAATAATGGTGGGAAAAATTTACGATAAACATTGTTTAAAACTTTAATTTTAAAACCCGATAAATAAATAGGCACCTTAAGTTATCGGTCCACTAACGCGGTTATATTATAAAGGTGAGATTAAAATTGCACAGACTCAAAAACTTATCCTTAAGTTTAAAATTAATTGTATATAAAAGCGTAATCCGTCCAACTCTGCTGTATGGTGCACCTTCAATAAATAATCAACTGCAATCATTCCTAAATGGAATAATACATACAAATCGTTCAAGATACTAAAAAAGTTTCTAAGCATATTTCAAACCTCTCCACATTGCCCAACATCACCAGCAGGTGCACCAAAACGTTGGCAGACTTCTAAATTCTAAATGTGAAATTATAAATTTAGGTGATTTTGGGTTTTAAGACGCATACACATAAAAAACGGTGAGCCCCATCACCTAATTATTAAATACACTGCATTAATTAAAACAAAATTATGATAAATAAACATGACTCCTTAATATGCAAATAAGCAATAAGAGGAGATTTCGGCAGAACTTTATATTAGATTAACAAAAAAGAAAAAAAAAAGCTATGAAAAAATGTTTTACATTTTGTGATTTGTAGGTATAATGTTTTTTAATTAAGCAATAAATAATTCAATAAGCAATAAAGTTCGAATTTTCTAAATTATTTCAATGAACAATAATAACAGTTTTAAAATATTCTTCTTTAATAAATAAATACGAATGTTTCATAACAAAATATTTTTAGATGTTTCGAGAAGAGAGTGATTCGGTGAAGATAGACGATCCCTGTGTCCTATATCCGGAGGGGGTTTCTAAAGCGAATAATTTATTCAGAGGGGCTCTCGCTCCCGAGGCAAATATAATATTACGGGCAAGTTATTGTAAGTCTTAGGGCAGGACCAGGGCCAACAATGTGTCGGCATTGAACCTTCCTGCATGTGAGTATTTCATTCTGTTTTCAAAGATCGGAAATAAAGGTCCCGGTAAGGACTGAAATATATTAAAAACGTTTTCTCGTATTACAATTTTATTTTGTTGGATTGATTTGAAGAATGGGAAAATTTCGAAATATGCTAATATCAGGGAAGCACGTCGTGGTTATTTTATTTAATTTTTTTAAAGTCCCTCTGGCTAAATAATAAATTCGATAAATTCTTTCTTATAAGAATCTTACTTCTTTTTCCACCTGCCATTACCAAATAGCCAAATATAATTCAAAATAGGGAATAAACCTTCTTAATTTAAATAATGTTATTGTTATTTTTTCATCAGGCAGAAATTATTTTTGTGACAGTAATTCAAACTGTAATTTTTACCAAAAATAATCACTCAATCAAAATTGTTTTAAACCCATAGTCCCTGAGCCAGAGCCCAAAAAATGCTCCGATTTTATTACCGCTGGTTTTCTGATAGTTGATAACACTCGTTATAGACGCAAAATTACTCTGGTCAGTCAAGTGAACGTAAGAACTGAAATAATGCAATAAATTTAATAAACCTGAAAATTACTCTACAACTACTTGATTATGTATCAATCAAAGTTAGTTTAGTTAGTCAGCTGATTGAAGGAACAGAGCTGATCAGTCAGTCCAAATGTATGTATTAAAAATAAATAATGTACAATGAGTTTATTAATCTTAAACATTTTTGTGGGTGTTTATTGATCTATTGAACATTAAAAAAATAGTTATTCAACTGTTTTGTTCAAAACGCCCGTCAATCAGCAAAAAACTAATAAAAATTTCTTTATTTTTAGATTATGCTCGCTCATAACTTCATTATTATAATTTTAAATATTTAAAACTTTATTTTAAATTCTGATTTGTAGTTTTATTGATAACATATAAATCCTAATTAAGTTATCACAAAATATATATTTATTTTTCACATATTTTATATATATAACAGTAAATACAAATTGGTTAGTGTATACATTTCAATACAGCACCCTATAAACATTTATATATAAATAGCATTTATTGGTGCCTAACTCTTGGACTTACACATTACCTAGATTTCATATGACCATTCGTGGTTCAACAAGGCCGTGCTCCACTTGCCTTGGTATCTTCTTTCCATAGTAGTTTACAGTAACTATTCCGTCTTTTTAAAAAAACTTTAGTCTTTAATTTCTGAATAACTTATTACATATTGTGTTCCAGACAGACTCAATGATAATGCAATAACGGCTGCCTAAACTGTTCAATTTGCTGAGAACGGTTTGAGTTAGGAACACGTGAGGAGTCAAACGAATGCTAATGTGTATAAGCGACTGGACACAGAACTGACAGCCCACGCCACGGAATGCATAATCACATCAGCATAACTTGACTGCCCATTACCTGGTTGTATCGTTGTACTAAATTGTGGTTTAAAATCCTTCAATCTATTTTTGAAGAATGAGGGAGTCTGCTTCAAGAATAACTAACTCAAGTTTCAGTTGTACTAAATCAATAATTCATCGTTACAAAGTGTTTAAAAAAATGTTATATTTTTTTTTAAACTTTATTTTTTAGATATTTTATGTCGATTAAAATTAATGGAAACATTTTGGAGAGACACAATGGATGTTGTTAGTGAAGAACGTGTAGCCAGCTCTGTTAGGTTTCCAACTGGAAAATAAAAATCACAAAAAGACTTTACCCAGGCAAAGAATATACGCCATCAGTCAAAGACCCAGCCCGATTTCCGGTAAGTACCGCTGATTCATATGAAGTACTCAGATCTAGTGATGACAATGATTAGTTGTAATATGCCAAAAATAATACTAGCTATTGTAGTTTCAGGTGTCTCCAGCACCAGAAAGACTTTAGCAGGTGGGGTTTCAACAATTTGAAATACAGAAGACTCGGGAATAGATCCGAATATTTCTTAAAACTCACGAAGAACATAGTCAAATACCTCGTTAATTTCGCTCAAACCAAAGCCCGTTTAACACCTACTCAATTTGAAACGGATCAAAGAATAAGAAATTTGTTATCTATAATTTAGACGATGATCACGATATAGCAGAAAAGAGTTAGAACTGAAATCGCTTGGAGTTATGTACGTTCGAAGTCTCTAAAAAAGTGATATTGACGCTGGGAAACATGGCCTTCCTCTAATTTTAGTGACGGCGACAGCAAGCGTAAAGTTAGAAGACATAGTGAAGCTGGATACTATACACTGAGTTGGTTTCAACGCCAAACAGAGTTAGAAAAGGAATAATACATTGCTATTGATGTCAGCCGTTCGGGCACACAAAAAAATACTGCGGAAGAGCGTTGATGATCATTGGGGTAGGGGTTTCTCTCCACCTAGGACCATACCTTATAGCTATATAGAATCCTCCAGTTGGTTCGGACATAGCTTCTCCCGCTAATTCGTATTCCGACAGGTGGGTTGGGCTGTCCTATAAGAGCGTACAATTCCGTAATTTTGGCGTTTGTCCCTCTGTTATTTCAAATTAAATTTAATTAATTAAATTTAAGAGGGTCAGTGCAGAGTTCATTTAGACACAAATCTTGAAAATAGTTTTGTAAGATCTATTGTGTAAGAGTGGTGATGTAGGTTTATAAATCCTTCGGCCAAGATGGTAGATTATCTGTTATTGTCTGTCGGTCCCAATAAGTGTCCATTTGTCTATTGTCTGTTAGACTGTTGCATGTTTGTATGCTGACTGTTTGTCTATTGTTAGTTTGTTGATAAGTACGAGTGGTTGGGGTAAAGAATGTGCCAGGGTGGTTTGTGAAAAATTTTGAACTTGGAGGTTGAGCCTTAGTTGTTCCTGAGGTTGTCTTCGCTTCTAGGGCTAACTTCATTTCAGTTCTTCAATCCTTTCAAATAACAGCTTTCTGGTTAAACGCTCGGTGAATGATGCCATATGATTATCAACACAATTGGCACATTTAACCGGAACAGTTTTCATTAAGCACCACAAGGACTTTACGACAGGTGGAGGCAGTGTGCGATCAAATTACCAAAATATTGGGAGGATTGGATTCGACAGTTAATCCCAAAAAGACGGCCGTATTATTTTCTTCTTTCCAGAAATATAAACTCTCACTCCTTAAAATCTATACGGTAGATAAAAATACGAAAAGGGCAGTATAGTGTACCTAGGAATTACTCTCGGATTGACACCTCACAATATCAGGCCACTGCCAAAGTAAGATCAAGACAGTGAGGACAAAGCCTTACAGACTAAATCACCTATTGAGAACGCCGAATCAATCACTAAGTCTAAATTTAGTGATATATAAGTGTGTACTAAGAGAAAAATATATCAGAGAAGATTAAGCAATCATCAATGTTATTTTTAAATTTTCTAATATCTAAAAATAAAATAAATTTCTAAAAATAAAAAATAAAATAACGAATTATATTTGATTATATCTGATACGTGTCATATTTTTTGCCAACCAGAATAAAACATAGTCTTAAAAAAAGCTATTTTAAAAAATCTCTATTGCTAATCGAATATATCATAAACCGGCAGTTTATCTAATTTTTTAAGTTCCTGATAACTTATGGGAATAAAATAACATGGAAATATAAAAATGAATTAAATAAAACTTATGGAATCAACTAAAATAACTCTTCTAACAAATAAAATTTCTGAAAAAAAGAAACAACTGAAAAAAATAAAACTGTCACAAAAAAAAAAAAAAAAAAATAAAAAAAAATAAAATAAATCTTATGTATATAAATTACGTGTCGCTGTCTTGGGGCAGGCTGACACCTAACTACTAAACCGATTCTAATCAAATTTGCACACCGTGTGCGGTTTGATCCAACAAAAAAGATAGGATACCTTATATCTTAATTTATAGTCCCAATTATCTGTTAGCTCTATACGATTCTAACATATGGCGGTATAAGGTTATACTATTATATAAAAGGACAAGCAATTTTTCGTTGGTGTTCACTAACCGCCAAAAACTACTGAACCAATCTCTACCAAATTTTGACTACATCAACTTTATAGGATGGTTTAGCAATAGTAGAATCTAATGATTTTCAACTAATTCTTTATTGAAAAATGAATAATAAGTGGATAACAGTGAAGTTCAAAAATGGCGGCAATTGCCATCTACATGAAAGGTTAAAAGGTACAGTGTTACATAGAGGTGAACATTGATAATAAAATTTACTTATTTTCAATTAAATTGTTATAAAAACAGCTATATGGAGTGAAATATACCAAATTTTAACCACATCATGTTCATAGTTCTAGGTTTAGCAACAATAAAAATTTAAATGTACAATGCTGAGTGTTAGAAACGGGTTTTACCACACTACCGCATACTTTTATGGTTAGAAATTAAAATCCAACCAGATCAAATTAATAAAATTATTTCTGTCGAATGAAAATTATTAAAAATCAAAATGCCGATCCTCAGCTGTTTAATATTGTGTGTAAAAATATGAACTTTGAACCTTTAGTTGTGAGCACTGATAATGCAGTCCATTATATGCAACAGTTTCTTAATAGTCTCTGTCCATCTGGATTACCAACTCATATATTAAAATTGAAAATTGGATGTCTAATTATGCTTTATGCTATCTTCAAACACCTAATCAATCTAAATTTAACCAAGTTAATATTGGCTGCTATGCGTGAAAATATCATCAAAAATATAATTTTCAATTGTTCACTTTAATACAAGATTTTTATCAATAAACAAAATATCAATAATTAGTTAAAATTATCTAAGATCTTCACTTATGAGAGAGGGCGAAGCCTCGACGGGGTATGATGAAGTTATATATAAAAAGACAAGCCATTTCCGTTCGTGATCACTAACCGCGGACACTATAAAACTATTCTTTACCAAATATAACTACATCATCTTCATAGTTAAAGGAAGGTTTAGCTAGGTTTTTCCTATTAAATTACTGTTTAAAAAGCGATAAATATTTTTGGTGTGTATTAAAGCGAGCGCCATTTGTGCTGAAAAGAGGAATATGTTTTCGTAGAAATAAATTAATCCAAATACTATTAAGACCAAGCAAAGCATGGCGAGCCGTAAAAAGTGATCAGTGAGCGTCCAAAACTGTTTAAGAGAGGTTACAATGATCCGGTGTTAAATATAGCTAGAAATTGATAATAAAATTACTAAATAAAATTAATTTGTTATCCAAAAAGCTATAAATATGTGGTGTGACGTGTGGATTCCAGTGAAATTTAAAAATCGAATATGTGGCAAGCGACAATAGCGTTTTAGTAAAACTAATGAACCTATCTGAAACAAATTTTAACTACATCATCATCTCATAGTTCCTCAAAGATTTACAATTAGAAAATTTACTATATAATAATTTATACTATTCTATAAAAGGACAGGCCATTTTTCGTTTTTGATCACTAACCGCGAATATTAATGAACCAATACTGTACTAAATATTATCACCTAAATCATCTTCATAGTTCTAAGAAGGTTTATCAATATTAAAATCTACTGATTTTTAATTTATATTTTATTATAAAAGTTATATGTGGAAAACAGTGAAGTTTGAAAATTGACCGATAGGTGGCGAGTGCCATTCTACGCGAGAGGTTACAAAACAGCTTGAAATTGATGATAAAATTTACTTATTAAACTATAAAGAAAATTATTAAAAAAGATTTAAATATAGTGTGCGATAAGTGGATCCCAGTGAAGCTTGAAAATCGACCGATTGTGTATAGCGCCATTCCACAATCGAGTTAATGGTAAACTGAACCTATCTGTACCGACATCTAAAGAAATATTTTTTATAATTCTAGGAAGGTTTTGCAACGGCAATAACTAACATTTAAATGTACAATGTTGAGAGGCAGGACAGAGGTTTGCCACACTGTCATATACTTTTATAGTTCAAAATCAACATCCAACCAGATGAAATCAATGAAGTTATTTCTGCCGAATAAAAATTATTACAAAATCAAAATGTCGATCCTTTGTTTTTTTTATATCGTGTGTAAAAATATAATCCACGGGTCTTTTGTCGTATAGCACTGATAATTTATTTACAGTTTATTTTTCGCAAGAGCTTCTTAATAGTCTTTATCCATCTTGATTACCAATTCATACATTAAAATTAAAAATTTTATGTCTAATAGTAATCTTCAACCACCTAATCAGTGTGATTATAACTAGAATAATAATTACTGCTATGCGTGAAAAATCATTGAGGAAATAATGTTCAACAACACGCTAAAATACAAGAACCTTATCGATAAACAAATAAAACTTTAATTTTTAGTTGAAATTATCTTTACTTATGAGGACGGGCGAAGCCGCGACGGGGATGCTAATATACATATATATATATATATATATATATATATATATATATATATATATATATATATATATAATAATAATATTTGAATATATCTGATACGTTTCACTTTTTCAGTGACCATAATAAAAAATTTCTTTAAAAAAAAATTTTTAAATCTCTATTATTAATTGAATATATTACAGAAGATAACATAATCATAAATGTAATTTATTAACTTCCTTATATTTTCGAAAGTGTTGCAAAATGTACAATGTTTTATTCCTTTTTATATAAATAATAGCATATAACAATCAATGGAGTCGAAAAATGTACTAAATAATGACGTTATTTCATTTGCTTAAAATGATAAACTACCCTCTGAAAAGAAAGCTTTTGTTTTACAAGTTCATTGAATTCCAAGTGTTGGTAGCGTGTCGTGACCAATTTTCCAGCAACCTGTAGCATGGCCTTGTACTTATCAGAGAACGGCGGCCGCACTCTAACCGATAACGCTACAGTTTTCTTTTTAATTATTTAGGTAACGCATTATTAAAAAAAAAATAATATTAACAAGAAGAAGAAAAATATTCCTATTGCATAAACTTTGTGGAACAGAACTACTAAGGAGGAGGTGTATACTTATTAACTAGTCTCCCATTTGCCTCAAAATCTATTCCCGATATTCCTCGTGCGTCTGAAAACATGATGGCCAAGAGACCTTCTAATTTAGAACTCTTACTGAAGTGCTACTAGTGAGTAGTTCTTTAGATGTTATTGACGTATACATATACCATGCATATATATTTATTTAATTAATTTATATTTTTATTTGAAATATATTTTTCTAGAGTCCACTATTTTTTAGATATAATCGTAAACCCCAAAAATGGGGCCTTCACCCTTCCCCCCACCGTTAGCTCACCCCGAGGGTCGGAGACTTTTAGTATGCTTATCTTCTGACTACTCCTAAAGTAGCTCTGAGGTAAAAAATGATCGCATATTTTATGCAATCTACAATATATTTATTGACTGGACTAATAGATATATAGATCGCAAAGACGACAGTAAGTACTGCGAGGGAGTAATTCGGGTTAGAGTTGGATAAGCTGAAAGAGATATGGCGAGCATATCAAATTTAATATGTTTTATGAAATATTCACCTATAAAATAAAGGCTTTGAAAATCAACGAGATTGACGAGAAACAAAACAAACTGAAATCAAATCTGTTTAAGCTCCTACATAAGCTTTGATTGAAAAATCAACAAAAGCAGGAGTCCTGTTCATTAACCGAGATTTGATTCTCACTCATGCGGATAATCGTCGTATCGTCTGAAATTTCAAAAGGCACTTTCGCTAATGGTTTCGAAACTTCCTGTTACGATTGATTTTCTTTCCTGCCTAAAACTTAATTGCAAATTCGCCAAATTAATTGATTAATGTAATTGCAATTAATTGAAATATTTGTATTTACATTGATTAAAATTAATATGATAATTATGATTCAATTATTTTTTATGCGAAATAAGTAGTATAGACCTCAATGATTCCAAGATTCAAAAATAGTTTCTAAAATACTTAAACAGCAGCGAATGAAATCAATGAGACAGTTTATTAGTAGCAGTTTATTTCTTGTTTATGATTTTTACAAAAGTATGTATTCTTTCCTGAATAGTAAGAAGGGAAATTTCATGACAGTCATTTTCAAAGTCTCTGATATGAAACCTAGGTATTACTTTATCAAATGTATGGTAATTGACCGAAGTTTATTCATTGATATTACTAAAATAGATTACTGAAAAACCTCTATTCAATAAAGAGTATTGAAAAATAGATCTAAAAAAAAAAAAAAAAATGTCTGAGAAACTGCTCTACTAATATTTCTAAATTACTGAATTGTTTACGAACAAATTTTAGTTCATAGTGTTTGCTTTATTTTAGCCTAGAAAACATCAATACTTTTATTATTGGGTAAGTTATAAAAGTAACTATTGTAATCATTAACTACTTCATCATCTGTCTAGATATACCACTTTATATGAAATCTAGTACTACCCTTAGGTTCAGTCAATAAAGGAACAACTTTATAATGGTGACATTTCGATACTATATTGTTCTCATAATAATGTCCTACGGTGAAGAAAACAGGTTAAAAGATAATTATTAAATATTATCAGGTTAAACAGGTAATTTAAAGAATAAAGTTAACAACAATATTAATATATAATATAAATAATTTAGAATGCCTAACGTTATATAATTTACAAATATGGAGGAGTAAAATCCAACTTACCATATTACTGATGATATATGTAATAAGTAGATTTATACTTTTCCATATTTTTGAATTATATATCGTTAGATATTCTAATTAAAGATTTTATATATTTATATTGTTGTTAACTTTGTTCTTTAAATAGCCTGTTTAACTTATATAATTCAATTTAAACCTGTTTTGTTTTGTTTTGCCACTGTAGGGTATGATTATGAGAACACTATAGGTTCGAAACGTTGCCATAATATAGTTATTACTTAATTTGCTGAACCTCAAGAACAGTATTAGAGATTTAAAATTGCCAGTCAAGAAAATATATGTATGTGAACCATGAATTATATATATATATATATATATATATATATATATATATATATATATATATATATATATATATATATGGGTTATATTTTGCTCTCATAGCCTCAATATATATGGGTATATTTCTTGACTGTTACTATTAAATTTTTAGTAAGAATCTTGAGGTTCAGTCAATAAATAAAAAACAACTATTTTGGCGACGTATATTGTTCTCATAATCTTGCTCTGCATCTTAGTAGGAATGGAATACTAGGACATTTTTATAAGTTCTATAACAGCCTAATTGATAAAGCTCACGTTATTTTTATGAGGCTGAGATATTGTAGACTTGTTGATTCATAAGCCAATAATAACCGTCAAAATCACAGTGATTTGAAGTGTGAGACCCGTGAGAACATGATAAACAGGAAACATCAAAACCATTTCTTAAACTCAATATTAAATGAAAAAAAAAACTTTATCTGGGACATATTTTCTAAGAGAAAAATTATTGTGCAACTACCGGTATCTTTTTTTTTTTTTTTTTTTTTATTTTTTTTTTTTTTATTTTTTTTTTTTTTTGGTGCCGTGTACCACTACATTTGGTTAGAGATGCAATACTTAGGTTCAGAACTCTAAGACCTCGACCTCATTCGTTTCTTTCAAAAAGTGAATAATGTTTTTGTGGAGATTCGAGTTATTTTCAAGCAATGTCTTGATTCATTAGACCATTATTCTTTCTTTCCTTTTGATATTTTTTGCAGTCGACGAGAATATGCTCTATTGTCAGGTTTACCTGAGATTTTGCATTTTGGGGGTGGCTTATCTTCCAATAAGTAACTGTCAGTTAATTTTGAGTGTCCAATTCTTAGTCTTGTAAAGATTACTTGTTTTTCATAGTTTCCATTATTGTTGTTTTCCATTACCTTTTCCCTTATAGATGTTTTCTGAACTTCATTGTTTGTTTCTTGTCAGCAATTCTAACATTACCATTATATTATTATTATTAATGTATAATAAAGGAAGATAAATCGGTTGTATGGTTTAATTAGAGAAAAATAATTTTATTGTGGAAACATGGAATTAAAACCTGATACACATCAAACGAATTATTCAAAACGAATTATTAAAAATCCTAGTTTTTAATTAAACTAAATTAAAAACTAGGATAATAGAGAAAAAAAAATGGAATTTTCCATACTTTCGATTGCTTATTAAAACTTAATACTTCTACTCTAAATATGAAAAACTAAAAAAAAAAAAAAACTTATTTTTTATCTACATTTTTTTTTCAGATTAATATTAGTATGTAAAAACAAATTTTAAAATATATTTTGATATTTTTTTTTAATTTTGCTAAAAATGTATACATTTTTGAAACTTTTTTAAAATTTATTAATTAAAAATAAGTTGTTTGAATACTTAAATTATTAATTTTTAAATATAACACATTTTTTTGTTAGAATTAAATTATAATAACTAATTTTAAGTAATAAAATGTGTGGTGAATTGCTTGTTAAGAAGGATTTAATTAGAAGTTTTTAAATTTATTTATTTAAAAATTAGAAAATATAAAATGTAAATAAATATGGGCATTAAACTGCTCCAGAGACAATTACCGAAATTCTCCTTGTATTGCAAAAAATTAAAGAATAAACCGACCCTAATCCGTCTTTTGTATGTTTGTCATTGTTGGGGAGTTCTCCTATAATTTCAGTAGAGTTACGGCGATTATAAAATCCTCTTTCAGATTTGGAAGATAGAATAGTTTATCTCACGACCGCTTTACCTCAAATAAAATATTACAACTCAATGGATTGAGATGCTATAGTGCAATGTTTCAACTTAGCAGTATAAAAATCATTTATCGGAGAGATTTAACTGAACAATTATAACTTCAGATATAAGCTAGGAGTAAAACAATGGAAAATCACCTGCAAAAGAGATTAGATCAACCAGCAGGTGAATTACTTTAAACTTTAGCTTTCATTGTCATAAAGATAAAAATCTGTCCTCTGTGAAGGGTAATAGGTAATAGAGATAATCGTGTATCTATTGACACAATATATACTAATATACTAATGCACCCAAAATTAAACGAATCAAAATCATCTAAGATTAAATGGAATGACGAACATTAAGATAAAGTCATACTATATAAACAGGACACTCAGCGTAGTGAACTCCAAATCAGTGTTGCCAGCTGACATAAAAATTTCCCCACTTTGGGCCAAATTTCTCCTTTTCTCCACCACCCTTTTCCCCCTAAATACCCCGAATTCACATGCGAATAACATACGCTATAATATTAATTTTTTTTTTCTTTAACAATTTTATTATTTCAACATCTTTGCCGTACAATGTATTCTTGTGCTAAGAAAAAAATCTAGCATAGACGTTTCTGAAATAAAAAAAAATATCATTGATTATAATGTTATAAATATAAGTAATCCATCCATTAAACACACCTCAGAATAAGATGGCCCAACGCTCTATGAGACATCGAATAATCAAACCTTCAGTATATGGATTCTACATTAGCGATCGAATATCGAAACATTTAATTTAACTCTATCGGTAAAATGGTGATGAAATTTAATGAAAATTATAAAGAACATATAGGTAAATTTTAATTTTTTAATTTTTTTTTATTTTTTAAATTCCTCAATTCTTCTTAGGATTTCCTATTCCCTACTAAGACCGGGTATTCCTCAAATGTGAGGAATAAGCCCTGAAGAACACCTGGCAATGCTGTCCCGAATCAAGCCTTACCTCTATTTATTGAGCGTCAAGGCCAGACCCCAAGAGATCCCAGCGTTGCTTTCTCTGCTGATTCTCTAGTATTAATATACAGTTGAGGCTGAATTGGAATACAAAATAAAATAAAACTTTGTCGGCACAGATGGCTCTCACTCAAGATGATTGGTCTATATTTCTTAAATTATTTTGGTTTCTTATGGTACTATTCAATCTTTCATTTTATTTTGTCATTATTTGATACACAACTATGTTTCCTGAGTGTTTTGGGGAAAAAGGATTGATTAGTTTTAATGATCCAGTCCATTACTAATTCTTTTTTCTAACTGAATATTCCAAAGCTCTCCGTTTTTAGTGACAATTACAAAGATAAAAATTGTACGCATGCTCCTAGTGAAAAAAAAAAAGAAAAGAAGATATCACCTAGAATAACTAAAATATCCAGGGGTCACGGAGTAACTGTTTTATATCACGCACACCAACTAGACTTCCAGGAATAATACCATAAACTGAATCAAGAGATAATCTCTGACTAGTAAATTAGGAGTCTCTTTGGCTATTTTCAACATCATTAATAAAATAATATCTTTGATTGTCGACAAAGGATGAAGAATACCTATAACAAACATTGATACTAGATAAATATGATCTTAAATGTTAACATAAAATAAAGCTAAGAATATAACCAGAGTCTAAAATTATAATAAATAGAAATATTTGTAAAGACGTGAACATTGAGACCTAGTAAACACTTTATTACACAAAGGTCAATTTCAAAGAAAACAAGACAAACTTTCACCTAATTAATTTTAATTTCTTATTGTAGCTTGGAAATGCTATATACTCGTATATTTTATATTATGCTATATATATATATATATATATATATATATATATATATATATATATATATATATATATAAAGTTTAATATAAAACTGAATACAACGTGATATAAACGATATGTCCTATAAACGTGTACCCAGGAAGAAGAGATTATAAATGTCAAATACCACTACAGTCAGCTTACACAATTTTAGAAAAAAATCGTTCTAGTCAATCACAGTAATGAAAGAAAAAAAAAATTTTTTTTTATTAAAGTATACAGGCTAATCCATTTCAAATCATCTAATATAAATATAATTTGTTGCTCAACATTTTTTTATTTTTCTGAATCTTTTGTCATGGATTCCTTATGGGTAGACATTAACAAACCTCAAATAAAAAAAAATAAATACAAGCCATATTTTTTATTAGACAGTCATTTTGAAATGATGATTTCGTGAATTTTATGTAAAAACGGGGTTTTCAGAAAATTTAATTGTGAAATCATTTTTAAAGATATCAGAATAATTTAAAAAGTAGTGTGTTCAGAATGAAATGACCTTCAAAAGGAAATTATGTTACTTTTCCTATCATGCAAGAAAGTCATTCAAACTCTTTCTCAAAAGTTTGGAAAAAAAATTTCAAAATTGTTAATTTTTAATGACATAAATTTTTAGAAAGGAAAAGAGACTGACAAATAATATTTTATTTCTGTGTTGAGTACTTGTTATACTAACAGTAGCATAAGCATTAGTCTTGGGAAAAAACTTACTCCTTTTTTTCTTCACGGCTTTTCAAAAATGGCTGAAAGCAGGTTCATGCCTTCTTATGCTGCTATAAAACTTGTGCTGCTGGTAGTATAACAAGTACTCACTCAACAAAGAAATGAAATATTATTTGTGAGTCTCCACTCCTTCCTAAAAATTTACGATTTTTAAACTTTTTTTTCCGAGTGTTTGAGAAAGAGTTTGAATGACTTTCTTGCATGATAGGAAAAGTAACATGTCTTTTTGAAGGTCATTTCTTGCTGAACACACTAGTTTTTAAATTCTGATATCTTTAAAAATGACTTCACAGTTAAATTTTCTTCAAACCCCGTTTTCTTCATAAAATTCACTAAACCATCATTTTAAAATGGCTGTCAAATAAAAATATGGCATGTAAATTTGTTTTCAATTGAAGTTTCGTTAATGTCTATCCATAGGGAATCCATGATAAAAGAATCAGGAAAATAAAAAATGTTGAGCAACACAGATTGGGTGATTTGAAATGGATTGATCCGTACTTAAATCAAGTTATCTTTTGTAAAAAAAATAATTTTCTTTTATTCGAAATGTGGGGACAAATTATGTTATATATATAATTTTATATATTCTTTATATATTCTCGGGAATGTAACAAATATTCCCATGAATGTACCCAATGTTCTTATGAATATTTATTTAAAATAATGATATTAGACTGAAACATTTATTCTATTTAATGCAGTCATTTTATAATAGATTAAATTGGATTTTATATTTTTAAATACTTACCATACTAGGTCTTCAGTGTCATTTTCCTTAATGTTTTGTTTATTGTATTTTTTGGACTGAATTGTTTTGTTTCAGAAAGATAATTCTATTGATATTGAATTTGATTTCTCAAAGCATTGTTGGAAGTTTTCTTTCAAGTAAAGTGGCTTTAGTACTGGTGGCATTCCTCAAGAATGTGTCTGGTTTTTAGAAGACTCTTACTGGATACGCACTTCAGTAGGGCTTATCTCAATGTAAGACAGCAATATGTAAGGCGAGTATGGCCAATCCTTAATCATTGCGATCACCAATTCTCAAAAATTCATTTTCGATGGGATGTATTCCATTGTTCTATGTCGTTTTTAATATATGTTTTAAAATTTATCATCTCTAGGAGTTTTTTTTCCCTATAATTCAATCCAAGTATTTTTAGCATGATATTTTAAGATGTTGCTTATGTCTAGAGGGTTATGAATACTTTTGAAATCTAGTGAGGAAATTGCTGCTTTTTTGCCACTGATGAGGCTACATTCTATTTTATCCCCACATGGGAAGGTATCCAGATAAGTGCCAAGCTCTTTTGCGAATCTTTTAACATTGAGTCATTAGCTTGTCCTTTTCTTATGGTTTGGTCCTTGGTATATATGTTAAAAGAGATATAGCAAATAGGGAACCCGAAAATATGGTACACTTTTTTTCTTCTAGATGCATAGCGTATTGTAACGCTGCAATAATCGCCCAGTATTCCGCTGCAAAGTTATCGGTGGTTGGTGGAAGTTTTTATTTTAAACTTTAAGTGTCAATAACAACGGAATTTTCGTTTAGTAAATATGTATGTACAATAAATAAATAAAAAAACAACGATAACAAAATCATTATTTTTATTATTATAAATGGTGTTTTCAATTCCGATAAACCAGAACTTCTATTAAGAAAAGAAAAACCAATGTACGTCTTTGTTTTCTAAAATGCGGTTCCGAACTTCGGAAAACAATTCCTAAAATTAATTTCCTTCCATTTTTTTTTTGTCAGGGGATGATGAAGCAGCTCCTGGACGGAATAGGAATGGGACAGCCCCGGAAGACAGCTCGCCCGAGGAGGGCAAATCGATTGACAATAAACCTCAGGCTTCTTATTCCACCATCCTTTATCTGCTCTAGTCTTCACCCCGCTCAATAGTCTAGGAGAGCACTATCTTGGAGACCTCTTTTCCTATCCCATCTACATTCCAATGCCTAGATTTGACTGGCAAACAATATAATGAAAAGGGAGGCTTCAGCTCTCCTTCCCTATGTCGTAAAAATTAGATGATCCGACTCAGCGTTAGTTAGACATTTTAGGCATAGTATTTTGAAGTTGATTTTCAATATAGCATTATTTAATGTTACTGATTCTTGTAACTGCTACGTTCCCTAAAACGACCCCTTAGTCACCTCCATAACATCATTATTCCAAAGGAATGCCAGTCAGGACCTACTTGCCGGAAAAATAATAAATACTTTTATAATATACTAGCTAAAAGTACCCAGCTACGCTACGGTTTAATATCATTAGGATTAAGGACAACTTAAATTAGTAAAAGTTAAGCTTAACATTGATAATTATTATTACTTAAATAAACCTAAAGAATTCCATTCTTAGAATAATTTCAATAAGTAAATTTGACAATTTGAAAAAGTTAATATTATATTATTTTAATAGTCCTCCACTGAAGCTTCGAGACAGCACTACCATCTTACCCAGCTCTGATACCAGACCATCAGCTTTTCTCATGGCATACTTAAAGTTAATATAGTCTCAACTTCTCTGATTTTTTTTTCGAGTTCAGTCTTTCTGTTTCTTTTTTTTTTTTCGTAGATATCAAGCATAAATTGGTTGAGGATATTACGAAATTGAAGTGAATAAGGTTCTTCACCTCCTCGCTCCATCAACATTTTGGCGTAAAAATCAGCTGCAGACACAGTTTTCTTAAGTGGTGTATTGGTGTTTTAGTCACGCTGAGGGTTGTTAATACTCTACCCATCTTCTCCATGGTAGAACATGAGACGATACTGAAGAGAATCATACACTTAATAGAACTCACTGATTCTTATTTTTTTATCCCTGCTGTGGAGAATAATGTCTCGCTTTTCAAACACCTGGTCAACAATCAAGACAGCAACTTCGTTAGTGGTAGGAGTATTGTAACGTCCTCAGTGAGCATTTGAAGGCTGTCAGCACTGATAACAACCTGGAAATCTTGTAGATCTTTGGGAACAGAATCAACAGCAGCTCTAAAGTCCTCGATATACTCGTTATGTTTATGAAGAATTTTCTGGAATTGGCCTATGAATTTTGCTCCAAATAACGTCATTTGGAAACAACCGTTCTACATCCAAATATTATTAAGAAAATGCTCAGCCTCAGGATGTTCGTAAGTAAGTAGGCTGTGCAAGTGTTCAGGATATTCTTGAAAGGGAGGTAGTTGGACTTTCCCGTTACTGCAGCACATGGCAGGGCTCTCGTCCTTCCATTTTACAGCATAACACCAATTTCAAGTAGACCGTGATCCAATATCGACGGTTTTGTCTTTTGCATATTCAGTTTTTGGAGCATACTGGCTGTAACCTTTCCATTGAACATCTTTCATCGTGTTTAATATACACATGACACGTTTAATTTGAGGATTATTTTCTGATAATTTTTTTTTAAGACTTTCTATGGACTTTCATGGGTTTTCTTATACTTCTGCACAGTCCCTCTAAGTACAGTTGGGTTATTCTCAGAATATGTGTATACAGCATATCCTTTAGCTTTCTTTCTGTTTGTTAACCACTTTTCTGCTAATTTCAGGATGATTTGTCATTTATTTCTTAACAGCTTTCCTCTTGACCTCTACATGTGATTGGATATATTTTGCAGTCGAGTTCCTTAGTTGTTTGTTGCGAACTGAATCTGTGAATCATTTCCTAGGTTGTTTACTTTTAGATTGATGGGTTTACTTCAATGATGCAAGGGTGGTTGGGGACGAAGCTACTGGTGAAGCGATGTTGGTGGGTAGCTCGCAAGGAATATGTACATCGAACTGGCTTTACATGTCATCACCAGAGAACATATGTCTTTTAACCTCCTCTATAACATAAGTCTTTTAGTAGTTTCTCGTCACGAAACAAATCAAACTTGTAAGGGTCCACCTCTGCAGCCATCATGAGTTCACAGAAAGTACCGTATTATAAGGTTTCCAATAGAATTAGCCGCGATCTAGGCCGATTTTTTAAAATTCCTTTCTTAGCGAGCACCTACAGCACTAGAGGAAGCTATCTACCAAATTTCATTCAAATCCGTTCGGTGGTTTCTGAGATTTCGTGTTAAATGAGTGAGTGGTATTTGACAAATATATAGTAGATTAATTATATTTATAATTAAGGTAATAAAAAAAGAAATCAATCTAAAGAAATTAATTAGTTGATGAGTGACATGCTAGTGGTAAATGAATTTGACTTTTGTTAAATTTAAAGCAATATATATTCAATTAAGGGTTGACATAAAATTACAATAAGAAATAGAGATCATTTCTTAATCTAGTATCCTACTTATTAACAAACAATCTCATTCTCGATCTTAAAGAGAGAGATGTCATCATCGGAGGAAGTCGTCGGTGAGATGTCATGAGAAAATGCGATCTCAGAGAAACACAACAGCAAAACAGATACAAGAGGCAAGAAAAGATCCCGTGGATGTTTTGCTGGCCCATTTTAAAGTATTGACCCCATCTTGGGTCTGACACCAACACGTCTACTATAGTTTTAGGTTGGATGTTAGCTAAGGATATAAGTGTTTATCTAGAGTATTACAAATAAGGAATTGGTAAAAAACGTCTTTGTGAACAGACAGCTGGCCCAACTGCTTGTCTCTATTGCCGAGAAGTGTGATGAGTTCTTAAATTCCTCGCCAAGAGTTGTGAAGAGATAGCCTGTTGCGTATATCATGCCATCTTAATAGGATATTATAGTCAGAGCAAACAAATCAAATCCAGACAGAACAGAAGGGGAAATATTGCAATCCATTATCTAAGAACTATACAATGAATAGTATGAAAACACACGCTAAATCTGAACTAAAAAAAAAAATTAAAACTCAGACCTAATTTATCATGTCTGAATTTGAACTAAGATTTGAAGTTTTGTTAATTATTTATTGTATCTACTGTTGTTAGATCAATGATTGTTTATTATTTACAACCAAATACTGTTTAGAAGAATATAAACAATTATACAAAAGATTGCAGAATTACACAGGTTATTCCATAGCGGAATTCCATTTGTTTTATTTAATAAGAAACCTCATTTATTAATGTCTCGACTATTGTATGATTATTGTATTGTGTTATTGTTTATGCATATAATTTTTTTTTTTATTTATTACAGTATTTTATATCGTAATTTACAATATTTTTTTATATACACATTTAATAATTTTAACTGTAATATTAAAACATAAAACATATTTTATTACTAAAAATATAAGTTATCGTTTTTTTCACTTTGGATTATTACTAGGTTCATTGTAAATTATCTATTCTAAAAAAATATATATTCAAGATTTGACAACTTATCACTTTTAGCATTTAGAATTACGTATTTTAAATTCATGACTATTAGGTTTTTTTTCTGTTTTTTTTTTTTCTCCTTGTGTTATAAATATAAATAACATTTAACATGTTAATTTAAAAAAAAAAAAAAAAAAAAAATAGGAATAAATAAAAAAAAAAAAAAAAATAAAAAATATAAACAGTTATTATATAATGCTATTGGTTTTTGTGGGAATTTATTAATATATATTACTAAATTTATTAACACACCTTATTTTCACCTTTTTTTAATATATATATATATATATATATATATATATATATATATATTTTTTTTTTTTTTTTTTTTTTTTTTTTTTTTTTTTTTTTTTTTTTCTTGATTTTAATTATGATGAGTTGGGCTGTACATATATTTATACAACGACTTCTCACGCCATAGATCTTTAAGCTTGAACACACCCTATGCAACTATTTGCGCTCTTTCGTAAAAATTACAGTCCATGTGATTTAACAATCTTCTGAATAATTATTTATATCCTTATAAATAATAATCGGTTTAAAAATAAGTTTTAATGCTTGATTTTTCTAGCGAATATTACCACAGAGTTTCCTTTTGCGGAAATTAGGAAACAATAAACGCTGAAAACGCACTTTATATTTTTGCAAAATCCACTTTTGATTCCGTTTAACACTTCATAAATATACACGATCTGAACTGAAACTAATCCATACAAACACCTTGAATGATCTATTTTAAAATGATGTAAATATTACTGACGAAATAAACTTTTAAGATTGATAGACTATTTGCCAATACTCCTTGAATTTTTATTTGAATACTAGTTTGGATTGTGAAACATTGATGAGTTCTGAGTTAAAATGAAAGGGACTCTTAAAGAAAGTCATTCAGAAGCCTAATGTACTCGTATAATTTTGCCTCCTTAACACTGATGAATGTTTTACACATAAACTAATAATAAAAAATCCAATAGAAGGTGGAAAATAATTCATAAATCCTAATTGTATCGATCCTTCTAATCCATCTACAATACTTCGGAAGTTTGTCGAGTAAGTGTTGGAGTATTTGACATCGACGAGCGGTTTTTGGTTTTGTGATTCTCGTGACTTTTACTGTGAAAAAAAAAAATATTAAAAACATCTGAGTTTTTTGTTTAACTAGGTCTGGCTCAACATTAGATTTTTGAATGCTATCGTTCAGAGAGGTTGTTATACATTCTCTTGAGATAGCATATCCAATAGTTGGATAAAGATTGCCAGAGAGCTTCCAACTTCTAGTGAATGGCCCTGAGAAGTTGAGGCTAATAGGATTTGTAAGAAGTTGCTGAAGAGAGGAGAACACCTGTCGTTAAGGTCTGAAACTTGTTCAGCCAGAAATAATTAATATTCTAGAAACCTAATTGTTTATTCATGAATATTTTTATACTTTGTAACTTTAATTGCAAAAACATTTCTTAATCTAACCGGTACCACATCTCAATTCAAGAAACGTTTAGTCCACCTGTAGTTAATATTAATTTCCCTATCAATTTGACATTGATCCTCTTTCTTTCTTTTTATAAACCTAATATCTCAACTTTGTCATTTTACTATTTCAAAGCATCCAATCTTTAATCTTTAATTTAAACAAATTTCACCGATTATTTATTTTTTAAACTGCTTGTCTTCACTATTTTAGTATTTAAGTTTCACTTCACTATGGTTAGTCGAATTAAGTTCATGAAAGAGGAAATAAAAAAAAAAAAATCATTTTATTAGTTTTTTTTATTTTGATAGTTTTGATTTAGAATAGTTCTGTTTTATGCACAACCTGGTATATGTATATATTTTTTTCCGATTCTTTATTTTTTCTTAAGGTAATAAATAGGACCTTCCGTTATTCCATTTGTGAATACGTCACACAATAAGATAACACTAAAGTTATGTCCGCTATACTTTAGGTGCTCCTGCGAGCAAAATTTGGTTGCACAGAGGGTTTGATACGTTGCATTACGGAATTAAAAACTTTAATCATTAATTCCTCAAAAAACTCTTTAATTTAACATTTAGCTCCTCATATAGTTTTGACATTTTAAATAGTTGCATCGAAGTACATTTTATGATCTATCTTAGTATTCCATTTTTTGATGATTGTTGTAAGTCTTTTTTAGTTTTATCTATGTTTGAAATCAATACTTGAAGATATTTTCTGGTACATTTTCTATCATCGTTTAAAGGTTTTATAGCTTTAAACTGCCACTTCAGCTTTCAATCTCTATATTGCTGGCAAAAGCTCTCTCATTGCATTTTAGGAGCTGTTTCCAATGATTATCCAAATAGAAATAGGAAAGAGTACGGGGGTAACCGCGCCTTGTGGTACTTCTTATATAAGAAAAATGAGATCAGCGGTTATTTTGTAATGATTTGACGACCAAATATAATCGTTCCGGGCAGTCAAGTTCAAGTCTTTGTTAAAGTACTACATG
Organism: Euschistus heros; assembly: GCA_003667255.2. Taxonomy (NCBI): domain Eukaryota; kingdom Metazoa; phylum Arthropoda; class Insecta; order Hemiptera; family Pentatomidae; genus Euschistus; species Euschistus heros. The sequence goes on along the minus strand of RCWM02000251.1, from coordinate 371,536 downwards.
TGAGATGTAATCAAACGCTGAATCGCTGAATCTCTGGTGCTATCTAGATTGTTATATTTTTTTTATTTATTTATAATAGAGCGCTACAGTCCTAGTCGGACCTTCGCTTCACTAAGTACAGGCAGCCATTCCTGTCTATCTTCCGCCTTCCTCCTCAAACCATTCACACCCAGTTTTCGCAGGTCACCTTGAACGTTGTCCAGCCATCTCAGCCTTGGCCTTCCTCTCAACCTTTTTCCTTCCGGCCTGCCGTTCATCATCTTTTTTGGAAGTCTATCTTCCGTCATCCTTTGCACGTGGCCGAACCACCTTAATCTGCCTGCTTTGACTATTGGAATTATGTTGGGTTCACCGAACAATTGTTCCAGCTCCAAGTTTGTTCTTATTTTCCAATTCCCGTGGTTATTCACCGGACCGAAGATTAAGCGATTAAACGTTTTTCTAAGGACCAGATTGTTATATGATAGCACATTATTTCTTTTAAGTTCTTCGATATTTTTTTTTCTTTTGCAACCGCACCAATGTACACTGCTAATTTGGGTTTGGAAACCAGTTTGCTCATCTTATATAATTTTACGACGAGTGCAAAATTTTATTAATTGAAGATTACCTTTTCGCAAAACTATGCTCATATGTGGTAAAAATTTTGTGGACAGTATTCTAATGCATTATTGCCAGTTTTTACTGGCTTAAGAAAAAAAAAGAATACATGTATTTTGTCACATCATGGTGTATCAACGAATAATTCTGTCTAATAATCCGCGACATAAAACTGGAGTAAACAAACTGGAGCACGTATTGTTCAATAGTTGATTTTTATCCATATTATGTAGATTATTTTAGTAACAAACAATAGTCAATTTACCAAAAAATCTAAAATAGGGTATTTAAGCGGAGTTCGTGAGGAGATGGCTCCAGTTTGCGTCGGTCCAATCACTTTTTAGAGTTGGTTGAGTTAGTTGGACTTGAACAGCGGTAAAATAAATTTTTTTGTAAGTAATATTTTGTTAGAGGTGCCAATCTTTCCCATGATATGCCGCCATGAAAAAATTTGTTTTAGTGAGTACCTCAGAACGAATCAAGTAGTTTTATCATTTATTGGTAACGAGAGTGAATAAAAAGTTTTAATTAACCGATTTATTTCGTTCATTGACCTCATATCAATATATTCAAAATTTTCTATCTAAAAACCCTAGGGAGTGCGCCGGATTGTCTTTTTTTACTTATCACTTCTTTTTATTTCATTTCTATCTCATCACTGTACATACATGAACATTTGTTAAATTCAGCTAAAATTTATTTCCTTGTTTATTTCTTCTATTGGTATCGCGGTAAGTATGCCATCAACATATTTAAACAGGTATGGTATATAAAAAGTGGAAATGGTATATATATATATATATTGTAGTTAGGAATGTGATAATTCGAAACTAGTATTCTAATAAAATAATCCCAATAGAAGTGGCAATTAATTCATCAATAATAATTGTATTTATCCTTCTATACCTTGGTATGCGTGATACCAAAAAAAAATATGCGTGTACTTATTAGTTCTTGTGTGAAAATATTAAATGAAAAAATATACTTTTTAACCAAACATGATTATAAAATAAATTTCCATTTCTTCTTTTCTTAGTTAATTTTTTTAAGTACTGTATTCAATCAAACAACCGTAAAAAAAAAAAAAAAAAAAAACAAGAACAAACTCAGTTACATGAACATGAGAATTTTCCATTCATCCAAGCAAGAATTATGGAACAGTCACTTGAATTAAGAAGTAGAGGTCTGACCTCTGGCTAGTTCGAATAATATATAAGGGAACACCATTTAACTCTTAATGTATAACTTCTATGTATAACAGAAGTATCCGTTTCGATTCCCGTATGTATAAAAGGTATTGTACTCTACTAAAATTTCTCTAGCTTTGGAAAATTCAAATTCAATTTTAAAGAAATAATGAAATTGTTTAATCGCTTTTTTGTACAACGGACTGCTTGTTTTAAGAATTAGTTTACAAATTGACACTTTACTGTCCTTAGCTTAATAAACATTATATGCAATATATATAAATATATATGTGTGTGTGTGTGTGTGTGTGTGTGTGTGTGTGTGTGTGTGTGTGTGTGTGTGTGTGTGTGTTTTCGAGACTATATTGTTTTTACCATGCCCCACGGTGAAAAAACAGATTACAATAAAATTACGTATGTTACACGGATAATGTATAGTATAAAGCTAGCAGTAATGTAAGTATATATAATACAAACATTAGAATATATAACAGTAAATAATTACAAAAAATGGAGAAGTATGAAACTACATGCTATGTTACTAGTGGATATTGCTATTGATTATCTACTACAACTCTAGTATACATAGGAATCGAGGCCTATAGGAAAAAAGTAAGGGATGAGGTTTCATTTTATTCTGCAGTAAAGCAGTTTGGTAAGCAATTACAAATAATAGTGAAAATGCAAGTGACAACCAGCCGATCGTCAAAAATTAACATTTGGATAAAACCAAATCCTGAATTAATTCAGACTATAAAACAATTTTTGCTTTTCTTGCAATGAATCAATTGGTTCCATCGAAAATCACAAGTAGAAATTCATCGCAACTGAAGTAGGTACATTCTATTTTTAATACGTAGCGCACGATTGCATTTATTATTCCTAAATAAATAATAAATAAATAAATTAAGGCTTAGCGAGCCCGAAGGTTCGATGCCGACACCACCAACCGTCGACCGCACACTTCCCTCCAATCCACTCCTCCATAGCCTAAATCCCGCAGGTCGGCCCTGATGCAATCCTTCCATCTTCGTCTCGGTCTACCCCTCGGTCGTTTTCCCGACGGCTCATAACTGATTACTTTTTTCAGAATTCGATCATTATTAAACCCAACGACTTTACATGCCCATTTTAAGCGTCGCGCTGCTATTACTTGAACTATATTTACCGGATATAATTCGCGCAGTTCCGCATTGTGAAGCCTTCTAAATTCTCCTGATTCTTCATCCTTTTTTGGGCCAAATATTCTACGCAGTACTTTATTTTCGAAAACTTTAAGGCGCTGTTCCTCCCTTAACGTCAGAGGCCATGTATCACATCCGTAGAGAACTGTTGGTAATATGATAGTTTTGTATATCCTAATTTTTAAATTTTTGGAGATTAAGCGCGAACTGAGTAATTTTACGACCGAGAAATAACAAGCATTGCCAGCTTTTCACCTTGCCTTTATTTCTTCTTGAATTTCATTTTTCCCCGATATAATAGACCCTAGATATTTGAATTGCTCAACGTGTTCGAACTTTATCCCGGAAATATCTACATTACTAAAATGTTCACCGTTTCTACTACTTTTCTTTCTTACTACATTTCTACTACTATTTATTATTCCTAATACCTTTTTATTTTAATTAGTTGGCACAGACAGTTAACTGCAGTTCAAAAATCCAAGCGAGCCCCTTCGCTCGTCATTAGACAACAAACCTTTTTTTACCCATTACTGTTACCTCATGGTCCCTTCCATTATTTCATTCAGTAAGTCTTTTAAGTAATTTTCGCAAAAATACATACATAGTTATATACCTATTCACAATAAAGAAAGAATGTGTTGCCCAATACTTGTGATTTTCACGCTGAAGGCATTTTTAGTCAGTTATATCATTGATGTGGTGATTGAAATTGTTTCTTTAAATAATGGTTCTCCATTTTTTATTTTACCAATACGTTCGATGGTAGTAATTTTTAATATAATAAATAAAAAAGATATGTTTGTTCCGTGATCCTAAACACTTTTAGCAGGATTCCATATTTTGTCCAGAGACGGAGAAAGAAATCCGAAATATGTTGGTAGAGCTCGGAAGTCAGGCCAGCGACAAATTCAATTTTCTGACAGCGATCCTGAAACACGAGGCCCACGCCTCACACGTTCCTCAGCAATTTTCTACCTGATCCAAGCCGTTTGATTCTTTTTCTCTTTGGTTTTTCTTGGTCTCTAGAAATATGTATTTTTAAGTTAAAAAATAAAATAAAACTTCTGTGATTTACTTTTAAAATATTTATCATTAAAATCCATTGGCATTTGAATGTTAGTTATATGTAAAATATCTTTTTCTTTTTTTTTTTTTAATTTAACATAATTGTAACCATTGAAATAAATTATATGCCACTAATATTGTCATTTTCTTCATTCGAAGAATCGTTTCGAATGTTAATCAGTAAAAATAAATTTACTACCATTCAATGCATCTATATATTATTCCTTCGATGCTAGTGGTATCTCTTAGATACGTTTTGAATTTGAATATAGCGATTATGCTGGGAAAAACAGAAGAGTGGCGTTCTTCTTTCATGTATTTATTCTTTTCTAAGTCTAGTTCCTTCTAGTATGTCATTCCCCCTAAAATTTTAGGACTAAGCAATTACACGTGATTATATATTAAGGATACACCCATACCAATCCTATATGTATATATAAATCTATATCAGTGATGTGTCGGTACCAAAAGTTTTCGTTTCTCGATTTTCGGTAACGGTACCTTAGTTAAAAATAAATTCCAGTTTACAAAAATAAGCTAAACAAGCAAAACAAATCAATAACAAAAGAACATTAATAATTCAAGAAATAAATCAGTTAACCGCTTGTAGCATTCATTATTAATAGCATATAATATATGTTATTAATTTATTATTATATTAAAAAGGCATACTCCCCATTTGCTTTATTCATTAACTACATGTTTCAGAGCTTGTCATGTTGCTCCATCTTCAGGTTCTACAATCATTATGTTATTTTACAATTCTTTACTATATTATTACATCACTAACAATTTTTGGTTTTTATTACCTAACGCTGTGATATTCTCACTTGGTCATCTCTTCTATTATTATTAAATAGGCCAGAATGCTGACAATAAATAAACAAAACAATAATTAAACATTGCCCAGGGGTGTCAGTGTAGAAGAGATGACCAAGTGAGAATATCACAGTGTTAGGTAATAAAAACCAAAAATTGTTAGTGATGTAATAATATAGTAAAGAATTGTAAAATAACATAATGATTGTAGAACCTGAAGATGGAGCAACATGACAAGCTCTAAAACATGTAGTTAATGAATAAAGCAAATGGGGAGTATGCCTTTTTAATATAATAATAAATAATATTAATCTCCTTAAATGAAACATTTAAAGTATGTTATTAATTATAATTCAGACAATATAATTCTATTTATAAAGTCGCATTTAAGAAGATAAAATTCCAAGGTTTCATTTAGTAATTAGATAATAGAAAATGCTACTAAACCCTTTCACTAAAATTTTTAGATGCACTGGATTTGTTTTAATTGAGTATTAAAGTTTGGAACTTCACATTAGTTTTTATATTGTTTGACTTATCGTCCCTTAAGAATAACTAAATGAATAATAAAATAGTATTATTGTCGAAGTGGCATTATTTCTTTGCTCAGAGATTGTAATCTATTATCTCCATTTTCCAACAACTAATTAATATCTTTATCAAACTGAAGTTTAGCTCGCACTTGAATGGGATTCGTTTTTAATTCTCTAGGAAGAAGGCTTGGACATTAGGAGAAAATTGATGTTTAAAATGGCATAATCAGATATCTCAAACCTATTGCCCAAGTCAGCGATATCAGTCAGTGTATCAATATAATACATTGTTTTACAGACCTGCCGGGGTCTGACGATTTTTTGATGTCAAAGGACATCCTTGGCCACTCTACTTCCACAATTAGAACTAGTTTTCGTCCTAAAGGATGCTGTTTTAGTATGGCTGAAGGACATCTTTGAGCCAATTATATATATTAGTTTTCGTCCTTAAAGGTTTTATTTTTTTTTTTTTTTTTATTGATTTTAACGATTTTATTAGTTTTCGTCCTTAACGATAATATGTTGAAATATTTAACTGTTTTAAAGTTATCCGAAGGAAAACTTCCACCATTGTTGTCCTTGAGGATACTGTTTAAAATACTTTTATGATTCAAAGATTTTAATATGGGCGAAGGATATATAATCAACTTTTGATTATCAATTTTCGAAACCAATTCTTATCTTAAGAAACGATGAAACCGAGAATTGACATTTGGTATTGAAACATTCCTAATATATATAGCAGTAACGATAAATATTTTATTGGAAACAATATTCTCAGAAGTCCTCGATCTTTCTCCGAAGATATTTTAATCAAATAGCATAAATTGCTCACGTAATTTTTTTTTTTTTTTTTTTTTTTTTTTTTTTTATTTTTTTTTTTTACACGGCTATTCAAAAAAAAAAAAAAAAAAAGAAAAAGAGCAACAGCTGGAGTACTCTCTTACTTCCTTTTTTAATTCATTTTATTTTTCACACAATTTGTGAAATGCCGGCTTGAGGATCATCAGTATTTTTTGCCAAATACAGCTAATTAGAATCAATATTAATCTATAACCAACAATAGGGATGAAGATGTGTCTTTAAAAAGCATGAGAATGAAGCAACCTTTTTGTTTAAATTGTAATATATAAATAAGGTGAAGTGCTAATATAATTTTTACAAAGAATTTTTGTGTAAGATCTGGTTTAAGCTTTGGTTTAAAGATTGTTATACTATATGATTTTTCTATATTAATACAATATGGAAAGACCTTGTTCTTTTTTTTTTTATGTTGCTCTTGTTGTTTTGGAATCTTAATTAAACCGACTACATAACACTCTAATACATCTAACATGAGTTCAAACATTGCTGTTCAAAGCTATTAACAAATATATTTAATATATTTAATTAAATATATTTAATATATTGATGGTAAAATGGTATATATATGTCATAACCCAATTTGAGGAAATTCCGAGGAAAAAAGAAATTTATGTTTAGTTTTCTACAAAAATAGGTTTTACAACTACTTTTTGAACATACCGTCAACACTATGCAAAACTAACAAATGTGAAAAATCGAATTTTTTATTTCGTTCGTTTACCGTTGTATTCCAAAAGTATTCTATAGAAATTCTTAAAATGACATTACTGATTTCGGTCTTCTGATTGCCTATCAGATTCGACATCTTACCTCAAAGCCTTATAGAATTTAACGGTAAACGAACGAAATAAAAAACACGATTTTTCATATTCGTTAGTTTTACAAATTGTCGACAACATATTGTGATTAGAGATTACAAAAACAATAATTAGGCTTTTTGGTTGCATAGGTAGTGATATAGGAAAAAATATAGGAAACATTGAGGGGTACGACATATTGCCATTTTACTTTTAGTATACCAGATTTGTTGATTTTATTTTTTTTTTTTTTAAATCATTTTTAAAAGCAGATTTATTTCATTTTAGATAAGTAAGTACCAGATTTGGGGAAAATATACCCCATCACCAAACTGTAAGAGGATAACTCCAGAAGTTTTTTTTTATTAAGACCTTATATGAATCGTTTATTTCAGAAACCACCTAAGGGACAAAATATCAAAACATGCTTTTTTTGTGGTACTATACAATTTAAAGATAAATACATCTTTTAGTGGAGAAATAACTTATATTCCATATCAGCAATGCTTTTTGGCAGCCTTGAAAATAATCTGCTTATTTCAAAAAAGAACCCTAGCTCAGTTTTTTTTTTAGTTTTCCGAAAGTTGAAAAAATCGCACTTTGGTGGTTTCTGAAATAAACGATTCATATAAGAAAAACAATATTTATATATTTCCCTTGTTTACAGCATTTTCCCGATAATTGTTAAAACTATATCAATTATTTTAAAACAAAATTAAAAGATATTTACTAAAACAAATAGAATATAATTATAGTTTTGCGTATTTAATATCGGATTTGGTACAGGTCAGCAGGTAAAAAATATAATAATTTTTTCTTATTATTTAGACCATATGAGGGATCTTAAAATAAAGTGTATTAAATTTGAGGCAAACAGTAATTAAAATACTAAGTAAAATATCCAGTATTTAATTAGAAATAAAAATTTCAAATTAAACACAAAAAACTGTTTTAAAATAACTTATAAATATATTTGATGAAGGTAAACAAAAGGCAAAACAAAGATCCTGCCTGAGCTTGACACGAGATGGGCCGGAGAAGCTGCTTGATTTAAGTCCTTACATCAATACAGAGTAAAGCCGGAGTCACCGTTTTAATATCCGCCTTTCTCGGGCTTATATTAGATTCCTTTATATATTCATCTTTCGGGTGAAAATGTTATAAAGTTTCTTTTATCATCTTTTCTGAATTTTTATTTTATACTTCCGAACGGGTTTTGTTCTGAAAGTCGGCACAAAAATTAATTATTCGGTCCTTTTTGCTCTTTGTTAAATTTTCATAAGTCTTTTATTTATTATAGCTTTTATATATAAATGAAATTTATATAACATAAACGATTATACAATGAGGTGATTTGTTTAGAAATCATGCTCAACAACGAGGTTTTTTCCTAAATCAAAATTATCCACTTTATAGTGGCTTGGTGTACCCCAGGATGGTCTCCATAACCTGAGTCGATACACGTCCAAAGAAACAGAAATAAATTTCCTGCCTTTAGCTTGGAGTCCAGTGCCTTACCCTCTCAGCTACCTCAAATATAATTATGATTCGATACATTACTGTGGGATTAATTCACTAAAGAATAAAATACATTTTTTATTTTAAAATATTCTCACTACCACCAGCTAACTGTCATGCGACATACTGTACTCACTTCTTTATTTATCTGCTGTTTTGAAAGTTGAGTATTTTTTTCTAATTACAATTCATCCTAATTGCTATTTTCGACCTAAAAAATGCATGACATGCTGGCTGAAACTTTAGTACTATAAAGTATTAACACTTTTGTGTTATTTTATTTCACACTTTATGTGTTATTTTTATGTTACAGTTTACATAACATTTTTATTGTTATAACTACTCAAAAAACACGATGAATTTCAAGCTTATTAAATCAATTTCACTTAATTGTATGAATATGTCTTTACATACATAACTATTGGTTGGTACCTTTTTTTAAAGTATTAAATTTGGTTTACTCTAAATGGTATTGAAGACTAAGACCATCAAAGGAGATATAAACTTTCGTTGATGAATAGATGGCTATTAAGAATTGCTGATACTAACAAAATCATTGAATAAAAAATGTAACTGAAAATAGAAACTTCAAGTGTCACCAATGAATGGTTCCATTTTGACTTTAGATAAGGAGTTGTACTTTGCTTCTATCACCACTCTATAAAGTGATTTTTCAAAATACTTCACATTCTTCATGACTAATCTATCTCCTAATGTACTCTAAATTACATGACCATCATAAAACATAATTGTTTTGGAGTAAGGATACGAATTAAGGACGACGAATACGACTAAAAAAAAAAAAAAAAAAAAAAAAAAAAAAAAAAAAAAAAAAAAAAAAAAAAAAAAAAAAAAAAAAAAAAAAAAAAAAAAAAAAAAAAAAAAAAAAAAAAAAGACAATAATCATTGCATAAATTAAGTAAATTTAGCACATTCCGTGGACTACTGTAACATCTTGAAAATATCATAATATGAGCCGCTCAGTGCACACATCGATTAACTCCATAAAACGAAAAGTTGAGAAACGCGATGATGTAATGTATATTGTTTTTTAAAATTCCTCTGATAATATGAATTCAAATATATAATGTAGAATGGATAATTGCAGATACAGCTTTAATCTAACGGTATATACAATTAATAAGAAAGAATAGCCAACAAACAATCGTCAGTAATGTTACAGTTTTTATGTGACTGGTGGAGTTAATCGATTCGGCAACTGAAAAAAGTAATAAACTTAAATTTAGTCTTTACATTTTTAAGTTTTTATTACAGAAAAAGTTAGTTATTATAAATTTTTAGCACAGCTTTTCCATAAAAATGAATGTTAGCAGTTCTGTTATAATATAATTTTGTAATTAATTCATAGCAGCTTTATGTTAGCGGAATTATTCTTTGGGATGATTCAGCAATATTATAAATAATGTCTTCTTCATCAGCTGTATGCGAGGATTCGTCATTTCGATTTGTTGACAAGTTCTTATAGTAATCGTGTTTAACAGGAGGAATGAATTTTAGCAGGTCCATCATGTCTCTCCATTTCTCCCTTGTCACAGTTCTACCTTTAGGATATAATAAAAGCTGATCTATATTTTTCAAACTTTGCGGTCTACCTACTAAAGATTTTCTTATATTAATGGCTTGAAATTCTGTATCTTCATTATAGTCACATTTGAATTGTATGAGATAGAGTTTGGACCTTTCTAACTTTATTCAGCAGATAGACTGTTCTAGAGCTTTTGTTGACAAAAAAATCTTGGTGAGTCATTTGGATTAGATGAAATGGCGCTTTCTTTTTTCATGTTTTGATTATATGGTACCAATCATCTGGTGAAAAAATGTTTTGATTTTTTTTCGCACATGACTCAATAATGGCAAAATCTGAGTCATTGAGCAAATAGCTGTGTCCACTTACCAAAAATTTCATGTCAATTGATTCAGATTTGATTTCCGTGCTTTGAACAAGTTTTAATAAACTTAAGACGGTTTTAATATTTCTGTTTTGCCCGGTACACGAATCCGATATATGTTATTATTTTTTCGAAGTTTGCAGCGTAAGTCTTTATGTACTTTATTTGACAAGATGAAATTTCTTGAGACCCACGAGATCCTTCAGTTTCTGGCCAAACAAACATGTGGCTTATATTTTTATTGAATTCATGACATCCAAAATTATAAACATATAAATTTCGCTTATAATAAGCTACGGATGTGGTCAACTTGGGAAAGGCTAAAGCTTTTTCCAAGTCAAAAGAAAATACGAACAATTTTTCCGATGTTGCCATTCGATCGGCAGCCATTTGTCTGCGAGCCCGTTCAGCCTCTTCTAAGTGAGTTTCCTTTTCAATTTTTGTCATCTTAATTCCCTCATCGTCTGAAGATTGAATTTTTATTTGTGAAACATCACAAGTTTGACACGTATCCTTTGATGGTTGTTTAAAATGTAAATTAAATTTTGTAGAGAACACATTATAGTAATATTTTTCTTTTATTGAAGCTACGTTTTCCTTTTCACATTCTGTGACGTATAGTTCATAGATCTTCTTAAAATTTAAGTGAGGATTTAAATATTGTCGTCTGGATTATGACCTCTGGTGTAGGGACTACTGTAGGCTGGAAATGACTTTATATGCTTTATAACATTTGTATCATCTATTTTATTGCTTGCAACGCGGCCTTCTCGCTTATCAACCAAAGATGTAACTTGTTCTTTAGAACAATAATCGTATATTCGCCCGTCACTCACCTGATAAGTGTCTCTAAAATATTTTTTACAAACGGGAATATCAAGTCTCTCTTTTCAAAAGTAATATGTAAACGAATGTGATCTTCGTTCTTTAGTTTCATTCGTAGGGCGCCTTCTTTTTATTTCGTTAACTTTGATACAACCTCTTAAGAAAATATTTTGGTCAAGTTGACTATGTAAACTATAAAATGCTTTCATGGCAGCCTATCTCTCATCCGAAATAATTTTTTGATTGCAATTTTGACGGCATCTGCATTGTATATCGACAAATGTTTTTTTGGAGGTATTAATTTTCCTCCCTTATTCCTGTATGCCAAACCTTTTATCCTGTTATGCTTTGGTAAATTTCGTATCCATTAAACAGGATTACGACTTCTTTTCCTCCCAATCAATGTGTTTATTGGGTTTATATTGTTGCAATCCGGTGAATCCCAGGAAAATGATAAACGTCTTCTTGGACCAGACTTTCTGTTGATAAATCGTATTGAAGAATCATCACTGCTTTCCTCACTCACATTATTAGTCTCACTTATCTTGATTATAACGGTATAATATTTATTTCTACACAGTAAACATTCAGCGTGCGAGATCACTGCTATACTAACTACCGTTTGCATTGCGCTTCATTTTATCTGTTTACCGATACTATTTTGTTACGAATATTATTGAGAGGCAGAAAGCATCTTCGGCTGTTTAAAAACAAATAAGCGTCGATGCACGGCCAGAACAGATACAGGGACCGAGGGGCACATTGCCATAACCATTGCCTACATCATCCACAAAGGATGAAAGAACCCCCGAGTGGAGCACCAAGTGGAGTTTAACCTAGCTGTTTAGAGTGTCGAAGAAAAAGTTCAGTACGGCCTCTTCAAGTGCCTCGTGAGCGGTATCGTTCGGCCTCAGATTCGGCAAGAGAATTAGACCGCAGGTCGGCAGTGGTGACGAAGCAAGCCGGTGGGAGCCAGAGGAGGAGTAATCGGGCAGAGGAGAGCAACGCTGAAGGGGGCGAGTGGGCAGCCTGAGGATGGGTGCCATCAGAGAGGCGACCGCAATCATAGAGGTAATGCAGTGTTTTGGAGAGAAGAGCTCGGTCTGCCCTACAATTCGCGTCGAGCGCGAGGGTGCGCTGCTTGGTGGATACTGGTAGCTCCATCACCATCCTAAAGCCTGCGAGCGGCGAAGCAGCTTGAGTATCGGCGGCAACTAGGGCACATCCCGATTCGGCATTTATGTGCATGTAAATTAATCACTCTGCGTGGCCCTTGTGCAGAAGTCGAGAATTGAAATAGGGTTAGAAAATTGTCAATGGCCCGGGGAGAAGCTGAAAGTCCAACGTTCATTGAGGATATGTCCGCGTCCTACACGTGGGGTGGCGCTCGTCCTAGAAACGTATGTTGCATTAGAGTTATGGAGTTCACATCAAAATGGCTCTGGACCATAGAATTAAAGAGGAAGTATAGTCAATGGAGCCAAAGGGAAAAAAGGGCAATTTGGGTTTCTTATAAAGTGGAGATTGGAGTGAAGCCATTAAGGTTGAATTCGAGGACATTTATCTTAGGGACCAGGGGATACACTGGTTATCCACGGGGGAGAACCAGTCCCATGATTCGGCTGAAAGGATGAAAGGGGTGACGTACGTGAAAACGTCGGTATCCCCAAGCCTTTGAGACATCATACCAGAGGAAGAAATATTCCGTGACCTAAAAAGGCAGGTTATTGTAGTGGACAGCGTAGTCCGCATATATATATAAATATATATAATATAGATATATATATATGTTTTAATATAGCAGCGGGAACTTCTCGGATATATATAATATAGACCTAGTTTTAATCGCGCGCTTGTCAATTAACGCCGTTCTCCAGGGGATATCAGTTCTGCGCGATGATATATGTTCCTCGCGAAATTGTTTCTAAGTAGGGGAGTAGTAAGATTCGTCACCGTCCTGGACAAAGTTCAGTAGGAGATACCACTTTTAATGGGGTAACAAAACCCGGTGACACTTATCATATGTATCATTTGCAACGCAACTATTTGGGACATCACGAGGCTTTGGAGGGAGGAAAGATCTGGGTCAACCGAACGTTTATTAGCACGGTCTTTAAAGTGGTCCAATCGAGTAGAACCGGCCCAAAATAGATAACCCTTTCGTAGGCCATCAGGGGAATACCAACCACCGGGGAACGCAGGAGACTCTTCAAGCCATAAACGGAGGATTTTCTGGTGGGGCATGCAGGCGGTACGATTCCAAGAGGTCCTTGGGTCGTGGCGAAGGTGTTGATGGCCACCACGAAATACGAACCGGCAATCCGCAATCCCCCAGGGTGTGGTTTCAAGAAGGAGACTCCACGGGTTGCGTTTTCCCATTGTCCGACCTCCTAGTTCGACACCTTTACATGGATGGGCTATCGGTGTGTCACAGATCCTGGTACCTTTAGTAAAATCGCCGCAAAGCTTGTTTGGTGCATCGAGCCTCGCGAGTCTGTATTAGGAGCTTTGCGGGCATGGTAATAAATATATATATATATATAATATATATATATATATATATGTTTATATAAATATATCTTCAATGAAGGAGTACTATTACTATTATTGAATAATAGAATAATAAATATAAACTTTTTTTTTTTTTTTTTTCAATCCTCCATTTATTTACAATACATACAATATAATATATATATTAGGATATGGATTGTCTTGCGGGATTTGAAGATGGGTGTCCTCGGCAGCTGCTGGATCCACTCTTTTGACGGATGGTCTTCCTTCTTCTATGTTGAGCGAGGAGGAGTCACTCTGTTGGCGGTGGTGGTTCTAAAAGGGTCAGTCTGTTGAGCCTGAACCCCTTCCCTCGACGAGTACGTCCGCTAAGGGGGTCAAACCTTGCCACCTCCCCAGGCCTGGGAGGCGGGGCTACGTCCCTGAAGAGAGGGTTGGAACAGTGCTTCAGACCATCAAAAAATTTGATATGTCGGCGGCCAATGTAGGTCGGGATGGAAGGCATCCTCAGCTGTTCTAGGATGTGACTGTTTTTGGCCCTCTGAAGGTTGGTACCACGGACGATTCGCCGAGGGACGGTGTTCTGGAACGTTTGGAGGGCATGTAGTGTACTCTTGTACATGTGGTGCAGCAGTGGAGCTCCATGGAGTAGGGTGGGTCTAATTATGGATTTGTATATCTGGAGCTTGAGGCGGAGGGATAGTTGGGGAGAAGTCAAGAGATGATAGAGGCGGTAGGTCTTTGCCCTGGCCTGTTTGATCCTGCTCTTCACGTGGGTGGAGAAGGTCAGGTGTCGGTCAATGTTGACCCCAAGATATAGAATGGAGCTGGATATTGGTTGCTCAACATTGTCTACTGTGAAGTGCTTAGGCAATCTCTGGGATCTCCTGAATTTAGCAAAGGACATCACAATAGCGTCAGTTTTCTTGAGGTTAACCTTGATTCCACAGGTGTGTAGAGCTTCGACAATGGTGGAGGTTGCCCTCTGAGCCATGTCGAGTGCTCGGCCAGGGTTAAGGCTGCAGGCGTAGACGGCTACGTCGTCTGCGTATGCAGCAACTACCGCCTCGGAGTGTTTAATGAGACCACTGGAGCCGTGAAGATGTTGAATAGGATTGGTCCAAGTACTGATCCCTGTGGTACACCGCAGGTGGTGAAGACTGGTTGAGACAGGCTCTCACCGACTCGTACGACGAAAGATCTTCCGCTAAGACAGCTTCTGATCAGTCGGCATAGGGCGGTAGGGAACCTGTATTCTTCCAGTCGGCGGAGTAGTAGGGGGTGTGAGACACAATCAAAGGCCTGTGTGCAATCCAGTGAGATGAGCGCAGTGGCTTTATTCCTATGCATCTGGTCGATGGCATATGCCTGAAGCTTGGCCAGATGGTGTTCGCAGGCAACACCTCGCTGGAAGCCGGTCTGTTCTGGTGGTATGACTTCTTCACGGCGACAGTGGTCGAGGATATGGTAGTGAGCCAGTCTTTCGAACACCTTGCTGATGTGAGAGAGGAGGCTGGTAGGACGGTAATCTTCCGCTCCGTTACCACGTCTCTTAGGTTTTAAGAGGGGGACCACCACAGCCCGTTTCCAGACCGTGGGGAAATAAGCAATTCGGAAACACGAGTTGAAGATGTTTAGTAAGAAGGCTTTACCCTTCCTAGGAAGCATCTTCAGCATAGTTGACGGGATACCGTCCAGTCCGGATGCTCTTCTCCCTTTCTGGCGGCGGAGAACAGACTCAAGATCCTTGAAAGTAGAAAAGATGGGGTTCTCATTAGGACTTGGTAGTGGTCCTTGGGGTGGCAGTGGCGCATCAGCCGTCCTTTCAGCATCCTTTGCTGAGTATGCTCTGGCTAGGTGTTCTGCCTGTCCAGCGAGTGTGAGAAGCTGGTCACCGTCAGTGATGAAATCCGCACGCCTTTTGTTGACGAAGGTTCGGACCAATCTCCAGAACTGTCTGTGGTCGTTATGGGTCCGCCGGAGCCGATCATGCCACAAAGCCGTCTTCCAATCGCTTATGAGCCTGGCGATTTGCCGGGTCATGGCGTTGATAATTCATTAATAATTCATCGAACCACACTATGTGAGGAGAAGGACGATGACGGTGGCCCTGAAGAAGACCTGCAACGCAGGTCGAAACGTTGGGACGTATTAAAGAATTCCTTCTTTAACGTGGTGTTACTTTGACTGCATCCCTGACAATCTTCTTCTCCATTCATCATCCAGTCAATTATACTTTTATCATTATAGAAGAGATTTTTCGTATCGTTTTATTTAGGTCGATTTTATATATAATTAACAATTTAGTTCTTCATATAATGAATTTAAATTATATTAAATTATAAACATTATCTTCTTAAAATTAAAAATTTCTATATTTATATCGAAATGCGTTATTTGTTTATTTGCGTTTTAAATAAAATATTTTAATTATTTTTGTGAGTGATCTGGTCAATATATAATAAATAATAATCAAAGGTTACTCAGATTAATGTTTATTTATCCTACAAAAGAGTTGTATGATTGTAAGACATTATAAATAGACTAAGTGAAAGCAATCACACTTCTTTTTACATCCTGAAGATGGAGCCGAAAACTCCGAAACATGCTGAGTGAAATATTAATGATTAAATAGGAGTTAGACTTATAATGATAATAAATTACATCTCCTTCAACAAAATAGTTAATTCATATCTTATATTTATATTGTTATCAATAAGATGTTATATGTTTATATTTTAAATTTTTTTAACTGCAATTTTATAATCCACATGGGATCGATCATTTTTAACATGTAGATTTTAAAAATAATGACTATTACTTTTTTCTTTTATTTTTTTTAATATTTTTGTGCTGTATTTATTTTGTAATGAATATTGTCAGATGTCAAATTGAGATTGATAAAGTATTCTGTGTATTTAGCAACTCATTTAAAATGTACAGTACCGCTTAATAACGTTTTTTTTTTCAATAATAATCTGTATAGACAATATTTTTATTTTAAATTGTTTAATGCAAACATATCTGACACAAAAAAAAGTATTTGTATGTAGCATTTATGGATTTGTAGCGAGTTTTTATCTATGTATATTTAATTAGAATCTATGTATACATTATAATTTTTATGAAGCCTATGCCTAGATGTATCTAATCCTATTTATTTCTGTACTTAGTTGTCGTTCTTAAGGGACTTGGTTCCAGAATAAAATTATTTTTATATTCAATTCTATTCCATATAGATTTCAAAAAGTATTTTAATATATTATATGTTTGTTTTCTAGCTCTGAGTACGATTGATAAAGGACAAAATCCAGACTCTTATCTGAAAGAGGATATCAGAGCTATATGGCTATATGGAGGAGAGTATCAAAGAGCCCGCCATTATCGTCCCTCCCCGGGAGTAGCCGAGTGTTCGCTTAGTAACCCATCCCTGCCCGATATTCTTTATTCTGACAGGGCACTTCCCATCCTCTCAGGGTCCGAGATCCAATACATCAGTTTGATTTGATAGAGTATGGAGAGGATACCGCATAATTTAATTTCCGGTTTCGATATCAACTCATCTCCAACTCAGCAATTTGAGAAACTGATGCAAGGACTAAACAAAAAAAATGAATGATTATCGTAATTAACTAATTTACTATCCTGAAAAATATAAAAAAAAAAAGTATTCTAGACCGTCAATATATATATATATATATTTATTTTTTTTTATATATATATATATATATTTTTTTTTTTTTTTTAATAAGTAAGATCGAAATTATTAGTTTCATCCATTAAATCATTATTCATAATAGCTACGATTTGGTATGATAAATTATTATTTCATTGTTCGTTGTTTAAAGAAAACATAATAACAACTGAAAATTTTAGTTATAAAATATATTGAAAAATTTAAAAGTGGTTAAAGAGAAGAACTTAATGAAATTTAAATGGAAGATCTTTGTGGTTATGTTTCGTAGGATTATTAGTTAGCTTTATTCTGTCATAATTATCTTTTCTCCTTTAATTACTTTAAATCCACACCGGTTTATAATCGCTTTATAGTAACCAGAATATGAAAGCTAACTGGCACGTCAGTCAGTCTTGAGGGAGGTCAGCACCCAGCGGTTCTTACCTACTCCTGACATGATATTTTAATTTTAACATTACTCAGACCTAACATTATTTTAACGATTATCAGACCTTTTTGGACTTACAGTATAGAGTTATGGGGATCAACAAAACCATCGAATTCTTCCCGCATCCAATCACTTCAATCCAAACTCCTTCTAAAAATGCTTAACGCTCCTTACTTTGTCACAAATGATCAGATTCACAATGACTGTAATATATCATATGTTGCTGATTTGGCCCGAACCAGATATCTTTCTTTTCATAATAAACTTAATACTCATCCAAATCCACTGGTAGCACGAATTGCTTCCCACTCCATTCCTGGCAATTTTCCGAGGCGTCTGAAAAGAAGATAGCCTCGTGATCACTTCTATAGATATTTCATTAGACTGCTACTAATGGGCAGTTCCTCTACAAGTCATAATCACGTCATTTTATATTGCATTGTATACCGCATATTTACTAGATGTGTTTTCTAATACAGTTGTAAATTCGTATTAATTATAGAATTAACAAAAAACAAAAAAAAACATTCAGACGTTTGTTTTTTTTTTTAAATATTCCCGCAGAGTTTGTCATGAAATACTATTTATAAAGTCTTGATGTGGTCTTGTGCTAAAGGTATGCATATTTGTGTGTAACGTTTTGTTATTGACGCAACAGGGTGTTTGTGTAGATAGTCTTAATGTTTCAGACTTTTGTCTTTTTTTTTTTCGAATGTGTTTTTTCAGCTGTTCCGAAAGTCTCAGTTTTTTGTTGAAATTTAGGCGTTTCTGTGAGAATTGTTCACGTTTTGGCCGCATTTTACACATTTGGGTGTATGAAAACAATATGTCTTAGTGTGACCATACTGTGGTTCGGTGTGTTTTGGCAATGGTTAGATTGTAATATCTTCTACATAAAAAAAATATTATTTATGCTAGGTGGTAGTGACAAATGACCAGCTACAAAGTACTAACAATCACCAGGTAAACATCGGAAAATATTCTAAGCATTTAAAATGCAACAGCAGGCTAACGTAGGTGAGGTTTTCAGTTAGCAGTGAAGAATGAACTAACGCACAGAAGTTGCCACACTTTCAACCGATTATTATCCCATAGAAATTAGAAAGAAACTTTAAAAATTAGAAAACATCTTAAAATTTAAAAAAATAAACACATATTTTTTAAGCTAAACCTAAATGAAGTGCATATATTTTGGAGTAAGTAGAAAAGAGCTGTACTGTAATTGAAAAAATTTAATGCAAAATAAGTTGAAGGCTCAGACGTAATTCCATCCTCCACTAGCCGGATTCGAACTAGGGATCTTCAGTTCATAAGGAAGGTGCAAGGGCAACTCATTATTATTTGCCAAGTGCCTTACCACCAGGCACCGTCCGTTCCTTTGGTTTGCATATTTATCTTATTCTGTGAGGTTGTCTTAAATTACTTCCCTGACATTTAAGGCGTTCTTTGATATGAGAGGTTGCTAAATCCTCTAATGCTCTCAATTCTATTTTTACCATCCACTCTGAGATAGTATTATATACATATGCGTATCAGCATCTGTGATACAGTTTATTTTTTCGTTAACCCTAAGCCAACTTCCGCTTTCATCCGAGATTAAAGGAAGAAACCCGGCTTTCTTGAGGATGTCTTTTTAAATAAACAGTCGATTCTAAAGTTTAGAGTAAGAAAAAGTGTTATAATTTTGTTACAAAGTTAGGAAATTAAGGTTGTAGACAACGAATGAAAAAATAAATAAATAAAAAGGCAATGGACACACTTGCCGGACTGCTTCCTCCACAAGGATCAATATCAACTGTCAATTAGGCAGGATATCACTAGAACCAATGCCTTTCTACAAATCTGCTCCCAATTAAGCATCGTATCATGTGAAATGTCAAAAATTACGATTCTACGAATTCGAAATTTATATCACATATGCTTGATCTTGATCAATGGACTGACCAGCTTAGCAAAGTAAATTTCAATTGAGTTAGTCAAGATATTTAAGCTTATCTTGACTAACTCAAATGTAGTCATTACGTACAAACATTGCTTTTAAGTAAAAAAAATAATTATTAATTTATGTTCGAAATAGACCAAGACACTAACTTTCACTGAACAATTTTACAATAAGCCAATACAATTATCATTAAATATTCCCCAATTAAAATTAAAAAAAAATCCAAATTAAATCTCTAAACTGACATTACAAAACAGTTGTTCAAGCACATACATATATACCTCGCCTGTGTCGAGCTTAACAAGTGGAACCAACTTCAGTAAACTTGAAAGAGTTATACTATTGTGTTTGGAATCATCAATAACTATCCTTTATGTTTTCATAATATCAACTATTTTACATACACGTAATCTTTAACTAACAGAACAAGAAATGCCGATATTATTTAGTTCATATGTCACATTGTTTTGTAATTTTGAAATTTAGTTATTATATTTAATTACTATTATAACCTAGCTAAAATCTGTTATGTGAGTTTTTTCTTGATTTTTAATAGTATGTTTAAAAAAAGTATTATTCATGTTTAGGTAGACTACAACATGTTAACTTAAGAGTCTTTTGTAATCTTGTAAACGTGTAAATAAGACTTTATTATTATTATCAATCATAGAGGAACATCTAAAAGAATGTATGAATTCCAAGATCTATAATCACGTTTATCCTATTTGATGTTCATCAATAATTTATACTTTCTTGAAAACTGTAATGTAACATTATTTGTCAACAATAGGCTGCCCCGATAAAACGATAGCATACAATTGTTTATTGAAAATGAAACATGAAGGTGTCAAACGAAATTTTTGTTATTTAAGGAATAATTGAAAAAAACACATGTTTAAACCCCATAGCTGCACCTGAAACCTACAAAACTAAAATTTTCTACTGGAGTTATGTCCTTGGAAGGAAGGAGGAGAATTTCGAATCGACAAAGGTTCCACTCAAAATAAACTGTGACCTCTCATGCAAACAATCAGATAGAATTAGAAGATAATTAGACTTTTAATTACATTCTCGAATTATTCAAACATAAGTTTTCTAGGAATTTTATGCTATCATGGAAAATTTATTGATGAATGATATAATGAAATGAATAATAGTCAGAATTAATTACTAAATCTCTGATTGACCAATGCCCCTTAAATGTACTAGACAGCTGACCTAAAATGGTATTTTTATTATTTATTATTATTGAGGGATTTTCATAAAACTTCCTCATTTTTATTACATACTAAGACTCGAATACTACGGAAAAAAGTATTGGGCCAAGAATCTCATAGAGCACGGTGCGAAAAATCTTGAATTCGATTCTCATCTGTGTCGGGTGATTATATTTCATGACAGTCATCGGAAATCAGAGAGGCTTTCCTCACGGGCAGGGATATATTAGTAACCTGTAATATAATCCTCATTTCTTGCTTTAGTTAGAGTACATAAGAACTTAAAACCTCAACAAGCACTCACATCCTAGTTTTTCGATATTACAATTCTACCAGATAATTGCCCGCGTTTTTGGAATATTGGGAGATACATTATTTATTGGATGATTTAGTAACTTTAGTTTTATTTTATTTATTTATTATATTGATTTACAATTTATAATATAATATTTTTGGCCGACTATGGAGCTAATGACCGACTATGTTCAAGCAGCAAACAGGTTCACTTGTACTTCCTTAATACATTCTGAACAGACCAAATAATATTGATGCTCGATTGAATTGTTGAAAAAGTGTTTGCAGATTTATGACGTTTCTCCTTTTTTATTTTTTCCAAACAATCAAGACTGTAGCTATTGATCTCACAAAGTTAACGTCTTGTCTCAAATATTTATAGAAGCACTTCAAGAGTGTGGCGGATTCCCCTTACCTTAGTCGCCATGAATTAAAAATTACGCACTAACAGTAAGACGAATAGTGAATTACCAGTAAAATAATAAATTCATTAGACAAACTGTAAAAGTAGAAAGCCAAGATTCGTCAGAAAAAAAGTATCTAAATAACTTCTTAATAAGAGGAGAAACCTAGCTGGGGTTCTGTGTAGTAAACTTTTCGCTAACTTTGGAGGGTTTGTTAGTATTTCTTGATGAGATTTCGGCTTTGTGCTTCTCTTCATGGGTTTAGAGCATGTTTTGTAGGTTGTTGGGAAAACTTTACTACCTTTCTAAGTCCTTCAACTGCTTAACTAATTATTAGCTTTTGTTCATTAAATACGAAAACAAATACGAATGTTTGGAGTCATGGAAGTTTTCGAGTAATCACTCAAAAGGATTGTTTCAGAAGTGAGTCTTTCTTGATCAATCCTGAAACTGGAGTGACTACAAAGGACAAATTGAAATAAAGAAAATTACACTTAGTGACTTTTATACACAACACCTCTATGCATTCCACTTTTTTGGAATACCGGATTTTTGTTTTCTATTATAAGATATTAAGATAATATATGAACTAAAATAAAAAAAGGAAAGTAGTTATTGAGTAAAAGAAAAGAATTTTTTTTTTTTTTTTTATTGAAGGGATTAGTAAAATAATCTCACAAGAAAACTCAAATTTTAAATCTTAGGAGCACTTGTGAAATCAATTCTAAAGTTCCTTCCGAAGGTAATTAGAATGAAACGATAGACAACAAAATATTATATTATATTTGTTAAAATAATGAATTATTGAACTGCATTAAAATATAAGACGTATAAATAAATAAAACTATTATATTTCTGTTATGTTTATGTTTCTGAAATAATTAATAAAAAAAATAAGTTTTTCTTATATGTGTTTTTTTTTTTTTTTTTTTCCTTTGAATTGAAAAATAAGCTTTGGAGGTGGGAATCAAACCATATTATACTATATGACCATCACTAACTGTATCTAATTTTTGACCCTAATACATAGAAAAATTAAAGATTTTTGCATTGCAGTAGTGAAAACTATATTAATTAGCAGAAAGTTATTATAAGTATTATTAGTTAAGGAAGTTATTAATAGTGATCCGGAACGATTATTTAATGACAAGATGGATCTCAAAATGTATATATTGTAAAAGTTTAGACAACTTTATATAATAAAGTGATAATTTTATCAAATCTTTTTCTATTTTTATTATTATTTTCCAGTTGATTGTTCAACCCTCTTTATATAAATTTTGTTCATTAAATTCTTTATTTTCAGATTCTTTATTACATATTCTACTATTAAAAATTACTGATATACTGGATGTGAGTCCTAATTGATATAGTCGTGCATATAGAAAGACCAATCTTGGAGTATTTAGACCACTACGAGTTTCTTGTTACAATAAAAAACATCAAAAAGTAAAAAATCATGCTGTGTATTATGGCTTGCGTGCAATAAAAATATGGTTAGTGACAAAACTGTCATATGTTCACTACTAACAAATTAGGCTACCTGCGACTCTAACTACAGGAAATAAGAAGTAATTCAAAACTTGAAGATAGAAATAACTATCCATGGTATACCACCATTTGAAATATGTTATCTGGCATAAACCTGCTATAAATTAAACAGTACGATCACTTACAGAAAATTATTATCAATTACAATCAATTATCAAACTTTTTTCCTTTACACCGATTTCTATCAATACTGTATTTCATAAAATAGATTACTAAGAGACGTTACTTAAAAGATACATCCAGAAACGTACGAAACATATATCAATTGACAAAACGTGAACGCATAAATTCAATTCGTATATATAATTGTAGAATATATTTTATTTTAACTAAATATTAGAATTGTATAGTTTAATTTATATATTTTTTTTGGATGTACATATTTTTTTTTTATTTAATTTTTCTTTCTTCTATCGTGTATGTTTTATTTTTTGTTAAAAGGAATTCACAAGTTTCTACAACATTTACAAGCAATACACATTTCACATGTAAACTGATGTATATTTTTGGCCAATATGTACAACTATTGGCAATATTTGTAAATTAATTTATTGTTTTATTAAAAAAAAAGAAGTGGTGCGTTCCACCTAAAGAAAGGCAGGAGCTACGTGCCTAGATTGTTTTACCTTAGAATTAAAGAGTTTAATTTTTCACCCCACGATAAATAGGTTCGGGATGGCCGAGCGTGGTAATGTGCTTACAATTCATGATCAAAATTTTAAAGTTAAGCACAGTTGAGCGTTGTAATTACTTTAAAAACAGACCACCTGAAAAGGTTGATAACAATCAAAAAAAGGAAAGATAGTCTATGCCGTTGTGCCACGTAAATGTACCATAAAAACCGTGATTGATAGCAGCGCGAGGAGTTATCATCTCCAGCACTTTCTTCAGCATAATTTATGTTTCTAGTAAAAAGTAAGAACTGATTTATATATTTAAGAAGAAAATAATGTAATTTTCTAAATTGTAATAACCAATTCAATGTAAATTTAGCATCAAATAATTATAATGTTGACACTATCCATAACAAACAAGGTTTATGATATCTTTGCTTTGAACAAGAGGGATGAAAAGACGCAGCTGATTCCTTGGCCTAAATTGCGGCTAAGAGTAAATTTACGGAACGGAACTACATTATCGAAGATGCTGTTAGTCAAGAGGGGGTTGTGTCCTTTCGACCGGAATCAATATTTACCAAACCTCGATGTTGAACTACCAAAACAAAGACTTATTCTTAAAGCCTGTCACATTGTCTTTTAATATATTTATGTTTAGTATGGATAAAAAAAAATCAAATGATTCCAAGCCAAATCACATTCG
The DNA here is from genome assembly GCA_003667255.2 of Euschistus heros. Taxonomy (NCBI): domain Eukaryota; kingdom Metazoa; phylum Arthropoda; class Insecta; order Hemiptera; family Pentatomidae; genus Euschistus; species Euschistus heros. The sequence continues at coordinate 346,868 of RCWM02000251.1, read as the reverse complement.
AATCGAACAGAACAAACATCGCTGTGACAGTAACTTAAACAGCCCACTACCCTGTAGGGCACTAGGTTACAATTGATCAAAGTTATTTTACTTACATTACATTTTTTAAAAATATTTTCTTTGTTTTATAGGCAAAATTTTGGTAAGATATGATTAATTTATTGTTTATTTTATGCGTATATAAATAAATCTATTCATGTATATTCTCATACATTATATTTATTGAAAGCATTTTTGATTAGATCAAACACCATAGATCAGGGATATATTTATATATAATTTATTGCTTTTCCCAATTTACATTTTAGAATAAAAAATGATCAAAATACCTAAATTCATAGTTACATTTATGATCAATGATTATTCGAAATAAATAAAGTTTAGAGAAAATGTGGGTTTTAAACGTGACTTGTATCATCCAAACAAAAATAGCTCCTAAACGGTAGGTCCTAGACACAAATGTTATGTAACATTCTCTCTGATATATTTCATTCAAATATTACCAGCAAATATACGATCCATGCAGCACTTAAACAGGGCTACTGCAAGTCAAAATGTTACATTTTTGAGGGTTTAAAAATGTTACACTAAAAAAGTAAAGACCCCTTGTCAACAGAGATACCCATGTCAAAAATAATGTTATGGGATCAAAGCCATCAAAGTATTTATTTATTCTAGCATTTGCGTGCTTATAAACGAATTCTCAAGAGATATTTTGCAGGAATCTGTCCATTCTAAACAAATTACTGATAACTTAATGATTTGGTGTATGTCTAGCGTATTTATGCAATCCTTTTTAGTGGAGATACTCAAATCTAATGATGCCTATAGTATAATAAAGTCATACCATCGTTTTAGCCCTATATACAACCTACAACAACATGAAAAATTAAAATTTATAATTAATACACTAATTATCTAAAGGTATAAGCTCGTTTTATTTTTAAAATGAAGAAGTAGAAACTTTAAAATCAGCTGTAAAAAAAAAAAAAAAAAAAAAAAAAAAAAAAAAATATTTGCCAGACTTTTATATGGCCTAGAGAAAAGGTCATTTATTTTAACAGATAAAAAAAAAAATATAAAATATAAAATATTCCACCCAAACTAATAAAAAGGCATTTACTTTCTATTATAAAGTAAAATAAACTTCTTCACATCATGTAGCAAGATCAAACTTCTTCAAGTCTAAGTTTTATTTCAAGATCCTACGTGGCATTTGAATAAAAATCCTTCATAGGCATTATATATGACCCTAAATAAGGGGTTACTTAAAATAAATAATAATTTATCCTAATTTTGAGTCAAGTAACTCAACACTAAAGTTAGAAATACTTTATTACAGATACCTCTGGAACTTATTACAAAAGACGAGCAAGAAATTCTTTATAAAACATATTTAATATTGAGTAAATATATTAAATGCCTTCAATTTCACGTAAAAAGTAAAATTGAAAATTAAATTAAGTATTTTTTTAAAATTATTTGTTTTTATTCTTTGATGTTTTTACCAATAGTCAAGTTTTTTTTTTTTGTTTTTTTATAATAATTGTAATTTTTTTAAATAAAAGCTAACTTTCAAATGAATATTTGTATTCTCGTATTCAGTGACCCCAAATTAGTATAAAAATATAGCATTTATTTAAAAGTCACAGAAAAAGTTAGATTTTTTAGACCAGTGTTATTAGTAAAATTACTTATTTCTCTTTTAATTAAAGTATAATCCATTCCTAATAAGCAAAATAATTATTAATTTGTATGCAGATCTAGTCATTGTACATCATAAATTTGGGACAGCATGTTTTTTTTTTTTTTTTTTTTTTTAAAAATAATTTCATAAATATTTATGATACTTTATATTATTCAATAGTTGATATCATATTTTATAAGGCATTAATATAAGGTTTCTGCTATATTTAATTGATTTTTAAAGTAAGAACTCTATTACCAAATGTGTTACCAGGTACAAGATCTATATCAATGCTTGTAAAATATTTAATAAGCACCCAAGCTGTGTTAGAATGTAGCACAATATTAAAGTCTTACCAGTATTATGAAACAGTTATGAGTAGAAACATTAGATCTCACATTACCTGAAAAAAAAAAATCACCTATAAATTTTTAGTTTTATTTAAATTATGATATAATAAAAACAATAAAGTAATAATATTTTGGATGAGATCACCATATGTAATTGATATATAAATAACAATCAAACGGTTATTTTCTATCATTTTCAGCGGACTAAAAGATACTTGAACTAATAAATATCAATGACATAATTACAGAAATATATAAATAAATGCGACATAAATAAGAAATATTTGTATGGATTCAAAATGCTCCTATAACATAGAAAGCAAAATTTTACAGAAATAAGGCCTTTCATCAAAAAAGGCCTGAAACTGGAGTTAAAGCCTATATACATTTCAATATAACTCATATAGAACTTTGATTTTGGGCTTTCATTTTTTTAGCCTGATTCCAGATTAGTAATTTTTTTAATTTATTTCATTATTATTATTATTTTTTGTGGTTGGAGTATTAACTTATTAGGACAACAATCAGAGAAAATTACTCTGGTGCATTACTTGAACGAATATTGAAAACATATTTTCAAATATTTTGACGTAATATGTCTTCTGGTTGGGAGGCCATAGTTTTATTTTATAACGTTTTTTCACTTTCAAATTTTTTTTTAATTAAATTTCAACACTCAAAAATGTAACATTTTGACACAATCTAGGTCTGTTGGTGTTGCTGGGTTCGAAAATTTATCGATTAGCTTCCTGGAATGGAACATAATGTAAAATAGTTTTTGTTATATAACATTTGTCACTATAACCGCTTAGAAGCTATATTGGTTTCAATGAAAAATGATTACTTTTGGTCTAAATTTTTCAATGTTGGGGCTTTTTTTTGTGTACACACAACACTCTAGCTCTGTTGTTGTTCAGATCAAAATTGTATCAACAGTTTCCTTATCAGAAGCGTTAGAGTAAAAGAGCGTAAAAGCTAAACATATCCATGATCCCATGTTTCTCCCAGTTGGGGATTTTTTTTTTAAAATTATTTATCCACAAAGCGAAATAGTTCTGGGTTAAGTTAACATCGCAGGTTCCTTCTTCATAGATTAGTTTATTATAACAATGCATAAGCTGAAGTAAATAAAGATCAACTGATTATTACTCATCATTTACAATGATTGACACGTGTGAGTAGAGATAAAAAGTGTAACAAAAAATATAATAAAAAAAAAATAATTAATAATAAAAATTTGAAGTACTAAAGCGAGTGGATGGTACCCAACAACTCTGAGAAAGAAGCGATCATGTGTGGGATCCACAAGATAGAAGTGGCATATCAGCTAACTAGGAAAGTCTATAACAAAAGATCAGTGTTCATCAATTCAAAACTTAGACATTATTGTTCAGCCGTACGCCCAGAAGCATTGTAGGCAGCACAACGGCTTGCAATCAATAGAAAACGTCCGATGGAAAAGCTAGAAGAGAAACAAAGAAAGATTCTTTTGCCCATCAGAGAAAATGGTGAATACAGGAGACGACATAACAGCAAACTGAATTAGCACCTGGAGAGGATAACAGAGTCTATTCGGAAAAGGATTAATTTTTATGGCCATGTAGCAGAAATGAGCTCACAGAGACAGACCAACAAGATCTTTTCCTACTTTCTTCACAAGACCAAGGGACCCTGGTTCACCGAAGTTGAAAAAGACCTTCATGAAATAGGAATCACACTTGAAGACATCCAGGAAAGAGCTCCTCTCCAGAAAAAACTTCGAGGGTACAAGTGCTTCCAAGAAAGACAAAAGCTGAAAACAAGCAAGAAGTGGACTGATGAAAGAAAGGAGGCTCGCAGGATGATAATGCGAGAGTACTGGGGAAGAATTAAGGCTCAAGGACGCAAGCAGTTAAAATAACGTGGTCCACAGCAGGCCGAAATGAAAAATAAAAATAAATAAATAAAATTTAAGCTCTCTTACAAATACAAATTAAAGTTGTAAGTAATGTCATTAGTTGTGCCTCCATTAACACGGGGATTAGGTAATAATGTATTGTCACTGGCTGACTTAAAAACGAGCAAGTGCTTAAGTCATTTTTTTTAACTTAATAAACTGTTATAAAATTATAAATATAAGTATAAAATTAAAATTAATAAATTTATTTTTTATTTTTTATTCAGGTCAGTAGTTACAAACAAGTCTTAAAATACAAGAAATTGTTCGTCGTTACGCCAACACTTACTGGATAATCGTTCAATGCGCCCAATAAATTACAAAAGAATTATTCACATGATAGTGATTATTAGAGCAATTTGACATTCTTAGTTGAGATTTGGGGCTTCACTAAAGCTTCCAATTTTTTTTCGTATCCAATCCTTACAATCCAAAATCCTTCGTAATACTCTTTATTATGTCCAAGATAAACTTATCCATAAAGATCTCAATATCCGGTAAGCTGCATATTTGGTCTAAACAAGATACCTATCCTTCTATGACAAGCTACATACTAACTCAAATCCACCAGTATCCCAACTTGCCTCACACTCAATTCCAGGTAACCATTTCAGGTGTCAGAAAAGAAGAACTTTTATTCAAGTGCTACCCATGAAAGGTTCTTTACATGTTATTGACATGCTATTGTAATCATTTCCCTCAAATTTACTTGTTATATACAAATGTATACAGTTTTAAAAATAAATAAACAGTTTCTAAAAAATCTGTTCAGTAATTTTTATTTTATTATTAACGAATTATCTGAATTAATCGGTTCTTTGTGAACGGTCGTAAGTACGGAGTGCTCTAACAAGCAAGTTTCCAGAATATTAATAATAAATAACTCATCTAACTCTATTACATCTACTTGGCCCGGTACCTAGAAATATTAAAGCTTTGAGCGTGAAACGCTTTTAAGCGTTTGCTGGAGGGTTGAATTAATATATTTCATTTTTTTTTTTTTTTTTTTTTATACTTTGCTAAAAGGTACGAGATACTTTATTTTTCAATACATTTCATTTATTATAAATATTAAATACATTTTTATTTAATAAATAAAATATGAATTTCTAATTTCGAGAACTGTAATGAAATTAGGAAAAATGCCCTAGAATGAGATAATGCCTAATGATGATTAGTAAAGGTAGCTTGAAGTATGAGAAAGGTAGAAGAGAGCGGGAGCCAAGAATAGCGAGGACGGTGGGCTTTGACAAAGCTTTGCCCGGTCTGCCGTCTATAATGCCCGCTGACCCGACAGATCCTCTTCACCTTACATCCTCTTCCAATATATTCTTCTTTCTCTTCCATGTCCGTCGGACGTATTTCCTCTCTCTCTTCTCCTGATGGACCGCTTACACCAACGCAAATCTTGGAGCTACAGCTGACATTGAGGAGGGTTGGAACTTTCCCTGCACGCAATAGGGTTCCTAAAGTAATCCTATATCTTTTTTATTTTTATTTTTATATATATTTTTTATAATTTTGAAATTTTCAAATATAGCTATTTTATCTTACATTCTGATTTAACAAGGGTCTATTAATCCTGCAGATAACACCCTCGATTTTACACTTGAAGCGTAGAATTCAAATCTTTTCACAGCTGATCAATAAACGTCTGACTGGATTAGGAGGAGACATTATTTCTGTATGACCGTCTTCAATGTGATTGAACCAATTTTGGGGAAAAAAACCTTTCACCTGAAGATAATTTGTAGAAAAACTACTAAAAAAAACAAACAAAAAAACAAAAAACAAAAAAAACTAACAGAAAATTAGACTCAGTTGGTTTTGGAATTCTCACTCATTCAAGCGTATATAATAAAATAAGCTGAATGCTTGGAGTCTTAGGTCATCATTTTCATGTAAATATTAATATTAGCTTTTGTTTTTTTTTTTTAAAGGAATATGCACAAAAAAATAATAAGACAAAGTAAAATTTTAAAAAAAAAAGAAGAATATTGATAAGGTATTTATTAACTGTGGTAATAATGTAGATTCAGGTAGTTAGGGTGTGCAGTCATAGAATTGAACACAAATAAAATATTAATTTTAATGTATAAAATGCAATGTAATTTAATGCAAGCCTTCGTCATCGGCAAACACTTTAATTATATAAACGTCGGCACAATATACATTAAAATTTATATGTTAATTGTAATCAATTCTATGATTGCACAACCTAACTACATCTTCTTTAAAAAAAAAAAAAAATTAATTTATATAAGTTTACTATAGCAAGGAAGATACAATATTATCATCCTGTTTCTAATGACTGATAATATTGTCGATATTCGTTTCAAAAAAAAAAAAAAAAAAAACCACCCAAAATACCGGTTATTTTAGGGTTCTTACCCACAGAACGACAACGGAGTGTTTTTTGAAGAAATCCTTTTTGTATTAATTGTAGCTGGAATTGAAAAAAACAATTTCCTTCGAATTGAGAAAAACGACTCCGTAATTGGACCATTTTTCCCGACGTTATGGTCTTCGGAAAAATTTTATAAATTGGCCAACTTGCGGTCAGACGTACTTCTCCGCGAAAACTCGTTTGTCTTATTCTATTGGCTATAAAAAGCTATTAATCCGATCGAAAATCAAAGCTAGTCGAAATTAAAGCTAGTTAAAACGCGTCGAAAAACTTTTCTTTGTCATGTTATATGTAAAAAACGAAAATAATCGGCATTTTAGGAGTTTTTTTTTTTGTTGCGATTTTTGGTAAAAAGCCGACGGATGCCGTAGTAGCAAACTTCAGATTCGTATTCAGCACCACAAAAACATTTAAACAACAAGATCCGTTAAGAATAAAACTTTTCTTGAAAACGGCCTTTTGGGGCCTATTTTACTGGACTATAGTTTGTTTGCTAAGTGTTTAGGTTATGCACATACTCGATATTTCCAATGGATTTAATTATGTGAGTTCTTCATATTTGTCACTTCAGGTATGAATGATTGTATATAAGGATCAATAATGAAATTAAATAAATGAAAAAATAAACTTTATTCTGGGACTTACTGTCCCCAAAAAAAAAAAATAATGCACAGTTAAAAGTATAATTGTCTGGCCTATTATTTACAAAAAAGATGTTTCAGTAATTTCAGCATACATTTTTTACAGGAAAAAAAATAAATATGAAATAATAATTATAACATAAAATACAATCGTATATATATATATATATATATATATATATATATATATATATATATATATATATATATATATATATATATATATATATATATATATGAACATATAAAAGAAAGAAAGAGAAAGAAAAAAAAAAGTAATTCTAAGTATTTATTTGATTATTGACATATTTGCGGAAGATTAATTGTCTAAAAGGTACAGGAATAATTTATTTTTAAAGGAAGTTATGGAAGCTGCCTTATGAATAGAAGTGGGTAGGGAATTCCAGAAAGAGGTAGCACGAATGATGAAGGATTTTTCAAAGGAAGCGGTTTTATCTGAGGGGATATATAGGTTGAAAGGTTGGGATCTAGTGTTTAGGAGGTGGATAGAAGAACGCAGAGTTAATAAATCAAGAATATAGGAAGGGTTTTTGGTTTTTAGACATTGGAATAGGAAAGTACCCAGAAAGTATTGCCGTCGGAATTTAGGAAATAGCCACCCAAGCTCAGAATATCGTCAAGTAACTGTCTGGGGATCCCGAAGATAAATCTAATGAAACAGTTTATCAGTCTCCTTAGCTTCATCTCGAAATACCCAGACAGTCCCCCATAAACCAAGCAACAGTAATCAAAGCAAGGGAAAACCCATTAGTATCACTTTAATAAATATTCCACATTAGAAAGTCCCTAGGTCATCATCTTTTCAGGGGCTTCTAAGGACTATCTGCGATGGAATGAGAAGCAAGTTGAGAAAATAGTTGATTCGAGTCGGTATGGAGCTTCATATAGAAGGTTGGGTATCTTGTTTGTGCCAAATCTGCAACGTATGAGATATTTGGTTCGCTATGGATAAGTTTATTTTGGACAAAATAAAGAGCATAGAGGATTTTACGAATGATTTTGGATTGTATGGATTGAATACAAAAAGAATTAGTGAAGCTCCAAAGCCCGAGCCGTACCAAATTGCTAATGGTTCTATTGTATTCCAAATTGGTCTAAAATCATGAGCAGTTTCTTGTTTGTCTCTTCTTTTAAGAAATAAATACTCTGGCCGGTATTAATTTCTTGAAAGGGGAAATTTAAATTAATGTTGTAGAATTTATCTTAAAAAATGTTGAAGAAATTGAAAAAATCTCATGAGCAGTTTTTTACGAATTTTGTTGTTTCTCTTCTTTGAAAAATTAATTTTATTTGAAATTAATCAGTTGCACTTATCTTGAGTGCTGTGCTAATTTTTCTTCGGACAAAGAAACAAACGGCAATAATTTCTTGAAAGTTAAATTAAATATTACAACCTAATTAATGAGGTGTAGAATTTATCTTAAGCAGAAAATTATAAAAAACGCCCAAAGCTGAAAATTCAGAATCCAAAATATTTCTCATTTAGTTATTTAACCTCTCATATCTATCTGTATACCTTTTACGAATATTTTATTGGATTATTTGGTTGTTTAAATTTCATGTAAGGGTCCATGTAATAGCCACAGTTTGAAAATTAATTTTATTTGAAGTTATTTCGTTATCAGTTACAATTTATTTTGAGTGCTGTGTTAATTGTTTCTTCGAGATTAAAATATGTAATTTAAAACAATTTATTTAAATTAAGATGTTTCTGTCAAAAGATTACTGTGCCTTTCTGAAAATTGTAATCATTCATTAGAAAAAGTCCGCTTTAAAAAAACAAATGTAATACAATTTAATTTGACATTGTAGTAAGATTCCGTCACAAGCAACTTCAAGTTTATTCATCATGCAGTATGTTTTCCTTACAATAAAAGCAAACACTTACAGTTTTCGTAATGATGAAAAAAATAAATAATTCAGTACAAATTTTATTAAAAAATAAACCTATTTGGTTGATAAACGGAACAAATTATGCGTTTTAACTAGCAATGGATACTGGTTATTTGGCAAAAGATTTTAGTTCTAAGGTTTTTGAGGTGAAATGAATTCACGAAATCTGATTCGTTAACGGTTTAAGTTAAGCTATATTTGAAATTTAATAACATTTCCTTCATGTTCCTAGATGAAAAATCAATACTCACTTAATTTACACAATCAATTTATTTGTTTTGATAAAAATAAGGAAATAGGTATTCATATTTAGAAATGAGAAAATCGTATCATGGCGAATAAAACAATAATATTTAAAAAATACTCAATGTGCAATCTTTATCTGTAGAAAATAAGAGAAATATGAGGATCTCAAAAGTATTATTTCCTGCCAAACAAAAAAAAAAAAAAAAAAAAAAAAATTGAAAAAGTAATGTTGTAATGATATATTTCTTATTTCATTGTTAAAATGAATGATAAAAGGATTTGGATATTGTATGTTTTCACAAGTTTTTTTCTCATTTAAAAGAAAAACTTAAAAAACATTGTTGGTATCATTGATGTAATAGTGATAAGTATGTTATAATTTAAAAAAATCTATCGTTATTATTTATCAAAAATTAAGCAAAATTTACATAAATGTATGACCAGAAATTATTTATTTTATGGATAGCGTTTTTAGAAAATTAAATGATTCGGTAAAAAAAAAAAAAAAAAATTAATAAAATACCTCTTAGGAAAAATAAAATATATGTTGCAGTTATGATAAAATTTATATCGATATGTGCTAAATATCCTTCATCTTCTTAGATCAATCAATGATTACCTACTTTGTCTAAAAATTTAAAATTTTTTTTTTTTTTTAAATTTAGTTAATTGAAATTTATAACTGTATATACAATATATTATATATCAAGTAAATATGATGATATGACTCGTCACTTGTTTTTAAAGCAACTACCCATTGGTAGCACTTATAAAGGTTTTATATAATGAAGTATTATATTAGAAGGTCTCGAGGCCATCTTCTTTTAGAAGCCTCGGAGAGTTATCTGGGATGGAATGAGAAGCAAGTTGTGATACTCATGGGTTTGAATGAATGAGGAGTTTGCTATGAAAGGATAGATATCTGGTTTGAGCTAAGTCAAAAACGTAAGGTATATTACTTATCTTTGTTAATAAGTTTGTTTGTGACGGAGTAAGGAACATTTAGGATTTTTCTAAGGATTTTGGATTGTAAGGATTGGATACGAGATGAATTGAATGGTTTAGTGGAGCCCCAAAGCTCGTATATTAGTCTTTTGTAATTAATTGGGGGCTTTGAACGATTGTCAAGTAAATGTTGAAGTAGTCGAAAACGACGGGCAGTTTCTTGTCGTTTTAGTCTTGTGTGTGGATTCCAAGTAAGTCGTTTGTCCAGATGGAGTCCTAGGAAGCGGATCTGTTCATCGAGGATTGATGGGACATCATTAAAGGATACTGAAGGACAGGAAGTCATACGTTTACAACGAAGGGTAAAGGTTATTTGATAGGATTTATTTTCGACACCATTCTTGAAGGTTTATGATAAGGGAATGGAGTGTCTGGGAGGCAATAAATAGATCATTGAGTGTCATCAGGATACGTGGTGAGGATGGTGCTAGAATGCGTAGGGATGTCAGCTGTATACACCGTGTAGAGGATTGGAACTAAGGATCCTTCTTGAGGAACACCTGCTGCTTGGTTAAAGAGAGAGGAGTAGGAAAAGTTATGATTAACTTTAAAAGTTCTATCACTGAGATAGGAGCGGATAAGAAGGAAATATGTAAAAGGTAAGAATCTACGGAGTTTGTAAAGCAGTCCTGGGTGCCATACTCGGCCAAATGCTTGTTCTACATCGAGGAAGGCTCCCGTGCAGTACATTCCGCGCTCCAATGCGGAAGAGACAACGTCCACTACAAGATGACATTGCTGGATTGTGGAATGAGATGTTCGGAATCCAAACTGGTAATCTGGGATTATGTGATTGGAGTTAAGGGTAGGATATAGTTCAGGAGTTTTTTTGGTAGCCATCCATAAAGATTTGTCAGTCGTGTTGAGGTTTTCAGTATATTTATTTAAATTTTGAATTTTGATTTTTTTTTATTTCTGTTTTTAGTTTGTTAGTCAATTTGGTGTAGTTATTATTGTCTGACGGACTCTGTGCCACCTAGCTCTTGCTTTCCGCTTTTCTTTCAATAGTATTCAGAATTTAACTTAAATTTTATGCAAAGTTAAATAGTATGAATTCTTAATTTATCCTCATTGTTATTTTTCAATTTATACACAATTAATTAAATGTAACCGAAACAAACTTAAAAAGAACAAAATTTATTTAAAATCAAGTTCTCTTAAACTGGGAAAAACAATATATCATAGATATGTCTATCTATAATCTAATGTTTTCCTAATTTATATTTTAGAATAAAAAAGAACAGATTACGTTAATTAATATTAAACAAAATTATGAAATTGATCATTATTCGAAATAAACAAAGTTGACATAAATTAGGATTTTCAAATGTGACTGTTTTTTTCATTAGCTTTTTAACGGTAGCAAATTTTGTCCATAAATTTTCGATCCGAGCAACACTAACAGAGCTAGAGTGTATAAAAAAAGCCCCAACACCTAAAATTTTAGGAAAACGTGATTTGTTTTTATTTAAACCAATATAGCTACTAAACGGTAGATCCTAGCGACAAATGTTATAATACAACAAATATTTTCCATGAAGTTTCTTATGAGAAAACTGTTTTAAAGAAATCATATTTTCAACCCGAGCAACACTAACAGAGCCCCAACACCTAAAATTTTAGGAAAACGTGATTTGTTTTTATTCAAACCAATATAGCTACTAAACGGTAGATCCATCCTAGCGACAAATGTTATAATACAACAAATATTTCCATGAAATTTCTTATGAGAAAACTGTTTTAAAGAAATCATATTTTCAACCCGAGCAACACTAACAGAGCCCCAACACTTAAAATTTGTAGGAAAACGTGATTTTTTTTATTCAAACCAATATAGCTTCAAAACGGTAGATCCTAGCGACAAATGTTATAATACAACAAATATTTTCCATGAAACTTCTTATGAGAAAACTGTTCTAAAGAAATCATATTTTTAACCCGAGCAACACTAACAGATTGTCCCAAAATTTTACATTTTTTAGAATAAAAAAACGTTACACTCTAGGTCGACAACGCATTACTTTACACACAAAAAACTAAAGACCAATATCGTTGTGAACATTTTAATATTACTCAAGTCTGTAGAAAACTTAAAAGTAAATTTCTTATTTAGTACCATTTATATTTTTAATAAATAACAAATAAACTTAAAATACAAACAACCCCAACGAATTTATGTTTGAGTTAAATTATATTTTGTTTAAAATCTATTTTCATTTTTCTAATTTTATAATAACATCAAATAATTATTACAATAAGATTTCCTTTACCATTTTAATAATCGTTATTGAAATCATCTTTTTCCGTTTCAATAACTCCATTCTATCCACTTATAAGTCACCAATAGTGCTCATTCATTCGTAGAATGAAAACGATAAAATGCTATTTTATTGGCAAATATGAATTAAATTAAACCATTTTTTTTTTAAATTCTTCATGAACTGTTATTTAGGATATTTGTTATTTGAACCCAATATATTCCGATATATTTTTTTTTATTTTATTTTTTTACTTATCTTGCATTTTTACCTAAATAAATTAATAATTATTCGAAGTGGACAAAGTTAAGAGAAATTAAGGGTTTCAAACACCCTTCTTACCAATTTTAAACTGACAGCAAATTTTTAATCCCAGCTGTACCAACGGAGCAAGAGTGTGTCAAATGAGCCCCAACATTTAAGAAATGTGAGACACATGAAAAATGTTATATAACGAAAAATGTTTTCCATTAAATATCTAACAAGGAAACTATCGTCAAATTTTTCGATGCAATCAATATATCTATGTCCAAAATAACCAAAAAATGTCAAAATAACATATAGCATAAAACTATTTATTTCATGGATAGCGTTCATAGAAAATGGAATTATTTGTTAAAAAAATAAAATACATCAAAGGAAAAAAAAAAAAATTTGTTAATTCTCAAAATATCCTCCCTTCCATTAAATAGTGTTAAGAAGGTATAATTTATTGTTCCCTGTTTTGTCTCAAAATTTCAGAATTATACTTATCTGTATTGCAAAGCTAAATCGTGCGGGTTCTCAAGCCATAATATTTTATTATTAGTGATACACAGTTTCTTTAATGTAACCCCAAACATGGAAGGTCAGGCAACCGAGGTTGCCATTTTATAAGATCATTACGGCAATTGTATTTAGTTTTCAAATTTTTTTTTTTAAATATGCTGGTCTATGGTTTTTATCTGACTTAAACAGGAACAATTCCAAAAAATATTTTTAAGAAAATCAAAGTAGATTTAATGTGTAGATTTAAGAGATAAAAATAGAAGCCAATAAGTTACTAATAAATCCATACCAAACATTTAAAAAAAATATATGTTGACGCTTCTGAGGATTTTCAGTTAGAAAGTGATGATTTTCTACACCAAGTGGTCGGAGATCGTTAAATAAGCGTTTAATTTTGATATAATTCAAAATGCCTATGCTTGAATTTTTATTTACTTCACCAAAAACTAAAAGGCATTTGTTAGTTTTGTACAAATAAAAGAAAGTATGGTATCACCTATTACAAAATATATCAAACATTTCTAAATATATCGAAAGGTAAAATTACCCAACTAGTTAATAACAATATTTAAGGGTGAGAGGCTAAAAGAAAGAATGCCCAGAAAAATCGAAACTAAGATTCAATCGCTTCAGGGTCACATAGAGACTAGAAAAAGAGGACATTTTTTGGAGTTTAAGATCCTATTCCCGTATGAGAAATAACATAGACTCAGTAATTTACTTTTGCTATTTATTCAGAACTATGACAACTATCCGTTATGGTTACCGGAAATTTCCCCTTTTAGCCTTATTATAACCTTCACTGGTAAATTGTACAGGAGTATATATACAAAAACAGCTAAGTAAGGAATATGAAAGCTATGAATTTCAAACATGTTTTAATCTCTCTCTCTCTCTCTCTATATATATATTTGCAATGATAAATATATATATATATATATATATATATATATATATATATATATATATATATATATATATATTTTGCAATGATAAATCATTCAATTTTTTTTTTTTTTTTTTTTTTTTTTTTTTTTTTTTTTTTTTTTTTCCATTATGAACAAAACTATGTATTTGTTCATGGAGATTTCCGAACAGCTCGGTAACTAAATTTTAGATTTTAAAAATCATTAGGTACAGATCCGTTTATTTCAAGCTTTACATTTAATTATAAGCTTTTATTTGAGAGAGAACCAACGATGGGGAACATATTGAGCGAAAATATTTGTTTACTCTTCTTCTGGATTAAATAGAAAAAAAAATAAATAAATGCTCACACTATAAACAAAAATTAAGGAAAATATAAAAAAAAAATATTAATCTCGGTTTTAAGAACTTTCCGAATTTCTACGTAATAAATATTCTTGCTTAACCAGCTTTTCCTATGCGTGACTTTGAACCTATATTTAAATGCCTCACGCGATTTGATAGAATGTTTAAATCTCCTCCAATATTTTAGTTAAACTACTGATTATTATTTTTTTAGTTAGCAATTTGTGATTTTTGTCTTTTGAGGTGTACACTCGTACCTTATTTACAAAGCAATTTTAGAAAAAAAAAAAAAAACATTCCACAATCTTTATAATAAACGTTTCACTCTCAAAAGTAATTAATTAAATATTATTTAAAGCGGTGTGAAATCGTGATTATTAATTTTCTATATTATAGATTTATAACACTTTTATACTTTTTAAATACTTAAAACAAAATCGAGTAGCCAAACTAGAAGCGTACACTATCAACCAAATGCATTGAAACAAGGACACGGTGCTCATCTCGCTGGACTGCAATCAAGCCTTCGATTGCGTCTCACACCCTGTTATTCCACCGACAGAGTAATTCAGGTTTGGATTGGATTGGCCTTTGACGGCTGATTGGAAGCTTTCTTAGCGGAAGATCATTCGTTATGCGGGGCGGTGAAAACCTGTCTTCGCCAGTCCGAACCACCTGCGGAGTACCTCAGAAATTGGTGTTGGGTACATCTTGTTCATCATCTTTACGGTGCCAATGATATCCATACAAAATCCTGAGGCGGTAGTGGTTGTTCTTCGCCATCTGCGCATCCATCCTTAACCCTGCCCGAGCCCTCAATATGGTGACTTCATCTATCTTGGAGGCACCTAACTCCCGCGGCAGGAGAAGTCTAAGAAATCTGACAATAATAATGTTCTTTAGCCAGCACGACAAATATCAGACATTCCAAAGCTTTTCCGAGCAGCCTTTCTCCAGCTACATTCTGTACCTAGGAGTCAGCTTTGACAGGCACTTCACCTTCTCGACTCATGTTAGAAGCAAGATTAAGATTTCCCGGGCAAGGACCTACCGCCTCCAACATCTCCCCAATTATTACTCCACCAAAAGCTGTGAATCTATAAATTCTTTATCCCTTCCCCATAGTGCTCTACTGCGGCACCAATCAAATTCAATTTTTCCTAACAAAGTACCAAAAAAAAAAAAAAAATAAATAAATAAATAAATGTTGCATTTTACTTGGTTTATATATAGGCATGTAACTATTAAATATAAATACGCGGCACGCTCATAGGGTTACTGTGTTATGATGAACCCACAGTTAAGTAGCGACCTTCCTGAGGGGTCAAGCGACCTGCCTGTTCTTAGTCTGTTTATTTGCTATGCTTGTCACTACTCATGCCACAAGTATTGATGCTCAACAGTTAGTCCAGTCTTAGAGAAAACAAGGAAAAAAAAAAAAAAAAAAAATTCTCCATCCTAAATCGTCAAGTTAGAAGTGATGTTTTTAAATATTCGATTAACTGTTATTCAAATAGAAATATATAATAAACGGTATGTACCCATGAATTATTAATTTGATATTAATTTTTGGTGTTGAACACTATTTTTTTAATCAATAATTATAAGAACTTTAATATTCCATAATTTAAATCGTTCAATCTATCGCCGAGCTATATATTAAAATAATAAGTTGGGATCCTGATTGGGCCTAGGGTATATAGTATAGAGAGCTCAGAACTGAAAGTCCATCCAAGTTCAAATCCCACCTGGGTGGCTTAAAATTTATTTCGTTATGGACCCACAAATGACTATTGACATTCCCACCTCTGTTAGAACAGGTTGGTAACCTGTAGTTACCTTAAACTTCTTGCCATAGTTAGAGCACATAATGACGTTAAGCCCCAATTAAAACAATTTAATAGCTATTTATAAAATAGTATTTTAATTATAAAAAAATATTTCCCTCACCAACGACGCAAATCGATATATTCTCGTTTGTGTTTAAGGCACATGAATAAGCTATAACAATCCAACAGTGGACAAAGAAGACGACTTTTTCTCAAGATCTGACTTAAAAAATACGACATTTAGATTTCAAAATATAATATCATAGCTTCTTATACATAGCGAATGCAATGCAAATTGAATTTTAAATAAAAGCTTTAATGATCATAAACAATAAAAGTGATTTTTTATTTCTTACAAAAAACATCAAATCGACTTCAAGAGACACAGATAAAGATCTGAGTAAGAATCGAAATATAGGATGTGACTTTGAAATAAAATATGATAAATTCTTATCCTACTCTGCATATAATCGAAAAGTGGTTCACATTGAAGAAACCACAGTAGAATCAGGATATCTCGAAAAAGAATAGAGCAATCTCCAAACAGGAATCTCTATTTATATGGAAATGAGAAATTGAAATGTATTTACAGAGTTAGGTTTGGGCTCACTTTCGTATAATACCAATCTCAATATCGCCTTGAGGTAAGATTTAAATCAAACCTCTTGTTTTATTTTTTGAATCACAATACAAAAATCCATCATTTTTTTTTTTTTTTCCAGAGTAATCTTGTATGAGAAACGGTTTTATTTTCTTCAGAGAATTAAATTATATAAATGTCAAAAAAGTACTATTATTATTTTATTTACAAAATTTAAAAAAAAAACTACCAGAATCGATTAATTGTTTACAATCGAATTTTCAACCTTTTTTTCCTACCTTAAAATCCTGAATTTTGGTTTAGGCATAATTTTAAGTTGTAATTTAATTATTTTATTTAATAATCCTGATTGAAATACCACACAGAAGTGATAGGCGCCAATATCGTGATACGTTACCGTAGCCAATGTCGGTGTAAGTTGCCTATAGTAGCTTAGTGGACCTCACATACACGAGTATAAATTTTTAATTAAAGGAAAAGTTGCCAAAAATACCTGGTGCTCAAGTGAATTTTCTTCGACAGCAGTCACCCTTTTAGGGTCGTAACCCATCCAAGTAATACATTATAAAAATAAATAAGACACGTGATTCGATGACATTCAATGACCACTAACATCATCATCGAACTAGAAAAAAAAAAAAAAAGAAAAAGAAATCCTAAATTTTTCTTAAGAAACCGTAGGATTATGGGCGGAATCCCTTATGCGAGGGCGCTCTGCATTTATATCGAATTCTTATCTGTTGCAATACTGAAATATCCAGTCGATTCACTGACGGTATCTCCTCTGAATTGTAGAACAGCGAATCATTTTATCCGAGATAAGCTCAAGGAGTAAACTACATTATTATCTGGAGCAATAACTATTTCTATAATATTATCACCCCAGTAAACTTGAATATAGTTTAGTTATAATCAAATATAAGTAGATTTTTTTAAAATACAAGGACCATTTTTCTTTTTTTTATTAACAAGATAACAAGAAGGCTATAGGCATTATGGGATTAGTTTTTGCATTTAAAGTTGCTGTTTCATGAAGATTAGTTGATAACTTTAGTATCATAACAGATTTCATTGGTAAAGGTGATGATTATTAAGTATTTTATGAAAAAATAAAATAGTGACTGAATTTAGATAGTCATTTAATTAGTTTAATGTTTTTAATTTTAAACAATACCTATATATTCATCTCTAGCAAAAAAAAGAAAACAATGAAACTTATAGCTAATGGTTTTAAATATTAACGCCCTCTATATCCAAGAATCGAATTGTAAGCAGTTGCCATTTAATTTTTCATTAAAATTTTACTCTTTTTTTTGGGTTACACTATAGTTACTACATAATTTTACCGCATTTTAATTTTTATTTTTGTTAAGGTCCTAAGGATTTAGATATTTATATTACTGTATTTTACTAACTAATTTTATTTATGATTTACAGTTATTTGTAATTTTCACATTTATACTATTTATTTTAGTATATTAAAAAAAAGAGAATACTAAAAAAAAAAAACGTAAATGTAAGACTTCGTCAATGTATTTCTTTAAAGAGCCAATTTCCAGTTATGAAAATACACAGCTTATATTTACTGACGGATCAAAATCAGATGGTGTGGGCTGCTCAGTGATTATAGGATCAGAAGCCATACGCTACTCATTACCATCTCTCTTTACTATTTATTCGTATGCTATTTAACTAGCGCTAGAACACATAAAAGCTCTGAATATGGATTAAAAAAAAATACTTAATTTGTTCGGACTCACTTTCGGCTCTCACAAGCATTAACAATAAAATCATAACACAAAAAACTATGTAATATCTGAAAAAGCCACATAAATTAATTCAATTTCCAAATTCAAAATTATAAGTTTTATGTGGATTCCGAGACACTCAGGTATAGAAGGTATTGAAAAAGCGGATTTAGAAGTTAAAGAAGCGTTTTTCCCTTTCCCATTACTCTCAATCCCTGTCCCTTCACTAGATCTCAAATCCTTCTTAAAACACTTACTTTTACGTTTGCAGGTTTTATTCATCAATGAGTTGCCTGTTTAAGTCAGAGCGTCCCATTGATTTTGAGAAAGTCCCCTGCCAGCCATTTCCTCCTCCACACAGTCCTTCCACCGGGTTCGGGGTCTTCCTCTCCTCCGTCTTCCTGGTTGTTCCCACAGCAGAATCCTCTTCGGCCACCTACGTTCTGGCATCCGCTGGCAGTGTCCATACCATCGCAGCCTGCTTCTTCCAATCATTTCCGGTACTCCTTCGGTCACGCCCAGCCTGCCTCTGATCTCATCATTCCTGATTTGGTCTAGGTGGGTAATCCTTTGGCATCTCCTCCAGAAATCCATCTCTGCCGCTTTTAGTTTAGAGTTGAGCCCTCGGTTAAGTATCCAGGTTTCTTCGGCGTAGCTGAGGGATGGCTCAACAATACTTCTAAAAATGCGCCTTCTGTTGTCCGTTGAGATGATCGTGTTCCAAAGAACTGGGTGTAACATTCTAGTCACGTTTCTTGCTAGGCCAACCCTTCTCCTAAACTCGGGTTTTGACGTGCCATTCCTATCTATTGTTGGCCCTAGGTATTTAAAGGAGCCTACCTTCTTACACACCTTCCCATTAATCTGTAGGTCTGCGGCCTCCTTGCAATTTACTGGCAGGTATTCGGATTTATCAAAATTAATTTTGAGACCCCACAGGCTGTATTCTTTTTTCCAGGGTCTTTAACGCTTCTTCCATGCCTTCTCGGTTTTAAGTGACCACCGCTTGGTCGTCGGCAAAAGGGAGAACAGCATATGTCCGTTCATGTTTATACCTTTGATCTAGCAATGATCCTTGATATCGAACACATCTCTGTAATTACGGCATTCCTTCCTGTTTCTTTTCTTATATATAGATGTGATAAATCCTGTCTTAAGGTCCTTTGTTAATTCTTGTCCTTTCAATAGGTTTATTAGCTTTGTTAGAGCCTTTAACTTTTTAAAACAACAAATCAAAATAGTTTGTCATGAAAGATGGCTTCGAATCGACAACATCAACAAAATTTAAAAAATAAGACCTACGTACTCCAGGACCATGGAAGCAAGAAATAGGACCAAGAAAAGAACAAGTCATCTGTACAAGACTACGGATTGGTCGTTTAAAATTAACCCTCAGTTACTTAATGGAAGATCAACCACCCCCAAAATTCAACGAATTTCAGGTGAACCTGACAAAAGAACATATTCTTGTTGAATGCATAAAATACCAATAGGAAAGAAAGAATAATGGTCCGATTAATCAAGGCATCTCAACATTGCTTGAAAATAACTCGTATCTAGACAAAAACATTTTTCTCTTTAAAAAAAAAAAAAAACAAATCTGTACAAGGTGCTATAGTTTTTAACCTGAGTATGGTGTCTCAAACCAAATGAAGTGGTACACGGCACAAGAAAGTAATTAATAAACAAATTAGATATAAATAGAATTCATTGACATCAAATAATGCTTTTGACATGATTATTGAAAAATCCTGCATTATGGGAGTCGCTATATTCAAAAAATTATACAAATATATAATAATATGGCAATATAGCCTGGCTATTATAATTTCAGAAAAATACAAGTACTACAGAGTTAGAAAAAAAAAAAAAAAAAAAAAACAGATATTGAAGTTTAGATAAAAACAGAAAAAAAGAACTACTTTTAAGTAATTAAGTAATGCTCCTACAAAATTTCCTTCAATCGAAGATACAATCAAATGTTTTGTGCAAAAAAAATAATACCCAATAAAATGAAATAAAAAATAGTAGGTACGGTTGATCAAGGTTCGGTTAATCGACTCCTGATTGTAGTTGGATAAATAATATAAATATATGCTACAACCTAAAGTATTGAATAATATATCATGAAGATAATAACTGAATATTGAAGGCTTATGGTATTCAGAATGGAAAACATTGCAATAAGATAGAAAACATGACTTGAGTGAAGAACGTGGTGCTTGAGAAATTACCGAATATTATTAGCATTTAAATAAACTCACAATGTTAAAATAAATGTGTTTTTTCCATTATACTTACTGCATATCTCATTTTTTAGTAAAATTAAAATAACTTTAAAATTTAAATATAAGAATATCATACTATTTATTTCATCGTTTACGTACTTCATTGGGACTGAAAGGAAAGCTTTTGGAAATAATGAAAACAAAAGGAGAAAGAAGAATGGTTAAACAAAGCGGTGATGGATAGAAGAGGCAAAGAGCGATTTCACGGCCAATCTGCCCCCGGACTGGATTAGGGTCCTCACTTCTCTTCATAAGACCTGAATAGCATCAGGTCTTCAATTCCTTCTTCGATTTTTTCATCACAATAACATTCGACTCTTTGCCTTTCTTATCGCATCTCTATTGGTGGATTTAATCGAATTAAGATACTTATCCGTTTTTATTTTTTCATATTATAATACCAACACGAAGGTTACTTTTTATAGTGTAAAGCTTTAGAGCTAACGCAGAGCTACAAAATATATATTTCAAATGAAGTGGATAAGGGGACGAACATACCCCCGAATGATTTATTCAGATTTAAATTCTAAATAGCAAGAATTTAATGAATTAATTTTGGTTATATCAACCTAAGACAGACAGAACCCGTTTTACCCGTTTGATAAAATATAATGCAAGGCAAATACCTTTTATTATCTTATTTATATACCCAAGATTACGTTTAATTCATTTTATTATTAAGAAGCACAAGAAGAGTAGTGCATAAAGATAAAAGCAAATAGGAAGGAAATAGATAAAAATGATGCTAAAGATATAGAGAGAACAGGTATTAATAATAATCCTTGTATAGTATTAAGTGAAGGATATTAGTTGTATTGTTAGCTGTTTAGTATTAATTGTTTTAAACCTTCGTTGGTCTTATGTTTTTATTAAATATGTGGTGGAGTGAAAATTATACTGTGCATTTAAAAAACCATATCCGATTAGTTTGGCTATACCGCTTTCAAAACTATCCATTCTGTAAGTTAAAAATAAAACTTTCTGCTTGTCTCCATTTCCTTTTTCATGATCTTGCATTTATAAGGAACGGGTACACTGTGTAGAATTAAAGACAGATAGGTAACACGTTCTTTATAACTTTGGAAAAATCAAACGAAGTACTGATTTTTTTAAGAAATCTAATTTTTTTCAACCAGTTTTAAAGTGGAAAAAAAAAATAAAAAAGGCAATCACTATATGATTGACTAATTTTCTACTCCATATTCATACATATAGATATAATGAAATGAAGGAACAAACTTTATTCTGAGACATATTGTCTTATAAATGTGCAGTAATATGCTACAATAGTCAATAACACGGTGACAATAATTTCAGAAAGAGATAATAATAAATATGAGACGTGGAGAAGCAAAAAAAATCCACTTTTTATTATTTTTAATTTTTTTAGTTAGCATCCTCAGTAAGGTGGTAAATCGTCCACCCTTCAAAGGTTGAGCCCATGATGTCTTCGAAACACACATACACTCAACCCAAACTTTGAAGGGTGGACGATTTACCACCTTATTGAGGACGCTAACTAAAAAAAAAATAAAAATGACCAAAATTGGATTTTGCAACTCCACGCCTCATATAAGAATGATACATGAAAGTTTAGAAAATACTTAGTTCAAAAGCGATTTGAATTGTTTTAATTACTTGTAATTGTAGTAATTAAAATTGCAATAATCATGCTAAAATTAAAACTTTGATACAATGTTTAAATAAAAAAAAACTTCATCTGTTTTACACTAATCCATCTAGTTCATATAATATAATAATATAATAATAATCTAATCCATTAACCTATCTAATGGAAATAGCTTACTCAACAATTGATGTATCACCTTATGTGAGTTACGGTAAACGATTCGATTACTAAAACGTGTCCGAATATGTACTGTCTTCCCTTTTCATATTGCACTGAATTATGGCTACACGATTAATAAATCATATTAATATTTAGTGCAGGCAGAAAGTTACAAGAGAAGTAGCACCCTAAGATGTCACTATTATGCGTATTGATCAACTAAGGGTCCGCCAAGAGGTGTAGGGACAAGGTGTCGAACCGTGGAGGCAGTCATAAAGCAACAGTTTTGAGACCTACGAGTGAAATTGTTTGGACAAGGAAAAAAAACATTCAAACAAATGCAGAAAAAACGTGAAAGGAAGGATGTGTGGACCATTAAAAAGCCTGGAAGGAGAAGGAGAGTTGAAGAAACAGAGGCTGAAGGGTCGAGACATGATGTCTTGGATGGAAGAGCTGACATGAAGAGGGAAAAGGCTGCAGAATACAGACCACGTTCGAGAAGATTGAGACATGGCCCAGACGAACTTCACCATGCCGACTTAGACCAGAATACTTTAAGATAAATTCCATCTAATGTAATAAGTAGATATTGTGAATTTGGGGCTGACCGTAAATACAAAAAAAAAAAAAATAGTCATTCACTTGTATAGTCATTCACAGTTTCGTATATCTAGAATCAGAATAGTAAATAAATCGTGTTCATCAATAATAATTATTATTCTTAACATAACTGCTAACACATAAAGATAGAATCGGTTCACACGATAGTATGGTTAGAATCCAATAAATGGCGGGGGGCTATTGTGTCACTAGGGACGGTAGCTAATATTAATATAGTATTTAATAAACCCCAGCTGTTGAAACCTAACAATATATTTATTGAACAACTCCGCAGATTATCATTTGGTTTATTGATGGATAATAACACAATATATTAATTTTTCAATATTTCAAAAAATACTTTTAAGAAGAATCATTTCTTTAATATCAGAATAAGAAATTATTATTTTATGATTCTATCAAAATCACGATCCAAGCATTTACATTTGGAAAACGTAAATTGATGGACTGATGGTTCTTATCCGGAAGTACATCAATATATCCTTCCAGGAAAGAATTTCGCAATTATCTTCAGGAAAGTTGACAGGAAATCAGTCAGGAGCGTGTTTTTTCCATGTGTAGGTGTTTTATGTGATCACCTAATTACCAGTTTTAGTTTGCACAAAGTAGTTCTATATGACAACTTATTCGTTTTAAATAATATATTTCTGTAACTTTTAATCACGGATATAAATTAAAGTTACAGAAAAGTATATAAATAATGAATAATATTGATAATAAGCATAAGAATATTAAATTTAGTTTTAAATAAATTAAATAGAAAGATTTTCATGAAGAAAGCTTATTATTGAAATATTCAATCACAAACAATATTGGTTAAAAAAATATTGCGATTAGTTTAGACTGATTATTTTTTAAAAGGAAGAAAAAATTATTCTTGATTTTATAAAACTTAGATACTATTACTTTAGATGAACGTTCAGTAAGAAGCGTATACTCCCATTATATCTTTTTAGTTTTATTGATAAATATCATTCCAGCCGTAAAAGAAGAGACAATCAGTGAAAAAGGATCTATGACAAATGTGCCACGTGGAAGGACAGTCTCAGGACTATCCCCTATCTTGATATTAAAACATGTGACAACTCTAAGAGCTCCTTCATCCATTTCCTTTTCATCCTCAGGGCACTGTCTGAAATATAATCGGTATATAACTGCAAAGGTCGTTTTTTAAACCTTAATAAAATTTGGATTGATGAATTAATTGCCCCTTCTATGAAATGAAATGAATGAAATGAAAATAAATTTTATTCTGGGGCCATTGCCCCTTAAGAATAATTATAATGAACAATTATTGGCGGGCCTAGCTGCCGTATGTATAATTTAGAAATATAATAAAGACAAGGAAATACAATTTAAATTAAATTAAGGAATTGAAAAAAAAACTTAAATTACAACATAAAGTAATAAGATTAATAATACATGTTTTAAAATATCACACGAAAAACAAATTAAATCTTAAGGTTCGAAATTGAAAATAAGCTACAAAAACAAATTAGGAAAAAACAAAAAAATATTCAACAAAAGAATGCGGTAGACAAAGCTAAGAAATATAAATTATACGGAAAAATAATGTATCTTGTCTGATAAATAATATAATTATGCTGAAACCAATTATACAAATTTAGTGCAATGGTACTAAAGTAATTCTGTACAAATCATATTATGCTTTGAATATTCATACTTAATTTTAAAACATATTTTCTTCATTGATGTGACTATTAGATTGAGTTTCTAATAAGTAAACGAAAAAGACGTGATTTGAAGCTATTATAAGTGGAGGAATGGCGAATGATGGAAGGGAGGGAGTTCCAGAAGTTCGAAGCTCTAGAAATAAAGGAGCGTTTAAAGGATGTTGTGTTAAAGGAAGTTAGGTAGAGGTCTGAGGAACGGGATCGGGTTTTGCGGGAACTCACTGATGATTTTAATGTTAATGCTTTCAGGATATAGGGAGGTGACTGAGAGGAAAGTGATTTGTAAAGGAAACGAGCCCAGGAAGTATTGTCTTCGGAAGGAGGGAAATAACCATTTTAATCTTGTGTAGTGGTGAGATACATGGTCATAACGTGATATCCCTAGAACGAATCTCAGGCAACAGTTCATGAGCTTCTTCAATCTAGCGTCTTGAGATGCAGAGAGGCCTCCGTACACCCACACTACCAAAATCAAAATGGGGAATATGAGGGAGGTAATATAATAGTTAATATTACTTCCATGGGAATTATTTTATTTGAAAACTAGTTTTAAATGTTAAACATTTATCTTTAGTTGTTACATGGATTGTATATACTAAAGTTTTCTAAAATGTGAGAAAAGAAATTAAATTTATTGGTACTCCGCTGTGGAAGGGACCTAAAGGTAGACAAAATCAACCTGGCCCTTCCTCTTTTACTCTTGAAATATTTTAGAAATTCGTTAGATCTCCTCAGGTGAGTACCAATATATTTGATTTCATATCTTACATATTTGAAAACTTTAGTATATATAATCCATGTAACAAAGTGCTGATGTTTTGAAATATTTTTATTTTTTAGAACTGAAGATGAATGTTTAACATTCGAAACTATTTTTCAAAAAATTAATTCCAACAGAAAAGGCAATTGATTCATAAATCCAACTTCTATGATTTGTTTAAAAGGGAACGGTCAACCGAAAAAAATATGTATTTTTTACTTCTGTTGTGCCAACGTTTCGGTTTTATTCTGCCAACTAATTATCAGGACTAAAAATCTAAATAACGATATAACATAAAATACCCGGATTTTCAAAAGAACAGAAAAAGAAATAAACTGAATAGGTATGATATACAGCTATGCGCATGAGGTACTGAATAGAATAAAACCAAAGGTTTATGACAAAAAAAAAAATTATAGAAATTAAAAATAATACAAAAAAAAGTATATTACTAATAAAACTTTTGAAGAAAAAAGAAAGAAAATGTGTAACAAAATAAGAATAATATTTAACATAATTGAAAAAAAAAATGAGATTTCAACATGGCAATATTAAAACAAGGAATATTTCAGAGCATAATGATAGTAACGTATGGGTTATCTGGAAATTAATGGCGGATTCCATGTTTACATTCAATCACCACTCTAGATAATTAACTGTTACATTACATTACAATTTGACGGATCATTTGTTTAAATTGGATATAATCCAGATTATTTTAAGATGCTAAAATCGTGATTTTCAGCTAATTTCGCTTTATGAGTTGAAACATTGGCTAAGTCTAGAGTGGTAGCAGTGTGAGTGTGTGTCAATTTCAATGGTAATTTGAATATTTTCGGGAGGGAGATTTCAGCCTTGAAGACAACGAAGGTCGTGGAAGGGCCCCGTCCTGTTAAGAGTGCTTTTGTGAAAATGTCCTTAAGGCTTTTGTAGAAATCCCTGAACAACTGTTAACAGAACTTGCAAAGAATCGCCCAGACAACAGACCGTCTCTGACCACCTCAAGAGAGTCGAAAAGGTTAAAATAACTCGAAATAAATGACTGCCAATGTATCACCTATGACCTCACGATAATTGTTTGAACTTTTTCTTATGACTATGTTCTATCAAATATATGCTCCATACCTTTCACCAGCAGACAACTAGTTTTTTATAGGTACATGTACTTCTTTTTAAGAAATAAATATTTTATACAAAAATTCAATAGAAAATTCGTTTTTAGAACTTATTTTTACAAAGAACTGAAACTTCTATTCACAGGGCATAGGAAAGTTATTACCTCGTTAGCAGAAATATATTTAGCATAATGCAGAGTATTTTAATTAGTAAAAAATATTTACATGATTTACTTTATAGATTTTGAAATTAGAAATTTGCTTTAATTTTTGAACAACTGAATATGGAATATGGGAAAATAAATTTACAATGCTTGATATGTAAAGAGATCAAGTAATGAGGAAGTAAAAGTTAGCATAAATTGAGCAGCATAAAATTAACTCATTTTATTATAGATCAAAGATCAAAAGCAGGGAAACATAGCATATGTTTTTCGAAAACATACATTTATATTCGGGTAGGATAGAATAGAATAGAATAGAAAAATAATTTTATTCTGGGACAAAGTCCCTTAAGAATAACAGATAATTGGAGGTATAACTAAATTAAATCTGGTTAGAGACATAATGAGCTACAAAAAGAAAAACAATAATACGTATGTATAATCATTTTTTTCAGTAATAGCTAATATAGGTTTATGATAAGTATAGAAGGTAATGTAGTTCTTACTTGAGGATGATGATACGTGCACCACCAAGTCTATACAAGAACCATTACGTGCTGTAGTGTAATTTTTGTTGTAAATGAGTCACACTAGAATAGTATTAATTATAGTAATAATATTACTCCTCTCTCCTATTCTCGGTTTTTACCGGAAAAAATAGCACCTACCCTGGTCAAAGTCAAGGGTTAGGCACGGAATTTATTTATCTTTTTATGTTTAAAAATTTTCTGATGATACTGGCTGTTCCCAGAAGGGCTGCCTTCTGTGAATCTTGTAGAATTTTATTCGTGAGATCCAGTTCTTTGATTGAGTTGACCGTAATCTCCGGGATCAACCCATTACTAGAAATGATCAATGGAAACACCCTCACATTTTCAAGACGGTACAGGTGATTCAGCTCTTCCCCAAGATCCAAATATTTCCTCATTTTCTCAGCAGCCGTGCGATGAACATTATCATCCTTTGGCACTCCTATTTCGATTATAGCTGCTGGTTTAATTTCTTTATTAATAAATAAAATATCGGGTCTGTTGTGAGGGATAGTGTGATCTGTCAAAATAGCTTGGTCCCAATATAGTTTTATATGCTTTGTTTCAATTATAGGCTTTGGGTTATACCTGTAATAAGGTACTTCCGCTTTTTCCAAAATCCCGTATTTATTGGCCACAGCTTGGTGAACTATTTTGGCAAAGCTGTTATGCCTCAGCAAATATTCTTTACCTGCCAGAGCGTGACACCCGGAGGATATATGCTGGATCGATTCCGCTGCAGCTTTGCACAACCGGCATAGTTCATTAATTTGTTCGCCACATATTCGACGTCTATAAACGTTTGTAGCAATCACCTGGTCCTGGATCGCTAATAGGAATCCTTCAGTCTCTGGAAATAGGGCTCCCTTACGCAGCCACATAAGAGAGGCATCAACGTCAGTTCCAGTATTGTAATGGAGTGATAGAACGTTCCATGTAATTCTTTAGTTTTCCAAGAATCTAGAAGATTTTCTTGGGTTGGTGCAAGAGGGTTTTCTGATGATGCCAAATTCAAAGCAGTAAATTTTTTATCTAATTCTACAATGGTAGAGGCAACTATGGAAACCTTAGATTTGAAGTAATCGCGGAGATGTTCTTCTTGCTCACGGCATGCCTTAAAAATATTGGTTAGGCCTCGACAGTATTAATATTATATTATTATAATTATTAATAATACTAATATTTTTTTTTTATTTTTTACGAATCACCCACTTTGGAGTACGTTGAATCAATTATTTTTTTGTGGATGCTTCTTTACGCTTCCTCCAATACTCCTTCATTCTCTCCGATTTTACCTCTCTTCTACTCCACTCTGATACTACAGAGTCTCCTCTCGCTTTTGGTTGATCTTGGAATCTTTTATTTTCATCTTTTAACAATGCTCCTAAATGTTCTTTGTATTATCTGTAATATTAAACTGATTAAAATCAAATTGAACTTGTTGTAACCAGTTACGAAATTAAATTGCATATGTTTGAACCAGTCACGTTTTGTCTTTCTGTTTTTGAAAAAGTTGAATACTTGTTTAGTGAGTCTATTTTCATTCATTTTGAATATGTGACCGTAAAAACTCATTTTTTTCCCCATGTTATCTGAAAGCTGTTTGAATTTCTCGCTCAGTGTTTTATTTGAAATCATCTGCACTTTTAGTATTTTTAAATTAGGTCCTGTTTTTCTCATTTTTTTTTTTTCCAAATCATCTAGCAATCCTGTGTTTGTTAAAGCTAATGTTTTTGCTATATAAAGTGCTTCTGACCTTATGATGGTTTTTTAATGCCTCAATTTTGAGTTCCATGACAGTGTTTTTCATTATACGTATTATTGGTCAGCTGAAAGGCAGTTTCGTTTTTTATTGTATTCTAGATTGAGTAGCTTTTTCTCTCCTTAATTCCAACTGATCCATTCACCTAGGTATTTAAAGTGGTGCACTCTCCCCATTCTCTGATGTTTAAGTTCGAAAAAAGTTGGTGAGTTTTTACTGTTTTTTCAGCATTTTAGAGATGATAACGATGACAAAAAAAAAATTGAAAAAGAATTTATGATATTTTTTATTTTCAAAGATCTTTGTGCTCGCAGTATTTTGAGAATTTAATATGTTATTCAGCCGAGTTCCCTTCCAGAGACACAACATGATTGTTGACTTGAATCTATGCCAAAAACCCGCCAGCTGTATATTTCCCAATATCTGGGGTCAGCGCTTAACCTCACTCAATAGCAGCTATGGTAAGTATATTGCTTTTCCCCTGTCTCTCACCCTGAATGATTTTCGCAATATTGGTACCCTACTTCTATTCCAATATATATATAAAGTCGACGTGTTGTATAATATTGTTTCTTTTTATTCCAAATGGGATAAATGCCATATCAACTTATCCAATAACAGACACCTTATATTTTGCTTTTGTGAATACTTTATTTTTGAAGTCACAGGCCTCCTAATTTTATGTTAATGAAAAATTACAGTTTACATATATTTAAAAAAAAACAAAACAAAAGAAAAATAAATTGGAATAAATGAATTCAAAGTTTACGGAATAGCTAAAAAAAAGAAAAATAGCCTAGTGAAAAAATAAACTTAGCAGAAAATACAAGAAAATGAAAATCAAAAAATTAATAAAATAATAGTAATTATGCTGAGTATAAAATTAAAAAAAAATAAATTTCTCCTTGACTAGGAAAAACAATATATCAAGGATATGTCTATCTATAATCTATTTTCGATCCAAGTAACCACAATAGAGCTAGAGAGTGTTCGAAAAGCCCAACACAAAACATGTGGGTAAAACGTAACTTTTACCCTTCAAGCCAATATAGCTCCTTTACGGTAAGTCCTACCTATTGACAAATGTTACATAACAAAAAAAGCAATCTTCCTTTAATTTCTAATACGAAAACTGTCGTCAAATTATCTATCCCAACAGAAAGCTAGAGGTCTTTAAAATGTAACATTTTTTATTGTGAAATCACCGTTACACAGAGAGTGAAATAAAAGTTTTACGATAAAACAACAAACCACATCCATTCCAAAAAATACAGACCTTCCAATCAAAAATATCAAGAATCATTACGCAATCACCCTGTCAATGTCAATAACAAATCGGTGCACTGTTTTGTTGTTATTCAAACTCGAAAAAATGTATTTCATGAAAAACTCTAGGGGCATATCAACAATTTAATACATATCATGGCCCCGAGACACATGCCTAAAATATCGGAATAAGAATAAAAAAGGAGTTGCTTGAGGGTACTACTCCGTTAAAATAGATTAAATATCATGTTTATGCTAGGAGTAAGTACTGCAGGCTGCTGACCTCCCTTATACCTGACATGCCAAATGAAATGCAACACAGTAAAGAGTCAGTAGTGGAAATGATATGAGATGTGAGTAAGGCACTGAAAGCTAAAATGGCAAGATAAGAAAAAAATATATTGGTTTAAAATAGCAACTGTAATATGAATATTATGAACAGTTTGTTTAAAAAATAATTTAATTTAATTGGTATTTGCCTTGAAAATAACATTTTATCGTTTTCATTCTATAAATGGATAAGTTGATAGATTGGTGTTATTGAAACAAAAAGCATTATTTTTATAGTAGATTATTGATATAGTAAAGGAAAGCTTATTATACTTATTATTGGGTATTATTATAAAATTAAAAAATGTAAATTTATTGCAAACGAAATATTATTTACATCAACCATAATTTAGTTGTGGTTGTTTGTATTTTAAGGTTATTTGTTTTTTTTTTTAGGTTTTAGTGACTTGTATGATCCTAAATAAGAAATTTTCTTTGAAACTTTCCACACGGATGAGTAGTAATAATATATTAGCAGTAAATAGACGTATCTATGATTTATTGTTTTTCCCATTCCCATCCCATTTTTTTACTGCTATTTTAAAATACTTCTAACAAAGTCAAATCTATATATTAGTTTTTAGTTCATTATCATCATTCTGTATAAACAAAATGTATTATCATTATGTATAACCAAATTTTTTATTAGAACGGTGTGTTCTAGATGATAGTTCTATATGCCCATAAATCCGAAAACATTTCAAAACTCCTGGTATAATAGGAACTATTAGAAAAATACGCCTTTTTTTTCTTTCTGATCCCTCATAAACTAAAACGAACTTAAACAGAAGCTCTGTACTTCTATATGCATGATAACATATTATAGGAACGATACTTTTCTAACGGTGGTATTGGAAGGATATTAAACAGAAAAATACTATTTACTAATAAAATGTTAAAGTAAAAGCAATTTTTTTTTAATTGGAAGAGGGGAGTCGTATTTTCGTATTTGAGAATTCTAAGAGCCTAAAAATGAATTCGATAGGTTGAAATTTTATTATACATGAAAAAACAACTTGAAAAAAAAAAAAATGATTTGACATTTTGAGCAATTTTGAAATTACGGCCAACAAGGAAAGTCTATAGCAAATACGTTTATTGGAAAACGCGCCACTTACATTTGTTTAATTTCAAGTATCGTTCATTTACTTTATCTCGACTTAGTTTCAATTTAGTGATTCCTTTCGAGGCCATTATTTCCTTTATTTGCCACGAGGAAGTTTTTATTTAATTTTTTTCTTATAAACAAGTAAATAACGTATAGTTAAAACTAAAAAAACACGCTGTGATAGAAAACCGAAATAAAAAGAAGGAAATAATTTTTATTTCATAAAAAGTTTGTGTTATGGCAACATAATGCAAGGTGATTTTTATGAAAAAAGAATTATTTCCTTCTTTTTATTTCGGTTTTCTATTAAAGCGTGTTTTGTAAAACTATAATTTATTTTCTTAATTTTTAGTATCCTTAAGATAACAATAGTATTTATAATCAAGTTTGATATAAACTTTAAATACAATATGAATATATAAACTTCGAGCGATGAAATTCTTCTATTATACTTGCCGGAGCGACGTCTGTTGTACCACAATCATATTCTCCAATTATCTGTCATTGGTTAGAATTTTTTTATCTGAAAATTAAAATGAAATTTACCGACGTCGTGTGAATGGTATACAGTAAGCAGTCGGACCGTTTTATTTTCGGGGTTCAAGGTTCGAAGCTAATTTCTCTGTACTGCTTGTGGTTTGTTCGCAATTTCAGTAACACAGTTTATTCAAAATCAAGCAACATTTTTCGGAGCAGGATGGGCAAATTTTGACTTTAAAAATCCCATTTTGTACAAAATCCAATGATTTACAACTTTTATTATATAGCATTTTTGGATCGGACTAGCCATTTTTTGTGTCATAGGCTCATAAACATGACCATTTTTAAGAAAGTTCGAAAAATTCGTCGATTTTTAAAAATCGATTAATGCTAAAAGCCTAAATCAAATTCAGCTTAAGAGATGTCTTTAGACGCACAATTAAATGAACTTTAATTTTGTAAATAACACACAAAGCACTTTTGTACATTTTTTTTTTGCAAATAACTAAACAAAAATGCAAAAAGTTTGTTTTTTTTGCCCCTCCCAAAAAAAAAAAAATTATTTCCTAATAAAATGAAGTCACATTTTTTATAATTCATTCTCAAGACTCATCTAGACCATATAAAAACATAAAACCTACTACTCCACCTTTTGCAAGACAGACCCCCTTTTTTGGGGTAATTTAACTGGACTAAAGGTGTGGTTCCGCATGGAGCAGCCAGCCGCAGCAGCTGGCAGTTCATCAGTTCATTTTCAGGTTTCCACGGAGTATGTTGAGGAGAAAACTGCTGTTGTGGTTGTTGTTGGAGGAAGAGGAAGAGGAAGAGGAGTTCCTTATTATGAAGAGGAGATCAATTGACCCCATGTTTTTCCGAAGAAGAGAAGAGGGTTTTCTCTCTTCGTTGATTGAGCAACACCTCCAGAACGACGAGGAGAGATTTAGGAAGTTTTTCCGGCTGAACTTCATTCAATTTGAATTTTTAATTTCTTTGGTGGAGAAAGAACTGAACCGGCCAAGTACGAGCTGGGTACCACGTCCCATTTCAGCACGAGAGAAAGTAGCCATAACTTTACGGTAAGTGCTAATAATGTAGATATCTATATGTATTATAAAATTAAATTTATTGAAAAGAGTACGAGTAGGTAAATATAATATAACCGTATAAGTACACGTATTTATGAAGAACTAAAATGCTGCTTTATTGATTAAAAAAGATATTCACATGACATACAAAACCAACCTACAACAAACTCGAAAAAGTTAGAAACTGAAAATCATGAACAAAAACAAAAAGATGATTAGAATTATAAAAATAATACACCAAACGGAATTAAATAAGTATACAAAAGTTAATTCTAATAAAGATCAAAGTAAAATTACAGATTTTTTTTTAGATAGTACCTAAAACATGTAATAATGAAATAAAATAATCCATTAATAAAAATAGTGAAATAACAGATAATAAACAAAATATCCATAATAATATCAAATATAACAGAATAAAATACATCTCAAAACTTACAAAAGGAATAATTCAAATTTAACTTGCAAATTAAATAAAGAAAATTTGTACAATAAAATAGCATATTACAATAATAACAAAATACGTAACGTAATAAAGTATAATAGTAGCAAAAAAGTAGATAATAGTAGCACTAGCTGATCATACATCAGAAAATAAATCAAATAGGAACAAACTAAACATCCATAATTACTGGAATAAATACATAGATAAATGTAAAAGTTAAGAATTAAAATGAGTACAAAAAAGATGAACAGACTGAGATGAAATTCACATGTTGAAATATTCATCATTCTGAGGGTATGATGGGGGGTATGATGGAGGGTATGATGGCGGGGCTCTACTTCTCTGTTCTAGGTTTGTTACCAGGGTAATATACCAAGTTTGGCTTCTGATATAAGTTCAGGAGGAAGCGCCTTGACCGATTTAGCAATACTTTTCATAAAGTGGTCCACATGATCGTCTTCCTCCAGTAGCGCCTTTTTAATAATTTGAAGCCGTTCTTCTGCCCTCCTTTCCAGTGCATCATACCTTATTCGTGGTCTTTTGAAGGCAGAGGAACTTTCATTGCTTGATGACTGATTCAGGTTTGCTTTGTCCCGGTCAGATATATAGCTGGCTGAAGGTGATTCATCAAGTACTGGCTGGCTGTCCAGTTCTGAATGATCTGAGTTGTCATCAAGCGTTCCTAAAACCATAGTGTTCGTTGACTGCCTCTCGTGTCTGACGTTGTCGAGAAACGTAAGGTGTTTAAATAAATGCCACTTGACACTTTTTTCTCGGGCAGCGCTGCCAGTTCCAAGCTTCTTCTTATTTTTGAAATAGGTGTCCTTAATACATCTCCACCGCTTTTTGCAGTCTTCCCCTAAGGAAAAACAATGAAATACTAATAATACATTTTATTACTATTACTAAAAATTATAATAATAATAATAGGTAGTATATTTTTATGTCATTCATTTCAGGTATCTTGCAACAGGAGAGACATTCGCATCACTGGCATACTCCTTCCGAATTTCAAGATCCTACATAAGCAGAATAGTGAAAGACACATTGACAGAGCTTTCTAAAAAACTGAAACCTATACTTCTACCTCCACCAAGTAAAAAATTACTCGAAGAAAGTGCTGCTAATTTTTATAGACTGTGGAACTTCCCGAACTGTGTTGCTGCGATAGATGGTAAACACATTCGAATATTTTGTCCAAAAAAATCAGGCTCCTTGTTTTTTAATTACAAAGATTATTTTTCAATTGTGCTTTTGGCATTAGTTGACGCCAACTACAGATTTATCGCGGTAGATGTGGGATCTTACGGGAAGGAAGGGGACAGCTCCATCTTCAATAAATCAGAATTTGGTAGGCAACTAAACGATTCAAATTTTTATCCACCAGACGCAAAGCTCCCAGAATCATCCACGACATTACCTCATGTTATCGTAGGCGATGAAGCTTTTCGCCTTCACAAACATATCATGAAACCCTACGACAAAAAATCAGCCAGGTTGGACTCGACCAAAGCTATTTTCAACTATAGACTATCCCGTGCAAGACGAGTCAGCGAAAATTCATTTGCACTCCTTAGTCAAGTATGGAGAGTATTTTATACACACATTTCAGTTAGGCCTGAAACAGCTGAAGAACTAATAGTTGTAGCATGCTGATTGCATAACATGTTGAGGGGAGCTTACCTCGAAAATAATGGACAGTCGTATCACAACCTTGAACCATCAGTTCAAACTGAAAATTTTCAAAATCTAATGAGGCCAGGAGGGTTTCACAACACCGATGGTTTTGATGTACGGAAATGAATACTCCAAATATTTTGTGAATGAAGGAGCTGTCCCATGGCAACAAAATCGTATTTAATTCAGCTTTCTGTGTTCATATTTTATGTGTCATTATTTATTCTAATAAAATAAGTAGATTATGATAACTTACCTCGTTTTTTCAATGCTGTCCCAATTTCACTCCACACCTTTTCTTTCAATAACATATCTCTGTAGTCTCTTCTTTCCAAATCGAAGAGTTCTGGATGTTCCTCAACATAATGAATGAGGAACCGCCGTGGTAAAGCGATCCATTTTTATAATAATCTAAAGCCCAACGAGCTGTATCATGAAAACTAACAAACTGTGGGCAGATCTGAAATCTACCGAATTGTGGGAAGACCAGAAAAAAAGTCACCGTTGCTGTGAATCACACGTTTTCCCTTTAATAATTTCACAAAATATAGAAAGAGAGTTATATATTCATATAAATGTATATGATTATTATATATTATGTATATGATTATATATGGAATATATAAATATATTCCAGAAAACAATTTTCAGATTTATAAATAATTGGATAAAACTTCAGGTTAAAAATACCACAATTTATATATATATATATATATATATATATATATATATATATATATATATATATATATATAATTTTTATATAATAAATATATTTATAAATTTATGTGTGTATATACTCGTATATATGTATAAATTGTGGTATTTCAACCTGAGGTTTTATCCAATTATTTATAAATGTATATTAAATATACCAAAACCCTAAAATTGTGTTCTGCAATGTATTTTGAGCGTTGTTTTTCAAAAATACCATATAGATCGGTATGACATTAAAAAAAAAAAATCTAAAATGATACAATAAACTTTGGTGATGTGGGTTTGCATACTACAGACGCGAAGGAGTGCGTCTGGACTGGTCCCAAGAGCAGTCCGAACGCAGCAGCCAGCTTCTCAAATTTCTGGGTGCAGCCGCAGCTGCTCCCTCTTGCAACACTTCTATTAAAACCAACTGAAGCAGTGCTCAGATTCCAGCCGCTGCAGCTGGCTGCTCAGCATGCGGAACCACACCTTAAGTGAGAACATTAGAAGGAAGTTGTGCAATTATTGTATTGTCATCCGTACTTGGCACGCTTTTAAATTTTCAAGTTGATCAGATTGTTCGGAATTGGAGAAAATTACGATGAAAGATTCCGTTACATACAGGTCAAGTTAATAAAAGCGTATTGAAAATAATAAATTTCAAAAAGTAACTATATGTATAAACAGTAATATTGTAAAATAGCATTTTTTAAAAATGTTTGTACATAATATAAATAATAAAATACTACTAGGTGATTTTAAGCTGATAGAGAATAGTGATAAAATACCATTATGAAATAGTCAAATTGGTGTCCTGATAAAAAAGGATTGGGAAAAAAGCATAACAATCTAAGGAGTTAATGGATTACTTTTGTTATTATTTCATTACAAACTATTACAAAAAATTCCCTTTAAAAAATGTTAAAATTTTTCCCTTTATAAAATATAAAAATTAAACAATTTGTATGACAAATACTTTATTTATTATACACTTATTAAAAAAAAATTATTACTCGTTATTTCGTCACTCGATAATTCGTCTTATTCTTTAATTCGTCAGGTTTTTTTTTTGTTTTTTTCTTTTTTTTAAATTGGCATCTATAAATAACAAAATTAAATACTCATATTCATTTTTCCCCTTGC
Organism: Euschistus heros; assembly: GCA_003667255.2. NCBI lineage: Eukaryota > Metazoa > Arthropoda > Insecta > Hemiptera > Pentatomidae > Euschistus > Euschistus heros. The sequence goes on along the minus strand of RCWM02000251.1, from coordinate 309,250 downwards.
TACTTATATAATATTTAAATCGCCTCATTTGGTTTGTCAATGAAATATATAAGCCTATATTTATACATTTTTTAAATCGTTTTATAGAAAAAAAAAAAAAACAGAACAAGCCCGGAGTCGATCCCTCCATTGATTGTAATGAGATGGAAGGAAGTATGAGTGCAGTTGACGAATTTCCGGAATGAGTTAATACTGGAAAGCTCTTCCTACAAAAAATTAGCATCTGGCTCAGCAACTTCTGATCCAGGTTATAAAATAAAAAAATATAAGCAAGAGGTAAGCAGCTGGTTAAACATGGATAGTACGGATGTAGGATATGCAATTTTAAATGACAATGGAATTAAAGAACAAGGGCTGAGTGCTCTTGAATGAAAATGAAGCTACTGATGAAAAAGATGATGACGATGAAGTTTTAATTTTATTCCATGCAAAGAAGTAGAGGAAATGTTAACCAGATATTTCACAATTGATCGGATGCAAGTGTTTAGTTTTTTTTGCTATTTCCAATCAAGCCCAATTATATAATGTTCATCGTTTTTACATTCAATAAATTGAAAAAACAAAAAAATACAATAATATAGATTAAAATGCTTTTTTGTAACTTAACCAACAAAATTCTGTAATTCGCCATTTCCGTTATTTCGCCACCCCCTCTCCCCCACTCATGACGAATTATCGAGTTTCTACTGTATATGAAAACTTATCGAGGTTCACAAATATTAGGTATTTAAGTATATGCAGCGGGCCTGCTTGAATATTCGTCTTATCATTTCAAGTTGGAATATCGAAGAGACAAGTCAAGAAACAAGCATACTGTATAATGTAATCGTTGTTAAGAAAACCTACAATTCGAAGTTTACCAATTTCGTTATAATTTGCATATTAGCCTGGTACGAATTAATATGGCTATTGTGGTCTGGACTAATACTAGGGACTCACTATCTCAGGCCCCCGAGGACACAATTGAATCCATGTTAGGGAATATAGCAATCTAAGCAATTAACAACAAGGCTACCCATTGAATATGTATGAACTTTGAGGGGGTGTAAGCCGCCTGCTTTGCTCCTCTGTACTTAGCTATGTCATGCTTTTAAATATAAATTCGACAATCAAGCGAAAAAGTAATAAGGAACTTATGTTACTATAGTAAAGAAAATTAATCCGAAGTTTACTAACTTGGATTTAAACGTGGATACATAATCAAAATATAAATTGATTTATCAATGTTAACTATTAGCAATAGAGCCAATAGCTCAATGTATCGAAAGTCAAATTATTTAAGTGATATGGACAAGTCTGAAAAGAAAAAAATGTTTGTCATTTTCGACAATAACAAATAGTTACTAGACAATCGTTCTAAGCTTACTATTATTTACCAATGATCCATTATAGAACAATAATTAGATTGATTAGAACACGTGGGATTGATTTTTTTCAATTTCATCAAGACAGTGTAATACCTGGTTCAAATAAAAAAAAAAAAGTGTTGAATGGTAAATAAAATAAGTATCTAAAATATGTCTTATTATTATTATAATGGTATGTGAAATATCTGAGGAATGTCCTTTGAACTAATAACATATATAGATGATGAATGAATAAAATTGTATAAGCAGGGTATAAAAAAAAATAAAATAAAATAAAAGGAATTATTTTATTATATTTATATATAAAATCAAATAATCAGAAAAATAACATATCTGAGCACAAAATCAATTAAAATTAAATTCATTTATTTTAGTTTGACAGTAGATACTTAAAACTAATATAAAATTATATTAAGAGGTAACAAACTATTTCAATAAGTAAAGGTTTTTTGTAACCCAGTTTATTAATGTTTTAACTTAATAAGTTCTAGAACAAAAAAAAAAATTATTGTACAACCTTAAATTTTCTTCATTTAAATAAACAGCAATTCACAGATGTAATTCACTTCATTGTTAATTTTCGAATAATTCTTTCTCAATGTTACCCAAGGCCTAAGAAATGTTCTTTGACTGGATACTCCAATTTCAAGTGCCTCTTCCACCAGAAAACCCCTTTCTCATCTTTTGAAAAAATGACTAAGAAGGTAGTAATCTTAGTCATTTTTTCAAATCACAACTTATTATTTATCAACATATTATCTTTTAAAATATATAATAATTCTTAACGTTATTGAATAGTTGCATATTTTAATTTTCTACAAATTTAAATAATTATGTAAGGAAAAGGTTTCATAATAATGCGAAGGTAGAGAACAGCTTTTGTTATTAAACCAGTTTATCAAAAACATTTTAATACTTTAACTATGTCACTGCCTTTTTAAATAATGTTTGAAACATTTAATCATTAATTTAAAATTTAAATGTAAATTTTCATATCTTTGACAGTAAAAGTTGTAAAGGATATTCAAATAATATGTAAATAAACTTTTCACACTTTTTTAAAAAAATCATTAGTGTAGTAATAAAATATTAACTGCGAGCATCAGGAATATTAATTTTTTATTTTTTTAAAGCATATTTATTTATTTAAATAAACATATCGCATACGATTTTACATTACATGTTCTATATTATTTTAATATCGATTAATTCTAATTTCGGAGTACCAAAGTTCATTTCTTTCAGGCGAGAGCTCTTAAAACCATGGCCGAAACACCCGGAAGTCACGGGCTATAAAACATCCAAGTAAGAAGATACCGCATTGTATAGTTACGAGCTCACATCTCAATCATCCGATATTGGTAAGGTTGAGAAAAATAGAAACAATTATTTTAAAATCAGCCACCTACACAAAGGGGCTCCAGAAATATTTAATAAAAGAATACATTAAAAAACAACCATGAAATCGAACATAAGGTACATGGCAATGGACATCGTTTGTGATTGCGTAACCGTTTATCACTGTTTAATAAGGAAAAATGGCTAATAAACGTATTCTTTAAATATAAGTTATCAGACCATCTTTAAAGTAAATTGGATATCAAACCTGAGTGCTAACACTTGAAGAAGAAAAACGAAGGACATCCAAAAAGGGTTAAAAAAGAAAAAGAAGAAGCAGTATTGGCAGCACTTGTCTTGAAGGATTGATGGCTCATCGATGTGTCTTATCTGATCAAGGTCTTGAAGGGCTTTTCTTTCGAAAAAAATAACAATATCATCTTGATTTAAACTTTATTTGGAAATTGAAAAACCTTTTTTAGGCTGTAGATTAATAATTAAGGAAAATGGCGCTTGGCCATCAAATTTCAATTTAATAGAATGTATATAAATATATATATATATATATATATACACAGCAAGACCTAAATAATCCGGATTATTTACAATTCTCAATCCGGATGAGGCGATTGTCCGGACAATCCTCTCCACTTGGCTCATCCCCATCACATTTTTTTTCTTTTCTCCTTCTCTATTTCCTGACATGCGACGTCATTTCCTGACGGGCCTCAGCGTATAGGTGTTTTATAGTACCTGATAAAAATTTCATATTTAAGGCTTGATATACTGGGCAAATATAGTCCAGTCAATGAGTGCTGAAATGAGGGGTGTAGAGTGCATGGAATATGCGATAATTTTTGACTTCATAGCTTCGTTAGGAATAGTTGAAAGATAAACAAACTAAAAGTCCCCGCCGCTGGGGGATGAGCTAAGAGTGGGGAGGGAGGGGAGAAGTTCAATTTTTATGTTTTTTCATTAATATCTCGAAAACGGTTGACTCTAGAAAAATATGTTTTATGTAAATAAACAAAAAAGCAAATTAAATTTCCTATAAAATTGATAATATATAAATTTGTCGTAGTTCTAACCGTTTACGAGATATTCGTTATTGAAAATCGGTGATTTTCGGAAAAAAACAAATGTCACCTCACTTTTTGTCAAACTTTTGTTTCTAGTACCTTCCACAAACGTTTCTCAGAAAAAATGTCGGTATCAAAATTGTAGATTATTAAATTTACTTTAATTTCATTTATACATTTCTAGTATTTGAAGCAAGTGTTTAACAAAAAGTGAGGTAAACATTTTCTTTATTTCTAAAATTATCGATTTTTAATAGCGTATATCTCGAAAACTGTTGGAATGTAGCATATTTTTCTTGAGTCCACTGTTTTCAAGATATTATCGAAATATTTTGATTATGTCACATAATACACCCAAACCCGAACGCTAAATGTGTATGTTTTGGCAAAGTATGACAATATTCACAAATTCAGTGGTTTAAGTGTATAACGTGAAAAGTATCATGTAACTAAGGGTGGGGGAAGGGAGGAAAGTCTCAATTTTGTTTTTCGATAATATCTCGAAAACGGTGGCATCTAGAAATATATGCTATAAACCAAAATTAAAGCTCATTAACTATCCTATAAAATTAATTCTATACATAATCGTCGAAATTCCAACAGTTTTCGAAAACAATTTTAGAAATAAACAAAATGTTTACCTCACTTTTTACTAAACACTTGCTTCTAATACCAGAAATGTATATATGAAATTAAAGTAAATTTATGGTTCTACAATTTTGAAACTGATGTTTTTTCTGAGAAACGATTGTGGAAGGTACTAGAAGCAAAAGTTTGACAAAAAGTAAGGTGTCATTTGTTTTTCCCGAAAATCACCTATTTTCAATAACGAATATCACGTAAACAATTAGAATTACGACAAATTTATATATTATCAGTTTTATAGGAAATTTAATTAGATTTTATGTTTATTTGAAACTTTTTTCTAGAGTCAACCGTTGATATTTTTCTAGAGTCAACCGTATTCGAGTTACTATCGAAAAAACAAAAAAATTGATCTTCTTCCCTCCCCCTCACCGTTAGCTCACCCCCCATGGGCGGGAACTTTTAGTATGTTTACTTTCTAACTAATTCCTAATGATGCTGTGAAGTAAAAAGTTATCGCATATTCGATGCACTTTGACTGGACTAATAGTATCGGAGTTTGCTTTGAACTAAAAAAAAAAAAAATGTGCTAAAAGTAATTATGTTTTAATTGGTAACCATTTTAATTGTACATAAATAGATTCGTAGCTCTCTTTTGATTATTCATTTCATCTTATGTACACTTAAATCACTGAATGCTTAGTAATCTGGACGAATGGCTAGTTCGGACGAACCCTTGTCAATAATTCGTCCTGATTAACAAGAATATTTTTTTTCTCCTATGTTAGCTTCATTAGAGTGTCCTATATATTAAAGATTACTCACTTTTTAATTTGACAATTTACACTTGCGAATATGAATAAATTCTTATAATATATAAGAATATAATATACACATCACATCATTAAGTGATTAAATAAAATAAAACCTGTAATAAACGAACAAATAAATTTACATAAACAAGGTAATCTAAATTAACTAACAACATTAACAAAATAATTTAAGTACACAATATATTTGAGATCAATAAATAAAATAAAACTTTTCTTGTTATCTATACAGGAAAGCATTTTAGCGTTTTCTGACTTTGATAAATTCAATGAGAAGCCTCTCTTCTACCAGAGAGTGAGAGAGTCATTATGACAGAATCGGTTTTATACATAATATTAGTTTGTCCTTATACTTGTTACTTGAATAGTTTTCTTACAAAGGTCAGTTTCTCATTTTCACATCACAGTACTAATTAATGATCTCTGACTGATAAATAAAAAGCAATTAATTACACGTTTGAAAGTCTCTTCATTTACATATAAATTACAAGTACACAAGCATTCAAATTACAAGTATTCTATGTTAAGCTAAATCTTTTATGTTATTGATTATATATTATCATACTCGGTGATTTGTGGTTATTTAATGCAAATTTGGTGGGTTATGAAATTAATAGATATACATATTAATTACTCTAAAAAGCAAACATTTATTTTTAAAAATTAAATACCTTACGTAATCTATTAATCAAGCAGATATTCATACAGATATTTTTCGTTTGTCATCACTAACAACGAAAACTACTAAACCATTTTGCACCAAATGAAAGGAATATTTAGTAATATCACAATTTACCGATTTAAAATATAATCGTTATTAATAATGCGGTAAATATATGGATTCCAGTGAAGTTTTAAAATTTTGGTGGTGAGCGCCGTTCTTCAATGGAGGTTACAATGGTAATGTTTTATCTAGGGCTTGGAATCAACAATAAAATTTACTTGTTTTCAATGGAATCGTTATTAAATAGAGTGTAACTTAAGGAATTCGAAAATCGACCGCAAATATAGTAAATATTTTCCGCGTATTTGTATTAGTGACCAATATATTAAAATTAAAAAATTGATGTCCAATTAAGTTTTTACATGATCTCCTACTACGTAATATGTGCCTCACTGGAACACCGCTTGAAGAAGTTGTATTTATTCCCATAATCCTCATAGTTCCTACTAATCTACCATTTCAAATCCACCGATAATAAATTACTACTAAAGTTTATTTAGCTTTTAAAATTACCAAACCGCAAGGCCACAACAAAAATTTTTTAGTGGATCTTCAAACTCATTGCTTCTCTCGTGCTTAATAATTTGTAGGGCGTTCCGGAACTGTTAGAACAACAATCAAATCAATCTAATAATATCGGGAGATAAAAACTAGAACTGTAGTTTATTTGGATGTCATATGTATTTATTTATTTTTTTTTTTTTGCATGATTTTTACAAACTATATAAACTTTGACTATTAGTTAGGAGAATCATCTAAGTTCATTATTTATGAGAACGAACTAAGCCGCGACGGTATATGCTATATCTATCTATCTATCTATCTATCTATCTATATATATATATATATATATATATATATATATATATATATATATATATATATATATATATATATATATATATATATATATATATATATATATATATATATATATATATAATATAATTTATATTACAGTAATATTGAGCTCTAATTTTTTAGTAAATAATACGTTAGCTGAACAACTTTCTAAAATTAAAAACTGGATGAGGCTCTCTATAATTATATCAAACTTGAAGAGCGTGATAAAGAATTGAAGTGCCCAAGTTTTTAATTATTTATTTTTTAAAACTATATTTCCTGTAGATATAAATAAAAATAACAACCAGAAAATATGATATAAGAAGAAAATATCCAATGGAACATCCAAATTACAATTTATTTTAGTGGGTCAAGGAAATTTTTCATAAGACTACTTTTGCGTTAGATACATATGTGTTATTTTTGGTGGACAACTCGTTGAACCCTAAATTTTCGTATAAGAAATGTTAGTCGAATTTCGATTGCCTGGTTTAAAAATATTTCCTGGTAAAAGAGTTGGGCTCAGACAGCACATAAATTAAAAAATTCCATCAATAGGTGTATAAGACAGGAAAATTTAAGAAATGATAAAGAAGGCGAAAAAAGAAATCAAGTTGAAAGGTTCTACGAGTCGTTATCTACCCGACCAAAAATAATTGTGCAGTATTGGAATAGTTATACTGCCATCAGTTTACTTCAAATTTCCTAACTTTGAATACGGATACGTGTTAATAGAGGAATGTCTTCTAAGCTCAAAATGATATATATACAAGACTAATGAACTCTTTTTTTCAGATTTATTTTCGAGATCCCGAGACATTCTCACATATCCTACAGGTATTTAGGAATTGAGTGGCTTTGCCCCAATTTCCGACGTCAACACTTCCTAGGTGCGATCCTATTTCAATCCTGGATCCACCTCTTAAATACTAACTAGAACCCAACCCATCAACCTGTACACTCCTGCGCATTGAACTGCATCCTTCAAAAATCTTTTATCATACGTGCTTCCTGTTAATGAAATTTCTTGCCCATCTCAATCCAAAAACACTCTTCACTAACTTCCTTTAAACATCATCTATTTCTTTACCTCCTGAATTTTCAATCTTCCGAACAAATGTAAACTATGAATATTTATGTCATAATATACGTAAGTTTTATCTTTTTACAAGATCTATCATTTATTATGTAACTCATAATGTTATTATTAACCAATTATCATACCCATACGATTGTCCTATGTATTGTACTCATATATTATCCTTAGGGAACAAGTTGTCCTAGAATAAAGTTTATATTTTTCTTTTGGTTCTAATTTTTAAATTTTTGTATCGGTATCGAGAATTGATTTCTTTAAATCGGTGCCGATTACTAGAAATAATAAATTTCGGTACCGAAAGATCACTGATTAGAACCAGAACGATATTTTCAGTACAATGTAGAAAACTTATTACAAAGTTGTATAATGCAATTATTAATTCTAAGATTGTTTACAAAATGGTCTATTCCATATTAAATGAGACAGAAAAACACAATTTGTGGCGTCAACTTTTAAAATGGGAAAAATCCAATATTTATAAAGAAAAAAGTTTTCTCTTCTCTATTACTTGGTTAAATTGCTTCCCTTCAAAACGTACTAAATTCTACTATAAGTTGAAGTGAAAATGTAGGTTTCTTTGTTATCCGTATATGTTAATATCCGAAGAAATATGTTTATATAAAGGGTAAACACACAAAACTATGATTGAATAAAATATATATTTTAAAAAATTGTAATTGTAAAATTGTAAGGTACCACATTTAATCACTCTAGGCAAGGTTTAAACCCTTAAGCTTGCAAAACGAAGCGAGGTTGCAATTCACCGAGTGTGAGTAAAATACTTTATATTCGAGTATAATTTTGCATTTTTTCTGCTACTATTACTAACTTAACTTTAGCTAAATTAATTTTTTAAGTGACCAAACGAATAAAATCTCTTATGTTAACAGTAAATTATTTAATTATTATAAATATTTATTGCTATACTACAATTATTGGCAACGTTACGTCTTTTGGCTGGGTATGCCGTTTTGGTTTACTATACCAAGCCCTAGTTCTGTTGGTGATGAAACATTTGTCGGCTGTTTTCTGATTATAAATTTAATGTAAAATATTAGTTGTTGTATAACATTTGTCTCTAGGACCTACCGTTCAGGTGTTAAATTGGTTTAAATGGAAAAACTCACGCATGCCTAATTTGTTTAATTGTTGGTGATTTTCTGACATGCTCTAGCTCTGTCGGTGTTGATTGAATCGAAAATCTGGCGACAGTTCTCTAGTCAGAAATTTATTGGAAACTATTTTTTGTTTTATAGCAGTTGTCGCTAGGATCAACCTTTTTTCTCTTTTTTTTTTTTTTTTTTTTTTTTTTTTTTTAATCAATTTATTGAAATTTAGCAATGTTGATTTACAATAACGTGCCTAAACTGAGAGAAAGTCACGTTTAAAAAAAAAAAAAATATTTTCTCTTAAGCTTGTATATTTTTAATAATCATTGATTGTTAATTTAATGGTATTATTAATTTAAGTAATTTGATCCTTTTCATTTTAAAATGTAAGTTGTGAAAACCAGATTATTATAGATAGATATATCGAGGATCAGGAATAAATTTATTTTTTTTTAACGATTTGAAAAAAAAAAGAAAACAACTACTGAAAAATGTTGTCCTTTTATTGGACTTTAATAGGAGTATATTAGTCTGCTATTAAATTGATAACGGGCCATCAGAAATAAAGTGGGTCATTAATCCTTCAAATGGGTGATACTTCAGGGAAGCTAGGCTATCTACTATATATTAGATCACTACTAAATAGTCTAATAATACGTACTAGCCCATTAAACTGACAAGCCCCGATCTAATAATTATGCACTATAATTAATTATATACTATAATTAACTACCGAATAATTTAGTTTGTATTTGGGCAACTGAATTAGATTCAAATAGCTACGTTCTTAGAGTATAATATAAATCATACCAATCAGAAATTTTATACAACTATAAATCTACATAAGTTTTTATTTTGAAAAATTGATATTTGATTCAAATTAATAGGTAAATATTGTGTATGGATTCTATAAAGTTTTATTGTAACGTATCAGTTATTGAAATAAATTCTTAATAAAAAATAACCGATTGCAGAAGACCACGTAAAAATAAATTATTATTAACATTTCGTTGAATATTTTCGGAGCAAATATGATATTATAGGTTATCGATGAAATGAAAAAATAATTAAAAGAAAAGAAAAATATGATAAATTACCTTTAAACAGTTCATCCTATATTCAATCACGGGCTCAACAACGAAAAGTCAACACACAGTATAAACTAACAAATAATCTATTCATAAATATTTACAGTACATTAAAGTTTGTTGCCCCTGATATCGCACAAATGTAATCAAATTTTCTATTTATTTATAGTATTATATGTTTAATTCATTAAATACTAATTGTCTCATTATTATATTTTTCGTTCAATATAATCTATTTTGATATCACTGTTTTCAAAACTAACATATTGAATATTTTTATAACTGATTGTAATATAAAGTTAGTAATGTTTTGATAATGTTTTTGGAGAATTTACTAAATTTATTAATATGAATATATAAATTTAGTTAATGATAGATGTATTTATTGGTGCATATCCAAAGGAGTGGAATATTAATGGTCCAAGTATAAATATAAAAATAAAATAAGTATAAATGTATAATTTTTTATTAATACTCCGGTGAGATTGAGTATTTTACAATGTAAACCCAGATACTTCATTTAAATTAATTCCTCCTCTCTATATTGGTTAAGAGCATTATTAATGAACGTTATTTTTAGTCCTATTTTAGTTCCCCTACTATTGATAATATCAATAAAACTGTACCTTATATATTTACTGTCATGAGCTGTGGGTGTTTTTTTTTTTTGTTTTTTTTTAAAGCTATTTATTGAAATTTACTACTGTACCCAATATAAAAAATTGTAAATGTGATGATAATGCTAAAAATGACACGTAAATTGTTTTAAAAGCAACTGTACATTATCAGCACAAATAAAGGTTCTACATAGTAAAGTACTATATTAGAAGGGCATTTTCTTTTCAGGCACATCGGAGGGTTTTCTGGAAACAAATGAGAAGCAAGTTGTGATACTAATGGATATGAATGGTTGTGGAGTTTGCTATGAAAGGATATACATCTGGTTTGAGCTGTCAGAAAGGTGAGGTTTATTAAGATCATTGTGGATAAGTTTATTTGTAAAAAAGTGAGGAGCATTGAGGATTTTATATTGCAAGGATTGGATACAAGATGGATTGGATGGTTAAGTGGAGCCCCAAAGCTCAACTCCATATGTCAAAATTTGTCTTATAGCTATTATGTAAATGAGTCTTTTGTAATAAATAGGAAGGTTTGAAAGTTTTTCAAGTAAATGTGGAAGTAGAATTTCTTCTTCATCGAAAGGAAGAGCCTTGAATTATGAGTAAAATAAATAAATACTGGATGAGGATATAAAATTTACAGATTTTGACTGTAGAGTTGAATCTAGATAGATCGGTCATACTCCCTCCTTGTCCCCTATTATTACTTTTTAATTAAAAACTTTTTATGTGAGTATGTTTGGTTTTTTTCTCTCTATCTTTGGAAAGAGAACGAGCGATATAGAGAGAAAGAGAGAGAGAGAGAGAGAGAGAGAGAGAGAGAGAGAGAGAGAGAGAGAGAGAGAGAGAGAGAGAGAGAGAGAGAGAGAGAGAGAGAGAGAGAGAATATGCCTTGGATCTTGAGAGATGATAAAATGAATGTAAATGAAGTAAAAATATTCTGACTATTATTATTAGCTATTTTAGGAATAGAGATGACTCAATAAAATGTGAATGCTGAATGTTAAATATACTAAATTTTCAAAGCTCAATGCCATGTTATTTTAAAGTTTTTTAAATCATGTATGCAATTATTGACTTCTTAGTGGATTTATTGTGGACTGTCAGAACATTATTTGAAGGCGAAGAAGTCGTTAATGTTTCAATAAAAAAATTTTTATCGGTAAAGAAGAACGTTTACCAACCCCCTATGAACGGTTTACAGTTAACCTGCAAACTTATCTAAATATTTTCTTTTAATGATTCTAGTGAGGAAATTAGAACAAAGTTGTAAAATAGTTTTATTGCCATTGGTCCTTGACACGTGTGAAAATTTTCAAGTAAATCAGATTGCTGGAAAGTGGTAAAAATCACGCTGAACGATTTCGTTACATACATGTAATTTAATAATATCGTGTTAATTAAAAGCATAATTATTACTCATTGTTTCTGATATGATATATTTAAAAAATATATTATTTATTCATTGTTTCTAATAAAATATGTTAATAAAAACAATGATTGTTATATGAAAGAAAATAAGCTCCTTTTTTTTTAATGTAGGTGTGTTTCCTAAGCAAAATATAAAAATAAATTTTTGAGTCTTATGGAGCAATATGTTTGAAAAAAAAATGTTCTAAAGTTATGGTCTATGTATTAAGAGGTCTTTAGCATATTCATTTTTAAGGATTTAGAAGAATATAAAAAGGAGAAAATGTACTAAGGATAAGATATATTATTAAATAAATTCTTCAATGAAAGAGTTACATATATTGATCAATAATTGTATTATAAAAAGCATTACTCCTCTTTATTAATAGTAAAAACATGTGACATGTTTCGGGAAACAAGGTCCCATCATCAGACTGAAAACAGTATTTAACAATTTACTATAATCACACTACATTTTCTAACATCTAGACAATACTATTCTAATTTCAATCTACTACAAATATATCTCATTATAAATTTACCTTTAAAACAATCTCTTGGTGTTAACACACCGTGTCAGTTTCATTTACATTGTCTATTGAATATCTCTTCTACTTTATGGGTACAAGGGTCAATCCTAATCTTAACTAATATTATTATCAGTACTAAGTTGGCCAATCTTATATTATTAATTTAATAATATAATAAATACAATCTTATAATATTAATATACCAGCATATATAGATCCTATTTTATCTGTGTCCGTTTTATAGTTTATTGCATTATTGATTGTTTTATTAATGTATATCGCTTCTTTTATTTTTCTATTATGTGTTTTGGTTTCATGTTGCAAGATTTTAACGTTATCAAAATTGAATTTGTGGTTCAGTTTTTGTGCGTGTTCTAAAAGGGCTGTTTTATTACTGTTTGATTTGCTTATTTTTATTTTAGTGTCGTATTTATGCTGATTAATTCTTTTATATAAATTCTGCTTAGTTTCTCCAATATAATGTTTATTAAAATCTAAGCAGTCAATCTTATATATGACATCTTTCTTATTCATATGTTCTATTTCGTTCTGTGTTATTATATTTGTGTTATATAATGCAATGTCTATTTTAAAATTTTCATTTTTTAATTTCTTGATTACTTTTTGAGTTAATACTGGTATATATTTTAATCTTTTATATTCCTTAATATATATTGTATTGTTTATATTATTTGTTATTTTTTCATTAATTTTAACACTTTGATCTATTTCTTCTATTTTATTTTCATTATTCATTGTATTACTATAATATTCGGTTATTTTCTTTTGTTCTATTACTCTAGTGTTTATATTATTATCAGTGTTTGGTTTCAGTATATTATCATTCTTTATTTTATTTCTTAATATTTGTTTATTATTATTTCCATTGGTTTCATTATTTTTTACATTATTTATATTTATATTCCTATGCCACATTTTATTAATTATTTTAGTGGGCACTAAATTATTTAAATTATTTTAGTGGCAGTCTTTAAATCTTTAATAATCTCTCTTTTTATTTAGTTAGTATAAATTTTATCTGTTAATATTACAGCTGTTTTTATATAGTTTTCTATAGTATTTAGTTTTTGGTGGAGGGGGTGGTGGCTGTAAAAATGTAATAATCTATTACTTGATTCTTCCTTCTTTATCCATTTTGTGTTTATGCTATCTTTGTTTTTAACTATTAACATATTTAAATATTTTATTTTATTTTCACTCATATTCTCTCAGGTAAATTCTAATTTTTTATTAATTTTATTAAATATTACATCAATTTCGTTATTGTTATTTGTTATAATTAATAGGTCATCTATATATTTTACTATTAATATCGGTTCATTAGTTATTTCTTCTTTAAAACTTTTCTCCATTAAATAATTTAATGTTATTCCACTAATATTAACACCCTAACTCGACCCCATTGGGATTCCGTTTATTTGTCTATAATATTCATTTTCATAAATAAAATAATTATTATTTAGACAAATCTTTATTCCTACAATATATAATTTTTTATTTTTATTTTAGTATGTTGTTTTATTTTTTCCCATTTATCTTCTACTATTTTAATTGTTATGTCGAGTGGTATGTTAGTGTATAAGTTTTTTACATCAAAGCTATTAACTACTATGTTGTTGTTGTATATTATTTCATTTAATTTATTTTTCAATTCGATGGCATTTTTAATATCAAAGTTATTGTCTTTATTTACTATATTCAAGGTTTCATTAAAGTATTTATTTAGATTATATGTAGGGCCATTATTGTTATTAACTATTAATCAATACAATTATTGATCAATATATTATTAAATTTGTTTTTCATTTTTGGATAATTATTAAAAATGAACACTATTTAAATATTTAAATAAATGATAAAAATATTCACTTTTTCAAATTTATTTTAAAAGTGCCTAGGAAGGTGTTTTGTCGACAGCGCTGACTAATAACCATCGATACATCTTCTAGTTCTATTCAGAAGGCTTAGATACTATTCAATAACTACTTATTTAAGTCACACAATGGCCGATAAGGTTTTGCTAGCCCTGAGCCAGCGCCGACAGATCTGCTTCCAGAAGAGATATCTTATGATGAATGGTGTGGCGCAGCATCCATCAAGCGGGACTAGACAGCTCCGATTTATTATCCCATTTGTCACGATCTCCCCTCCTTCATTTCCCTATTGTTCGAACCGAAATATTTTATACAATCCGCCCTTTTAGGTGAGCGTTTAGAGCGACCTATGAACCCATGGCAAACTAGGAATAAAGTAACTCTGAAGAAATTTTCTCCAGATGGATGTGGAATTCTAGAAGAATGCTGAGTATTCCCTCGCCAATAAAGAACCCTATGAAAAAGGGAATTGTACATTCAGCCAATGAACCGAGTTCACTAAAAGGGATCAGAATTTTTCAATTTATAATTTTATATTTAAAGTCATATCTTAAAATTTAATTTTAAAAATCGATTATCAAGCAGTTAGTTTATTTTTTTTGGACACTAAAAGGGATCAGAATTTTTTTTTTATTCCAGATTCTTTATTTTTTTTTTCAATTTTTTTTAACAACACGTGTAGGTATTATATTATTTTGTTCAATTTATAATTTACATCCTTGCTATATTTAAAGTCATATCTTAAAATTTAATTTTAAAAATCGATTATCAAGCAGTTATATTGATTATAATTTATTTTATTTGACTATTTAAAAGATAAATCCTCAGTTTTATTTTTTTTTTTTTTTTTGGACATGGAAATATCTTTTGGCTGGGGTTTTGTACATTTTTTGTATAACGTTTTTTTCCACATTCATTATGACGCATTCTACCTGATTAAAAATTTAGTTGAGAATATTTTTCCATAAAATTTTGTCACTCGGAACTACTATTTATGAGTTATATTTTTTTGAATGTATATTTTTTTTAATAAAGTCACGTTGTAATGTTTTTTCACACTCAAATTTGTAACTGCTGCATTTTCCCCACTGCTTTTTATACATCTGGCATCCTTTCTCTAACCAAACAGTGAAATCCAAACGTCCACTTTACATTTCTCAACTCCTTCAGCTCTCAAATCCTCCGTTCTTACCCCGCACCCGCCAAACCCGTTCCCGCCCATCAGATTGTACAGCCTGCTCAATTGCTCCGCTGCTTTCGACAGATCATTCCTAATCCGATCCTCGTCCTATCGAAATTTTAACATTTTTGACAAGTTCTAGTTATCCTGGCGTCACTCAGATCAAAAATTTGACAATAGTTCTCTTTCATTGAAGAATATTTTTTGGTTTATGTTATTTGTAAATAGGACTTACCGTTTAGGAGCTATATTGTTTTTAATGAAGAAAGTAACTTTTTACCTACATTTCTTAACTATTGACATTTTTAAAGGCTTTTTTAAGACGCTCTAGCTCTGTTGGTATTGCTCGAATCGAAAATTTTCCGATAGTTTCCTTATCGAAAATTTAATAGAGGGTATTTATTGGAATGCAACATTTGTCGCTAGAACCTACCAGTTAGGAGCTATATTATTTTGAATGAATGTCACGTTTAAAAGGCCTATTTTCTGTCAACTTTGTTTATTTGAAGTAATCATTGATTTTTAATTTAATTTAATTATTATGTTAAGTACTTTGAACCTTTTAATTCTACAATATAAAGTAGGAACAGCAGTAGATCATAGATAGACATAAAGGGGAAAAATGAAAAGGGCTTCTGAAATATATCAGGACCTTGAGTTGACTAAACGATAAGTTAAGGATAAGAGATGAAAGGATAAGCTTGAGATGGGTTGTCCTTTAAGTTTTCCCTGTGACTGGTTTTTCGTTGCTACTGGAAACAACTTCTTAAGTGAGAGTATAAAAATTTCTCTAACCATTAAAAAAAAAATCGATTGATTTTTTTGATCGATTATTTCAAATGATTCGCAAATATTTTCAATTCATACAATAATAAACTAGAAAATAATTCAATCCTATCATTTAAGATTATGATTTATATAAATTTTATTTTTATTCCAATAATAAGCACAATATAGATTTTGAGATCACTTGGAGTCTGGCTTTCGACCCAAAAGTTAGGGAAAAAACTGGATTGTGTTGTGTGAAATGTAAATACTCAATCTGTAGTATTTTTTATTAATTTTGTTTTTATATTATTATTTTAATTTTTAACTCTAATAAATTTTACAATTTCCTGAAATTATTTTATTTAATATTTGTGTATAACTATGCAGGCATT
The DNA here is from genome assembly GCA_003667255.2 of Euschistus heros. Lineage (NCBI taxonomy): Eukaryota > Metazoa > Arthropoda > Insecta > Hemiptera > Pentatomidae > Euschistus > Euschistus heros. Next base: position 292,393 of record RCWM02000251.1, on the reverse strand, counting down.
TCTACCTACTCATGTGGGGTATCGTCTGTTTATTCATTTTTGCACTCCTTTCGAATAGTGTGGAGGAGCACCATGGTATTAGAAAATCATATTTTGCCGAACTTGAGGTGGAATATCGTGATGAAGTTGTGGTAGGAAATTTTGTAACAAATCCTAATAATTCTCACCATTCAACCTGTTGGGCAAACTATTATTTTCTAACACTATTCAAAAGCAGTACAAAAGTGAATAAACCAACGGTACCCTACATGGGTAGGTCGAAATACTTCCCCTATAAACACAAACTCATCTGTCCATAAAATTCACCTCAAAAAGTAGTATTCGAAGCCAACCACAAAATTGAGCGCTATGTTCATTATCATTGGGTTTTGAATCTTGCATTGAAAATCTAATTAAAAAAATAATAAATAAATGAATGTAATAGCATAAAATTCTTTGATCTGGTGTCGCTTAATTGACTGTTTTCCTTTATTTTCTATTTAACAATATATTTTGTCTTCGCTTTCATTCCAATGAAAAGTTTATTATGTTTAAAATACATATTTCCATTGGGCGATTCCGAAATAATTTCTCCATGACATCGACGTGCAATCATTAATTTGAGCATAACATATGAAAGCTGTTTAAATTTGAATGGTTTTGTGAGGTTTGCAATTTTGTGCAGTATAGTTTTTCTGAAAAACAGTGAGTGTTTAAATATAATAAGACATTATAACTTCCCTAAAAAAAGGGGAAGATGAAGTTGTTCTTTAGGTCCCAAGTTTCTAAAATTCAAGGTTACATTTACTTTGCTCTTATAGAAAATTTCATGCTAAATCCGAACATGTGGTCAACATTTGAAAAATGTTTAAACAAAGTGGAAATTGGAATATAAAGTTAAGGTCTGCGGCATTTTTCTTCATTTTTGATCTAGTTTCACCCGTTTTTTTTTTGTTTTTTTTGTTAACACTAAGAGGTAATCACCCTGTATAATGTTTGAAAAACCCACATTAACGTTTTTCCGTTACCTTTTCCCAAATTTTCCCAGTTCAGTAGTTATAATTGATATAATATAATAGAATTGTTATAATTTAGCAGTAGATACCAATAGAATATCCACCAGTAACATTGTAAGTTGCTTCATACTCCTCCATATTTTGTAATTATATGTAGTTACATATTCTAACGCATATTTTTATATATTTATATATATATATATATATATATATATATATATATATATATATATATATATATATATATATATATTTTTTTTTTTTTTTTTTGCTAGCATTATTATTTAATTAATAATAATAAGCATTAAATTATTATATAATTTAAAACAGGAAATAAATAACGTATATCAATTGATTTTATGATGTTTAAAAAAGTTTTTTTAATTTTTTTTTATTTCTGTAGCATAGGGATGGATCATGTTCTTCGAACATTTGGCCAAATTCATTGAATTAAACTAGTGTTTATTTACAACTAACTAGAAACATTAAAATAATCACAAATAGGGAGTGATATACTTTAGAAGACAATGAATGAAACATAAATCCATATAGAAAATTTTAATAGACAGGAAAAAAACTGCTATAAAAAAAAAAAAAAAAAAAAATTGTCATTGGCTTTTAAATGCAGATTTTCATGAATTTGATGAATTTCTATTTGAGGTAAATTTTATGGACAGATGAGTCTGTTTTTACTAGGGAAGGCATTTTCAACGTGCACAAAATGTACCACTGGGCAACTAAAAACCTCATAATGACTCAATAATTATCATTCCAGCAGTTTTACTGTGAACATATGTGTTGGGATAAGGGTAGAAGGACTCATTGGTCCACATTTTTTGCTGGACTGATTTAATGGTGTGAGTTACTTGGATTATATGCAAAACCTCCTACCACAACGGGATTCTAACCGAAGTTGAGCAAAACGTTATTTTCCAACACGATGGCGCTGCATCACTTTATCCAACAGGAGTAAGGTAATGGCTAAACCAAAAATATCCTACATGGAGAGGAAGAAATGGTGGTATGCAGTAGGTTCACAATAACAGAGGACATTTTTAAGATCTACTAAAATAACGGACTCCTTTGGTCTAGCATCGCCTATAGAGATAATAAGGCTGTTATGACAAAAAAAAAAGTTATTTCGGCCCATTGCCAATTCAAACCGAAAGGAGGGTTATATGGTTTGATATATGCAACTGGATTATTATTGAACTAGATGATTGGGATAGTTGGAAAGGTATTTTACAAATTTTAATTAATTTAGTATTATTTATTTTTTATTTTTATTATATTGATCCTTTCTTTAAACTGTGACTACTATTTATTTTTATTGAATATAAACTGATCTTTGTGATTGAGTTCAATAAATATTTCAAAAGTGATGGATACATAAGATTAAATTATATATCATATTTTTTATAAAGCCGATATAAAATCGGCAATCCATCTTACATCATGCAATGAATGGACTTTTTCTTGACATTGACTGATCACATTCCAAAACTTCGCAAGTGAATTTTTAAAGCATAACGACCAAAATAAAAAAATAATCAATTTGAATTTTTATCTGTTATATTTATTGATATTCATGTATGTATTTACAATATCTGATATTTAATATATACTGTGTTTCTTATTCTACGGAACAAATGTAAGAACGTAATTTTTGGTCAAATAATAAAAAAAAGATAGATAAACCAATGCCCTGAAATAATTTGTTTAATATACAACGCTAATAAAATATTCAATTATTATCCAATAAAAACTGAAAATAATGGTAATTAAAATACATTTTATAAATACCTAGATTTTGATTTACGCAATTTTATGTATCAATTTATTTAAATTAATTTAATAAATTCAAAGATACTCCTGAGTAATTTAAGTTTAAGTACGGTTATCTAAGGGTCCATTTGGTTATCTAGAAATGTTTTGTGCGTAATGGGTGGTAATACACATTTGATTAGTTTTGTATAATCAACGTATAATTTTAATTTATAACGAAGTTTATAATAATAAAAAAAAAAAAAAAAAAAAAAAAAAAAAAAAAAAAAAAAAAAAAAAAAAAAAAAAAAAAAAAAAAAAAAAAAAAAAAAAAAAAAAAAAAAAAAAAAAAAAAAAAAAAAAAAAAAAAAAAAAAAAACCGCAGTTAGAAAGAATTCTGAATTATATTCAAATCCATCTCTTTTAAATCGTAAATTATTCATGACCATCGAAATGAGACTTAGAGAAATAAGCTTATTTTTTCCATTTAGAATTAGCGCTATTACGCAGCGATTTCAACGACATAATTTGGAATGACCAATTATGTATGCAGAGAACCAAACTCAACAAACCGAAGAGAGTCAAAGTGACCCGAGATTTATTGAAAATATTTTCATTACAGATAAGTAGTGTTTTACAAGAACGAAACCATCTTATTTCCCCGCCTTTCCCTCCTAAATTTGTGAAATATAGATTGATTTCCGACAAAAAATGTTACGGCCTATTTTGGAAAATGTACATGCTCAGGATTGACCACACTGGCGCAACCAAGGGGGGAGCTTGGTGGCTGAAGTCCCCCCCCCCAGACGACCAAAACGACTAATTTTTTTTAGTCGATAACTATGATTTTCATTTATATAGTCTCGAACACCACCCATTCATTGCTTTAGTTAAACTAAAACATAAAAAAGTAATCAGTTTTGAGCCTTCAGTTAAACGACCGAAGGGTAGACCCACATATATATATATATATATATATATATTTTGCGGTCGTTTTATATTTTTTAAAATGAATTTTTTTCTCGCGTTGTTATAATGTTTTTTTATCAATTACAGCGGTTTTACTATGTTTAATTATTTTTTTAATCTTTTCCTTTTAAATTTATTTTTTAATTTGATTGTTTTTGCCTATTAGCTACAAATACTGTTTCCGGGATTTCGTTTGGCAATTCTTCGCGATTTTTATTCATCCTGGTTATATATTTTCTTTTGCTACCTGATTCCTATGATTTATTTGTTCATGCAAAATTTTTACTCTTTCTTTATGTTTTGCAACATAATCATTTATGATTTGATTATTGAGATCTATTGCAACGGGCGAGTCTATATCTAAATGTCCAGATATTATTTCGATTGGCTTTAGTTGTGTGATGGAATGAATAGTGTTGTTATACGCGAGTACGGCATATTTAATTTTTTTTTCCATTGCGTCTTTTTTGAATTCGTCTCTATTATTTAATAACCGTAAATGTTCTATTAATGTGCTATGAAATCTTTCAATGGGTCCGTTTGATTGAGGTGATTGAGTAGCTGTATAATGTAGTTGGATTCTGTGTAATTTTAATAAATCGGATAATAATGAGTTTCTAAATTCTAAACCGTTATCTGTTATTATTTGTTTTGGTAACCCGTGATGAGAAAAATGAGAAATTAATTTATTAACGACTTCAGTTGCTTGACCATTTTTAATTTATAAACTTGCGCAAATTTTGAAAAGGAGTCGATTAGAGTTAAATATTTTTTGTTTTCTAGTGTGATTGTATCCATGTGAACTATTTCAAATGGTTTAGATGGTGTTTGAGTAACGTTATATTGGAGTTTTAAAGGATTCCGATCATATTTTGATACCGTACAAATTTCGCAATTATTAATTTGAATTCGAATTAAGTTTTTCATATTAGGCCAATAATACAATCTTTTTTTCGATTAAATGTTTCCTCCGAACCGCGGTGGTTTGTTTTGCCAATGTGGTAATCATTTATTAAACTATTTTGTTCATCAGGATCTTGAATATCGATTAATCTACTTGTAGTTTTTTACACAAAATTTAATTCCGAATGTTTAAAAAATATTTTACCATGGTTTCATAAAATTGGGTATAAAAATCAGTTTCAAAGAATAAATAATATTTAACTTTTGGTTCAACGAATTCTTTAATTAATTTTATTATATCTTGTTCGAAATTTTCCTTTGATATCTGAGCGATAATTCTGTTTTTAGTATTATTAAACAGTTTTTCGATTTTGGGTTTCGCGGGATTAATATCAACTAAATTTAAAATAATCTGATTTTTTCCTAAATTTACTGGAGAGTCTGCTATTGGTATTTCGATTATTGTATTTCCTAAAGTATTAGAGTGAACGGAATTTGTTTCAGATTCTTCTGTTATATTATCTAAATTTTCATTTTCATCAAAATTTACGATAAGAGATGCATTTTCCGATGTTTCATTTTCGCGGTAAAATTGTTCTATTAAATCATTAATAATAGTATCAGGGTCTTCAGATTCTGTTAAATTAATTTCTACTCGCGATAGTGCGTCAGCGACTTTGTTTTCATGACCTTTCTTATATTTTATTTCAAAATTAAATTCTTCGAGTTTTAGTTTCCAACGATATAATTTTGAGTTTGGATCTTTTAATGATTGTAACCACTGAAGTGGTTTGTGATCCGTTTGAATGATAAATTTTCTGCCATAAAGATATGGTCGGAAATATTTGGTAGCCCAAACAATAGCTAGAAGTTCGCGTTCAATAGTGGACAGTTTTGATTCACTTTCGTTTAAAGTACGGCTCGCGTAAGCTATCGGAAGATCTCGTCCTCCGTGCGTCTGTGACAATACAGCGCCCAAGGCTACGTTTGATGCATCTGTCGTTAAACAAAATGTTTTGTTGAAGTCCGGATATTGCAGGATGGGATTATTAATCAAAATATTTTTTACTGGTTTCAAAAACTATCTAAATAATTTTTATCCGCGATGTTAATTTTCGATCCTTTTTTTAAACATTGGGTCAAAGGTTTTGTGAGGTGTGCAAAATTTGGAATAAAACGGCGATAATATCCTAGTAGTCCAAGGAAAGCTTTAATTTGTTTAGTAGTCTTCGGTATGGGATAATTTTTTATAGCAAGGATTTTATTAGGGTTTGGTTTTACTCCGTTTGATGTGACGAGATGTCCTAAATATTCTATTTCCTTTTTTAGAAATTCGGTTTTATCGGGCTGAATTTTTAAGTTAGATTCTCTTAGTTTTTTAAAAACTTGCTTTAAAATTGATAAATGCTCCTGAAGGGACGTACTGTAAATTATTATATCATCTAAATAGGCAACACAATTTGGAACGCCCATGAGTATGTTGTTAATCACTCTCATAAATGTTGGTGGACTATTTTTTAATCCAAAAGGTAACCTTAGGAACTCGTAATGACCGTTTACGGTTGAGAATGCTGTTTTAGGGATACTCTCTTCATCCAATAAAATTTGATGAAACGAACTTGTTAGGTCGATTGTTGAAAAGTAACTGCTTTTGCCTAATTTATCCAGCAGTTCGGTTATATGCGGAATAGGATACTTATCATCGACCGTTTTCTCATTTAATTTCCTATAATCAATTACTATTCTCCACTTTTGTATTCCCGATTGGTCTAATTTTTTTGGAACTACCCAAATTGGACTATTGTAAGGTGAAAAAGAAGGGCGAATGATTTGTTGCTCTAGCATTTCGTCAATTTGTCTTTTCACTTCGTTTTGAAATATTTGAGGATATCGGTAATTTTTAGTATAGACTGGGATCTCGTCTTTAGTTAGGATTTTATGTTTGATTTGCGTATTTGCAGTTAGTGGAGTACCTTTTAAATAAAATAGATCAGAATATTGTTTTATTAAATTTTGAATTTCTTTTTTTTCTTCTTCGTTTAAATGGTCCGTGCGAATAAGATTTTTGACTTCATTGAAATCTGATTCTTTTGTTTTAATTAAATTTATATTATGAGATTCGTTATTTTTAAAAATTCTGATTGGTTTCACAAGGATTGGGGTTTTAATAGTTAATCTAAATGACCGATCCGAATTATTTTTTACCGTACATATAGCTTCGTTATTTTTAATTGAAATTAAACCTTCATGAATTTTAAGACAATTATTGAAATCGGTATGAGGAATGATTCCTTCTCCATTTGAGATATTTTTGATTGGAATTTTGATTACGGTTTCAGAATCGTTGTTTAAGATGTAAGTATATTCAGATTGAGGGGGTCTGTTGTCATAATGAATTGTTAAATTGCCAAAAGGTGTGTGATTAGTATATCATTTACTAAATCAATTTTCGCACCTAATAATTTAAGACTGTCTGTTCCAAACAATAAATCGAATTTAGGATGGAAGTCAAAAATGCCAAATTTCAGGGGAGTTTTGGTGTTGGGGGAAATAATTTAGATGAATCTACATTAGCGTTAAAATTTTGTATAGAAGAACCGTGCGCGCTAGTAAGTTTAAATGGTTCGTGAGTAATGTTATTAAAAAAAATATTTATTTGCTACAAGGACGGATACAAGCGATTTTGTGCACGCAGTGTCTATTAGAATTTTTAAGTTTGACTTTGGTGGAATTATATATGGAAGAGCACTAAAACGGGTTAAATTAAATAGGTCTATTACGTCCATGGTTCCTGTGCTAGGCTGGGATCTAAAAAATTACTTTGATCACTATCCAGATTATTTTGATCAGTGTATTGTTGATTTTCTTGATGATCGTCTGGAAATGATACAGTGGGATAGTCGGGTGGTTGAGCATTTGGTAATTCAGTAATTTGGGATTCACTTACGGACTGTTCCGAGTTTAGATTATGAAGTTTCTTCAATTTCTAGGTTTGGGTTTTTCCGAACTGGGGTATTGAGAAAAGATTTAAATTTTACACTTTGATCAGGTTGTCTCTGATATTGGGAATTACTTCTATAATTACTATTGACACTCATAGGGGTTGACTGATTAGGTTGTTGGGGTCTATATTGATGATATTGGTGTGGTATATATTGATTAGGTTGTTGGGGTCTATATTGATTAGGTTGTTGGGGTCTATACTGATTAGGTTGTTGGGGTCTATACTGATTTGAGATTACATTTTTAGCAGGTTGAATTGCTTTGTACTGGTTTACTGGGAAATAGTTTATAAATTGTTGGCGATTTTTGTGTATTGGTTTGTTATGGTTTTGGTGTGGGCGATAAGTGTCGATGACAAATTGAAAATCGTTCGTTAGCATGTTTATTGCCTGATTTAGGTCTATCGGATTTTTGGTTCTCATGAAAGAGCCAAGCGGTTCTTTCAGTCCTTTTAACAAAACTCTTAGTGCTAATTTTTCGATATATTTCGTGAGGACTAACGCCTCCATCGGCATTTCGCTCCTTAAATAACTAATTTGCAACTGTAATGTTTTTTGTATTTTATTATAAAATTCGAAAGGGGTTTCGTTGCCTTGTTTCATTCCCGCCATTTCAATATTTAGAGTGTACGCGTCGCGTTTGTCGGCGTACCCTTGTTTTAACGCATTTTTAATATCGTCCCAGGTATTGATATATTTACTATTAACCATGTCGGCGGCAGCTCCTTTAATTTTAGCACGAATTGATCCTATTAAATAATCGTTTTGGAAATCGGCAGTATTTTCGTGATTATAAAATTTGTTTATTAATTTATCAGAAATTTCTAGAAATCGCGTTAGTGACATAGGGTCACCATGGAAATCAGGTATCATCTCTAGATACTCTTTCTTTAATGTGGGAGGTGCCATTTTTATAAAATATTTAATATAACAAACAAAAAATAAAATGAGATAGTATGCAATGAAATTAAAATAATATGAAATGAAAATTAAATTTATCCTTAATATACAGTAACTTAATATTTAACTTAATATTAAATAAAAAATTATATTTTAAATAACAAAATATTTCTTTATAGTTATAGTAATGAAATCATAACCTTTTCTTTAAAAATAGAATAGATTTTATTCAAAATTATTAAATTGAAAAATAAAAAAAAAAGTTTAATATTGAGATAATATCTCTTAAATAAAAAAAAAAAATCACTTACACTAAGATGACTTCGATAGTCAGATCCATGCCAGTTTAACGTCTCGTCTTCCTCTGAATGGACTCGTCAGCAAACAGTTGATACTGATCCTTGATATGCCCTCAAGTTTGACGATGTCCTACCGACTGCGCCAGTTATCTTCAATTTAAAAGTAAAGACTTTTTTAAAAAAGAAGTTTATTCAATAAAAGTTACAATATCAGAAAGAAGAGTGGCGTGGAGACGGCTCTGGATGTACTGAGAGAGAATTACAAAATTTCTTGAGGTTTATAAAGGGTTACAATGGCTTCTTCTAGGAAGCTTTATGCTAACATTACAGTTCACAGGAGAGCAAGTTCCCACGAGGGGTTTCTAAGAAATAGATTACAATGGTTAGGAGTCAAAGCTTAAAATTAAAAATATCTAAGGAAAAATATATAGTGTAACTTATATATATATATATATATATATATATATGTATCAATAAAGAATTGGCTCATAGATAAATCAAAAAATCATATAATTCAAGATAACACAGCCCTCAAACTAATAGATAAGGTAGAGATTCATGGATTTGACGTTTTTCACTATGCATTCAAGAAGGGTAGTTGTATACTTAAAACTGCTGATGTAAATTCCATAATAACTTCAACAAATATTTCATTTGTCCTTTGATAGATATATTTTGTTTCTACTAAATCATTTAAAGTTCTGTTGGCGCTATCTATGAAATAGGTTCCGAAACACCCATTATATATTTATGTGTATATATTGATAAAAAAATTATTTTTTAGATGTTTCGGATTGGAACGAAAAAACAGTTTCGGTACTAGTTAACTGGTATTGGTACCGTGCATTTAATATTGTTATAGGAAGGTACACAGCGGTAACATAGGAAACGAACTAGCAGATGTGGTAATGCTGCCTTGAGAAATAGTTTCTTTCCAATTACATATGATAAAGTTTATTTCGTTTCACGTCACTTTTATGCTGCTATGGCTAATTGGACGATGCTACGGTGGGAGTCCTAAATTTTGCCTATCCAGGTATAATTAGGATAGGGATCTTTAACGAGTACCTGACATCGCACAGGCTCGGGACCCCCATTTTACGTCCCTTCCGAAGGACGGCATAGCTAAGGATTTTTTACTCCCTTTAAAAAAATCCTAAGGTCATCTGCCGGGCTGCGAACCCGCGATCTTGGGTTTAGTAGGTTGCTATGCTAACCACTACACCACAGGTGACCCCATATGATAAAGTCCCTCTATCCTATATCGAGATTTGTATTTTGACAAACGTGATAAATGTTTAGAATACAAAATGGCAACTAACAACAAACGGACGATCTCAACGCAATTTAATTCTTGATATCACTCAAACTAACTACGGCAAAATTAAAAGTACACATTACAAACAGACCCAAATATTGATCCAACATGGACAAAGTAAAGCCTATTTGAAATGATTTCATCTGACTAACTCATCTAAATAGTACTGCCTCAGACCAACACACCAGACTTTTTATCGCATTCTTTACGACTGGCGTTTTGTTTTTTTTTTACAACAAAAGAGTACAGCTTATGAAATAATATTAAAAGGAGACAATTGGACGCTTCCAGAGGACCTTTATGAAAAATATCTCAAAGAGTGAAAAGGTTGATGCTATAATTGATTTAGAACCAGTGACGTGGCGCAAAAAAACATAAATGTTGTTTTGTTTTTGTTTCTTTAGTGTTAACTTAATTATGCCATATTAGGAAATTTTATTTTTTTTCTTGTTTTGTATTTTTGTAATGTTATGTATACTAAGCTGATAACTATAAAACGCATAGATGCATAGAACATGTACAAATATTTCAAAATACGCCTCTCTTGCAATGTTACAGTAGGTGAAACGAAAAAAAAAACATTCAAATATTAGAATATTAGAATTATTTGAATAAGAAAGAGTAATTAAATCCCAAGGTTTTTTTTTTTTTTTTTTTTTTTTTATTATTGGAAATTAAATATATGATTTTCTTTTTTTCGAAATGTATTTTGTTTTTGTATCATACTAAATTTATTATATAGATCAAATATAAAATATGTTTCGTGTCATGGTAATATTAAAATCGGATTTGTCAAGCCGGTTCGATAAACGATTATGGATTCTGACAGGATTGGTGACAGGTATCGATAAGCAGTTACTGTCAATTACCCAGGGAAAGCCATCATATTCCTCAAAGAGGCGGTAAACAGAGCCAGCAATCCAATATTAACGCCTTCCCAAGGCGAGCACTTAACGCCTCACGTCCATTTATTATTCAAAAGCTTAGTCGTTACAGGGACCCCCGGATAGAGCGTTAAAATTTAACATCGATTAGTCAGCCGAACGCCTTGAGAATCGACTTTAGGCAAAAGTCGATTTGTTAAGCCATTATTAGTAATTAGAATGGATGGCATAGCGTGCAGGGGGAAACGATTTTTCTTGCGTTTTCTATTTTACTCAAGAAAGGAAGAACGTCACGATACTTTTATGAGATGCTTGTACCCTTAATGAAGTATTGATATTGGCTTAAATTTTTTATGAATAAAGGCCTAGTTAAAATATAAACAAGATATTTATGCTGATTCATTATCTTTCGACTTTTTGTATTAATTTAGTGTAATTATGTTTTATATTGTTATCTGTGAGTTTTTTTTGTATATTGTCCTAATTAATATTTGTAACTGTAATTTTACAATCAGCATGTGATCAGTCATGTTAGTGTACAGATTTTTGTATTTTAAACAAATGACTAGTACGGGTTTTTTTCTTGTTTACATATTTGCATGTTGAAATATTACCACATGGCTATTTAGATTAATAAGTACGCTGTGTGAAATGTTGCAACTCGTTTCGATGGGCAGCATTACTCAATAAATTGTTTCACTCTTATAAGTTTCTTGGTCTGTTACATTATACTTTTCTTTGTCAAGTCAATGCCCCTGTAGTCGATCCCCTTAGCACTATTCCTCAGGTTTTCCTTTGTTTTACAAGGGGTCTCTAGAAATCTACGTAGTTTTTCGAGATATTCTTCTATTCTCGAGATACATCTCATTTTAAGTTCTTCAATGACTTTCAGCGGTGGTCATAGGCTCAATTTAGTGTTAGCATTCTCAACCTTTCCCTCGTGATCTTACTCTTCTTTCGTCTTAGATATCTAATCTCATTCGATTGGAGCTAACTTTTATGTTTGCTTATGAGAGTCCAAGAACTACTTGATTACGCTAAGATCTCTTGGCCACAAAATCTTCTCTTGAGGCAACTCCTTGCGCAATTGATCTCTTCTTTCTCAATACCATCCCAACTATACTTGTTTAGAAAGGCTTTGAATATTTTAAATCTCTTACTTGCTCTTTTGGAACACCATTTAATCGGATCACCCATTCTTTTCTTTCTGCTGTCCTTCCTATCCGATTTTTTTTAATTTTTTTTTATGTCATTCTTAAAGGTTATAAACAGTAAAGTTCATCGCTAATTGGTAACGACTCATAACATAATAATTATGTACTGAATTGATTTAATAATCTTCCAGTTAGAAAAAAAAAATCAAATTAATCAACTTTTATAGGTTTTATTGTTCTAGTAAAACTACGGATAACCTACAAATAGGATAACCATCACACGAAAACGTTAATGAATTATAATTTTAAAATCTAAAAATCTTGAATGCCCATAATTACGTCACAAACAAACTTATCCCTAAAAGATCTTAATTTTCCATATGTTGTTGATATATCCTAACTTACTGCACACTCGATTCTTGATAACTTACTGAGGCGTCAGAAAAGAATATGCCAACAGATCTTCTATCATAAAACAATTATTGAAGTGTTACTCGTGAGTAGTTTTTTACAAGTCATTTAAATATCAATGTAATAATTTTCTACGGATATACTTTTTGTACATGCTACACAGTTGCAAATATCAATAAATAGTAAAAGAAAAAAAAATCGTAAATCCTTTATTATAAATTATAGAAGAATAATCTTAAACTCATGAATCAGACAATTTCAATTTGTAAAAATTATGCTATAATATTATCGTATACACACATATTTGTGGGTAGTTTGGATCCTTAATTCTTAGTCCAACTGAAGGCAGAAAAAATAAATTATGTTGTTTCATATGTGGTTCGACTTTAGTTTGGTACCAATATTTACACAGACTCACACACACACACTGCAAACTTATCTTAGAAGAAATATATAGATAGACTAGTGAAAGAATAAAAAATAATATTTCTATACATATATAGCGTAACTACAGAAGATTGCTGTTAGAAGGAGCGGAAATCAGCTGATTAATGAAGTGCCTACGGGGGTTACATCACATAGGTGAGCTCAACAAGAAGATCGATACCACCTGCCTAAGGTCTAGGTCGGGAAAATTACGGAAGAGAGATTATCTTCATAGGAACAGAGCCGGAAAATTATACGATCCTCAGTGAAAATGTTCTCGTTTCATAAATTACATCATATAAATCTTTAGAGCTAGGATTTTAGATTTTGATTATTCGATTGGTCAATCATAACGCTCGCAACTTTGTCACCTGTATAATTTTTACTATTTGCAAAGAAATTTTAACGTTTTTCAATATGTGTAGGAGCAGTCGAAATCAACATGTAGCTTCTTGTCTTTACAAATTTGTATTAGGGTTCCATGTGAGTCCAAGGTATCGTATTTCATCAACCTTATTCAACAGTACTTCATTAAAGGATACAGGAGATCAGGAAGTGAAGGAGAAAGGTTATTTGCTGAGATTTATCTTTACTTCTCTTAGTTATGACACCATTCTTTAAGAGAAGTGAAATGTGACTGAAGTGTCTAGGTTGCAGTAAATGGGTCATCGTTGACAGGTAAAATGCCGGTATCATCAGCATAGGTTGTGAGGATAGGAGGATTTAGAATATAAGGTTTATACACGGTATAAAGAATAGGACCCATTCTTAAAATAATTAGTGTTTTGTAACAATACAAATTAAAAAGTTTTGATTTACAATAAATTAGAGATTCTGATAATTCGAATCAAAGAAGAATTTTCTAATCCTCTATGGCTATCAAAGATTAATGTATATTGATTCTACTTCTTTTTTGGCACCAAAGGTGCATTGCTTTCCAAGAAAAGCAGTGGTTTGGAAAAAAAAAATCATTACACAATCTATCGAGTCACAATCTATCGATGGGGTGCACAAGAATTTTGGGATAAATCAAAAAAGAAATGAATAATAAATGAGCTTGATCCAGATTTTAGAGATTTTAAAGAGCGGAATGGTAGGAACAAGTCTGATTAATGATTTTTACCAAAGCATGGCTTTCAACTATAGATTACGTTTCCTCTTTTCACATCGGAAGAATATTTAACAAGAACCCGGACGCTTTGAATACCATTTACTTAAAGGGAGTTATAACAAGAAGATTTATTAAGTGGATATCAAGTCGTAGTTTTTTTGATTCTTATTGTAAGGAACGAATTAAAGCGAACTTTTCATTTTATCTCCCATTGTTGATTTACAAAGTGATTTGATTTTTCTAATCCAAAGCAGTATGTCTGGCTAAAAACCTTTTCAATTATATATATTCGAGGAAGTATGTAATCATATTTCCCCTTCGTTTAACATGAACCAATAATATTTTACGTATTAGATGAGGCCTCAGAAGGATCTGCTTGTAGATGTAGTTTATACCAGAATGTTTTAGGTTTTAAACGTTATAGAGTATGTGTTCATACCCTCACTCCATACTTTATTACTTGTTCATTAAAAAAGGCCATGTTCATTAATAAAAACCATAATTAGAACTTTAATAATTAATTAATTAAAAATATTTATGTTCATACTATTCATATCAAGGCTCATTTTGATCATTGTTTTTTTATTCCTTGTAAATTAAGTAGGATTTCTGGATGCATTTATTTTTTAGAACACACCTAAGTGTGTAAAACCGTAGTCGGTTTTCTAATAATCTTCTGGGGTTTGGTAAGAAGACGGGTTTCCAGGGTAGATTTATTAACTTTAGCCTACCAATATATATCCTCAGGCAAGCTGGTGTTTTCTTAGAGGTAGTGGAGCAGGACCAGCATTAACACAAATGCTGAATACGGGACTGGTACTGAAGGCACCCGCTGCAAGACGTAGGCCATGACGGTGAAATGAGTGCACATCTGAAAGCTGTGTAAGGTTTGCCGAGGAGTAAATAAACCTTTCGTGGTCTTGTTTGGATATTTCTAGGCGGGATTAAACATTTATCATCGTCCTGTCAGTACCCCATGAGTAGCTATCAAGAACCTAAAGAAAATTAAATCTTTTTGAATGATTCTTTCCTTAGCAATTTGATATGCTCTTTCCAGCTCAATTTACATTTGAAAACTAGACCTAAGGGTTTGTTTGTTAATACTATGCTGAGATTTATACCTCTATTTTTTCCATTAGTATTGCAGGAGGCCTTAGTGCTCTGCGTTTTTAAACCATAGTACATTTCTTCTTTTCCGTCAAAAATTTCAAACCTGATTATGTGGATAAGAATTCTATGTTTCTTAGGAACATCTGCAATATTCTTTGCATCCTCATTCAGTCCCTAAACGAAAGCAGTAATGCCAAGTCATCAACCAACAATAAGTTTGAGTTGGTGAGGGTTTTATTTACTTTATTTATAGCTATAGCAAAAAGTGGAGCACAGCGGAGGACACTTCTCAGTAAAATAACTTTGTTTGTATTTCAGAAGAGTATTTATTTATTTGTATTTATTTTGAAAACCATATTTTCCAACAGCTTACATATGTAACTTGTATGCGATATGGGTCGATAGTTTATTGAAAGTAGTTTAAATTTTCTTTTTTTTTTAATTGGAATTATAATGGATGTTTTCCAGATAAATCTCCTGATCACCACATATAGGTAGCTACATATTTATAAATTGAGTTCGGAGTTTTAATTTAAATGGGGTATATTAATTCAATTCTATCTTTAATTATTATTGTAAAATCCAATTGGTCAAAGTTAGATATAATTCATGCACATAAAAAACGTCTAAAATATGTTATATTATATTTTTTCTTCTTTTGAGTTGTCCCTGAATTTACTATAACTTTTATAACAACGTATATTTTCCATCACACAAGATGTAATAAAAGGGTTGAGTACTTGAATAAATGGTTTGATTTAAAGGATAACTAGAACATTATGTACAATGAACAAGCTTGCAGGCTATTAAAAGTAAAATAATTAAATATACCATAAATCACATAAAACAATAATGTTGTTATGAGAAATAATAATTACGCAAAATTCAATAAAGTTAATTATTAAAGTATATGCTTCAATAATTAACTTTATTGAATTTTGCGTAATTATTATTTCTCATAACAACATTATTGTTTTATGTGATTTATGGTATATTTAATTATTTTACTTTTAATAATTATTAAAGTATATGCTTCGATAAATCATATGATGGCGTCAAAAATAGATCTAATTAAAAGTGCTCTTGAAAAAATCAAATCATTAGAAGCTGCTAAAAATAAAAAAGACCGATCTTGCATTATTCAAGAAACAGTAACAATTCTAGAAGAATTGCAAATCACTACGATTTGAAAATGAGTTGAAAATGAGGCAGCTCGAAATAAAGATTTTAGGAAGAGTGAAACAAAACACTAACCTAAACCTATTCTGCTGCAGTGAAAAACGACGTAAGCCTATAATTACTTCTCCTTCACATGTTCTAATGGTCTCATTGAAGAAAAGAATGACAATTCTAATTCTGAAGTTACTAAAAAGGCATTTAAATCCAAAATTAATCCAGTCTCTTTAGGACTGGGTATCAAAAAACATTAAAAAACATACGTGATGGGAAGATTTTGGTTGAAACTACAGATAGTAGAGACGTCGAAAAGATAGAAGAAGTTCTCAGAGGTGATGAAAGTCTCAAAGCTGACATCCCAAAAAATACAACCCCCAAAATAATAATTAGAAGGCTTCCTGAAGAGGTTAGTAAAGATAATTTTCTGATTCGTACTCTAATTACTCAAAATAGTGAGCTTCAAATCGCAGAAGAAAACTTCAAATTACTCACAATTATTGGTGGAAAAACATCAACGAGCCCCCGACATGCTCTGTTGGAAATAAACCCCAAATTTGCGTGACCTTCTGTTGAATAATCGTCTCAAATTATTCCATACCATTTGTTCAGCAGCGGACTACATATCGGTGAGACAGTGTAAAAAATGCTGCAAGTTTAATCATCCTGAGAAGCATTGTAAGAGCAAGCTGACGTGCGCCATCTGTAGCGGGGAACATCACACCCCAGGATTGCCCCAAGAAAGAAGAAGAAGAACAACAACAATGTATCATTGGTGTCAATTATAACAGACATGGCAAGCCACACTTTAGGGTAAATTCAAAACATCTAGCCAACAAGTAAGTGTTGTCCATCTTATATAAATGCCATCCACCGTCTAATTAAAAAAACAAACTACAGACGGTTCAACTAAATTACAATTACCAACAATGGCAGTAAATACAAATATACAAACATTAAACATTCTACAGTTAAAAACACAACATTCTTAAAAATCAAAAATACTATTACAGGAATACATACAAAAACATAAAAAGTATTATATGTATTAACTTTCCAATATTTTCCCACCTGTTGGAATAATACATATAGGTCTGATAGAGGAAATATCTTCAGGTTTTTTCCCCGGTTTATTAATTAGCACCAATTTAGACTTTTTCCAAAAAATCTGGAAAACGTCCAAGGCTGAAGCATTTAGAATATATATTATATATAGTTTGTGGAAATGTTTCGTATACTTTTTTGTATATTAAAGAGTTTACTCCATCTATGCCTGGTGTTTTGTTATCATTGAGATTGTTAATAATATCTGATAACTCTAATTGCGTAACCGGGAGATCGTCAACTGTTTCGGGTAAACTGTTTGCAGACTGTCTCATGGTGACATGTATGTCTGAATCTGTGGTAGGATCGTCCAATTTAATTAAGTTATTAACAATGTAATCATAGGTATCATTAATTGAGGTCGTGTAGGTACCATCTGATTTTCTTAAATTTTGTAAAATGAATGGTTGTGGTATTTTCCCAGCTGCATATTTGTATGGCCATTTCCATGGATTTTGGTAGGAATACTCTGGCAGTATTCTTTCCAAGATTCCATTTTTTTGCCTTTAATACATCGCGAATATTCCCGTTTAAGATTTAAGTAATGATGATGCCTATTTGTCCTTAATAAATCATTTAATTTGGTTTTTTGGTATAATCTGCGGGCTCGGTTAGTTGATTTCCGCAGATTTTCCAATTTTTCATCCCACCGTGGGTTTAATTTTTGGCCTGAATATTTTTTGAGGTACTGATATTCATAATTTTGAAAGATTTATTGCAGGTTTTGATTAAAAATTTATGAAACCTGTGTACGAATTGATCGAAAGGAGTTCTATTTAGTTTTGAGGTTAATTGTTCATCTAAATTGATAGTACTATTGATATTGAAACCTTTTGAAAATATATTTGAAGATTGTTTATAAATTTAGTCCAATCAGCATTCTTAGTTTTGTATAATTTTCCTTCCTTTCTTATGCTGGCCCAATGATCGAATTTTATAGAGAATCTAATACAATTGTGATCCGATAAATTTTCTTCATCTTCAATTCTCCAACTGTTAATATTATTAATTAAATGAACGTTTGTAATGGTTAAATCGATATTACTTTGTCCTCGCCTGCTGAAAAAAGTAGGAAGGCCATTATTGACATTACATATATTTATATTATTGTCAATAATGAAATTTTCTAGAGTCCTACCACGATTATTAGTCAATAGATCATGCCACAATCTAGATCGACAGTTTGTATCCGCACCGATTACAATTCCTCGATCTGAAAATCTATCGATTACGCGTTTTAGGTTATCAGTGTCTTCTACAACATCTCTATTGATATCAAAGTAGGCGGAGATGAAAATAATCGGAGTCTTATCAATCATAACCTGTACCACTGTAACATCTGGATTAGAAAGATCACCCAGCAACATAGCATCTATTTGTTTACAATTAACAATGACAAGAGATCTGCAATGGGTTAGGTTTACAGAAAACTCTCGATATCTTGAACTTGAGCGAATTTTTTCTCCTAAATATGGTTCTTGTATTAAAGCAATTTGTATTTTATGTTTTTGTATGTATTCCTGTAATAGTATTTTTGATTTGTAAGAATGTTGTGTGTTTAACTGTAGAATGTTTAATGTTTGTATATTTGTATTTACTGCCATTGTGGTAATTGTAATTTAGTTGAACCGCTGTAGTTTGTATTTTAATTAGACGGTGGATGGCATTTATATAAGATGGACAACACTTACTTGTTGCTAGATGTTTGAATTTACCCTAAAGTGTGGCTTGCAATGTCTGTTATAATTGACACAATTGATACATTGTTGTTGTTCTTCTTCTTCTTTCTTGGGGCAATCCTGGGTGTGATGTTCCCCGCTACAGATGGCGCACGTCAGCTTGCTCTTACAATGCTTCTCAGGATGATTAAACTTGCAGCATTTTTTACCACTGTCTCACCGATATGTAGTCCGCTGCTGAACAAATGGTATGGAATAATTTGAGACGATTATTCAACAGAAGGTCACGCAAATTTGGGGTTATTTCCAACAGAGCATGTCGGGGGCTCGTTGATGTTTTCCACCAATAATTGGTGAGTAATTTGAAGTTTTTTTTCTGCGATTTGAAGCTCACTATTTTGAGTAATTAGAGTACGAATCAAATTATCTTTACTAACCTCTTCAGGAAGCCTTCTAATTATTATTTTGGGGTTGTATTTTTTTGGGATGTCAGCTTTGAGACTTTCATCACCTCTGAGAACTTCTTCTATCTTTTCGACGTCTCTACTATCTGTAGTTTCAACCAAAATCTTCCCATCACGTATGTTTTTAATGTTTTTGATACCCAGTCCTAAAGAGACTGGATTAATTTGGATTTAAATGCCTTTTTAGTAACTTCAGAATTAGAATTGTCATTCTTCAATGAGACCATTAGAACATGTGAAGGAGAAGTAATTATAGGCTTACTTACGTTTTTCATTTAATAATTAATTTATTGAATTTTGCGTAATTATTATTTCTCATAACAACATTATTGTTTTATGTGATTTATGGTATATTTAATTATTTTACTTTTAATAGCCTGCAAGCTTGTTCATTGTACATAATGTTCTAGTTATCCTTTAAATCAAACCATTTATTCAAGTACTCAACCCTTTTATTACATCTTGTGTGATGGAAAATATACGTTGTTATAAAAGTTATAGTAAATTCAGGGACAACTCAAAAGAAGAAAAAAATATAATATAACATATTTTAGACGTTTTTTATGTGCATGAATTATATCTAACTTTGACCAATTGGATTTTACAATAATAATTAAAGATAGAATTGAATTAATATACCCCATTTAAATTAAAACTCCGAACTCGATTTATAAATATGTAGCTACCTATATGTGGTGATCAGGAGATTTATCTGGAAAACATCCATTATAATTCCAATTAAAAAAAAAAGAAAATTTAAACTTCTTTCAATAAACTATCGACCCATATCGCATACAAGTTACATATGTAAGCTGTTGGAAAATATGGTTTTCAAAATATATACAAATAAATAAATACTCTTCTGAAATACAAAAAAAGTTATTTTACTGAGAAGTGTCCTCCGCTGTGCTCCACTTTTTGCTATAGCTATAAATAAAGTAAATAAAACCCTCACCAACTCAAACTTATTGTTGGTTGATGACTTGGCATTACTGCTTTCGTTTAGGGACTGAATGAGGATGCAAAGAATATTGCAGATGTTCCTAAGAAACATAGAATTCTTATCCACATAATCAGGTTTTAAATTTTTGACGGAAAAGAAGAAATGTACTATGGTTTAAAAACGCAGAGCACTAAGGCCTCCTGCAATACTAATGGAAAAAATAGAGGTATAAATCTCAGCATAGTATTAACAAACAAACCCTTAGGTCTAGTTTTCAAATGTAAATTGAGCTGGAAAGAGCATATCAAATTGCTAAGGAAAGAATCATTCAAAAAGATTAAATTTTCTTTAGGTTCTTGATAGCTACTCATGGGGTACTGACAGGACGATGATAAATGTTTAATCCCGCCTAGAAATATCCAAACAAGACCACGAAAGGTTTATTTACTCCTCGGCAAACCTTAAACAGCTTTCAGATGTGCACTCATTTCACCGTCATGGCCTAAGTCTTGCAGCGGGTGCCTTCAGTACCAGTCCCGTATTCAGCATTTGTGTTAATGCTGGTCCTGCTCCACTACCTCTAAGAAAACACCAGCTTGCCTGAGGATATATATTGGTAGGCTAAAGTTAATAAATCTACCCTGGAAACCCGTCTTCTTACCAAACCCCAGAAGATTATTAGAAAACCGACTTCTGCCCCATGATTTTAAAAATAACATCGATATGTCTAATTCTCAGAAAATATCTGAAAATTAGCTCCTTAAGTATGACATAAATACCAGAATTAAAAAAAAATACAAGATAGTTATAAATCAAACAACAATGTAGGGTGTTCCATTGTTATTGATTTGACAATTATAAAATTTTAACTTCCATTACCTACCATCAACATTTCATTACACTATACAATCACAGAAGACAATAGAATTTCAATATTTAAAGACTCTCTTCCTGCTGTAATATCTCTTATTAACTTATATAACGCGAAGGCCGAAAATAAGGAAAGTACAAGCCTATGTCACAATGATATCAATCGAACATATACCCGAGGAATGCCTGCTATTCGAAACCTATATTCAGCAGGTACGGATATAAAGAAAACTCTTCCCAGGCAGTGATTAAATCATTCCTTCAAGTTCTTACTTCATCTACTGAGCATAACCACCCTGGCATTTAAGGTTGTATGTTTTATAGAATATTTGCTTATTCAATGTTTTGGGATCCATCCTAACCATGTGCCTATAGAAACTCAGTTATCGTTTCCTCATAACTGTTTGTAAGTTCTCTGTCATTTCGTATATTTTATTTTAGATCTCAGTCTACGTCCTCGTTGTGATATTCCTGGCCATAAATTCTTCTTAAAATTCACCTTTCGATCTTCAAGAGCTTTTCCAGGCTTGAGAAATTTGTTGTACCTTTCCACAGCATTGTATTAACGTCTATTGTGTGGAAATTAAGATTTTCTAATTTGAAGATCTTGTCTTCCATTGTAGATTTATCAGTTATTCTTTCGCAGATAGTCTCTCCTAAATATCTTAGTTGCTATTGATTTATTATTAATGGTATTGATGATACTACTGAATATCCGTGTGATAATATATCACATAGAAAATCAAATAATATATAAACATATTAATAAAATGACAAATGATTAAAATGAAATATTTTTAAAGCTTATGAATATATATTTGTATATATTGTACATATATAAACTACCCAAAAAAATCCAGAAATTATATTCTCTGATTTTTAAAAACAGAAGAAATATTGAAAAATATTATATTTTCGTATTTCATTAGTCATATCTCACATCTGGTCTGTGATTCAATAAGGGCTCTGTTGAAGAGGAAAAGTTTTTCGACACATATGGAACAAACTTTAGAAGAATTGTAAAAGTTCCCAAGTCTTTCAAGAGGCAGTGCGATAAATTACTTTACTAGCTGTTTGATATTAGACACCTATCGTTTAGTTGAATTAAGGTTAATACAATTACTTTTTTTTTTTTTTATTCATTGAAATTTACAATTGTAAAAAAAAAAAAACTTAGATATTAGAGCTTTCGTCCAGTAGATGCTAAGGAAGTCGAAAATGACGAGCGGTGTCTTGAATGAGAAATCCAAATTAAACGTAAATCCACATGGAGTCCTAGGTTGCGGATTGTGAAGATATTTCTTTTTTCATTAGTTTACTTTTCAATTTACTGGACGTAAATCCGTGATATATTGTTTTTCGTTAGGACTTAATATCCTTACGTACTTCAACTAAGGTAGAAAGGGTCGCTTATTTTCAGGTAACCAACCTATACTAGCCAGAATAGGAGGGTAAAGATTTATTCCGAAGGTATTCCACGAAATAAATTTCAACCAGCCACATTAAAATTGAACCCCCGACCTCTCTGCTGGGAGACCCTCATCCCAACTCCCTTAGTCATTGATCCCATGAGATCACAGCCAACTTACATTTACTCTTATAAATTATATATGTGTATATATATATACACACACATATATAATATGCAAACCGATATAAGCTTTGATAAAGATAACCTCGTTTAATCGGACCCCAAAAAAAACAAGTGAAATAAATAAGTAAAAATAACGTAGGACATTTGACTAAATACATATTTCTATTTAATAACGAAATACAACTTGTTATCTATGCAATAGTTATGTACATAAATAAATAAATTAAGGCTTAGCGAGCCCGAAGGTTCGAGGCCGATACCACCAACCGTCGACCGCACACTTCCCTCCAATCCACTCCTCCATAGCCTAAATCCCTCAGGTCAGCCTTGACGCAATCGTCCTATCTTCGTCTCGGTCTATCCCTCGGTCGTTTACCCGACGGCTCATAACTGATTACTTTTTTTGGAATTCGATCATTATTAAACCCAACGACTTTACATGCCCATTTTAAGCGTCGCGCTGCTATTACTTGAACTATATTTACCGGATATAATTCGCGCAGTTCCGCATTGTGAAGCCTTCTAAATTCTCCTGTTTCTTCATCCTTTTTTGGGCCAAATATTCTACGCAGTACTTTATTTTTGAAAACTTTAAGGCGTTGTTCCTCCCTTAACGTCAGCGGCCATGTTTCACATCCGTAGAGAACTGTTGGTAGTAAAATAGTTTTGTATATCCTAATTTTTAAATTTTTTGGGAGTAAGCGCGAACTGAGTAATTTTGCGACCGAGAAATAACTAGCATTTTGGGCTTTTAACCTTGCCTTTATTTCTTCTTGAATTTCATTTTTCCCCGATATAATAGACCCTAGATATTTGAATTGCTTCACGTGTTCGAACTTTATCCCGGAAATATCTACATTACTAAAATGTTCACCGTTTCTACTACTAACCATATATTTCGTTTTATCGGTATTAATTACTAAACCAATTTCGTTACCGGTTTCCATGAGCGTAGTAGCGTTTAGTTTTATAGTTTCCTCGTTTTCACACAAAAGTACCCAATCATCAGCATAACCAAGAACCGGACATTTACCATCCATCTATAATCCTCTTCCCGTAAGCATTACCTTCCTAATGACGTATTCTAGCACTAACTTAAATAATACCGGAGAAAGAGAATCTCCCTGTTTTAAACCTGAACGTACCTCAAACTTTTCGGAGTAAAAAGTCTCGATTCGGACATGCACATTTTTACGAAATTAACCAATTTCTTTGTTATCCTCAGTTCGATCAAAATATCAAACAGTTTCTGGCGGTTAATCGAATCGTAAGCCTTTTGGAAATCAACATAAAGCTGATGCACTACGCCCTTAAATTCTACTTTTTTCTCTAAAAATAGTTATGTACATAAATAAAATTATTACATATTTAAATCATAAAGGTTATAGCTCAAAAAAACTCACTCATTCACTCAGTACAGACATTCTACTTAGTGTTATTATACCTTCAAGATATTGATGTGGCTTCTCCAACCTAGCAAACCTTTCTTCATGAGATACTTATAATTACTATTCGTTTCCTTGTTTACAGTCCTCTGCAAACTCGTTCAAGATTATCTTATGTCTGCTTCGGCATTCGAACGTTTAAAAAAAATAATAAAAAATGCGTCCTAGGAGAGTTTCCCGTTCTCGGCTTCGATCCACAAAATATCAATATTGTGCTTTTGAACTCTGGCCCTGGTGCCTAGTTTTTTCCTCACTTAGCTCCCATATATACACACACACACACACACACACACACACACACACACACACATGAATTCTGTAGTTATATGAATAATCCAATCATTAAGTTTTTGCATATTAATATATAATTTTTTATTTAAAACTAATTTGTAATATTTACAAATAGAATAATGTCACAGTTTATTACTATCGTAAAAGTTAACATATTCAAAATTAACATATTTTGTGATTTTCCTGTTTTTCTAAGAATGTTGAAAGTTTTATTAAGTATCAATGAAGGTTTTTATTAGTTCTAACTCACATCGATGCTTTAAATAAGGGTTTAGTTGTAAAAGTAAAGTTCCTCGGTAGACCTTGGTACACTCTTGGGAAAGAATTATGGAAGCTTCAAAGTTTCTGAAGAGGTTTAAGCAAGAGGCCTTAAAACAATTAGTGCTCGACTTTGTTCCTTTTTCAAAAATGGCTAAATATGTATGGTAAGTAAATATTTATTATAAAACTTACTAAAATAATTTATAATAAACTCACTTATAAAAATTTAATTTTGCAGCACGAATATTACAATCTATTGAAACAATATTACAATCTGGCAATACTTAATAATGTTGAAACTACTTATAACTATTAT
This sequence comes from Euschistus heros, assembly GCA_003667255.2. NCBI lineage: Eukaryota > Metazoa > Arthropoda > Insecta > Hemiptera > Pentatomidae > Euschistus > Euschistus heros. Next base: position 267,007 of record RCWM02000251.1, on the reverse strand, counting down.
AAAATTTTTACTATATATAAAGTTTACTATATTCTACTAATAATGCTTAACTATTTAACTTTATGCTATATCTTAAAAATAGTGAAAAAAAACAGGTTTTATATTATTCTAATATACATATCAATTCACATCAGACAAAGGCTATAAATAATGGAGAGTTGCATTGAATTAATACTTGGTAATTAAAAGAACATTTTTTTTTTAAACTTAACTATATATATATATATAATTTAGAATAGTCATTACTCTGACCGAATCATTGCGACTTAAACAATTCCTATGACTTAAGCAAACTGAAAAATAAGGAAGTTAGAAAGAAACTGATGTACGAGGCAAAATGAAGTAAGAATAGACTGAAGGAAGAATAAAAATTAATCAGGAAAAAGGTTTGACCCTTCATTTGTTAAAAAAAATAATAATGAAAACATATGGATCTAATAATCTCTACTCATCAAATAATTAAAACAAAAAAAGAATTTATAGGTGTGATTTTTTAACAGAGATGAATATATTCCAGAGTTAAATCATTTTAATCATTATTTTACCTTTTACAAGTTTACTTAAACCTTTTCCAGAACAGTTAAAGTATTTTCTAATTATATTTAATCAATTTCCACATTTATTTAATATTTTCCAGTTATATTTAATCTCTTTCCATTATTATTTAGAATTTTTGATTTATACAACAACTTTCACATTAATATTTAAACATTCTCCAATTATGTTTAATATTTTGTCGTTTTATGTTAAACTATTCTTATTATATTTCGACCTTTCCCACATATTTTAGTATTTTACCGTTTATGTTGAACCATTTTCCAATTTTATTTAAACTTTTTCTTAATGGAATTAGGACCCTAAATTTGTATGGAAAATTGGAGGAAAATGATAATAATAATCAAGACGCCATATTCTGACAATCCAGCAATTACTAGATAACAAACAATACAATAATGTATTTATAAAATAAACCATTCACTATTCTTATGAAATACAATAAAAATTAAATACAAATCATTCTACTAAGTTGTACCTAAAAGAAGTATTACCTAAAAGTTTTGTGTATTTGGAATTATTTCTATTGTACATCTAGTTAGTTCTATGGCCATCCTCTACATTAAAAAATTGCAGCCTGTTAGGTTATGTACTCAAGCTGTTACAAAAAGAACTTGGTTTATTGACCTGAACTTAAAACATTCGGTGCTTCAGAAGAACTGCTGCCGGGTTAGATTTATTAAAGTCATTTTTTCAAAAGATACAGCCACTGCCACATAAAACTAAATAAACCATTTTTATTTTCTGTCTCATGGAAACTTTATGAGCAACACACACTGCAACGGTTTTCCTATCTTCTTAATATATTTTGTGCAAGCAAATCCTTGCTAGCAAATTTAGCCAAGCATATTAAATGTATTGTTATAGTAAAATACTAAAAAACTTATATCCTAAGAATGGTTCCATGTGAAAAAAATCTCATAATTTCATCGTACCTCAACTAATTCAAACTAAATTTAGATAGTACGTAATCGGTCAAGTTGTACTCGAGATTTTTATAACTGGAGTTATAAAAACCTGTTCATAATTAATTAGAAAAAGTCAGATGCATCTTTCATTATACCAAACTTAAAAGACAATAACCTGTTTGACGTTTCCGACTACTCCAACATTTAATATAGCGTTCAAAGGTCACAACATATTATCTCATTTGCGTGATAATAATTAGACCTAGTAGAAAATACGGAGTTGAGCATTGTGGCTCTACTAAACCTTCCAAGTTTATTGTCAAATCCTTACAATCGAACATCCTTCTTAAAATCCTCAATGTACCTCATTATGACACAAACAGTAGTAGTTCTTTACATGTTATTGACATGTAATTGTAATAATTTTCCTTAAATTTACTTGTATATGATTTTTACAGTTGTAAATGTTAATAAATAGTTTTTAAAAAAAGAATCTTTGCTCATTTTCTACATCTAAATTTGTTTCAAACAAGTTAATATTTATTTTTAGATATAAAATAATAATATTATTTTTTAAAAAAAAGATTTTGAAACCTCCTTATTATAGAAATCTTGAAAACAAGCTGACTAATCCACTTCATTTACCAGGAGGAAGGTCTGATAATGAAGGGAGCTTAAATGACTCGTGAAGTTCCGGCGATATCAAATTCTTTGGTTTGTGGATATGTTAGTCGGCTTAGAATTGGGATACTGATTCTGTGTTTGGGTGAAATAATGGCATTTTCTTGCCTCATATAAATGAAATCAGTATAAATTTACTAAAATTAATTGTTCAATATTTTTAATTTAATTTGTTTTCAAATGATACATTCTGGCGCTTTCTAAGGACTATAATTAAACTTTATCGTTTTAAAAAACTGGACCTACAGCTGATGGTGATTATAAAATATTGCACCTGTTACTATGCATTATTGGTATGAATGTCTTACATGTCAGAGATTGTCAAAATAAACAGGTTTAATATGCGGAGGATATATTCTACACCGTCAAAACAAGTATTTCAAACTAACGAGTATTTTTATACGTTTACCTAGACTAGAATTTCCTACCTATTATTTTATGCTGACTAGTATTTTTGACTTGTTTACCTAAACAAATATTTTGTACCTAGTTTTTCACACTTAGTCTTTTTAACCTGTTTATTTATGGGTTAAACCCACTAGGTGTAGTGGCTTTAATCCGCGAATGCCAGTAACTAGCACTATTTCATGCGAGTACTAACACGTGTCAGCTACTATTCGTTAAATGGCATGTGTATCTTATACCCTAAAATAGTTAGGGAGGACTATTTTTTTCCGATTCAATGATGGTATTATCATTTAGAATAATTCTTTTGGTAGCCCTTCTTTCTCATCTTTATTCTCTTCTTTATAGTTCATTTGTTAGGTGACTAATGTTTTTTTCAAAGCGAATCAACTTGCGTACCATAAACGCCCAGTGTGCTTTGTAAGGTACATTAACCTTTGCTTTAATAACAATAATTTATCCCAAAACTGGATTTAATTTTCATATAATTTAAATAATGTTTCATGAAAAATGAAACTTTTTTGTTTTTAAATTTGGAAATACTTGGTACTTCTGTAATTTGAATGAAAAAATATCTTCATTATTAGGCAAAATAATTGGTATCTATTGATTAAAGGGTTTGGTGGATAATGAGGCATTGGAACTTTTTTTTTATTACAAACTAGTTCATAGCATGAAGAATTTATGTGCAGATGTGTTAGGAAGCAACATCTGAATATTTTAAAACTACTAGAAAAAGAGATATGAATAAGGTGAAGGAGCTATGTAACATTTTCGTGCTACAGGAAGATATAAAAAAATATATATATTTAAACAATCATTACTCGTATTTGTTTTTTATTACATAACAAATCTTGAGGATGTGATGCCTCTGATAAGGTACGAGGAAGGTATAATTTGCGAGACACGGAAACAGAGCTCTATCCCTCTCCTGCATCTGAAACCATGCACCTGTCTTACCTGGTCCTTGTTCTTTCATTGGCTTCGGTCAACTCAAAAGTATGCGATTTAAATGCTGGTATTGATGCCGACTTAGCTAACCGCAATCAATAACAACGAGAACACAAATCCACATCTATTCCAATACCTGATGGTACATTGGGTGAGCACGTAAGTTTTTAAATAAATACCATTCGAATTATGAATCACCCCTATAAATCATATGAAATAAAGAGAAATAATATCATAGTGAGAGACAATGAGCTATGTTGATAACTGTCTTAATTCCTAACTTTTTTAGGCTAATCGTTTTAAATAATTATTTGTTTCAGTACTAGATATGATTAAATGATATATATATATATATATATATATATATATATATATATATATATATATATATATATATATATATATATATATATAATTTTATTTAATTCTTCAGATATCATTTTCCGGCTCTGAAGTACTTGGAATATACTCTATTAAGAGATCGGGTAATGCTACGCTTGAGGTTAAAAATAGAAAATTTTCTTGGAATTTCTATTTCGGCCTCGGCTTTCTCCAACAATCTTTCAAAATTTTGAAGATCTCCGACACCGAGATGTCAGATTCGTTCAGGATACGAGATAACTCTGTTCATTTAGCATATACTCTTCATGATAGTGGACATTGCTATGTCACGTTGGACGACTTGAGCATAGAGAGGTTGACAAAAGTAGATTTCTGTTCTTCTATAGCTGAGTTCGATGGAATAGACGTGGAAGAATACTTCGAGAAAGTAATACTTCCATACTTGAACGGTAAGATTAAAGAGGCTGGGATAGAAAAATTGCTGCAAGGTATTTGTGATCAACATCCTCTTAAAATTTCTGAACAGATGGCCTTAGTTCAAAAGTCTGTAATAAAACGCCTAATCAAGTGAAGCTGAAAATGAGCAAGGCTTTGGCAAATTAAATATAAACTCGTTCGTTAAATAAACATATCTAAATTAATTTATTTTGTTCTTATTTTTATCCCTTAAGTTATTACATCATTAAACAAGAAAACTTTTCTTTAGTACAAGATACATTAAATCTATTCTTAACTAATATAAGTTGTTAATGCAATGCATGTTCTCTGTTTCATTCGTAAAACAAATACTCGTTTTTTTACAACACTTTTCAGGGCAACCATTTATATATAAAACCATTTAAATTCACTGTGTTGTTTTTTCTTTTCTATTGGTCTAATATTGAATAAATTTGCTAATAATAAAATAAAATAAAATAAATAAATAAAATAATTTACTTTTATGTATTACAATTGTTTTTGTTATTTAACGTCATTTATTGTTTTTGAATGATGGGACTCCTCCAAACAATCTATTGCATTATGGTATACAGTTGAACACATGGGAAAGTAAATAACAAACATAAATATATTTAATTATTTTTTTCCAAATAAAAGCACCCACTTTGTAGAGGCTAGGTCTACCCTAGGAGGGTGGTCTCCCGTCCTTGAAGGCGAGCCACAACATATCTTTACAGTTTATTTAGTAGGAGGAACTTTTTTTTTTTTTAGGGAAGGTTGAGCGAAGAGACTTTTGTAACCAGAGGGTGGAATTGTCGAACTTAAAAAATATAAATCACTATTAATTATTTTTTATTTATTTATTTATTTTTTTTATTTATTTTTTTTTGCTGACGGTGATAGCGAAATGTTTAAATTCATATTTAACATCTTCCACGCCTTTTAAATAAAATTTAAAAAAATGTAGTTCGGTTTTTTATCCACCATGCGCCCCCTTTCATATGTTATATTAGCCACTGCCACCCTTAATTACTTTCTGCAAGTCATTATCCCCCACCCCCCTTTTCCCTGATTAAAAACTTGACGTAACGTATTCTTTTGTCAAATACAGTTTTGGTAATGTGTCATATCTATAAAATTAAATTCTTGATTGGAATGTAATAAAAAAACCGGAGCACAAAGAGGAAACTCTTATTTTAGCTATTAACAAAGGTGTTTATTTACAATTACAAGTAAGATATTTTTGTGATATATATACAAGATATCTGTACCGACATGATTAAATTCTAAATTTCACAATCTACTAATATATAAGATAAACAAAAGCCTGTAACTTCGTGTACATAAAGCTATAGAGGTGTAAACAAAGGGCCTCAAACATTGCCGATTTCACCCGAATTCCAACGGAAGCAATCGGATCAGCTTGGTGGAATAGTCGGCTGACTATTCGGCCTTTTTGCTAGCCGACTAGTCGGCAAGTAATTAGTTGAACAAAGTCATACTTGGCCCATCTCTTATAATTATTTGGTTTTAAATTTAATAAATAATAAACGTAACCAACTATTTTGGTAGAACAGTGCATTACAACTTTACAACAAAGGTTTATTAACTTTTAAAGTCTAAATTGAAATTCTGATTCATAAACATTCACAGATAAGAAAACTGTAAAACACTACTGTACGGTATATTTATTATTTATGTAGAGGAACACCTTCTACTAACCCACAGCTAAGGTAAGGCTCAGAAATGTCCCCACAGTTATCAGTTGTTAGGGCACCATCAATCTTCTTCAGATCCTGATGCCCTCGACGGACCAATTAGCTGGTTGAGTGGGCCGCTAAGGTGGAATTTATTTCTTTACGTTGAAGGCGGTGACTTACGTTCGGGATTAGAGCTTTATCAAGAGGACCAATATATTAATAGGGTGAAAAAATTACGGTATATGTTTAACGAACAATTCTGATTTAATTATTTTTATTATGCAATTGAAAAGGATGGTCAAATAAATCAACAAAATTAACTGTTGTATACTCCTTCTTTTTTTTTTTCTAAATAATTTGTTTTCTGACTACTAAAACATTTGCTAAACAAGTGTTCAAAGCTCCCGACAATCTACAAAAGAATGATTTGCATAACTGTAATTAGACCAATTTAGACATAATGAGTTGAGCTTTGAGGCTCCACTAAACTTTTCAATTCTTCTCGTATCCAATCCTGACAATCTAAAATCTTTCTTAAAACCCCCAATGTTGCTCCTTATTATGTTACAAACAAACTTATCCAAAAAGATCCTAATATTCTATATGTTGCAGGTTTAGCACAAACCAGATACACATCCTTTCATAGTAAACTCCATACTTACTCGAATCCACTAGTGTCCCTGTTTGTTTCACAATAAATTTCCAATAACTCTACTAGGCGTCCGAAAAGAAGATAGCCATAGGTCCTGTATAATGTAGAACTTTTTTTGAAGTGCTACTAGTGAGTGGTTCTTTAAATAATTTTGACAAGTCGTGGTAATAGTTCCCTCAAATTTACATATTGTATATATAGACTACAGATAAATAAAGATAAAAAATATACTATGTTGTCATCTGCTTACGAACAAGTTCACTCATCATTCGTTTAGTGCCTAACGTAATAAATACTATCAGTGAGTATCCAACAAAAAATGTTGCTATAAAGTTACAAATCGTACATTTTTAATCCTGAATTACCTATTTCAAATTTGTATTTATTATTAGGTAAGTATTTATAATTATTAATTTTACAATTATGGAATTGATCGGGAGGAGAGGGGTAATGCTAAAGAATGGATAATTGACTTCATGAGAGCCAAAAATTAACGAAACTCGAACGAGAAAGTGGAGGGGAAAGCTGGACATTCATTAATAACTTGTTTTCTACTTATCTTAAAGCAATGGTTCTCGTTTAGTTTTAAACCTAATTTTTCACTCAATAAATTTGATACATAATTTAAAATTTGTTATGGAGAAGTTGATCAGGGATGCAGTCAAAGAGGAACACCACGTCTAAGAAGAAATTCTTTAATACGTGCCAACGTTTTCTTAAACGTGGTGTTCCTCTTTGACTGCATCACTAATCAACTTCTCCATTCACCATAACAGTCAACTATACTTTTATCATTAATAATTTTTATTTTAAAAATACATGTATCACATTATAATACATTATTGTCGATTTTCATGCTATCCATGGCATTAATGATGATCAGCGTTTGCACTTCTGGATTATGATTAAATAGTTAGATGATATATCTTGTAATATAGTTGAAAAATATGAAGAAATCGTTTCATTATATTCACAACTATTTCAGTAATTGAAATCGATATGTCTGTAAAAACAAAAAGAACTTGTTGGGCTGTATTTCCACCGTTTGAGGTTCCTAATCCTTGCTTCACTAGATTAACAAATAACTAGAGACAACGTTAAACTGATCGAATATTGTATTAAAAATTATAGTGAAAACGAAACGTCTGGAGTGAATAATTGTATTTAGGAAGTCGAAACTCGTAGGGATTTATATGGAATATCTAGCGAATAGGCAAGTTAACAAAAAATAAATAAAAAACAATAAAAATCTAAAAAGATCACTTGTACGCAAGATGGTATAGAAGAATCAATAAAATTAGGATTGGTGAACAAATTTCCACTTCTATTGGGATTATTTTATATGAAAACTAGTTTTGAATGTTAAATATCCATCACCAGTTCTAAAACATAAAAATTGTTCACTATATCAGCACTTTATTATATACATGATAGATACTAGAGTTTTCAAAAACGAAAGACAAGAAATCAAATATATTGGTCCTCACCTCAGGAAGTAACATGGACTTCTGAAAGATATCAAAGCAGAAAGGTTAAATTGTTTTCTTAAATCCCTTTCTACTTCCCCTTCCACTCTTGATATCTTTTATAAGTTCATCTTGTCTTCTGAGGTGAGAACCAATATATTTGATTTCTTGCCTAACATTTTTGAAAACTTAAATATATATTACTAAAGTTTTAGTAAAAAAGGCTTAAGTCGTGGAATTTGAAGTTTACAAAACAAAGGTTTGAAAACTAATTTTAAATCATGCCTAAATGTTTTTTTATTCATGAATATTTGCTTTTCATAAAATCATTTTCATAAAAATTATGACTTAAGCGTTTTTTCCCAAATACCAGTGATATATTTTCTTTAAAAAATGCTGATGTTTCGAAAATTGTGTATGTTTTAGAACTGATGATGAATGTTAAACGTACCAACTAGTTTTCAAATATTCAAAGAACTGGCAATTAAATTATCAATCGTAAGCATTGATGACACATAGAAGCAATGTAAGGATAAGGATAAGTCAAGAATGATAAGGAATTCCCTTATCGTTCAGCTCTTTTATATATACGTTTGTCATTCGTTTACCTGTCTGTGATTTTTAGTCACGTCTAGTTTTTTGTTCATTTTAGCCCTGAAGAAGACCTGCAAGGCAGGTTGAAACGTTAGCATTATATTATAGTTTGTTTTTTTTTTACTTGGGAGCGCGTATTTCATTCTTTCTGCATCCATTATCATATTCTTTTTGCATAAGGTTTATTGTGATGTATCTAATTTTCAACCGACTTCAAAAAAGAGGAGGTTCTCAACATGAAAAATTGTGTCGAAAATAAGTAAAACTGAAAATAGGGTTCAAAAGAGAGAACTTCTAGGACCACCTCAATGAAACGAACTATTAGGTGTCATCGCCTCTATAACTCGAACTCAAATTAAAGGAATTTCATGTATAATTTGTTTTCCTCTTTTCTGTCATTGTTTGTCTTTTTAGTTCATAGTTACACCAGTCACTTATTATTTATTAGTTATTCACTGGAGTGGTTTTACAGTGGCTATTGAAAATTCTTTCAATTAACGAAAAGTTTTTTTGTTTTTTTTTATTCATATATTAATAGAAATTTACAACTGTATTTAAAAAAAAAACACATCAAGTAAATCTGAGATATATATGAGACATAATGACATGAATAAAACTTGTAGAGGAACTACACATTGGTAGTACTCTAATCAATATTTAAAAAAGAAGATCACGGGGCCATCTTCTTTTCAGACGGCTCGGAGGATTGCCAGGAATGGGAAGCAAATCGTGCAACAAGTGGATTTGGATGAGCAGTGAGTTTATTATGAAAGGAAAGGTATCTGTTTCGTGCCAATTCAGCAACATATGGGATGTTAAGGTCGTTGTGGATCAATTCATTTCTGACAAAGTAAGGAGCATCTAGGATTTTTCGAAGGATTTTGGATTGGAGTGATTGGATGCGGGAAGAATTCAATGGTTTGGTGGATCCCCATAACTCTATTCCGTAAGTCCAAATAGGCCTGGTAATCTTCATAGAGATGTGTTTTTTGTAGTGTATCGAGAGATTTGAAAGTTTGTCAAGTAGGTGTTGTAGAAGTCGAAATCGACGTGCAGCATCTTGTCTTTTCAATCTTGTATGAGGGTTCCAGGTAAGTCTCTTGTCCAGATAAAATCCAAGGTATCTTATCTGTTCTACATTATTTAATGGTACTCCATAAAAGGATACAGGAGGACAGGATGAGGTAGGTTTTCGATGTAGCGTAAAGGTTATTTACTGGGATTTATCTTAACTCTTCAGTTATGACACCATTCTTCAAGGGAAATGATATGTGACTGGAGTTTCTGGGATGCAGCAAATGGATCATCATTGACTGATAACACGTGTCATCAGCATAGGTAGTGAGGATAGTATTAGGATGGGTTGGGATATCAGCTGTATAAACTGTATATAGGATGGGACCCAGGATACTACCTTGAGGAATACCAGCGGTCTGGGGAAAGGTGGGTGAGTATGTAGAATTATGGTTAATTTTAAATACTCTATCAGAAAGATAGGATCGGAGGATGAGGAAATATGTAGAAGGAAGGAATTGGCGAAGTTTATAAAGCAGACCTGGATAGGATTTTGCCCATGATAGGTAGGAGAGAAATAAGTCGGTACGAGGAAGGATTTTCGGGCGGTTTTTTAGGTTTTGGGATCATTTCTATTATTGATGATTTCCAGGAATCGGGAAAATATTTTGGACGGAGGACAGCATTATAAACCTAAGTTAGGAATAATACTGCTTTCCTTGGAAGGTATTTGAGGATTCTTGGAGTGATAAGGTCGTGTCCATAAGGTCATTTGGAGAGGAATGGCCAGTTTTGCTTCAATCAATCCTACATGGTTAGGATTTAGGATATCTGGATGAGGTTTAAAAATATTGTGTAAGTGTTCACCAAATACCTGCGATTTCTCTAAATCAGATTTGGTCCGGGTTTGAGCTGGAGTAAGGAGAGGATGATTGAAGGTTTTGAATTTTAACAGTCTTTTGGTAGTGTTCCATAATGATTTATCGGAAACAGTTAGTTGTTCAGTTTGTTTTTGTAAATTTTCAAATTTTAGTTTTTTAAGTTCTGATTTAAGTTTGTTAGTTAATTTGGTATAATTGGTTTTGTCAGATGGGTATCGAGTTCTATGTCATTTAGCCCTAGCGCGACGTTTCTCTACTAATAAAATGCGAATATTCTGTGGTAAGATACTTTCTAAATTTTTAAATCTATTTTGTGAAGTGTTTTCTGTTATGCAGGTTTGTATTGAATTTGTAAGATGTTATATTGCCTTATCTATTTGTTCACATGTTTTTAGTGGGGTTTTTAAGTCAATTTGGTTTTCTAAAGCCGAACGGAATTAGTCCCAGTCTACGCGTCCAGTTATTAAGGATGAAGGAGAAGGTTTGATAATAGGAGTAGAATGTAATGTAAGCAAAACTGGGCTATGATCTGAGGAAAGGTCATCTAAGGAATCTACTGTAGTTTGGGAAGTAGGAATTTGAGAGGTGACAAATATGTCGAAAATATCTGGGCGTTTTTTTTAGGGATGTAGGCCAGTAGGTAGGACTGTTAGGTGAAAGGATGGGGTAATTGTTTAAGGATGATACACGGGAAAGTATACTACCTCGGGAATTGTATGTTCTACAGCCCCATCGCTGTTTAGCGTTGTAATCCCCACCTGCAATGAAGCGCCACCCAAAGGCTGTTGTGCTTTGTATGAGGAAGGAAGTGAAGGGAAGTCTTTGTGAGAGCTATTGATAACTGGGATGTTTTGATTCTGGGAGGATGATCCTACAGTTACAGATGTATTAGGAACTGAATTTCTATTTGTAGCTGAGTTGGTGCTTCTTTGCTTTTGCCTAAGTTTGTATACCTGACAACCTTTATAATTAGCGGGATGGCTCTCACCACAGAGGACACACAAGGCTGGTGTTTCGCGTGTTTTTAAGCATGACATAGTTAAATGTGGTCCTGCACATTTAACACACCTTGGTTAACGATTGCAATAGGTCTTAGAGTGGCCCAGGTTTTGGCATCTGGTGCACTGAACTATTTCTTTTTTTAGTCGAGGAACTTCAAATTTTACGACGGAGTATACCAATCTTCTGACATTAAAAATCTCAGCATTGTTCTCTGCCGGCTCCAGATCCACGAAGAACAATGGTAGTTTATGCATATCAATACGGTGGAGAACAGTGGCGACATGCCTAACCGAATGACCTAACTCCTCTAGATCTCTTTTGGTAGAGAAAGAGAAAGAAAAAATAAATACATATATGAATAAATATTTATATATGCGTAAAATAAATTGTTTTTAAAAAAAAAAGTTCCACTTCAATCAGCTACGAACTTAGCTTCATCAGTTGAACGGTCAAGCGTCTAGCTCACTGTGCTACCAGTGACGATAGGGAGAGGTAGGTCATTGTAACTGATAGCCTAACTCCAGACGTGAGCAGTTCGAGACCGCCTAGCCACGCTGCGCCCAATTATCTAGTCTAACACTAACAGACCACCTTCATATATTAGTTTCTAGGAACTCACCTAGCCGGAAATCTTCACAAATTGTTACAGTTTGTAGATACACAAAGTCTCGAGATGATACGTGAGCTAATACCACAAGAATCAAGAGAGTAAACACGGAGCTGTTTTAGTTGGCTGCATAGCAGTAGCCATGTTCCTCAACGAAAAGTTAAAATTGATTTGCAAAGTGCAGAAACGAGGAAGAAGTTGGGCGTTTGTAGCTAGTGAATTCCGAATTCCGCGTAGCTCTCTTTCAACCGTCCTAAAGAATAAAGAAAAGATCTCCACTGGTGGAAGTCGGTAAGTCTACTTTTAGGCACCCTCAGAAAAAAGCGCAAATTAGTTGAAAGTTATATGATAAATTGGTACCAGGTATTTAATTTTCTGTATCAATAATTTTATATGTATGTACAAACAACATTCACATACCCATTAATGAAAAATATACGTAATGATTTCAACTCTGATTTTGTGTTCAATTTTCCCAATTACATGAAGGTAAGTGGAACGTTAACCTCGATAAATCTTTTTTCAGTAAGTCGAACCATTTTTCAGGGAAGCTTGAAGATCGAGAATTGACTGTATAAACAAAAATACACTCACCACTAAAAAGTGAAAAATAAAAAAAAACTTTTAGAGAAAAAACAAAACGACTTCAAGATAAAATAAAAAATAATATTTTAATTGCTTCAAAACAAAAACCATTAAATGAAAATCAACGAAATTATCGATATTTATATACCTATTCACAATTTATGATCAGTTATTTTTGGAGTCGGTGCCAACCAAAACAAACAGAATTTGAAAAGAAATTGTAATCTTAAAGATCCTCCCACTGTTTCATCACCGCCACACCGCCGCACAGTGGAACGAACGTTAGGGCGGAATGGACATTCGTTAATATCTCCGCTTCTGCTTCTCCTAGAATAATGCTATTGGTACCGTTTTAAAGCTTTTTGAATGGACTATTAAATGATATGCTAATCATGATCAGATCGTAAGAGGAAACATGTAAGAATTCCTGATTTGATATTTCGATGTTGGATAATTTATCATCATTTACTTACCATTTATTGTACCTATATACTACGAGAATATATGCAATAAAATATTCTATGGAATGATAAATACATATGTATTAAATAAAATTACAAAATAAAACGTAACAAACTAAAATATTTAATTATTAAAAAAAAATAATATAACAATTGATAATTACTTTTGTCAGTTAATATCCTAGGACTAATTGATACATCAAAATTATAATATATGTAGGTGCCTTTATACAATTGTTTATTTAAATAACGATCAGAATTAAACTCATAACAACATAATTTTAATTAAGATTCTTTTTTCTATATTCTAAGTAACAATAAGTGATTGTGCTTATGGTAATAAATCACGTTTAATGTTTATTATTCTTGGTCTAAGAGTCGAAATTAAGGGATCCGAATTTATTAATAAATTCTTTAAAACATCTCGATTGTTTGATTGCCTCGATGATTTTCTGGCATGAAACAGTCTGAAATTTCGGAATAACTTGTGATTCGCTTCTTGAGCATCTTCTGACAATTGTCCTATAGGTATTATAGCATTTTTGGCTATCAGTGTTCCGTGCACGAGCAGTTTGTGCACGGTGACTGGCATATAATACCAGCCATTCAGAGATACATATAACCGTGCTGTCTCTTTCGTGTAGGCTTCAAAGTTATCAAGTTTTATAATTGACCCAGAAGAAATAGCTTGTAATATTATTGCAAAGCATCTAATTAGATTTTCGTCAACCCCTGTTATAGCTGATGAAGTTTCTGGGGAGGCAAAAATTTCCTTGCAGTATTTCCATCATTGCTTGTACCAAAACCTTGTCTTACGTGGTCTACACAAAGTCCTAACTGAATTTTAAAATCATGTTGAACTGAATTTTTTTTTTTCCTTGCAAGTAACTCCTTTTGCTCTGTTGTTTTTGCACTCCAGGACTTGAAATCTAATCGGTAAGAGATGTGAATTAAGCACTCAAAACACCTGATCAAACAATGCAAAGGGGACAAGCCAAATGAGCAATACTCATCATTAACTATTTCCTTGTTTGTAATAATTTTTAAATTGTTCATTTCTTTAGGTGTTGCATTGCACAAAAAACACCTCATAGCTGAAGAAGTTTCAGTTAAAATATTACATATTTTGCCATCAACCATAGTTAATAACATTCTATATTGATAGAGATTTTGTCATTTATATAGGGAAGTAAATTATCAATTTGTTTCTGAATGTCTCGAACTAAAGACGTTACAGTTTCATCTGTTTCTTTTGTATAATTAAATGAGATAGGCCTACAAAATCTGGTCGATGACGGACATTCATTTTGCCAGACTATTTGACAATTCTCTGAATTTATCAAATTAATCGGTACTAAACAGGCAATAAAAATGACCGAATCTTCGCTGAAAGTTTGAGATGAAGAATAACGTTGTTTATATTGTGATTGGTTACCCGCCCCATCACATCCCCACTTAATGTTTAACGTTAAACTACGAAAGTTATCACCACCCACGACTTGTAAAATCCGAGAAGAAGTATGGTCAAGTAAATTTTGCAATACGATATTTGCTCCAGTGTCACTAACCGATATGGATTCTTCTGGGGGATAACAACCTTTTTTTAATTTTTGGATCTGATAGTAGCTGGGGTAAAGTGATGTATATCCTAATGCTTTTTGCATTATTTCTGACGGCATTGTACTGAAACTTAGTAAAATCAGCGGCTGTATATAATGCTAATGCCTTTTCGTTCTCTTGGTCCTTTGGATTTAAAAGGTTTTCACAAAATTTTTTGACACTTAGTACATGTTCTGGATGCTCCCTAATAAAATTAACAATGTTATCTACGTCATCGGATTTGAACCTTTTTTTCATGACAAAAGCGAACATATCCTCTGAACATTTTCTAAAACTTTCCGTTTTTCTCCGTCTTTGTCTATCAGATAATTGCTCGAATGATTGAGAACAAGATGGTATACTTGCGCTTGTTGATGATGATGATGAAGGTAGGTTCTGGATAACATCTTCAGGAACAATGAAATCCAAATTCAACCAGTTTTCATGCTTCTCCAAAAAAACTATTGATCTTCCTATGGGACGAAATCCAGCGAGAGTTCAAACTACTACTGAATTTTCTTAATTTTTCCCGTAAGCAGAACTTTGCGGTATTTGAAATTTGTTCCAGTCCAAACGAATTAATCCATGTTTCCAATGTCAGGTCATAATCTTTAAAACTTATATGATTAAATTGGGAAAATTGAAAAACTTGAAAATTTGTTTTAGGAACCATTGCATCTATGTCGTTAAAATAACACACACAAACTGAGCATTTTATATGAGGACAAATGAATGTAAACAGACAAACAAAAGACAAAAGTAGGTAAACAAAAGAAAACTTGCGAAAAGTAGCGCCAATATCAACAGAAATCATTTAAAATTAATTCTCAAGACCTAGAAAAGAAAAGAAAAAAATCATTTTCTCGGAAAAGAGCAACTAAGAGCAAAATCCAACTAAAGTGATCCAGTGTCTAGTGACTAAAGTGAACTAAAGTGATCCAACTAATGGAAAAAAAACTTCAAGCATTCTAGTTATTTACTGTGAAGGTAGTTTTTTGGGCGATTTTAGGCGATTTTCGCAATTTACATTTGAGTTTTTTCTCCTAATTTTCATCGAAAAATCCCAGACGTTTGAAATAATCCCGAGTTTTATTTGCCTAAAATATCTTATTATGGATAAGTTGTTTTCCAGTAGTTGCACGGTTAATTTAAAGCATTACCTCAAACAATGGATTTTTTTTTAAATATGAGTTTAAAAAAAATATATATATTTCAATACAGAATTTTTCCTATAAGATTTGATTTTAACATTAATTTATCTATGGATTTTGTTGAAAAGAAGTATAAAGTATAATTTAAGATCCAAATAAAAGACAAATTTAGTTATTAGAGAATTGGTCCAATGTCCAAAAAATTCGTTGATTCGTTCCACTGTGCGCCGTCTGCGGCCATTCGAAAGTTTATTGTAAAAGCAGGATTAAACAGCCCTTTTTGGCTGGCACCGACTCCAAAGATAACTGGCCATAAATTGTGAATAGGTATATAAGTATCGACAATTTCGTTGATTTTCATTTAATAGTTTTTGTTTTGAAGCAATTAAAATATTATTTTTTATTTTTTAGTTCAAGTTTGTATATGTAGGTTTAATCTTGAAGTCGGTTTTGTTTTTTTCTCTAAAAATTTTTTTTCTACATAGTAATCTTCATATACACCTCAACTACCGAATCTTGAAAAAATGAAAAAAAAAAAAAAAATCTTCTGCACTGAAAAGATTTTTCGTACCTACTTTAATTTTGTATGTGAAATGCATTTTTAAAAAGTTTGAGGTTTTTGAGATGAATTGAAAAAAACAGATTTTTCCTCCTCATCCCACTCCAAAGAACAATACTAAAATATGGATTTGTGATTTATTTTTCTTGATCTGATCATACATGCTAACAATAATGTGTTATTTCACGTTAGGATATGATTAATCATTATCATTAGCAATTGAAAATTATCGATGTATTCAGTAGATTTCAATCTGGACAAGGATTAACTGGCTGACCGGTTATTCTGTTATATCCTATCTAATTGGATTGGATTCCGTGGTTGTGTGAATTGTAATTACATATTTTGAACAATATACCAATAGTGTTACATATTATTAAATTAATTATTATATTACCGTTTTAACTCAAAAATCACTTCTTTGGCAATACACGATAATAGCAATGTTTACCTGAAACAGAAAAAAAATGACAAAAATTAGGTGGAGATAAATATTTTAGTATTTCTTTTTTTTTTAAAAAAAATTATATATTATATATATATATATATATATATATATATATATATATATATATATATATATAATAAATGTTTATGCATTTTGAGCATGTGGTTTTAATATACCACAATTGTTTCGAACCAGACCATTTAAATTATATTTCTGAGTCAAAGATATCCAATTACAAACAAGTTTCACCCTTCAGATTGAATAAAATTCCATGAAAAAACAAATTCAAGAACTTTTAAAAAGAATAAGGAAGAAAGTAAATTAAAGCTAGTATTTTAATTCAATTTAATAACAGAAGGAAATTTTCGGAGCAGTCAAGGAAATACGAAATAACTCATGAAAAAAATTACATTTTCTTCTCAATTTCACCCCTTATTTATTCTTCTTCATTATTCTGGCTGTCTTAATTTTTCGGTAAATTCAACAATTTTTTTTTTTAAATATTCATGTGTTTGCTGATCTGTTAATCAAATAGTTACTTTTTTTAAATTTCGAATACATTTGTAACTAGCATGAAATAAAACTCTACTTAAATAAATATTTTTTAATTAATGAAAGAAAATAATAATAACAAAACAACACATCATCCAGAAGCCGTAAAACTGCATAGTTTAGCCCAAATCCATAGATCGCAGGACTTCCCCTTATTGAGATATCTTAAGTTATAGCTGACCTCGGATTTTTCAATTTACATCAGTTTTTGTCTAGTAAAATATGGAGTAAACCTAATGTTATATGCATGAATAAAAAGCAGAATGTATGTTGATTCTAGTAATGCTATTACTATAGTAATCGGTTGAACACAGTAGTTGTTATGGCCATTAGAAGTTGTTGATGAAATCTCTACTTCAAAATTCTAACCTCCTTGAATAGGGTATAAAATCAATATTTGGATAAAATTTCACATATAAGGGTTTCATGGTGCGTTAAATCATGATTTAAGGTGAGCTGTTTATGAAAAAAAAAAATTCACTGATATACAGCGGATTTCCTTGGCATTTTGTCATTTGTTTAGAGTTTTTGAGCACACTAAAGTGGGTGCTGTTTTGAGCACAACGAGAGTATTTTTATATCAAATATCATAAATAACTTCAATTAAACGTGAAAGAATCATTTCTCTATCTTGACTAGGAGCTGAGAAAAAAAATAAAATGTAATTTTCATATTTTATTTTTTTTCTCGGCTCCTAATGATCATTGGGGGCTATAACTCTAGTTTTGCACTATTATAGGTTTCTACTACCTACACGAAAATCGGCATTCAAATCTGTGAGTTACAACTAAAAACTTCTCCTTGTTAGATGTTGCATAAATATAATTTTATAAAAATCCACATTTTTAATTATACAATGAAATACAGTAATACAGAGTTGAAACAATAAATATGTCTGTATTTTTTATTTCAATAGTCTAATTTAATTGTAAATCTGATTATCCGGATTTTTGGGTATCAATTTCGATCCCAATTAACCCGGATAATCGAAGTTTCACTGTACCTTTAAAAATGGAAACGCTTCGTTGTAATAACTGTGTTTACAATTACATTTTTTTCCTATTTATTTATTGACATTTACAACTGTACCTAAAATAATTGGGCAAAATTTAATCATAGCTAAATATTTATCATAACTAATTTCTTGCATTTGATCACCTTATTTAATCACCATTAAATCTTTCAGACGACTGTTTAGTGTACTTATGATTATTTGACTGAAAAATTGGCTGACAGATGCAACCATTATTAGATTAAGTAATTGATTCCAAGAAATAAGTTATGGTTAATATTTAGTTATAATTAAAGTTTACCCAACTCTATACATCAAGTAAATGCACATATCAAGTAAATGCGTGAAATCAGTAAATAAGTTACGAAGTAACTATCAGTAGCACTTTAACAATAACCAATAAATGTTGTACATTAGAATGTCCTTATGATATTTTATTTACAGAAGCCTAGTAGGGTTTCAGGGATTGAATGCAGATTTAGGTGGAGTTATAGAGCTTTAAAAAAAATCTAGAAAGGAGGTTTGAAATGTCCCTCTAGTGGTTGGACAATTTTTACAGATTAAACCTAGGACTGCAAGTTAGGTGTTAAAATTTTATAAATTCATAAGGTTTCTAGATCCCAAAAGAAAAAATATAAAATTTTAACTTTCAATTTTAAATAAAACAAAATATAACTTCCTACTTTTTAATACTCAAATTCAATTAAATAAATAAAAAGATAAGCAAAAGAAATCCTACCATCCTTGTAAATGAAAAAAAAAAGGTTATATCCAAGATTTATATTATGACGTTAATAAACACTATTACAATGGATGGATATAACATTAAAAAAATTGAGGTGAAATTATTATAAATTAAAAACATGAATGTATACATTGAAAACTTCTAGGGATAACAAAAAAATCCTGCAATGGTGCCTTCGGATGTAACATTAGAAGGTATATTGATACTGTGTGAATCAATTGAGAATTGAGAAGACTGAAAATAGAAGAAGGAATAGGCAGAGGAGAAACGTTAGACGATGAATCAGAATTGGGCAGACCTTAGTCATGATTGAATATTTGACAACTGATTTCCTTTAATCGTTCATCTAATTTAATCATTATCATGATTAAATATTCCAGTTAATTTTTTAATCCATTAATAAATAATTTGATTGAAGAATCATTTGAAATATTTAATCATTATTAAATCATATAATTAGTTCCAGGAAATTAGTTGTCAAATATTTAATCATGATTAAGTTTTGCCCTATTGTGTATTTGTGCATTTGAGTATGGCAGGAATCCGAAGAAGTGAGAAGATTAAGAACCGAGATATCCTAACTCGTGTAAAAGTTAAAAGTCTCAGCAAGGAAGCCCAAAAACTGAAATGGAGGTGGGCTGGACACCTAGCGAGAGTCAAGGATGAAAGATGGTCGAAAAGCAGCACCGAGTGGACACCGATCGGCCAAGTGAGAAGCAGGGGAAGGCAGAACATGAGGTGGAGGGACGAAATTACCCGAAGAGTAAGAACCAA
Organism: Euschistus heros; assembly: GCA_003667255.2. Lineage (NCBI taxonomy): Eukaryota > Metazoa > Arthropoda > Insecta > Hemiptera > Pentatomidae > Euschistus > Euschistus heros. Next base: position 246,925 of record RCWM02000251.1, on the reverse strand, counting down.
TTGGATGAAAGTGGCCAGGGACAGAGACTGTTGGTTGAAAATTATAAATAATCTATAGGAACAAAAGAAAAAAAAAAAAAAAAAAAAAAAAAAAAAAAAGTTTTGTTTTGTTTGTAGTTTTGTTTTTTGGTTTAGTGCTTTACAAAGAATATTGTATATTTTATTTTATATTTTTACTAGCCAGTTTCTATTTTGTAAAATTATTTTGGAGCTGAACTCCATTTTTACCTCCTAAGGGAGAGGCTTTTGTCATAAATATGATGTCAATAAAGCTTTATTATTATTATTATTATAAGTTTTGCCCAACTCTGCGATTAATAGAAGTAGGGATATAAGCCTCCGCAAAAGAAATCTTGAAAAAAAACATTAAAAAAAAAAAAAGTTTATCTCTTTCAAGTTATATGACAAGCGTAAAAATGATTCAAAGTTAAAAATAAAAAAAACTTCCATATATTTTACGTCTAAGCAATGTGATTAAGTTCAACGAAAACGCGAGTAAAAATCTAAAAAAGAAGCTAGCTATAGCCTAGTCCTAATGTAATGCTAGAGATATTATTATTGAAATATAGGGGATTTAAAAAAAAAAAAAATGTTTGACCGATGGAACAGTTTAAGCATAGTTAATTCGAGATTAATGCAAACTGCAAGTGTCAACATGAAACAGTGCAGGCTTGATAGATTTGCATAATGACTAGAGCAATTAAAATTATAATTAACTGGCCGAGGGGGAAGTTCCTAGTTGCACTCATCACACCCTCCGTTTGATGTATTTTTTTTTCTAGCAGAAAATTTAGTTGGTTCATTGCCTCTGGATATAACATTTTGAACATTTTATTTTTGCTTATTGGATTTTTTTTTAAAAATATTTATTGATAATTATTTACAAATACTGCCAAAATGCTACTATATACATATATTTGCATGTAGAAAGTGTTTCCTTATTACAGAAGCACAGATTCCATTTTTTCTTTTTTTAATTTTACATATTTGAAGTTATTTTTTTAGTAGGATTTTTTTTTTTTTTTAAAGTTACTCGAAAAAGAAAGAAAAAAAAAAAGACTTGAAATAAAAATGTACAGCCAATAAACATAAATAAATTAAAATAAACCAAATTTAAATACATGAATATTTAGTTCAAATAAAATATAATCACAATGTATATATTTTTTTGACTATAAATAATATATAAGTCGGGTTAGGTCAATTAATATATTTTTAGTGACGTGGCTGAGGGAACAGGGTTTGGATTACTATGGGCTTATTTATTTATTTAATTTTGTTCATATTTTTGTTTATTTATTATAACTATTTTTTACGCTTTATTTTTGTATTTAATTTTTTTCAATATATACTAATTTTTTATCTTTTACTCTATTATTTTGTAAACAGATAGAGAATTTTAATTGTACTTATTGTATAAGTGGATTCTCCGCCATCCATATTATTCATATTCCTTTTGAGAGGCACCTTGTAATATTTACTCAATAAAACAATAGTTATTAATATATGTATATATATATATATATATATATATATATATATATATATATATATATATATATATATATATATATTGTAATTGTGAGTGTACCGTTTAATTAAAGGTAGTTTGGAGGTGTCCTCAGTACAGGAGAGATATGGAAATTGTGTACTTCATCTAACATCCTTGATCTTGGGCGAACGTAATAACGTTATACGTGGAAACCTCGAATTTATTAACTTTTATGATTCAATAGCATTAACATAAACTCTGGAAGATATAAATATGTTTGCAATGAGGGCATTAAATGTGCGCATTTAATTTTGAAAAATAAAACTTTTGTTTTTACTAAAATGCAATTACGTCTTTGTTCCATTTCTAAAGGGTAGTTTAAAATTTTTATACATATTTATGTTTATTTTATTTTTATTGATTGTTATAATATAAGCAAATTCAAATTCAAATTTAGTATAAACACGTTCAAATATAATGGCTACCATAACCATCGGAAATTTATACCATTGTGAAAGAGATTCACTTAAGTACTAAACCTCTATATGAGACCTTTCATTGGCTTTAGTAGTATCTTTTTTTTTTTCATTTTTTTTTGCAAAAATATATCCAAAACAATTGCGTAATATTTTATGTTTTAATTAATTGCAATAAAATATTGAATTTCAATAATTATCATTAACTAATAGAAGAGAACTTTTGAGTATTTTTTTTTTTTTTTTTTTTTTTTTTTTTTTTTTTTTTTTTTTTTTTTTTTTCACAGAGGCCTCTCATTAACTCTTAGAGTTTAGGAAAGTGTCTTGACTGTTATATACAGGAATGTTTTTAATATAAAAAACAAACGCTGAAGTATTGATAAAATATATCTATGTTATGTTTGTTAAAAAAAGTCTAATTACGTGTTATGTTCATACAGGAAAATAAGGTATTATTTGTTAATATCTTTTCCTGTTTCAAATACCAGTATAATCAAAGATAAGTTTTGTTTACAGTGTAATTCGCAATGGTTTTTATTTCACAATTATGTTTTTACCTGATTAGTCTGGGGTCACCTGTGGTGTAGTGGTTAGCATAGCAACCTACTAAACCCAAGATCGCGGGTTCGCAGCCCGGCAGATGACCTTAGGATTTTTAAAGGGAGTAAAAAATCCTTAGCTATGCCGTCCTTCGGAAGGGACGTAAAATGGGGGTCCCGAGCCTGTGCGATGTCAGGTACTCGTTAAAGATCCCTATCCTAATTATACCTGGATAGGTAAAATTTAGGACTCCCACCGTAGCATCGTCCGATTAGCCATAGCAGCATAAAGTGGCGTTAAACGAAATAAACAAACAAACCTGATTAGTCAACCATTTAACTTTAAACTTATAACCTTATGTTTTTAATGTTTAATAAAGTTGTAGAGATGGGGAATTATTCACCAGAAATAGCTTCTTCATGATTCTACTTGATTCATTGAAACTATCTAATAAGTAAAACAGTAATGATTGGGAAGAGAAAAAAAAATATATTAATGATATATTTAATATTTCCAACAGGACTAAAAAAGACAATTTCATAAACAAGATCTAAAAATATATTTCTGTTTTTAATAGTATTTTTTTAACATGAATATGTGTTTTGCCTGTAGGTACGTACTCGTTCTTCTTTGGAATAACTTTTGTTGACCCTTAACAAACAAACTACCATCTTGACATGTTCTACCATAGCTCTGTTGGTGTAGCTCGAATCAAAAAATTGCCCAAAGTTTCCTGATTAGAAATTTAATGGATAATCATTTTATTCATATAACATTTATGCTTTCTACTGAAGTAATATATAAATTTCTCTTCCAGAAGTTTTAATGAAAGAACATATATTTGCTCCAGAAGTTTCTCAAACACTCTATTTTTAGGACCGGAAAAATGTTAATAGTACTTCATTAAAATTTGAAATAAATTTTCTCTTAACAGGTATTTTTTTGGTCATTAGCTAAGGGGAGAACTTTTTTTATGTTTTTTTTTTTTTAATTTATTTATTGATTTGTATGTACTTATTCGGAGAATAACTAAAATAAAGTAATGTATTATATACATTTTATTAAATCCAACGCCATAGTTAAGATGTATTTAAAAAACATTTCTTATGAAATTGGCAACAGTTATTTGTTGGTTGAACCTACGTTCTAGCGTATAACTAAAACATTGTAAGAAGTCATGTAATGATTATTATTACTTCAGTGAGTTACAGATATTTTTGGTAAAAGTTCTATGACAAAACTTTAAAATATTTTTCTAAAAAGACTTAGGTTCTGTAGGATAAGTGTTTAGTGCAAATACCTGGTTTGGTACACTTACTCAGGAAAAATCATGTGAAGAACATATATCATAATTTACATATTTTGCCAAAACATACACATTTAGCGTGCTAGCTTGGGTGGTTTACAGGATTTAATATAATTTACATATATAGCATCTGATAGCGAATTTAATCAGCTTTGAGATAAAAAAAAGAAATTTGGGATCGAACAAATATTTGTGGAGTTAGAGCGACAAATGTGCTTTTGGATTTTAAAACAGTACGTTTTATTAGCGGGCTGGCATGTACATTTTACGGATTCATTTATAGATTCTTATAGTAAATTTAATCAGCTTTAAGATGAAAAAAAGTAATGTTGTATCGGACAAATAGTTTCAGAGTTATAGCCAAAAGAGTACGACAAACGTGTTTTCGCGGAGCTGTGGGACTGACGGCAAATTGGCAAATTTCTCCATTATTCCCAATAACGTAACTTCACGAAAAATGGTCCGATTTCGGATTTATTTTTTTTCATTATGTAGGTACTAGTTCCAGCTACAATTAATGTTCAAAGACTTTCTTTGAAAAAAGCTTCGTTATCGTGTTATAGATAAAAAATACGAAAATAACGATTTTTTTGCGTTTTTTTGCGATTTTGAATATGAAGCCGATGGTTGCCGTGGTAGATTCGGGTTTAGTACCCCAATAAACATGAAGATCCGTTGAGAATAAAAGTTCCGCAGTTTTTTCTTCGGCAAACCCTTATTTTACTGGACTATAATAGAATATTATAAATGTACAAACGAGAGTGATTTATGTCTAAGTATGAATGTTATGTGTTGGCATTTGTCTTATAATAATTTTATATCTTGTAATACTAGTTTATATATTTCTTTTCTAAATTTGCTAATTATTCAAATTATGCAAATTTCTAAGTACTTTTAATGAGATACAATTAAAAATTTAGCGTTTTTGAGTTATTATGATAGTGACATAGTGTGTTTAATTAAAGAAATAGTCTTATACGAAATATCACTAGTGCTCCCCTTTATCTTAAAATTACATCTTAGCAGTGCCAAGTGGGTTTTGTTAAGCTACAAATGTCTTTCCTCCGTAATTAATCCGTCATTTATCGTGTTCATTTTTAAGATAATATAAACTTAAGATTTACTATAAAACAGCGAGCTATGCTGGCGAGAATAATCGATGGCCAAGATATAAGTTTTATTTTTTTAAAAATAATAATTCATATTTTGTGCATTTTCTATTTTAATCGACTTTCATTAAATATAGTTCTTTATTTGTCTTCAGATTATATGGGATTTCTGCATCTCATTAGATCCTGACTATATCGTTTTTAATGATACATCAGGCTTCATGCAATTTGCATACAGCCTGATTTTTTGTTTAAATAGGATTTAACATTTCAAAAAGAAAAGTAAGAAAAAGAAAAGAAATAAGTGGGATAAAAACATATTTAAGATTAAACATCTATACTATATAAATACGAAACAAAATAACCATATATATATATATATATATATATATATATATATATATATATATATATATATATAAGTACCATAGAGAAAACATATTTAAATAAACAATATACAAAAAAATAAAACCATGAAAATAAATGATACAAAATATGATATGATATGGTACGATATAAAATGGAACACAAATAATTATAATAGAAAGACATATTAAAAATAAACAATATGAAAAATTAATACAATTCAAAAACAATACATATAAATACAACAATAATAAAGACATATAGAATATAAACAAAATCAACTGGTGGATTCTTTTCAAATCTTATCCTTGTCAAAAGTCTCCATATAAGCTCAGTTTTTAAATTAATCATGGGGCACTATACTTTTTTGATTTTTTAACAATTTTTAAAAATTTATAGAATAAATATACCGAATTCTAAATTATGTTTGGTGGTTAGGATAAAAATCATATGTTTATAATAATTTTTGCTAAACATATTAATATTACTTACCTTTTCGTAATTTTCGTTATCTTAAAAGCTTTCTGTTTGAAAATGGTATACAAGTAGAGTATAATTTAACAAGTTTTCAATAATAATGCTACTATTTAGACACAATAGTCTTTTTTGTTTTATAACCCATTTGAAATTATAGGCGCAATATAGAATAATTGATAATATTTGGGAATAAACATTTTGCATGAAATGGGAATGGGTTATCATAGTTTCTGTGGCCATTTTTATAAATTCAAGTTAAGCTCTTTGCGATGACGGTAGAACTGAACCAGGAAAATTATACATATAGTTTGAGTCCAGAATTATACAGTATGGTATGGAAATGGATACCGTTAGGAACCTCCATTTCAAATATCATTTGATGATGTTTAGTAAATCGTCTAACGACAGAATATAAGCTGATTTAGTAATTTATTAGTGTATTCAATTTAACATCAAGATTATCTGCCTTTGTGTGCGGTAGGTAAACAGAAATAAATAGGTTAGGGTGGCACGGGTTTATATGGATAACATTAAACATTAAATTTCTGACAAGGGAACTGCCACCAAATTTTCAATGCAAGAACAAACAAACGAGCTAGAGGGTGTCAAGTTGTTACATATCTTATTGCGTTACACTAAAATAGTATATACTCCAGCCAAAGGACATATCCGTGTCGAAACAACTTAATTTAATAAAAATTACAATTCTCAAACATGGGTCGCGGAAATTAAACACGATCATTAATGCATTAAAAAGTAAGTAATAAGTATTATAAATAAGTATTATTAAAAAGGCATGTGAATATTAACGGTCGTTATGTATGTGAGATTTTCATATAACGTAAACAATGAAATATATATATACATTACCAACATTAAACATTTTTTTATAAAATAAACCAATTAAATAAACAGTTTTCACTTCTTCATTAGGGTCAGTGATTAAAAAAAAACAAAAAAACAAATATGAAATAATATATTGCAAAAAAATATTTAGGGCGAGCTTCGGGTTTGACGGCACTGGCAATGTTAGTAGACAAAGGCTCTGTTGGTTTGTTCCACTTTTTAATGCGGAAAAATACTTAGCGTCCCAACACTTGTCACCACACAAAACGAGATATCTAGTAATGATTTCTTGCAGTTGCAGGAGGGCAGTTCAGGACAAAATCATTATGAGTAGATTCAGTACTCAACGTCTGTTTATAATTTCTGTAGACCCAGATGAAGAATAGTTTCTGGTTGCGTCTGCTGAACGGGAATATTTGATGTCATGCAAGTGATATAAAATATTCTCTGGACCTGTTGACCCTTTTCTTTTCCGAGTTTAAGTGGTTCTTACTACAGATTATGTTAGGTCTATTTGGAAATATTATCAGGACTGGTAGTCCAAGATTTCACTTTTACTTTTTTGCCACCGGATGTTATAACTACTTCTGTTAATCCCCTATTGAAGAGGGTTCGCTACCTGAGAATTGAGGGTGTCCTGTTACACCGACTGTTTGCAAGCTATTGCCGTGGTACGGAGATATACCTGGAACTGCAGGTAGCCGCATATCCGTTCTCCTAAATGAAGTTATACAATGCAAAAATATAAAATAATGATCTTATTCTATTTCTATATGTCAACCAGTAATTGTAAAAAGACTCTACTTTAAAAGAAAGTAAAAATGGATATAACCCGTGCGACTTTTTTTTACTTAGGAACACATGATACTAATAAACCGACAAAACAGTCTGTAATATAATTACTTCAGATGACGAATTATTATTTAGTTACCTTTCGCTAGTGAATTTCAACTTATACATTCTAAAAATACGTTCAATTTTTTTTTTTTTTTTTTTTTTTTTTTTTTTTTGAACTAAAAATTATTAATATAGATATATATTGTATATTATATATTTTGAAACTGATTAAACTTTGTTGAGGTCTCTTATTGAATAACCTATTTAATATTTCCTAATAATCTACTATTTACACCCAATTTATTATCCTATCTATATATATCCTAAGAAAATAGTCTTTTCCATAAGTATAAGCCAGATCTGTACCAAATTTCCAAATAGGCATTGTCAAAAATTATAATTTTTTCTCGGAACCTTCCCCGTAGATAGTTGCGACATCTACGGGATTCTTGGTATTTACACTATTGAAATACCGCCTCTTTAGAATTTCTTCAATTTGTATCTTAGGTATTTTCTTAGTTTCTTTTCCAAATTTTCCTAAGATCTTGTCACAGTCTGTCTTATATTTGTCCTCTTCACATGTTATCTTACTGTTTGTTTCGCCTTTATCTCCACTAGTCTATATATATATATATATAATATATTAAAACACTGCACAATTTTTGTTTTCGAGCTTTTTTGAAATTTAACACTTTACCTGCTCTTAATGTTCTTTGTCTAGGTCCTTTATTTTTCTATATTTGAGCGTTTTTTACAATATATTTTTTCCTTTTCTTTGATACAATTTACTTTTCTTTTCTGGTTTCTACATTTTTGCTATTGTATTTTCTTACTGTGCTTCTTGTCGTCTTCAATTGTTTTAACTGCTTCTTCAACAGTGTTAAGAGGACTAGTAAAGTTATCCTCATTTTCATTCTTCTCATCTTCTTGAAGATTTCGTCATATATTGGAGGTCTGCTTCATGAAATATTGTTTCTTCATTTGACACGGTTGGAGGACTGGGAATTTTCAACTTACAGTTGCCTTATTTACTTCTTCCTCAGCTATTTCTTTAATTTCTTGCGCTGGAGGTTCTTTAAAATCTTGGTCTCACTCTCTTTTTCTGATCTATATTCCTTAAAAATATTAATCACAATATATACACAAAGTGGTTTTAATTACCTTTATTTTAACTCTTCTTTTAAACAGCTAACTTCTGGGTTTTAAGAAGCAATCAGATGTGCACCAACTTTAAATAAACTGAACCTATGAAGCCATAAATAGTTAAACACTAGATCACTGGGAATAATGCTGCTCCGGGCATATTACCTTGATAGTATAATATATGCCAACTTGTGATGCAGGTATTATTATATAGATTGTGAAAATTTTAGATGCACTATCAACTTTCAGACGACGATAATCCTTTAAAATTTATTTTGATAGAGGAATCAAAAATACTTTCAACTTGAATGACCAATTGGCTTAATATTCAGTTTATGTCGTTATTATGTCCGTTATATTTAGTTTATGGACTTTACTCAACACTTTTAAATGTTAACATTGATCTTAGTACTACCAGCATGTCCTCTTAGACCTCAAGTAAGTGGATTAATTATTGTTTTAAGTCGGTCAAAATTGATGAACTTCTGGTTCTAGTATATTGACAAGTTTTTTATTTTTTATTTAGTTGCGTAATTAATGAAAATTTTAGTGGGCTATAATATATCGTAATAACACATTATAATTATTATAATAAATCAAGTTATTCGCAGCAATCATGTACTATTATAAGAACAAAGGTTATTTCTAAAAGAGATGTCATTTTTACATGCTTTTCCTTGAAATTCTTAGGGACAAGAATGGATAGAGTCCATGGTTGATTCGATTGAGATAAGAATTCAGAATGTTTAAATGCCTTAGGGGTACTAGAGAAAAGAAATTTTGGAAATATGTAAAATAAATTTCTTTGAAACAGTTGATCATGGATATGTCTATCTATAACCTTTAGCTTTTATAGTTACAGCTTCAGGTAAGGAAACTGTCGGCAAATTTTCGATCCCAGCAACATCAACAAAGCTAGTGCGTGTAAAAAAAGCCCCAACCCATAAAGAATGTAAACAAATCATTACTTTTTTTTTCATTCAAACCAATATAGCTCCTGAACAGTAAGTCCTAGCAACGAATGTTATACAACAAAAGATATTTTTTAATGAATTTTTGATCAAGAAACCGTCGTAAAATATTTGATTCGAGCAACATCAATATAACTAGAGCGTGTTTAAAGTGTTACTTTTGAACTGTTAAAAAAAAGTTATGCGTTTTAAAGGTGAAAAGACGCAACACAATCAAATTATAGATCGCCTGGCAAAATACGTATCCATTCCAATATGACAGAACTATTGTTGTTCTAAATTTGAGACAACATAAATATCATTGACTGACAATTACCTAAAATAAAATCGTCCATAGTAATCACACTTTAAAGGTGTGTAAGGCCTGTTTAAGGCCGTTTCACGTTGAAAGGAAAATTGTTACCGATGGCTGCCTCCTTGAAGAATTTGGTTATCATAATCCTTTTTCTAACTTTCACGATGTACAGATTTAAACTTTTATGCACGGTAATTAAAATATAATTAAGGAAAGTTTACTATGTAGTCTCAATCAGAATTTAGGCATGACATATAAAATACTAGAATCGTTTTATTAAATTTCATCCTTCTACATAACGAAAATAGCTAATAATTTATCGTTTGATAATTGGTAGTAGGATTTTAAAGGACAACCTAATATTGTGAATATTGATTTTCAGGACAACCATGGTAATTATCAATTTAGTTAGATTAATATGCCAAAAATTCTACAGTTAAATGCATTATAAGATGTTTTTCATGAAAAAAAAAAATATGGATTACAAAGCCTATACGCTAGCAAGCATACGATCGTTATAAACATACGTTAATATGTCCGATCTACAATAATCCTGGTTTTCTTTCATCTTTTTTTTTTTTATATTTGCAAAAAGGGTGTGATCATAACCTTATCTTTGAATTGTAATATTTATACCACTGGATTAATGCACGACAGGCTAATAAAATAAATTCCACTACAACAGCTAAAATTTATACAATCAAATATTTTAATGGAATAATGTAGAGAAATATATAGATTAAACCTTAAGCGCAGTTCTGGAGCGGCAAACTTATTTGATAATGGAGTTCCCATGTAATCTTAAAATGGCGTACGGTTTCAGCCGCTTATCTCCCATAGATCTCTCATCTATGCCTCCATAATTTCAAACATCTACTGTATAATGCACCGCCATAAAATTTTTAATATCCTGTGGTCTTCGTTGGTTTACATCCTAGGAAGAAGACACTTATATTACAATCATATCAATGTAATCTAGTAATAATTATCTATATTCGAACAATAAACAATATTAAAAAGAAAATATTTTAATTTTTTTATAAGAAATTTTCGACATTGTTTGATGATCTACTTTGAATTGATATAAAATTCCTAAAAAAAAGTCCTATAAAATACTCATGCAAGCACGTTGAGAATCCCATACTGTTGTGAAATCCAAGTTTTTATCGGCTTATTTTCCGCTATGACTCCGTAATCAGGGTTTGAAATCAATAATTATTATTTCCAAAAAATCATATTATAATTATATATTTGATTTTTAATTTAAAAATCATTCCTGATTTATAAATAAAAATTTTAATTGATTTTTGATGTTTATCGATTTGTTCAAAAATTATGATCAATCACTGAGTGATACAGTATTGCATAAATAATAATGATTAAATTGCGATAAAAAAATGTTGATCAGAAAATAAAAATCACCTTTTACTCACAAAGTGATTAATATGTTTGTATCCAATATTATTTTTTGAATTATCTCCATTATATTATCACGGAGAAAATTTAACTTTCTGATTTAGAAAGGAATTACTCATAAATTATTATTATTGTTAATTGTAAAAATTTTGCTCAAAAATAATGATCAGAATTTGATTTTTAACACTTATGATCAAAAATAAAAATCGATCTTAATAAAAATCATCAAATGATTTTAAAAATTCCTGATAACAATCTTGATCAGATTTGATTTTTATTATTATTTATTTTAATTATCGATTTCAAACCCTGTCCGTAACTGTTTGTCTGATCTACATTTTATTTTATCCATCTGGTTAAATTTACTATAAGAACCAATATATGAAATTTTGATCATCATTTATAAAATATAAGAAATATCTCGTATAAACTGGTATTTCATATGAGAAATACCCACGATAGGACGATAATATGTATATTTTGGAAAAAATATGACGATTTTGTCATTTTCAATATTTAATATAAGATCTCGGGCTTCGCTATTAGACCAATGTCGCACTGATGCTCTGCATAAAATCCCTAAGCCTTTTATTTAACCTGCCGGATGAGTAAAAGATGATGAGACTAAGTATGACATTGTTGGTTTTAAACAATTTAGCTTCAACAACCACCGACACTAGTAATCTGAAAAAAAGAGAACAGTAAGGCAGGAATGTAAGCCAGCCCAGGATAATTAGTTTTTTTTTTAACTTAATGAGCTAATAGAGGATGCTCATCACGGATGGTGTTACAATTCCGGGACGTATATGTAAATTATATATTTTTTTAATTACATTTTTAAACACTAATGATATCTACTTCCAAGTAATAATTCTACATAGCTAGTAAATTATATTTCAAATATTTATTACCAGAATTTAAACCCTAAAACAAGCTTATCATGCTAATATAAGATTTAAATTGTTTAATTATCATAGGTGTAATCCCTTAACCGTTAGAAATCCAAATGCGATATAGATGGGTAACACTAGGAAATTATATATATATTTTTTTAATTTGTTGAATCAACATTTGCTTGACAAACTTTCAAAACTTTAAATTAATTACAAAATAATCATATACTTGACGGTAATTACACTTATTTGCACATAAGAATTTAGATTCGGGAGTTCACTTCACCATATAATTTATCTCTAATCCTATCTTTACAGCCCAAAATATTTTGAATAATCCGCAATGGTCTTCACAAAATAAAATAACCATACTTCTATATGGGTATGAAATCGCACCTCCCGTTGAAAACTGTAACATCTGCCAAAAATTTGATTTCAAGTTTTTCACACAAAAACATTCAAAAATGTGTTATAAACCGTAATAAGTTCAGTTGTTCAATTGGCCGAGGAGTGGCTGAAGTTACATACTTTGATAAATCACACGCTCTCTATCAGAGAACCGTAAAAATTGTTTTGGTTGCGTCTATTGCATCAACTTTTATTGATAAAGAAAAAAAAAACTTACGATCAGAAAAATAGCAGTAATTAAAAAAAGCAAACTGAAAAAAATATAAAAACTTTAAACGTCATTTCCTATGAGTTGATATTTTCTAGATGTTATAGTATTCCACGATAGGTGCGATATATATCTTTATTTTTCACATACTGTTAATTTATCCCAAGCCACCATTGTTAATTTATCCGCCAGCCTCTTCCCATTATATTTCTGATAATATTCCAATTTACGTGAAAACAAGATGACCTCGCGGCTTTTTAAACCAGAACTCTATTGAAGTGGCATGTTATTACGGACATTATCAGCGCATTTACTACATGTATTTTTCGTGCACATATTTCAATATATATAATATAGAAATGTAGATAATTTCAATTAGAAAATATATCCAAAGCTAGATATATAACTTGCATTGATTCCAGTTAAAACATTAGCAGGTCACGTTTTAACTGGTAGCTGGGGAATACCGAAGCAGCTCATTGAGAAGGTATATCAACCTCAGTAATCGAAGCCCATGAATATAATCTGAAAATAAACAGACCCGCACGCACATTCCGCCTGCCACAGCAAACAAATCGCTTCTGTCCGGTCAAATATTCTCTCACTCTCTCTTTTAAAATACTCTCCATTCTTTCTTCACTATTCAGTGCCCTTAATCCCTCTGTTTCTCAATTTTTTTAGTAGTTTTTTTAGCATTACAAACGAAAATAGACAACCTAAATTTCTTTCATAGTATTCATCCTCAAAATTAAAACTTAGCCAATTTGTGGCTAGAGGTTTTAAACAATGCATCAAAGGATTGCCTATCAACATCTTGAAACTATTATTAAATAACCGATTTGGGTCTTATAAAACTGCTAGTAAAAAACCTTATTCTTGTTTTAAAAAAGAGAATAAGGACAATGTTCTGTTGGGAAACAAAATAAGTCATTACTTCCAAGCTGGGAGAAAGATGAAAAATGATCTAAATGTAAGTCATCATTAATCTTAGAATTTCCTCAAGTGTCTAAAGAAGACAGAATAATTAGTTGCAGTATTTTTGTTTTTGCTGTAAATGTCAAATAACGATGTCCTTCCTGCCTTTAAAAAGGAATTACCCGAGTATCTCTTTGTTGTTTTAAATTGTCCAAATAACTGCCTATGGTTATTTGGTAAGTATAAACTGTTTCAGTGCATACTAAGAATGCAATATTTTCCCTATGTCCAGCTAAAAAAATTATAGGTCTTTTTTATTGGTACTGAAATACTAAAGATATATTTTTTTTCTTTTGAATGTATAAGAAAATAAAACCTATCTTATTAAACTATATACGTCCACATTCTCTTATATGCAGCATTAATGTAGCAGTCTATTTTATTTTTATAAGCTCAAATATTTTTCTATTTTATTTCATCAGCTTATTATTTAAGATTTTTAATTATTAAAAATATTTTTAATAAAGTTTGTGTTTTTTAATCTATTGAAAAACAATAGTACAATTGGTTATTTTTCAACGCTAATGAGTAGTAAAACTTAAATGTAAATTCAGCCAAAAAAGAGTTGCTATAATCAAATTGTGTAAGCGATGTAATGTGAAATTACAACCAGATTGCTTTAAATGTTACAAATAAAAAATAAATAAATTAATTTCTTCCTGACTAGATAAAACAATAGATCATGGAAATATCTATCTATAATAAACTGTTGTTTACAATTAACATTTTAGAATTAAAAGGATCAAGTTACTTAAATTAATAATTAAATTAAATTAACAATCAATGATTATTCGAAATAAACAATGTCTAGAGAAAATAGCGGTTTCAAATGCGTTTTTTTATAGTTTCCAAACGGTAGGTTCTGGTGACAAATTTTATATAACAAATAGTTTTTTCGATTATATTCTGACAAAACAACTATTGTCAAATTTCAATTGTACTCGTATGATTATTATTACTATATTAAGATATATCTTACATATCATTTTATATTAAAACAGCTATGTAATACTATTTATGCGAAATGATTTTTGTAGGTTTTTTATCCATCACCGAAACTGTTTCATGTAAGAGTTAAATTTATTCACAAATTTAAAAATTTAATAAGGAACATCTGGAAAAATATCAAGCCCTAACGTAGTTTGGAATCTTCCATTATTAATTTTCTTGAAGATTTCTCAATTGACGTAGTTTCCATTTTTAGATTGATCTAGATTGTCAGTTCTCCAGTCTTTTTAAATTTTTTTTTACTTAATTTTCACTGATACCTATGACCATAAAATTAATAATCATTTCCATGAATAATATGGTTTAAGATTATATTTTTTTAACTATATGTTTGTGTGTGTGTGTGTGTGTGTGTGTGTGTGTGTGTGTGTGTGTGTGTGTGTGTGTGTGTGTGTGTGGCTTGGAATGTAGGAACCCACTGACATCTCCCGATTTCGTTTTTTGTAATTTAACTTAATTTTTGTTCTGTTTTAAACTTAGTTATTAACGGTTCCTCGTACAGCTTCTTTTCTTCTTTCTATGTATGGCATGTGGTACGTACGTCGTGGATATGACGTTACATATTTATATATATATATATATATATATATATATATATATATATATTTATATATATAATGTAACTAGGAAACGTGTTTGTACATAATATATAATTATGTTTGTACAATTTTATGTATGAATAGTAAGTATCTAAAATATATCAATTTATGAAAAATATTTATTTTCTATTTTTCACAATATTGAAAAATTGGACGTTGGTCCTTAGTTAGTCTTAACAATTTGGACTGAAATGTTTTTATCTACTATATATTTTTCAAATACCACTCACTCATTTAACACGAAATCTCAAAAACCACCTAATGGATTGGAATGAAATTCGTACGTGGCTTTCTCTAGGGCCGTAGGTGCTCGCTAAGAAAGGAATTTAAAAAATCGGCCTGGATCGCTGCTAATTCACGAAAAATCCGATTACAATTTTTATTGGGTGAACAATAATAGATTAATTGTCATATGGTATTTGGATATAAGCTACGTTAAAAAGAATAGGTTAGATGTTTAAGCTGCACACTTTGGCCACAAATTAAGTTCCTTATAGTTGTAAACAAACAAAAATACGATTAATGGATAATATGGAAACCTTATAATATGGTACTTTCTGTGAACTTATGATGGCTGCAGAGGTGTACCCTTACTAGTTTGAGTTGTTTCGTGACGAGGAGCTATTAAAAGACTTATGTTCTCTGGTGATTACATGTAAGGCCAGTTCGATGTACATATTACTTACGAGCAACCCATCAACATTGCTTCACCAGTAGCTTCGTCCCCAACTACTCTTCCTTCAGTTTTCCGGTCACAGAAACTGCTTTTCTCAACCAGACCCAAGTTGTATTTTACAAATTGTACCTAACTTTTCTGAATTTCATTCCTTGAACCTAGAATATATAGAATAAATAGAAACAGGAAGACTAAACTTTATTCGAAAAAATCAAAAAAGTTGAGAAACTGATACTATATGTATTTAAAGTATGCCATATGAAAAGCTGATGGTCTGGTATCAGAGCTGGGTAAGATGGTAGTGCTGCCTCGAACTTCACTGAAGGGCTATCAAAATAATATAAAATTAACTTTTGCAAATTGTCAAATTTACTTATTGAAATTATTCTTAGGTTAGGTTTATTTAAGTAATAATAATTATCAACGTAAAGCTTAACTTTTACTAATTTAAGTTGTCCTTAATCCTAATGATATTAAACCGTAGCGGAGCAGGGTACTTTCAGCTAGTTATTGATATATGTGGTTTTTTGAAAGGTCCATATAGGTTTTTCATATGTAACTCATGATGGGTTTAATTATAGATAAATATATATTAACATTTTTGTTTCCTGATCACCAGTTTGGATTTCGCCAGTCTCATTCCACTATCCAAAAATGCCATCGTGTGGTGGACGTTATCTCATCTGCATTGGAGCGCAAGATGTACTGCACGGGTGTCTTTCTTGACGTTGAACAGGCTTTGGACCGAGTATGGCACCCAGGTCTGCTTTATAAACTTCGCCAATTCCTTCCTTCTACATATTTCCTCATCCTCCGATCCTATCTTTCTGATAGAGTATTTAAAATTAACCATAATTCTACATACTCACCCACCTTTTCCCAGACCGCTGGTATTCCTTAAGGTAGTATCCTGGGTCCCATCCTTTATACAGTGTAAACAGCTGATATCCCAACCCATCCTAATACTATCCTCACAACCTACGCTGTCGACGCAAACGTGTAATCAGTCAATGATGATCCATTTGCTGCATCCCAGACACACCAGTCACATATCATTTCCCTTGAAGAATGGTGTCATAACTGGAGAGTTAAGGTAAATCCTAGCAAATAACCTTCACCCTACCTTTAACCTACCTCATCCTGTCCTCCTGTATCCTTTTATGGAGTACCATTATATAATGTAGAACAGATAAGATACCTTGGATTTTCTCTGGACAAGAGACTTACCTGGAACCCTCATACAAGATTGAAAAGACAAGAAGCTGCACGTCGATTTCAACTACTACAACAGCTACTTGACAAACGTTTAAATCTCCCGATACACTACAAAAACTCATCTACATGACGATTATCAGCCCTATTTGGACTTACGGAATAGAGTTATGGGCATCCACCAAACCATCGAATTCTTCCCGCATCCAATCACTCCAATCCAAAATCCTTCGAAAAATCCTAGATGCTTCCTTAATTTGTCACAAATGAATTGATCCACAACGACCTTAATATCCCATATGTTTCTGAATTGGCACGAACCAGATACCTTTCCTTTCATAATAACCTCACTGCTCATCCAAATCCACTTGTTGCACAACTTGCTTCCCATTCCATTCCTGGAAATCCTCCGAGGCGTCTGAAAAGAAGATGGCCCCGTGATCTTTTTTTGTAAATATTCATTAGAGTACTACCAATGGGTAGTTCCTCAACAAGTTTTATACATGTCATTATGTTTCATATATACCGCTTATTTACTTGATGTGTTTTTTTAAAATACAGTTGTAAATTTCTATTTATAAAAAAATTAAAAAAAAAAAATTTGTTTTTGTGATTATTTAGATGGCATTTATAGTATAGAAAACAATAAACTATTTAATGTTGATTAATTAATGATATACATTAATCCTCAAAAACTTATTATTAGTATAAGTTTTATTATTTCATATACATCATTAGAGTCGTATAGGTTCAAAACACGTTATGCCCTTTCTTCAAAAGTTTACAGTTGGAAGAAAAATCACAAAATACTATTTTTTGGACATAAAAAAAAATTTGATCACACTTTAAAACTATCATCAATTTTGTGTTCTTAGAGGGATCTTAAACTTGTGAATTTTTAATTGTTAATCACGGTCCTTTTTTTCATTTTAATATGCACCTTATTCGGGCCACCTCTTAACATAATTTGATATTAACATTGACTATTAACAGATACATTAAAGTGGTACCGTATGTTTATGAGCTCCATCTTTGAATATTACGTTTATGATAAATAATGAAAGTTCCACTAAAAAGCTATTTGTATTTATCAGCTGCAATACAGAACTTTACGTCAACAGCTTCTGATTAATAACAACCACAGCGAACAGAGGTTGAACGCCATTAGGTCGCGCACAACAAGATGCGATAGGAGATTTTCCGAGCTAAGCCTGTGATATATTGTCAACCGTTGTATGTTGAGGTCATCCATTATACTTGCTCCATTGTGCTCTTGGCAAGATGACCATAATGATGCTAAAATGGATCGTATGGGATAAACGTTTACATAATGCTACAAAACCAGAGCTAAGGTAAGAAAACAAGATGTGTGGATCTGTGAATCAGTATTGTTGTACCTCCCTTTAAGTAAACTATTGTCTGGTGATTTCTAAAAAGAAATAAATAGAATCATAATAACTCTTGGTGGAAGTTCTTATCTAAACCATGATTTCAACCTTATTCGTATTTATACTTTTATTACTTACTAATTTAGGATTGATGGATCTATTCGCCACAGAAAAAAAAAAAAAAAAAAAAAAAAAAAAAAAAAAAAAAAAAAAAAAAAAAAAAAAAAAAAAAAAAAAAAAAAAAAAAAAAACAGCGTATAAATAATGATAGACTGTGAAGCAAAAAAATGGGGGAAATGGAAGAGCAGTCATTTAAGTATTAAAATAAAAAAAGGACTTACAATAATAAGATCCAGCATTTTTACTTTTTTATATCCTACAATTGTTATGTTAAAAAGCAGTTTTAAAGCCGATCGAAATTTTTCATATAATGACTTAATAAATTCATGAACTATCAAAAACTTGTACACACCCTGGTATGTAAGCAACATAACTCTGCACATCGCCTTTCACTTATCGATTTACATTTAAAGAACAAATACACGGATATCTTCACATACACATATATAAATGACACGGCGACAACGCACAAACCAGATAGCAAAGAGAAAGAGTTTGTTGAACAAAAAATCAGGTTAGAAGGAAGCATCAGCAGTAAGTAGCAGGGTACGCCCCATTTTATGAATCTCACGGCATGTATATCTATATTTCATCGATTCCACTGATTATCAGTTTAAAAAATATATATGTACTCTTAATCACAACTTGCACACAATCATTATAATGTTCATTATTTGTGTATCGGTCATTCTCCCATCACATACGAATTTATGTCCCGAAGTGATTGTGGTTTCTACATGAAATTCCTTGTAACCCTTGTAAGTAATCCTTGTAAGTTGTATATGAAGAGAAACTTTTTTTTTTTTTCACATTACTTTTCCTTAATGGAATCAAAATGTCAAAATTCTGACAAGTAAGAGAGTGACGTATTCCACAGTTCTCAAAAACATAATTGACAATCAGCGGATGTGCTGAAATAACAATACGAAATAAAAAATCACTGGTAATTTCACCAGTTTCAGTTTCGTATTTAATGAAGACCGTTTTATCTATTTTATTTTGGACCCATGTCATTCTTCTATCGAATTCAAGTCCTAAGTATTCTAGGTTGAAATTTATTTTTATAAATCAAAAATAAAAGTTCATTTAAAGAAAAAAATAATTCCTGGAACAGCTATACTATTGGTTTCTAGTAATTACTAAAATAAAAAAATAGCTTGAGGTATTTTAAGGAATTCCCTCTACAAGATAACATCAAGAATTATTCAGTAGCAATGGTCTCTTTCATTCTACTCTTTTAAATTTAACGTTATTGCCGAACCTGGGTTAATCAGAGAACTTGTAAATATTTAAATTCCATTAGGTTCGGTGAGTCCTCGATAAATTCCTTTTAATATTTCATCCCTGCAATTTTTTTTTTTTTTTTTTTTTTTTTTTTTTTTTTTTTTTTTTTTTTTTTTTTTTTTTTTTTTTTTTTTTTTTTGCGGTTGCGAGCATGCAGTCTCTTTAGATTAGCGTTTATAAATTTATTATTATGAAGATGATTTATTAACAGTACAGATAAGCCATCTACCGAGGATCACTTAAGAGTAATTGATTTTTAAAATCTTAAAATTCCTTGAATGTCACTGCAGGGATTTATTCGGTCGCAACAAATACCACGCAACATTATTACATCTGAGATAGCTCGTTCACATTTTAAATAATATTTTGACATGGTATATCTTTTGGCTGGGTTCCATACTTTTTCTGTACATATAGCATTGAAAACAGCATAAAATATATAAATAAAACAAAATGATTTATTTTATATCGTTAAAAAAAAATCTTAATAAAAATAAACAAGCATTGAAAAGCATAACTAACTAAATGTGTCTCGCATTGCAAATGGAAAAGGACCACAAAAATTATTGGGCTATTAAAAAATATTGGGAATTATGTTAACGTAATTCCTTCACATATCCGTATCATGATTTTTTTTTTGCTATAAAAACATTATTGATGTTTTCAGTACTGTACAAACGGGAATAAGTCTTACGTTTTCCCTTCGAAAAATACAAAGTGCTCTCTCCCGAAGCAACATACGTCCAAGACAAGTGATTTATTTTCTCTGAGCCCTTCCCAACTGGTTTATTTATTTGATGTGATTTTTCCAGATCGCTCTCTTGTCATACCACGACCCATAATACCATAACCCAGGGGGCTGAATAGTTTTTCATATCAATCCCAGTAGCAGTTTGCTAACGGAGCATAGTATACTATTCAATTGCTCTTCAATTATTTGTTTTATGAATCGTTCGATTTGTCAAGCCGGAAACACTTCATACATCACAAAACCTCTATTCTGTGTACACAACATACAAATATAACCAAGTATAACTCACTAAATACACATTGTATAAAATGACGACTAAAACTTGTGACTCAAGTCGTAAATGTTTCAATTAAAAAATAAGTTTTAAGTATAAACTATATACAAAGAAGAATAAAAAAATTCAAAATTTGTACGATCCGGGGTGACTCACTTATATGATAAATTAAACCTGTTTTGTAGAATTAGTATGATAATCATTTGAATGAAATAGAACAATGTTCCATTAATCTCTGTTTAATAGATCCGCTACCAAGGACTTCAGCTGGATAAACAGTACTTGAATCCTACATAGAAGTCTGAAGTGCAGCGTACTCTACCGTCGGAACGGAGCACAGCGCTGTGGAGCGAATTTTCCAACCAATCTAGATGTACAGGATAATGCGCAACGCTCCAATTCGTCAGTAGTGGCAGTTAAAATGGCAAGAAACTGCCTGCCCTTTTTGACTTCTTGGACATTCACTAGACAAATGTTCAAACCTTTTCAATATTTACAAGTGACCATTTTACGAGAAAGTACCTAGACTTATTTGAACATATGGAGTTGAGCAGTGGGCCACAACTTAATCTTGCTATTCTCTTCGTATCCACTTCTTATTTCGTCACTAATAGACTATTCGCAAAACTCTTAATGTTCCATATGTTACTGCTTTAGCCCGAACCATATACCTAATCTATCATAGTAAACTTCATAACAACTCGAATCCATTGGTCTCTCAACTTTCTCCCCATTCTATTCCCGAAAAACGATAAATCCGAGGCTTCTAAAAAGAAGATGTCCTCGAGACCTTCTACAACAGAATGTTAATTTATTCGGTTTTCTACACATTTATTAGATGTATATGTTCTATACAAATTAAAATATTAATAAATAAATAAATAAAATGTCTAACAAACTATCTAAGAAACACAAATGCATACTCAAATGGTGCTATTACCTGAATTAATATCAGGAAAAACAGAAAATTGTATATATAGGTAAATCAAATTTTATTTGTACTTCAACAACGTAACTCAGGAAAATGCTAAAACCCTATAATGAAAATATTTCGGTTGTGATATTATTAAAGTATGCAGGGTGAGTACCTCTTAGTGTATAAAAATAATTGGGTGAAACTTTTTCAAAAATGTAGACAAATGACGGAGACATCACCTTTCTATTCTAATCCGTTGCAGATATACGATAAATCATTAATGTAAAAATTAAAATATTGAAAAAAATAGGAACGCTTAACAGTTGATTGACCAATAAAGAAAATTGATAAACAAAAATAAAATAATCAGAAGGTTGTGGTCTTAAACGAGAATGTAGAAACACTAAAGGAGGATATTAAATTTTTGAAAGATATTTCATATTTTGAAAGTTGTTAGTTAAACATAGTGAAGAAATATTGCCGCTGGAAATTTGGACAAGGCAACCTTAAACAGAATAACAGTGAGAGATGGGAGAGCGTCTGGGGGCCCAAAATTGAATCTTATGAAGGAATTCATTAGTTGCTTGAAGTTGTTCCATATATAAGCTATTTCCTTCACATTACTTCGTTGCTTTTCAGAACTCCACAAAGCTTTTAATTTAATTTAATTTTTTTTTTTTTTTTTTTTTTTTTTTGTATGGTTGATAATCAGAGTTTTTTTTAGATATCAATTATGTAACAGCGGATGAATAGCAGTCACAATTATGTTTTAATGGTTTCATATTTATATTTTATTACTTAAATAGCTGTTAAACATTTTTTTTTTTTTTTTTTTTTAAAACTGTAAAATAACAGTAAGTATTTAATGGAAAAAAATATACGTTTATATAAAGAAGTAAATGAAAAAATATATATGTCGGCTCATTAAGGAAATATTTTCATTTATACTAACAAGGAGGCGTTTTGACTTGTAACTCACAGATTGGAATGCCGTTTTTTGTGTGAGTAGTAGCGACCAATAATAGTGCAAAACTAGAGTTGTACCCACCAATGAGCATTGGGAGCCGAAAAAAAAATAAAAACCAATATGAAAATCACGTTTTATTTATTTATTTTTTTTTTCGCTGCTCTTAGTCAAGATAGAGAAATATTTTTTTTTTTTACGCTAAATTGTAGTTTTTTAATATCTGTTTACGACAAACAAAACCTGATGAATAATCTGTTTAATAATAATATCAGGTTTTGGTTTAAACAAGAAATCCTGCATTAATTCACGGACAAAGGGTATTGGTTGTTGTAAAGAGATTAGTTTGCTCAACATAACTACAATATTAAGTGAATTTTTTTTTTTTTTTTTAAGTTTTCTTAGAATCTAAAAAAAAAAAAAATAAATAAAAATACACGGAAATCTGCCCGTGGGTTTATCTCATTTTCAAATACACCCAAATAAATGAATAACAAAAGATAGATATTTGTGAAAATTAATCACTTAATCTAAAATAATTGTAAAAATACATTGAAAAGTAATTTTTTCAAACTTTTATTTTGATCATATATTAGTTTACACGTTGCCACAGTCTAAAATACATCCATGCCTTATTAACAAGAAAAACAAAGTTATAAAAAACAACTAACGTAAAGACCTTATTATTGTACATATAAATGTCTTGATGTAATATATTAAACGAATTAAACAAAAAAAAAAAAATATATATATATTTTTTGAACATACTGTTTGTATTTTTTGAATGTGTGTGGATTTTGCAGAGCCCCAATGTTCTGCTTTTGAGTTCCAAATAAGTTTCAGTAACATAATTAAATTTTTTTTTTGTTTAGTTGATTTTTCTACCCCAACAAGCGCCATCAAACATGACTTAGAACCTATTGGACACGTCATGCACGTTTCGTGTGTTCTAAGAAAAATACCTTCTACCGCTATTCTTCGTAGACTTAAAGCCAGCTCGGAATAACGAAGAAATTTTTGAAGTAAAGAGACTGGTTTGCATAAGGTTTGAAGAACCTAGAAAAAGAGCATCAATAGTTCAGTGCACTCGGTGCCAAAGTCTTGGGCATACAAAAACCTATTGCCACCACCAGGAAAGATGCGTAAAATGTGCTGGCCCTCACGCAACGGAAACATGCCTGAAAACGAAAGATACGCCTGCGATATGCGCTTTATGTGGTCAAGACTACCCCGCACGTTATAGAGGCTGCACCGTATACAAAATTGTGCAGAGTAAAAGACATTTGAGCTCAGCTCCTAAACAAAATCAAAGGACTCAGTCACCTGACATTGATGATCAGAAAATATTTGCTGGAATCCAAGGAGCTCAGCCACACCGAGATGGGCATCACCAGTCTACAACAGCACGAGATCATCAACCTAGACCGTAAGCTTCTTACTCTGAGAAGATTATCTATTAACCAAGAACTCAGGTACCTCAAACATCCCAACCCCAGCCTCAGACTTCCCATTTACAATCTCAACCTCCACAACAGAACATCCCTCCCCATCAATTACCTCTAAAAGTAAAGCTCACTCACTCAATCACTGTTGGGCACTATAGTCCTTTCAGGACCTGGGCCTCTGCCACCGTTTTTCCCCATGCCTCGCGGTCTCCAGCGAGACTCCTTCAGTTTCCAATTCCCATCTTTCTTATATCTTCCTCCAAGTCCTCAATCCACCGCTGCCTGGGTCTGCCCTATTTCCTTTTTCCTCTTGGTGCATCATTTAGCATCATTTTAGGCAGCCTACAGGGCTCCATCCTTTCCACATGCCCTAAGCATCTAAGCCTACTCTTCTTAATAACACAGAGGATATCAGGCTCTCCGTTAGTAAAGTAAAGCTACCACCTCTAAAACAACAACCACTTCCTATCCAGCATCATTTTCAGATCAATCCTCCATCTCAAGCACCAATACAAGCAGAATCTGCACCTCATATCTCACGAAGAGTGCAGCCCCCAACAAACACTCCTTCTGAGACAAATAATCCATCCCAAGTCTATGAATCATTTCCCCTTCCCCACCAAAATCCTACCGATATCTCTGTCATCCTCTCCTCATTCCTTCGAGAGCTTCAAGACACCATCAGACCGCTCATATCTCTACTTACTAGAGCACTTACAGCAATTCCATTTAATGTTGCATGATGAGCGCTAAGCCTCTAGCTATCATATTATGGAATGCCAACGGACTACAAAATCACCAAGACGAACTCTCCATGACAATAAAATAGACATTGCTCTACTAACTAAAACTCACATACAAGATTACACTACATACAGATCAGATCACCCAGATAACACCTCCCATGGCGGATCTTGTATCCTTATCCACAAATCAGTATCCCATTCTCTTATCCCTTCCACTCCAACTGACACCATTCAATCCACCTCAGTAATCATTTCTACTCGTCCTTTCTCTATAACATTTTCAACTGTATACTGCCCTCCGGGCAATTCCCTTTCATACAACCATCTTGATTCCTTATACCGATCCCTCGGACCGCGCTTTATTGCTGGAGGAGACTACAACGCCAAACACCAGCGATGGGGTTGTCGAATATGCAACTCCCGTGGCAGCATCTAATCCCGCATTACAACATCCAACTGTTATTCTGACCTCTCACCCTAAAAATCCTACTTATTGG
Source organism: Euschistus heros (assembly GCA_003667255.2). Taxonomy (NCBI): domain Eukaryota; kingdom Metazoa; phylum Arthropoda; class Insecta; order Hemiptera; family Pentatomidae; genus Euschistus; species Euschistus heros. The sequence continues at coordinate 221,287 of RCWM02000251.1, read as the reverse complement.
CCTTCATCCCTCAAAAAACGCCCTGATATCCTCGATGTCTTCATTTCTTCTCAAATTTCCACCTCTCAAACCATCATCAAATCCCTGGACGACCTTTCCTCAGATCACAGCCCTATTCTGCTTCTCTTGTATTCAAATCCCGTTCTTAAACACTCCCTTCCAGACTGATTAGAGAACGTGTAGACTGGAACGGTTTTCGATACTATTATCTAGAAAAAAAATTAGACCTAAAAGTTCCCCTTAAAACAAAAGAAGATACTAACACAGCAATTGACAAACTTACATCATCAATAAAAAAGTAGTATAACTAAAAAAAAAACCTTACCTCCAATATATCCTCATAGTCAACAGTATACCTTACCACAGCACATTCGCTCCTTAATGACAGAAAAACGCAGAGCGAGGGCGAAGTGGCACCGTACAAGATACCCATCAGACAAACATAATTACAACAATTTAACGAACAAACTAAAGACACAAATCAGAAAGTTTAAAATCCAAAACCTACATAACTATACTCAAAGCATCAATACTTTACACAAGTCATTATGGATAACGACGAAAAACACCTTGGTTACAAAAAGTTTAATCACCCATTCCTAACAGACTCTCAAACCTGGAAAAGATCGGACGAGGTCAAATCCCAAATTTTCGGTTTTCACCTCTTTAAAACGTTTAACCCCCAACCTGACGTCATTAACCCTGCTCACGTTGAATGTATTGAAACAGAACTAAACATTCCACTCCAAATGTCTCCTCCTCCTAAAGCATTCTATCCTTCAGAAGTATCTTCAGATTACCTTATCTTCAGATTACCTTCCAGCAAAGCTCCTGGACATGACCTTATTACAGCCCATATCCTAAAACTCCTTCCTTCGAAAAGCAATTATATTTCCTAAATGTATATATAATTCTGTACTCCGCACCTCTTATTTCCCTGATCCTTGGAAATTATCTATAATAAAGATGATTCCTAAACCTCAAAAGCCACCTGAACTCCCATCCTCATATCGTCCAATATCACTCTTGCCCATTATGGGCAAAATCCGGGAAAAACTCACTCTGAAACGCTTGTATCCCATCCTAAATTCCAACCATAACATCCCAGATCACCAGTTTGGTTTTCGAATCTCACACACCACTCTCCAGCAATGTCATCGCGTGGTAGACGTGTTCTCTTCAGTATTAGAACGCGGAATGTACTGCACAGGAGCCTTTATCGACGTAGAACAAGCTTTTGACCGAGTCTGGCACCAGGGGCTGCTTTACAAACTCCGTAAATTCCTTCCTTCCACATACTTCCTTATTATCCGTTCCTATCTCAGTGATAGAACGTTTAAAGTGAACCATCAATTTTTTTACTCTCTCTTTACCCAATCTGCCGGTGTTCCTCAAGGTAGTATCCTTGGCCCCATTCTCTACACGGTCTATACAGCTGACATCCCAACTCATCCTACCACTGTCCTCATCACTTACGCTGATGACACATGTGTATTATCAGTAAACAATGATCCCTTCATTGCCTCCAAAACACTCCAATCCCATATCCTAAACATTCAAGAATGGTGTCAAAAATGGAGAATCAAAATAAATCCGCACAAATCTCACCAAATAACCTTTACCCTTCGTCGTAAACCTACGACCTCCTGTCCTACAGTATCCTTTAATGATATTCCACTAATCCCAGTTGAACAGATCCGCTACCTAGGACCCACTTGGACAAGCGTCTTAATTGGAATCCACATACAAGACTAAAACGACAAGAAACAGCTCGTCGTTACAGACTGCTTCAACATTTACTGGACAAACGTTCAAAACTCCCAATTAATTACAAGAGACTCATTTACATGACCGTGATTAGACCAATATGGACTTACGGAGTTGAGCTTTGGGGCTCTACTAAACCATCCAATTCATCCAGTATCCAATCCTTACAATCCAAAATCCTCCGAAAAATCCTCAATGCTCCTTATTTTGTCACCAATAAACTTATCCATAAAGATCTTAATGTTCCATATGTTGCTGATTTAGCCCAAAACAGATACCAATCCTTTCATAGTAAGCTCCATAACCACTCAAATCCACTAGTTTCTCAACTTTCTTCCCTCTCGATTCCCGATAATCCTCCGAGGCGTCTGAAAAGAAGATGGCCTAGAGACCTTCTAGTGTAATTTTTTTTTTAGGGCTACCGATGCGTAGCTCTTTTCAAGTTTCGCATGTTATTGTAATCATAATCAACTCATTCACTAGATGTATATATTTTGTACAGTTGTAAATTTCAATAAATGGATATAAAAAAAAAGTTTAGTTGTAGTTGTTTGTCGATTAAATGTGTCAATTATGTGGCGATGTTTTCGTTCTTGTTCGTTTCAGAATCTCTCGAGTTCGAAAACTTTTACCGAGCTCCAAGTAGCACTTGTTTCATCAATATTGTCTTCTTCAGTTAATATTGTATGGAGATACCTAAATTTTCGAAACTCTCAAAGTAGAACTAATTGATCTCCTCTGGTTGAGCCTCTCCTAGATGGAAGGATGTAGTTTGTTTTACTGTTGATAATTTTTAGACCTGCCTTCATAATACAGAGGCACCTAGTCTACACATTCTGAAAATGCCTCTATGAGCGAATACTTACTTCTTCTTGTGATGACAATCTCATCAGTATAGGCGATGTATTGGGTCATATAGTTATAATTCATAAATAGAAATCCATGAATATAGCCAAACAGTATACTTTTCTATTGAAACTTACTACTATCGTAAATATAATTTAATAATCAAATAAAACAATTTGTCAAATACTTTCCCTATATTTGATAATATTCAATAGTAGGGTAATAATTGGGAATGTAATGAGGCTTTGATTATTTCAGAATCATTTTTGTTGCAGATAGTTTCCACAGAAGATGGAAATAGTTGATGAGTAAGACTGTGAAATATTTGCAATAAAAACTGAAAAATAAGCGCATATATATGCAAATGTATTGGTAAAAATATGCAATTAAATAACAAAAATATGCACTTTGGTGGAACTTGAAGCAAGACAGAGAGTAGTTGAGGCAGTGTCTTGATGTGGCGAAGACTGTAATGAAATATAGTGTCAGTGTTGGTAAAATAAAATATTAAACTCAATAAGAATTTAATATCTCTTCATAAAAATTAAAGGCCGTGAATTATAACCTTTCCTTAATGAAATTCCTTAATTCCAGTTAGTTGTTATTGCTCAATTTTACATTTTATGAACTGAAGTGTTAAAATCTAAGTATTTATAATTTAATACTTTTTATATTTTCATCATAAAATATTATATCTTCATAAAATATTTATTAATGAAATTTATAGTTTTTTTTTTTTTTAATTTATTATAAATATTTTTTAGAATGGAATTATTTTATGGACTCCAACTAGAGCTAGAAGGAAGGTATATCCAAAAGCTTACAAACCTATTCTAGGGTCCACCGCGAAATAAATTTTAACCCGCTCAGATGGGATTCAAACCTCTGACCTTCTGAAGAACTGTAGCATCCTGATAACCTCTGCAATGGCAGATCGAATCAGAGCCGACTGAGGTATTTATGAATATAGATACTCGGAATTCATCTCGATATTCCCATTAAGGGTAGAACAGTTTTTTAAACGGTAGGTAAAGCGTCCTTCCTGTCCTAGTTAGGGTTAATAAAGGTGTATCCCCAACTGACATAAACTAGTCTCACTGTTAAATAATGCAACTTTAAATATTTTTATTGTCAAGTACGACAATATCTTTAACTTGAATACATTCTATGGTTTTCAGTTACATAAAGTGGATCATAAACTATACGCATTATGCTATCTTACATATCACTAGGACTGTGAAATATATGCATTTGTTATATCATCAAAATTTTATGTTTGGAGGCATTTGAGTTGTTTTTATTTTGTATATGTGTGCATAATTTGAAATGTTACCGCATATTTATCTAAACATCTGTTATATCAGCATTTGGTATTTGAAGTTTTGTATGATTCTAAGTAGAAGAAAAAATAAAATATAGATTAAAACATGGATAAATAGCTATGGAAACTCCTTACACTTCTTTTTCTCCTAATGGATGAGTTCGTGTTTGTCAAGGTACTGATCCTTCTTTTTGCGTGAATCGCGTTTGCTCACTTGGAATTGTTTAATCAGATTAATTTCTTGTTCTTGTTCCGCATAAATACTTGGAACATTATTTCACTTTTCATAAATCCCTTCTCCCTACGATCATTCCACTACCCAGTCTCTCAAGCAGTGTCCACCAAGATATATCATTCGTTAACTGTTTATTTGTGTATTCTTAAATGCTGAGAATCACTCTTGGAAAGACGAAAGATCATATTGGAGATTATGAACATGAGTTTTTAATTTAGACTTTTAAGGCTCATCCTGAAACGCCTGTATCCTATCCTAGATTCCAATCATGGATGGCCTAGAGATCTTCTTGTGTAGATTTTTATTAAAGTGCTACTAATGAGTAGTTACTTTCAAGTTTCACCATGTTGTTGTAAGCGTTTTTAACACATTTACTTAATGTATTTTTGTACAGTTGTAAATTTCAATAAATTGTAAATTAAAAAAAAAAAAAAGACTTTTAAGGGTGATGGGAACTTTTTAAATTTTATTTATTTTGATAGAGTTGTATTGTCTACTGCATCTTTGTTAACATAGCACATAAAAACAGAAACAAATAAAAGAAACGTATGAAGTCAAAATTTGAAAAAATAAATAAATGTTACTCAAACTGCCACTAGATCAGAAAAATTTTGTTTTAATACTGATTTAAGTTTTAGTTTAGTTCGATAATTCATACCTTTTTCAGAAAATAAGCTACTTTAAGTTCAATAACGTATTTTATATTTTAATATTTACCTTGTCTTATTGTTTTTTAATAGTCTTCTTCCTATTATTTATCTTTTTAACACAATTGGTTACTCAAACTTGAGTTTGTGCTTAAACTTTTATATACCTCAATTTTTGTTTCTAAATATTGAAGATTGTAGCATATTTTTGTTATTTAATTGCATATTTTTACCAATACATTTGCATATATATGCACTTATTTTTCAGTTTTTATTGCAAATATTTCACAGTCTTACTCATCAACTATTCCCATCTTCTGTGGAAACTATCAGCAACAAAAATGATTCTGAAATAATCAAAGCCTCATTACATTCCCAATTATTACCCTACTATTGACTATTATCAAATATAGGAAAGTATTTGACAAATTGTTTTATTTGATTATTAAATTATATTTACGATAGTAGTAAGTTTCAATAGAAAAGTATACTGTTTGGCTATTTTCATGGATTTTTATTTATGACTTATAACTATATGACCCAATACATCGCCTATACTGATGAGATTGTCATCACAAGAAGAAATAAGTAGTAAAATAAGTATTCGCTCATAGAGGCATTTTCAGAATGTGAAGACTAGGTGCCTCTGTATTATGAAGGCAGGGCTAAAACTCGAAATGCCCATTTTCAGTGGAGAACGCGGTTTTAGCTGTTGTTTGATCGTCCATTTCAATTTGGTGAAACCCTGACGCGAGGTCTATTGTGGAAAATATTTTCGATTCCTTTAATCTATTTAATAAGTCCTCAATGTTCGGTAGGGGAAATTTGTCTTTAACGGTTGCCTGATTTTACTTCCTGTAGTCTATGACCATCCTAATTTTTTTTTTGTCCCGACGCGTCTGGTTTTTTTGGTACAATCCAAAGCGGGGAATTATACGGCAATTTACTTGGTCTTATTATTTTGTTTTTTAATCATTTTTGCACTTCTTCATTTATCTGTTTTTTAAATTGCTCCGGATAGCGATAATTTCGGGTGTATATGGGGTTATCATTAGTAGTTATTATTTTGTGTTTAATTAATCCTGTCGATTTTAAATTCTCGTCGTCCCTTTTTAATACTTCGCCATGCTGGCTAATAATTTCGATTAATTCTTCGTTTATTTCTGGACTAATATGTTCGTGGCGAATTAAGTTTTTAATTTCATTTTATCATCAATAAAGAATAAATCATTTTCTAATTTGAATTTTTTCTTTTAAATTTTAATTCATTTTTTTTATAAATTTATTTTTAATTTTAGTTTTTTCATAGTCTCGTAGCCTAATAAAATATTAAATCTTTCGCTAAACGGAAATACTAAAAATTTGACTTTTTGATTAATTCCTATCAGGGGCATTAGGTCAACTATCACGCTTTGTGATCCTTCCGCCCTTCCCTTAGGGGTTTTTATCACGAAGTCTTCTTCAGAAATTTCCGAGAAACGTGGAATGTGATCGGAGTGTATATAATTTTTTGTGGCACCCGTATCAATTAGCCATTTATTTCCCATACTGTCGATTAAATTTGGTAAGTCGTTGCTTAAATTTAAATCATGTATTTCTATTTGTTTATTCTGCTTATGTTCAACGGTCTGTTTGGAATTTAAATGATTATTTATATCTGGTCCGGAGGTCTGCTCGTTTGTTTGGGTCTAATTCTAAAAAATGATCCTGTCTTTTTTCCAGTGACTCTATACGTTCTTCTAATAATAATTTTATTTTTTCATCTTTCTCTTCCTCTATCGCGTGCACCCTGTTAGATACCGTTTTCATCGATACTGTGTTTGAATCTACTTGGGGTTGTTGATAAGTTTGTCTAAAATTTCTAGAAGCCGGTTTTTAAAAAATTATACTGTGACTGAGGGTCCCATTGTTGATTATAAATCGGTGTTTGATATTCTATAGCTCGCTGTTGTGGCCGGAAGTTATGCTGATTATTATTGTTAAAGGAATTAAAGGTTGGACCTTGTTCATGCTGATACTGCTGTGGTCGGTATTGTTGCGGATTATTATAATTATTAAATGTTGAATATTGTTCGCGGTGATACTGTTGGGGTCGGTAATTTTGGTAATCATGGTGGCTATTAAAATTTGGTCTATATTCTTTATTTTTATAATTAGTCTTAAAATGTTTCTTTTTATAATTATTTTGCGCTTGGTTATTTTTATACTGTTATTTGTCTCCGTAAAGTCTGTGTACAATGTGAGCCGCGCTATTTCTTAATATTTCCTCGAGGTCTTCTAACGAATCAAATTTAATATGTTAGATAAAGTCAGTTAATGCCGGGTGTAGGCTATGGACCGCGTGGTGAGATATTTGTTTGTCGTATCTGTACATTTCGTCCTGTTTATCAATTATTTCGTTATCTGAATAAATACGTGCATATAAATCACATCTTTTCTGGCCCAGTCGTTCAAGGAAATCGAGTGGGTTCTCATTATGATAGGTACGCGTATTTAAAGTTTCAGAAATTAACTGTTCCCGAGTTCTTGTATACTAGTATTTTTTCTTTAAAATTTTTATTATTTCTCTGATGGTACTGAATTCTTTGTCATATACGGCGACTTTAGCTTTTCCTGTTAATTTATTTAAAATTGTTAAAACTAATTTAGCTTGATTGGTATTTTTATGCGTATTATCTTCTTTGCAATATAAGTTATACAAAAATTCAATATTTCCTATAAAATCTACTAGTTGTAACGGATTTCCGTCGTACTCCGGGATTAATGCTAGGTCGTGATTTTTAATTTCTAGGGCCATATTATCTTTTTTAACTAATGCAGAACCTGTTATTTTTAAATTACTTAATTTTTCTTCCAACTTATTCATAAAAATAAATGCTTAATTAATATTTAAAATTATTATATATATTGATAATTATATCTAAATTACAAAATTACTTAAAAATAAAAATAAAATTAATTAATTATACTTGCTCTTGATACGATGTCTTCGACGTCTTTTCGATGTCTTCTCGAAGAAAGCGGCCTTCAGCTCCTTCCCGTCGATTCTTTTGCAAGAGGTTGTAGGTCCTTTTGGTCAAGGTATTAGAATACCAATGCGCTCCCAAAGACTTGAAGATCTGCTGATGTATTCTCCTAATACTCAGCTCCCAATCTTCTCATGCCATTGGAAAGAGGTCTCGCTGTTCTATACCTGAAATAAGATAGAACTGCCGCGAAGTTACGTTAACGCTTCCAAAAGTCCTTCCGTTCGGGCGCCAGCTAAATAAAAGGATTGCGGGATTGAGTTTTTAAAAAGAGGCTTTATTCTGAAGTACATACATTGATACAAGATACAAGCACAATTTTATAAAAACACTTCGGGCATTACATCTGCACGTCTCTATGTACGACGGTAGAATGTCACCGAGGCCAGGTGGAGGTAACCTTTTATAGGGTTGTTTAGGAGAGGGATATCATACATTTAATTATTATCTTTGATACCACTGAGCTTCATATCTTCTTATTCTTCTTTATTGGCTCAAAAGACGCTTGAAGCTGTCCTTGGCTTGCTCCACAGCCTTCCTCCAATCGTTCCGATCAGCAGCTCGCCTTAAATAAATCCTCGATAGTTTTAAGTCCTCTGAGACACCATCGAACTATCTTCTCTCAGGTCTTCCGCGAGGTCTCACTCCATCCGGTCTATCCCAGAGCAATTTTCGACATGTTCTGCTCTCGTGCATCTGGTAGACATGCCCCTTTCGCATGCCGTTGTCGCTTCTTAAAGTTTTCTTGATTTATAAAATAGATGTTAACGAGTATTCTATCTAGCAGTAGACTAATCTTATAATTATATCTAGGAGTAGAGTAATCTTATTGTATGGGTAATAAGTCGTTTGTCGATGCGGATTTAGATAGTTCGTCAGCCCGTTTTTTTTCATAAGTCCTGGGATGTCCCTTTATAGTTTTTATCCTGTGCTTGGTTCGTTGAACGTATTCAGTGACTTCCATAACGGCTAATTTGTCTAGTTGTTTGTTTGAGCAGTTTGGTGCTGAACGATTTTTTCTCTTATCGTTTATCCTGTTTCTATAATAAATACAGCACAGCTAGTATTCTGTTCAGTATTGCTACAGTCCGTATAAGTCTGTGAAAGTCATCTAGAATCATCCATCCAACAATCTGTCTGCGCCCTGTCTAATTGTAAGTCATGATAGAATACCAATTAAATTTCACAATTTAATCAAAACCTTTCTAATTATTGAGATTCCATAGTTAACTTATTGTCTAGCTCCACATATCCTAATGATCTTTCTCGTTATTTATTGTGCAATTTTTTAATTTTTATATAATTAAAGGATGGATTTGTACGTAAGACGCTATTTCGTACTGCCCTTGCCGATAACAGGCTGTAATATTTGTAAAATATATTTTACTTAAAAAAAGAAAGGTTTTAGTCAAAACTTCTAAAGATCTGTAGAACTTGAACAGAATTCTATATTAGACGGTTTTGAAGTCCATCTTTTTAACAATCCCTTCGGTCAATATAAATAGTTAAGAAAAAGAAGAGGATTATTTTTTTTTTATTTCAGTAGATATAAAAAAAAAATAAGAAGAAGAAAAAAAAGGTAGTTGAAAGTAGGACCGGCATTTGGCAACCTAATTTTTTGTAAAAATTACGTTCAAATACTTGTCAACATTTTGAAACTTATTCAGAAGTTAGGTTGTTGTAAGGAGGTTAATCTATGTTTGATGAAGATTTTTAAAAAATATTTATTTATTTTTTTTCGTTGTCCATAACGAGTTATCTAGTTATTTCGTTCACAAAAAACGAATGATGTACCACAAGATTAAAATTATGTTTTGAGTGTATCATAACTACTGATTAGGACAATATGAACCTAAATCCAAAACAGAGCCATCAATAAACATTGCGCTATCGGCAATAAACACAGATTGCAAATGCAAAAACAATCAGGGCACGAAGCTCGTGCCTTAATTCCTCAGATCGGAATTAATTCGGTTGGCAGATGGAACCGTCACACACACCTCCCCTTCTCCCCTACCTACCGTTGACGGCTCCAAATCACGCTAAACCATTTACCGAAGTAGCAGGATTGAGTTTGTGCAGAACATGCAACTTTACCATCCTTTAATAATCGAATTAACTTTCTTCATTGAAATAATTACTATTAAATTATTAGAAACTATTGACTCTGAGATAAAGTTAAATGAGTATGAACAGCTGTCGTCCAAAAATAAAGCAGCTATAATATTTTATGCCTTATATTTTTGGAAAGGACAAAGCCATGAAATTAGTTTATGTGTTTACTCGTTTTTTATTTATTTATTTTTATTTTTTATTTTATTTTCTATGTTTTATAGTTTCACCCACTTTGGGGTACGATAAATCAATCAGCGGTTAGTGAGTCATGTTTTCCTGTTCTCCCAGTACTTCTTCATCTTGCTGCCCTCTCTTCTTCAGAAATCCTGTATTTTTTTAATTTTATATTTATTCTTTTTTTTCTGAGGAAAATGTTACATAAGACGAAGTTGTCTTAACTCCACAACACAGTAAAATCCCTACTCACTAAAAATAATCTCTCTGAATTCCGCTGAACTCCTGCGCGTTCTTACATTAATTAGTATTTTTCGTTATTAATTGTTAATTAACTATCAGGTCTTGTCTTTCCCGCTTCTGTTTACGAAGCCTTCTGCTGATCTCTCCGCAGTAATCATCTGATCCAGGTTTTTTAAATATTCTAATGCCACACAGCCTTGACTACATTTTCCTTCTCTTTTGTAAATCTAATACAACCGAAAAATGCATGTTTTGCCCTTTCTGCTTGGTTCGCGCAAAATTCTCATCTATCTATTTTCAACCGAACCACGTAGGCACTGAAACAACCATGTCCAACAAGGAATTAGGAGAGGTAATAATCAACTTTGTATAGTGATAATCCCCTGTTCCCTTGCGCTTGTGAAAAAAAAGCACCCGGTTCAACTCATTTTCGACGGTAGATACGGTTGCTTTCATCTGCCAGATTGTCAATAGGTGGTAGGTATGCTACACGTTAGGTAGGTCACCTACAACACACACTGCATCATAGGGAAAATATATGTGTGCAAGTGAGTGTGTGTATTAATTTTTAATTTTAACAATTTTTGTGTGAGTATATTACATATGTGTCGTCTAGTTGCAAAACCGGCCACCTCCTCAATTTTGAGAAATACGTTTTATCGGTTTTCTGAGGTCTAAGATACATTTTCCACCTATTGGAAGCAAGAAGCATCGCAAAAACTCCTCAAATCCTTGTTAAACCTGCGTTTGAAAATCACAGTATGCTGCAAAACCGGCCAAATCCTTTCGTCAGTGAGTTTAAAAACCGGCCATCTCCACATCCGCTAGATCGCGCTGTTGTTCCAGATCAAGAAGACCTCTTATCAGACAACTATTAGTCTGATTTTCCCGTAGTTAACGTTCATGCCTTCATTGTTCTGTGCGCTTTGTTTTCGATCTTTATGGAGAAGTTTGTAGAAACGTTCCAGCTAATTTAGCAAGAATGAGACAAAGAGACCCTGCAACATGGAGAAGAAACAAATCCCCAAATTGAGAAGAAGTTAAGGAAAATCGAGACTCTCGTTCACCTTTAGAGTTTGACAGCATTCTCTCGTAAAGTGGAACGGTGTTCAAGCAAGGAAGAGACTACACAAATCTCGATTGGAAGAATCCCAGTAATGCCCTCCTCAAACCCCCTGCACTATGTCAATTCAAAGTCACCTCAACAAAGAGATTTTTCATAACAAAACAAAATAGCAAATTGCTAGTTCAAGGGGAGGTTGTCTACAGATTGTTTGATTTTTTCAAGAACGTCGTATCATCAGCTGCTCAAGAAGGAGGAAGCAAAGAAGTAGATGAGAGGGATGAAGAAGAATATCAGGAAGAAATGTGTAAGCCTGTTGAATATGATAATGCCGCAAGAGTATAAGTTTCTAAATGTTTATATTTTTATAAATTAAGTTTTTCGGAACTTAATTACTTTAAAAAAAATTCTCGCCAGTTTTTCCATCTTGATGCTTGAGTTACACCACAAAATTTGAGAGTTTAATTTTTTCAAATAATATTCACTTATTCAAGAAAGTTTTGTTCATTTTCATCCCAAAAAAACCAAAATTTACATAAACTTTAGTGTTTTTTTTCAGTTCTAATTCGTTGCCATACCGGCCAACTCCAAAATAAGTTTCAAAACTCACAAATCCAAAACAAAAAATTGAGTAACTTACCCCCTCCACTTGCCCCGTCCATTTTAAAAAGTGCTTTCAAACACACGACCCTTGTGCCGCTAAAAACCGAAGAGATTTTGTTCCTATTTCGTTTTGGCGTGATGTAACAAAAAATTAGCTTTCCTGAAAAATTTTATTTTTTGCAGACGGCCGGTTTTGCAACTAGACGACACATATTAGGTATTAAAGTTATTTATTGAAAGAAAAAAACACTAGTAATATGTATTGACATTCTTAAAAATAAATTTTAAAAAAAACTAACCAATTAAATGGATTACAAATTTCATTAAATAAATATTTTAATATTTTTGGTGATGTTTATTAGTCTGAAAGCTCTTATTTCTTCCTTTCAGTGCAGAAAGGGAGAGAACCGTTATTGTTTATACTCCGCCTAACAAATAATGGGACTTAATTAAATCTAACAAGACAAAAGATGTGAATAAAAGTGTCAAGCTAAACCTACAATGAAGCTTTAATTTAGTTATTTCCTCTCACTTCTTCTTTACTCGTAATTTTTTTTTACTTTCACAGCTTTCCATCATTAAGAGATACACAACAGAAAATTATAGAGCCAAGTAAAAAACAAAAAAAAAAACAAACAAATTAAATATAATATGACAGTAGAAGGGTCACAAAACAGATATCAAGACAACTCAAAGGGCACTGGAATATTTGTTCATTAAGAGTAGCAGGTGTTATTTTACACTTGGCCGCTGCTAAAGATAGTAATTGCACTCTCAAGACACTATTCTCGAGTGTTAATTAAAGCGTTGCAACTTTTTCTCTTTCTCTAGCCAGCAATTTATATATATATATATTCCATATTTTATTTTTATTGAATTTTATCGAGAAAAAATAAAACAACCGTTACAATAAAACAAATCTTTTGTAAATTAATTATTAGAAATTGTAAAAAATAAAAAAAAAATAAAAAGGAACAAATTGTAATCGTTGTCAATATATTTACCTGATGTATATATTTTGTTCAGTTGTAAATTTCAATAAATGGATATATATAAAAAAAAAAAAAGATCAATGATCAAAGCAGGAAAACATGGCACATGTTTTTCGGTTAAGTATATATTAACATTTGGGGAGGATCTGTACGTACAATCATTTTTCAGTTATAGATAATATAGGTTAATGACAAGGTGAGTTGGTAATTAGCGATTTGTGGGTTCGTATGAATGAAGGATGAGGTAAAAAATTTGTGGTAGTAGTTTCTTAGGATTAAAAACCTAGCCGGTGTGCCCTACCCGGTCAAAAGCATGCGTGATGTCCAGAATGGTACCCCAGCAGTATTACTTACTTTCCAGAGCAGAGGATACGGGGTTAGCAAGACGGTGGTCTAGTTGGACTGTAGAGTGCATTGGGAGGAATCCAAATAGGTGAGAAGGGATACTATGTGTGCCGAGTATAGATAGGTTACGTTTAAGGAGGATTTTTTTAGAATATTCTAGACAGGAAAAAAAGTTGACTAATCGGTCTATATGATGTAGTGTTGTTCTAAAGAGATCTAGATTTACCTGGTTTATAAACTATTATGTGTGAGTGTTTCTATAGGATAGGAAAGTGAGTTGTGCGTAGGACGCAATTGTAGATATAGGTTGGGAACATAATATTATTATTAATATCATTATAATTATAAATAATAATAGTAAAATATTAATATAATTTTTGTAATTAATGAGTCACACTAGACTCTAGTGTAGAGCGATAATATAATATTAAAAATATTAACCCTTAACCGGCGTTGCGGAGTCCCTGGGACTCTAGCAGATATATACATTTTCATAACTAATGTAATTTTCGTTCAAACAGAATGTGTTTCCCGGTACCTTCTTAGAGTGAGGGGACGCACCATTTGTTATGTTTAATATATTATTCAGCGAATTTAAGTCGGCGTTACAATTGCTTCAGAATCCGTGGGACTCCGCGACGCAGTTTGTGCTATTTTTTTAATTTTGCAACTATGTCCAAGGAATCCAGAATACATTAGAACTACAGATGCTAAGTATGAGAAGATCCAACTAATATGGTTTGGGGAATCTGACAGAGTTTTCAGATCAAGAGGTTGATCCTGAAAGCAAATTTCCTGCCGAGAATGCTGGCACAAGTAATCACGACGTTCTCTGTTACTCAAGATGTTTTACCTAGAAATCATAGAAAGTATTGTTTTATTTGTGATCCAAAAAACCAATATGCTTGCAATGTTCTGTACGATCAATGCATTGAAAATCTAGATGAGTTCTAAAATAATGTTTTTTTAAGGACATTTCTACCAATGTCAATTTTTTCCCTATGAAGTTTAGAAGTTAACATATGCTAATTTATTATAGTTTAGACCTTAGGCAATATGTTTCGCTAAAAGTTGTTATATTTTTGATTCGTTTTTCAAAAATAATAATCTGAGTGTATTTTCGTCAGAAAAATTATTATTTTGAGTTTTATATCTTGATAACTTTACTTTGTTATTCAGTTGGTTGCAAATAAAATATTTTGTGTCTATAAATGCTATTGATTAATTTAACATCGAAAAAACATTATTTTTCAGGAAATTAAAAAAACAAAGAAAAACACCTACTTTAATTTTGGAGTCCTAGTGACTCAGCGACGCACGGAGTGTTAAAGTTTCTGGCCACGCCGGTTAAGGGTTAATATAATTAATAGTGTTAATTTTTGTTATTATTGAGTAACGATAATAATTGTTACAGAAGGTAACAAGCGGTTAATCTCTTGAAACCTAGTAAATCCTCCTAAAACAAATATATACCATGTTAAAAAGACCTAAATGGATTGATTTTTTTTAATAATAAGTTTTAGCACTATAACTTTTAAAATAATTTTGCCGACGATATGGTTGTACTGGGAAATAACTGCCGTAATTTGCCGTTTAACCAACGGATCCTCCAAGCTGAACTGGAGATAATAAATAAGGAAATAAATAGCACCAAAACAAAATTTATAAGGATCGGGAGAAGAAGAGACCGTGGAGACCAAATCGTTAAGCTGGCAGGAAACCGTCTAGAGCAGGTGACGGAATTTAAATACCTGGGAGCCCACCTTAACGCGTATGGAAGGGTAGATGGAGAAATTAAGGTAAGAATAAAGGCAGCTGGAAGATGATTTTATTCCCTCAAGACAGGCTTCCTGGATAAGAAAGAAGTCTCAAAGGCAACTAAGAAGGTGGTCTTCAAGAATACTTTCCTCCCTGTTCTAAATTATGCAAGCGAGTCTTGGACCCGTTTCCAAAACTTTCCAAAAGACAAATCCAAGCCATGGAAATGCGCTATTTAAGAACAATAGAGGGAAAACCAAGAAGAAATCGTGTGTGGAACATGACTATAAGAACAAACTTAGACCTGAAGCCTGCAGAAGAAATAATCCAAGAAAGACCAAATCAGGTCGTTTGGGCACGTCTCGCGAATGGCTAAAGACAAAATTGCCAGAGTTACCCACGAACCCAAAATAGAGGAAAGACGGCCACAAGGAAGACCTAAGAAGACCTGGGAGGAAGTAATCAAAGAGGCTTTTAACAGAAGAGGAATGGACTGGTGGAGGAGAAGGCAGCTGGGTGCAAGACAGAGCTTATTGGGTCAGGCTCTATAAGAAGGAACCCCACACCGCTCAGCGTAAAAGAAGGTTGGACTAAGAGAAGGGAAAAAAACTTTTAGAATTTATTGGACTATTACGTATTTGTCATTCAACCTTTTCAGACCTAGTCAGAAAATCAAAATCCAAACTAAAATATTTTTTTTATGTCATTTCTATATATTCTGTACACATCGTGTTCTGTAACTGGCTAATTTCCTTCTCAGAAGAACTGAGTTATTTTTAGATTTATTATTTGTTCAAAAGTATGTTCCAGTCTATGAAAACAAAATGTGTTTCTATTTATTAAACAAATCATTTTAAAAATACGATATGGTCCGTTCATCTGTAAGATCTGTTTCAGTATCAAATATGTGGATTTGAGTCTGTTAAAATTTCGTCTTGTTATTTTGAGTTACATTTTTATAGTTATATGGATTGAATCTGTACATCCCCCGGGGATTTTTATGATTTTTTAATAGTATTTTATTTCATAAATGATGAGGTTGCAGCAGATGAAAGAAATAATGGACATTTCGCTGCCTCTTTAGCTTAAGCTATTAAAGCTTTACTACATTTTTAGAGGTTATGTAGATATTCTGACACTCAATGTCAGAATGAAGTTTAACCTAGTATTGAAATATGGAAAAAATAACCGTATGTATAAAGTATCTTGTTCAATTTTTATTAAAACATTATTCAAACCTAAATAGTAAGTATTGAAATAGAAAGCGTATGTATGAATTCCGTTTGCTTTTTTCCTTATTTAAACTGAAAATCATTCTTCTGTAAGATTTAAGTTCATTACTTTATGTATGAATTTAACAAAATTCCTAAAACACGAGAAGGAAACAAAACCAATGTAAAATTAATAAAAATTATATTTCTCATTAAAGTAAAAATGCTATCAACGAACGGTTCGTGGACGGTTTAATTTAACCTATTCAACTATATATTTGAAATAATCACGGAAAACAGAATTACTTGTGTGATACTTGATGCAATATTTATATGAAATTCAAATTTTGTGATCATTCAAGAGATTGTCACTGAATAATGTAGTTGGGTTATTAAGGGATGATGTGCGCAATTACGGCGGTAATATTAGGTCTTCTCTTCGCTACCTCTGAAGGGTCACGTATCTGAATTATTAAAGCAAGATGATAACCAAGGCTGAAGTGCTTGGGTGTCAAAACAGGCTACTACCAATCCCAGCCATCATAATTCACTACACCACTTTTAGGAATACATAATTAATAAAAATATTTAAACCAGAATGTTAATATTGAAGAAAATAATTGAAAGCTTAAAACCAGTGCTGCAAGGTTACAAATTTCCCCATGAATAAATTATCAAAGGAATAAATTACCCAGTTTTTGATTACCTGTTTTTTTTCCTAAAATTCCCCAGTCAAAATTCAAATGTGAACCAATGGTATATTATGTAAACATAATATATATATATATATATATATATATATATATATATATATATATATATATATATTATCTTTAAGGTTTGTTGTTTAATTCAGTAATAGGAACGATTTTTAAAAAATTAGTTATTGAAATTATAAAGGGATTCCTTCGTCGTAAACCTACGACTTCCTGCCCTACAGTATCCGTTCTCCCATAAACCTTGTATCTATTTTTCAAATTTTCCCCAGGTCAGTTGTGCGCTAGAATTTTTAAAATTTAGCTAGTTGATACCACATCCACCAGTAACATCGTAAGTAGTTTCATACACCTCTGTATTCTGTAATTATATATATTTTTATTATTTTAACACATGTTATTATATACTTATATTGTAGCTAACTTTATGTTTTGAAATAACTTGTATAACTTATATAATTTTATTGTAACCTGTTTTTTTACTCTAGGACAAGATTATGAGAACAATATAGTTTCGAAACCTCGCCAAAATAGTTGCTTTTATTTATTGACTGACCCTCAAGAGCCTTACTAAACATTTATATATATATATATATATATATATATTTATATATCTATCACTATAAATAATATAACCATTTAAAACTAATACAATTTTTTGTTAAAATAACCTGATAAACATTTCCAATAATCAAATTTTATTTTTTTAAGAACAGAAAAATCTAAAATTCCTAGCTAATATAAGTCCATCCGCTTAGCTTCTTTAAGTGAGTAGCAACATGATAAGTTTTTGTACATTTTAAATTAATATTAGATCCGCTTCCTAGGATTCCGTCCGAACAAACGTTTTCGACTACTCCAACTATACAAGCATTCAAAGCTCCTAATTATTTATAAAATATTTATTTACATGAATGTAATTATATCCATTTGGATTAAGGGAGTTCAGCGTTAGGAATACACTAAATCTTCTTTTATTCAATCCTTACAATCCAAAATCGTTCTTAAAATCCCCAGTGCTTTTAGAAACTCCGATTTAGGTGTTAGTAATAAACGATTTGGTTGTTCCGTGAGTTTTTGATTTGCCCCAAACAAGATACCAATCATTCCATGGCAAACCACATACCCACTCGAATCAACTATTCTCCAAACTTGCTTCTTCGTCGATTCCCGATAACCATATCTGAAAAGACGATGGCCTACGGACATACTAATGTTGAACAATTATTTAAATATTCCTAATGAGTAGTTCTTTACAATTTATTGATATGTCATTGTTATCATTTTACCCAAATTTACTTATTGTATGTAGTGTATTCTGTTGTAAATATCACTGAAGTATAAATATAAAAAAAAAAAAAATAACATATTCTTAAAGTCTATGATGCAAACTGTGGATGATTTGACATTTTTGAAAATTGTTTGTATGATTTTAGAATTGAAGATGAATGTTTAACATTCTTATACAATTTTAAAATAAAAGTAAATACCAACGGAATTGGCAGATTTTTCATCTATTCCCAAATTATAATTATGTCAATACTTAAGCTAGTTAATTTCGAAAATGGATTAGAGGTTAGGCTTAGTATAGAACGAAGGCCATTAAATAAATAATGACTGTTCCAGGGTCTTCGTTATATCATTTATTTCGAAACCATAAACGTGACCGTGCATCACCACACTGTAAATCCCTTTATCATCTTGTTCACATAGTTATTTAATTACAAACTTATTTCTAACTATAAAAGTGTATGACAGTTTGTTAAACCTCTTTTATGTTACTCAACGTATCACAATTAAATTTTTATTATTTTAAATTTCATTATTGCTAAACCTACCAAGGTCTATGAAAATAATATAGTTAAAATTTGGTGTAAATTGCAGTTTAACATTGTTAGCTATATTGGGGGAAAGGTGCTAACGATTTATTGGTCGATTTTCAAAAACTTCCCTGAGATCCACTTGTTTCATTATGATTTAATTTAAAATTTCAAGTTCTATATAACACCGTACTATCGTTACTTATGCAGGATAGACTGGCCACCTATCGATCAATTTTTAAACTTCACTATTATTCACATATTAGTGCTTTTAATCAATAAAACAATAATTGAGTTTTCGTAGTTAGTGAAGACAACGAAAAAAGGTTTGTTATTTTTTAAATTAGTATAAATATATATCAGTGATGTATCGGTATAAAAATTTTTCAATTCTAAATAACCGGTACCGATGCCAAAAAATCAATTCTCGATTCTTATGACCGAAACCTCGGTTTAAAAAAAATTTGCTATTACACAAATAAATGAACTATAGGAGACCAAAATAAAAACAAACTAAAATCTTATTAAAACACAATAATAACCCCACAAATTAACAAAGGTCATTTATTATTGACAAGATACGATATATATATATATATATATATATATATATATATATATATATATATATATATATATATATATATATATATATGTTAATTGCAGTTCAAATAATGTACAAAAATAATTAATTTTATTGAGTATTATCATAGAAGATAAGTATTCCAAAAGTTTTGGATTTTATTTATTAATTAAAGAAGTAAAACATTTAATTGGAAGCGTAAACGACAATAACGATTCACTAAACACTGTTATTTCGCTGGATGTTCACTAGTTCCTTTCAAATATTCATGAATGGTGATTCCTCTTTGTTTAGTTGTTACTTCCATTTCTTTTCTCATTTGTAAACAACTGAGAAGCTGAGGTATTTAAATCTTTCCGAGGTACTAATTAAGTAAAAATTCAAAATTCAATTGGTAAAAACAATAGAGAACACAACTAAAACTGACTCTAGATATCAAAATGGATAATGGTGTAGCATTGTGGCAAAATATTATTATTATAAACACACCGCTTCTTCAAAGGTCTGTTTGTGTACATACGAAAGATAATTTCTCAGCCTCAAATTCGTTTTGTAAGAAAGTTTCAAATACTCGTAGTTCTTCATGTACCAAGATTTAGTACTTGGTATCATTTGTACTTCTATAATTTCCATGAAACCCACAGAATAGTTTCTGTTTCTATTCAAAGAGTGTTCAGTAAATAACACCTTTCTATTGGTATAGCTATTAGTTATAAAATTTATATCAATTATTAGACACGAAACAATAATCTTCTTATAGCTGAAACAAGTCAATCAGTGATCTAGGTCAATCCTTTCTAACAGCACCTTATCCAAGTAGAACGTAGCCTAGCAGTTGTGATAAAAATCCTGGAAAAGCAGAAGAGTTAGGGTCAGGCTAATTCGATGAAGACCCCTCCAATATCCGTCGTTAAGGTCGCTGTAGTCGAGTTAAGCTCCGAGAGGAACCCAATTTGAAGCTTTTAATAACTCGCCGACTTTTCGAATCCAAACGTCACTCCCCAAGATGCTCATTACTATCCTCCTTTAGTCACTCTTCTGGAAAAGAGATTTAAAGAAATTATCGTCTTCGTACCAACTTATTTTAAATATTTTCTGCAAAATTTCTTTGAATTAACGGGATGTACCAAAACATTTACAATAAAATTAAATTTATGATAAAGCGTTTATTTTTTTTATTGTGATACTAATCTTGTTACCAACGCGTTTTTGATTACACTGTTCTGCATAAAATACTCCTTTCAACGAAAATATTGTTTTATTATGTTTTGATGTGTGGTGAACCCGAATCTGAAGTCAGAAAATCTCAATCGGGCACCATTTTTAGTCAAATTTGTGTTTTAGTTCGAAAAATATGGTGCTTTTCGATATTTCGAGCATTTGTTTTTATCACTGAAAGCTTTAACAAAAAATTAAAAAACCTACTTTATTTTGAAACTTTTATAATGTATTGAAAAATGAAAAACTTTATAGAGCATAAGTATTAGAGTCAATATAATTATTTAAAATCATCATCAAATTAATATGTCGTTCTAATTTGGATATTGTTAAACCAAATATGGTTCATAGGCCTTTTGTTGTATTCACTGATAATCCAGTCCATCATCCGCAAGAGTTTCTTAATACTCTCTGTACCTCTGGATTACCGGCTCAAACCAACATTAAAATTAAATATTTTATGTCTAATTATGCTTTTACACAATCTTCAAACATTTAATCGGGGAGAGAGAGAGAGAGAGAGAGAGAGAGAGAGAGAGAGAGAGAGAGAGAGAGAGAGAGAGAGAGAGAGAGAGAGAGAGAGAGAGAGAGAGAGAGAGAGAGAGAGAGAGAGAGAGAGAGAGAGAGAGAGAGAGAGAGAGAGAGAGAGAGAGAGAGAGAGAGAGAGAGAGAGAGAGAGAGAGAGAGAGAGAGAGAGAGAGAGAGAGAGAGAGAGAGAGAGAGAGAGAGAGAGAGAGAGAGAGAGAGAGAGAGAGAGAGAGAGAGAGAGAGAGAGAGAGAGAGAGAGAGAGAGAGAGAGAGAGAGAGAGAGAGAGAGAGAGAGAGAGAGAACGAATGCACTATATCTCCACACACACACACACACACACACACACACACACACACACACATTATTCTATGTATTTTTTAAAAAATTAATATTTTTTCTATGGAATAACTTTTTGATCTATGGAAGTCTTAACTAGCCTGATTCTACTCTGTATTGCTGCCCTGTGGCATCATTACACATGTATCCATTTGATTTTTGGTTTTCTGCGTTTTATTTTGCCTATTACGATACAAGATTTGTAGAGGCCATAATGCGTTGCGCTACATGTTGATATATAGAGTTACAAAATTTGATGATTTTGTTCATTGCTCACTCTCAGGGGACGTGAATCTTTATTACTTTTAAATTTCATCATTCTTCTTTAATTAGTTAAATATTCTTAAAACAAAAGATTTGTTTTTAGATCCCTCGTCTAATAGTTGTATACTAGTTTTGGTTTCAGTGTGCTCTGGTGGACCCTTTTGTTACTTTATAAAAAATAAAAAAAATAGATGTGCAACATGCCTGCAAACGGTATTTTTTTAAAGACTATTAAATAGAGAAGTTTTTAAAACAATTTGGATTTGGCTGTTGCGCTTGCTTTTTTTTTTATTGAACCTAAACTTGAAGTTCATAATTTTTATTTTTGCCTTTGACAAGATTTAACGATCTCCCGTTTTTTTTGGTATTTGTTTTTTGCACCATATCTTTTTATTTTGTTGTAAAATGCATTAGTAATTACAGGTGAAAAAATGGCGTTGATATATCAGTAAACAACGGAGTTATAAGGCATAAATGTTTGGATTTGGCCTTTGTTACAAAAAAATTCATAAAAAAAAAAAACCCGTAAGACTTTGTATACAGGTAAGTGACTTTAAATAGGTTCAAAATGAACCTCCCTACCCGAGATAATTATATATATATATATATATATATATATATATATATATATATATATATATATATATATATTTAATTTTACTTGGCTCTATACATATTAAAAAATAGATAATTGATATTAATCAGTATTATTATTTAGTATTGGGTTAATGCAAAAATAATGAAGTTAGTGTTGACAACTGAACATTTAAAACCACAAAGAATTATAATACTTTCTTTTCTTTTTTTTTTTCTTTTTTTTGTCACATATAAAACCTGTATTAGTTCTGCACCAAATCATTAAAGCTTTATAAAAAAGTATAGTAATTATTTAACGATTTAATAATTTTAGATTACAGGGAAAAGTGTTTTTGTTTTATACTTAAAAAAGAAAAAAAAAATGGTATAATCCTTATCAGAATTTTCATGAAGTTAGCAGGAATATATTTTCCTGCCCATTGTCTTGTAACCATTATATTTTGTATGTAATTATTTTTTAACACGCTCCAGTTATTGAACAATTTTATATAATCCCCTTTTCACAAAACGATTTATAAAAATTATAATGCTAATCCGATTCAAATCATGAGTTTAGGTGTGTAACGTCATGAATATTTATGAATATTTATTACACTGAAGTACTTAAAAATCAAATTGCTACATATATTTAAAGTTAAATAAATTCATTTTAATATTTTTACTTCGATTAATTAAAATTTGCATTAGCAATAGAATATATATAAATAATTCATTGGCAATAGAATGATAACTAGAGTCAATCTTTTGAAATGATTATGCAGAAAAAACTAATAGGTTTTCTATTTATTTCTTTTCTTTATCGCCAAACGACACTGCGGAGTCTACCATGGAACTGGTCTTCTAAAGTGTTTAAGAGGTTTAGATTTAGTAACTGTTTGTTCAGCTACTTGGACTAATAAATCAGAAAACAATTTGACATCGTTAGCTGCATCATTACTGTCAAGATATTCGTAATAAATATCTTGACAACTCTGTTCGAAGTCGACATGTTTTAAATTCCATTTTTCTCTCCATGTAGGTATTTCCTAAGATAATTCTAAAGAAATGACTATCGGAAAATGGTCACTGCTATAAGTCGTTATGAATGTAGACAAGAGGCATAATAGGAAAGCAAGGAGAAGTCAGAACTAAGTCTAATGTGGACCAAGTTTTATGTGCCTTGCTGTAAAATGTTTGATGGGGTGGGTTGTGAAGTAGAAGAATGTACGTGTCAATCAAATTTTCGAGATCTTTACCTCTTTTGTCGATCCTAGAATTAAACCATTTTGTGCTATAAGCATTCACGTCACCGGTTAACAGAAATGGACGTGGTAATTGACTAATGATACTTTCTATCTCTGAGTACAAGATATTTTCATTCGGGGAAAGATATAAACTACATATTGTAAAGGGGACTGATAAATGTACCGTTGCAGCGATTGCTTCAAGTGATGAATTTAAATCAATTTGCGAGAAATTTATACTCTTGTTAAATCCTAAAAGTACACCGCCTCAGTTGTTTTCTGATCTACATTTTTGAATTATGTTAAATCAAGATAAAACATTAAAATTAGGTTTCAAGTTTGTTTCTTGGAGAGAAATTATGGCAGGTTTGTAGTGGGATAAAAAGAAACTAAGTTCTTCGTATTTAGAAAGTAAACCTTCACAATTCCAATCTAAAATAATCATATGAGATTTGAGATTGTTGTCAGTAAATGTGTTATTAAATTGATAAATGTGGATTTACTGTTTTGCTGTCGTATAGATTAAGTTTAGTCTTTCGGAAGGTTTCTTAGATGGGCTGCTAGGGTTTTAGTTATCTTAGTAAAACGACCCTTGATTCCTTTATTTTGCAAGTGATGGTATAGCTCAGATAGCATTTGATTTACTGCTTTTAAATCGTTTGTGAACTGGAAAACTGTTGAAACAGGATCTTTTGTAGAAACTACTGTTTCTATAAATGATTGCAACTCTTCAGATGAGAATGGGAAATCCGGATTTCTTTAATAAAATGGGTTTTAAAGGTGCCATTTGACTTATTACTGAGTTTGATTCATTGATTTCAGGAAAAATAGGATTAGCTGCAGGTGAGTTCACCAGAACACTAGTGTTAAGCGTTATATTAATATTTTCTAAAGTTATATTTTGAGATTTTTTATCTAGAACTTGCAATTTGTCATTAGAAAACGGTACAACAATATGTGGTTGTGGTGGAGGTATCTGTAAGGTGGGAGCAGTATCTGTAAGTTTGCAGCATGAGAGATGGCTATTAGAATCATTAGAATCGATAGTAGGAGGGAGATCATTTTCCTTAGAGACTGGTATAGTATCAAATTTTTTGTGGGCATTGAGTGAGGGGCACTGAGAAGCAATGTGGCCAGTTTTTTTGCAACGAAAACATGCCCCTGTATCTTCCTTGAAAAAAACTCTATAAGAGACACCTTCAAATGTTATTACTGATGTTTCTGGCATGCAAAAAGTTGTTTCAGGTGCTATGTAAACTAGTCTTTTTAAGCTAAAAATATGTTCGAAGCCCTTTATTCCAGCGCTGAGATATTGGACTCCTGATAGAAGTTTAAAATTTAATGTTTCTAGTAATTCCTCAATAGCAGAGTGGGGGACACTGAGGCAAAGGCTAGATATTATGAACTTTTTGCCGTGATTTACTGATTTTCTAACGACAATTTCTTCCTCCTTTATCTTGATTCTATGATTTTCTAATATGAATTTGTCTAAAAGTTGTTTGGATTTAAGGTAAACAACGTATCTATTATTTGATATCCTGCCGGCAAAAATAATGCTGGTAAGCCCGACTATTTCTGCAATCTTTTGGACATATTCGAGTTTCGGAACCCCACTAATTGAATTAAAAACTATATCCTGTTCCTTACTTGGATATCGAACTTTCAACGGTTTCGAAGTACAGCAGCAAAGCTTTTACCTTCAGTAAGTTTTCTTGTTAAAGAATTCATCATATTTTCGAGAAAGGAGTTACTTCTTAAGAAAGTTACTTCTATTAACTTTAGATAATATTTTTTAGTTCACTGATCACCATATTATATGTGAATATAAAATCAATAGGTTTTCTGCTAATGTTTGAAGTGAAATACAATAAATCATTGATCATTAGGTGTCATAGAAATAATTTTTACAAACAAAAACAAAAACTGACTTCAAGATTAAACCTAAATATACAAACTGTCACCATCTAAAAATAAAACTGATCATAAATTGTGAATGGGTATATAAGTATCGATAATTTTGTTGATTGTCATTTAATTTTCTTTGTTTCGAAGTAATTAAAATATTATTTTTTGCTCTTTAGTTCAATCTTGTATATGTAGGTTTAATCTTGAAGTCGTTGTTATCTTTATTCTAAAACTGTCTTTTATTTTTCACTTTTTAGTGGTGAGTGTATTTTTGTTCATACAGTCAACTCTCAAAAAATTTTCAAAGGACCCTGAAAAATAGTTCGACTTTCCTACAGTTCGATTTATTGAATAACGACTTATCTTCATTTAAATGGAAACAATTAAAACAAAATTTGAGTTGAAATCATTACGTACTAATGGTATATGTATGTTGTTTATGCATACATGTGAAGTCATTGAAACAGATTAAATACCTGGAACCACTGGAACTGCACTTTTTTTTGGCGGTACCTAAAAGTAGACTTACCGTCTCCCATTAGTGGCGATCTTTTCTTTATGATGATTAAAAGAGAATTGAGCGGAATTCACTAGCAAATAATCCTCCAACTTGTTTCTCCTTTCTCCACTTCACTAATCAGTTTTAACTTTTTCTTAATTGAAAGAATTTTAATTTTCGCGGAGTCATTATTAAAACACTCGAGTGAATTACCAATAAGTGTCCCTATGAACCGAAAATTTAAACAATGACAGAAAACAGGAAAAGAAATTACCCATGAAATTTTTTGAATTTGAGTTCGAAGTATGAAGGGGATGACTTCCAATAGTTCTATTCATAGAGGTGGATGTCCTACAATCATGCTTTTTGCTGAAATTGACTTAGTGAGGTAAAATTTATTGTAATGTACATTTTATTCGACTTATTTAAGAATTCGGCTTATCGAAATTAAACACATCGAGAGTTGACTGTATATTTAAATTATTATTATTTACAATTTAAATTTAATAACCATGGATAAATGTGTTTATAGTGGAAGGTTATATGACATTGATTTATTATTAATTTTTTTTTTTTTTTATGCTGAGTTCATTTTATTAAAATTTAATTGGAACCACCTCTCAAGGATGACCTATCGATCAAAAAAGAATCACCAAAATCGATTCGGAATTGACGGAGCAAAAAAAAAAAAAAAAAAAAAAAAAAAAAAAAAAAAAAAAAAAAAAAAAAAAAAAAAAAAAAAAAAAAAAAAAAAAATAAATAAAAAAAAAAAAAAAAAATAAAAAAAAAAAAAAAAAAAAAAAAAAAAAAAAAAAAAAAAAAAAAAAAAAAAAAAAAAAAAAAAAAAAAAAAAAAAAAAAAAAAAAAAAAAAAAGAAATACATTGTTAACTAAATAGACTATAGTCCAGTCAATAGGGAAAATTCTCTTCTAAAAATAAGGGCTGGTATCAACCCGCACATAGTTGTTGAGGGCGATTAAAGAAGTATTTCTGTCAAAAATGCCCCGAAGATTTGGTGAGTTTTTTAGAGTTAGGGGCACGAGAACATGGCCAAAAGCAGTTTTTTCAATTTATAAGCAAATATAACGCGGCTTTTCATAAAATGTTGTATATAAAAGTAGTAGATAATAAAAATATCTTCAATTTAAGCCATTGATCGTTCGATTCTGATGATTGGTTGTCGTAAAAAGTGCAAAAAAACCCTCTAAAATGTCCCTTTTTTGCATAAGAATTATTATAAACAAAAAGGGCCTTTTTAATACTTTTTATTGATGAAAAAGGAAGCTCTTTAAACCCAAAGAAAAATAGGATCTACCCCGTCCTCCTATCTTTATTATTTACTGAGATATACCTTTTGTTTATCTCGATATCGATATTTTCAATGCAAAACGGGCCGTTCGTGATTCACATTTTGAACTTCGGATATTATTCCGGGATATTATTCTTAAGGGCTTATATTTTCATTATGAATTGCTAAAAAATCGATTTCTTTGAAAAAACATGCAATAAAATCGACTTGAAAAAGCGCCCGTTTTACAGCTATAAACAATTGAAGCTAGAGCGTCCGGTATTGAACCGATTTTGTTATAAATATAATAAATTAAAAGCTTACCTCTCAACGATTGATTTGAGCTATTCAAAGTGTAGGTACCATAAATAACAGCCGAGTTACGATTTTTTTTTTTTTTAAATCACTACGTCATTGTTATGGCTAATTAAAAAAAAAATCAATCTCCAAATAGTACAAAAGGGTGGATGGGCTTTCGGGAAACTTACTCGACAAGTTTTCAGTATCATGTGTCCAAAATTATTCCTTTAAAATTTGCGAATAATCCTCCTAGCCAGTACGATACAATTTCACAGTGTTGATTGAAGCGTCAGCACGAGCCCGAGCTCTTAAACAATCTACTGCTTTCGTGACCTTTGATCAGCCTCTTTACTGGAAAGCACGTGAATTGATAGCGTCGATTGATCCATTGAATGATCCACACGGGCTTCAATCTGTAATTGTACGGTTAGGAGGATTTCACACTTTGATGTCATTTCTTTCTAGTATTTCATATTTGATGGATGGCAGTGGCTTAACAGAAGCTTTCACAACTATATTTGCAGCAAACTCTGTCGAAAAAATTCTTTCTAGCCATGCATTTTCACGTGCGATTCGAGGACATATTTTAAATTTTGTTGCTATATGCAAACGAATATTAGAAAAATGTTCTTTTACCGACGATGAACAAAGTTATCTGGATAATTTGATGAACTCTGATGAATTCAATGAAGAAGATATCAGTAACGATGTTAATTTCTTACAAATTTCTTCTAAATTTCAAAGTCAGTTTACAACATTAAAATCGAATGGACCTACTGCTCAGTTGTTTCTCCAGTATCTACATTGCATTTTCATTGTCTTAAATTTCTATCACGCGGAGAGATCTGGAGATTGCAAAAATAAATGACGTAGGGATTTTTAAAAAAAAAAAAATCATAACTCGGCTGTTATTTATGGTAGCTACACTTTGAATAGCTCAAATCAATCGTTGAGAGGTAAGCTTTTAATTTATTATATTTATAACAAAATCGGTTCAATACCGGACGCTCTAGCTTCAATTGTTTATAGCTGTAAAACGGGCGCTTTTTCAAATCGATTTTATTGCATGTTTTTTTCAAAGAAATCGATTTTTTAGCAATTCATAATGAAAATATAAGCCCTTAAGAATAATATCCCGGTCATCCGAAGTTCAAAATGTGAATCACGAACGGCCCGTTTTGCATTGAAAATATCGATATCGAGATAAACAAATGGTATATCTCAGTAAATAATAAAGATAGGAGGACGGGGTAAATCCTATTTTTCTTTGGGTTTAAAGAGCTTCCTTTTTCATCAATAAAAAGTATTAAAAAGGCCCTTTTTGTTTATAATAATTCTTATGCAAAAAAGGGACATTTTAGAGGGTTTTTTGCACTTTTTACGACAACCAATCATCAGAATCGAACGATCAATGGCTTAAATTGAAGATATTTTTATTATCTACTACTTTTATATACAACATTTTATGAAAAGCCGCGTTATATTTGCTTATAAATTGAAAAAACTGCTTTTGGCCATGTTCTCGTGCCCCTAACTCTAAAAAACTCACCAAATCTTCGGGGCATTTTTGACAGAAATACTTCTTTAATCGCCCTCAACAACTCTGTGCGGGTTGATACCAGCCCTTATTTTTAATAAATTTAACATGGGAGTGATTCCCTATTGACTGGACTACTAGTGAACTGTTTCCAAGTGTTCTTTCAGTCGTATTGATGCAAACCTAAAATTCTGTATATTTTCGATAAACAAATAAAACTTCAATTGTTAGTAAAAATTATCAAAGTTCGTTACTTATGTTAGTGGGCGAAGCCGCGACGGGGGATGCTTGTATAATTATAAAAGTAAACGGAAATTCAGGAAGTTAAACCGAATCGAAGTAATAAGAAACTAGATCTTAAATAATATTTTTAGAATTCAAATTTTTTTTTTTTTTTTTTGGTGATTTTCATTCGCAAAACCAAAAGAGACATGAATTCACATTGTCCTAATTTGAAACTTATGTTACTGATGCTCAACAGAGATTGCTGAATATGTCATTATTCGTAATGGTAATATCTCTAAATAAATTTGCATGTTAAATTAAGCTATAAAAAAAACAATTAAATAATTTTAAACGAAAAAAAAAATGTAGGATCTATAATTTTAATATTTGTCAAAATTCACGATAAAAAAACAACAACTAATATTTTGTGAATAACAACTATTCATTCTGAACGAATATTTATTTAAGTGAAAGAAAATTTTTTATAATGAAATGTTAATTATAGTAAGATTAATTTTTTTTTTTAAATTAATTTAATTATTTCAGTCCTACTTATTTACCATTTATTCGTATACTCATTACACCTTGATAACCTAATAATATGTGATATACATATAAGTTACGAAGTTATAATACAAAATACGACCTGAGGGTTATGACAAAACGACGATAATGAATATGGCATAGTGGCAACAGTGGCTGCCTGTTTACATTCCATCAATGTGTGGTGTTTGTTTCCTTAACAAACATTGCTGTTGCTGAGGAGCTTTTAGGATTGGAAATTTCTAATGGAGGGATTTCGGAAATTTTTAGTATAATATTGGTTTTCGGTATAATAATAGGATATGAAAGGATAAGGGATCAAATAACAAAAAGAACAAAAAAAGTCTGTTTCACATGATATATTTATTATATCATTTTGGCAAACAACTTTTTAGCCTAATATTTTTTTTTTATAGTTATAATAAGTTATTATAACTAGTTAAAATCCTTTGTTGTATCCTTCTCCTTATTTATTTTTTTATGTTATTTTATTTTTTTTTTTTTGTGAGTTTGCGATGGTTTATTACTGTATGTAGTTATAATATAAAAAATCTACTTAATTGAATTAATTTTGTGCATGAAATATTATAGGCCTTACCAAACCTATACTTTTATTTTATTTATTTATTTTTTTATAGAACACCTTTTATTGTAAAAATATTACAGAACTGAAAAAAAAAAATATCTTTTAACTATTATAACGCAAGTTAACTAATTTCGTTAATATAATACATAATTATTCTTAATTCAAGCCTGTTGTTTTTTACTTTTGAATGGAAGAAACGGCGAACACAAACAGAGCCAATACTTAACTCCAAGAAAAAATAAAAGATTTTAATTAGTCAAATATTTACTAAAATGAATCCATCAAGTAGATAGAAAACCGCTCAGTATAAAGAAACAAAAAAAAGATGAATATATTGTACAAAAAATAAAATTAAAATAAAGCTCAAAAAACAAAACATAGACAATCATTAGAATATGTTCATAACAACTACTAATAATCAAATTAAAGAAAAATGGCTAAACTGCTACAAAATTCAATCGGAATTTGAGAAACATGTTTGTTTAAGATGAATCAATTACGGATTTTCTGAATTCCCATCTTAGCATAGAACGAAGAGTTTATTTTTAATTGTTTAAAGTCGAACATGATACGTAGAATGTTTAGTTTGTTAATAAATAGAGGTTGTGAGATATTGTAAGCTTATAAAAATGTCAAGTAAAAAAAAATGGTGATTCAGTTCGTAATATTGTCCCTTAAATTACGAAGTATCGAATGTGAAAATACGCGGTTTTTGGATTTGATCTTTAGCGATTCATTACATTGAATTGGCATAATCAAATATTTTGTATAATCGACCCTTTCACAGGTTTATTCCTACCCTTTACTATGTGAATCCAGATTTGAGAAAGTAACTAATAGAGTCATTATAAAAAGAGTATTTTTTTCACATTCGATACTTTGCAGTAGTAGGAATATCTTCAAGGCATTTCTTCTTCTATAAAGAAAAATATATTAAAAAAAAAAAAAAAAAAAAAAAAATAGCAGGTGCTTTCTAAAATATAAATGATTCCACAAAGGTAACTCAAGCAAGAAATAAATAAATAATTAGTCACAATATATAATGACATAAATAACAGGGCTGAAAACATTCTTGCAGTGTTAATCATAACATATGGAATTAGGGGCACTGCTCATGCACGAGGACTTCTGTAAATACCTAGAATTACTATTATTGTTCAAAAGTAAAAATAAATAAATAAATAAAAACCTAAGTATTTTTTATTATTTTTATACCGGAATCATAAAAACAAATCAAATAGCCAAACATAATTTAAGAATATATTTTTTTATTTATTCAAGATATTGTTAAAATATGAATAACAAATCGTA
Organism: Euschistus heros; assembly: GCA_003667255.2. NCBI lineage: Eukaryota > Metazoa > Arthropoda > Insecta > Hemiptera > Pentatomidae > Euschistus > Euschistus heros. The sequence continues at coordinate 189,461 of RCWM02000251.1, read as the reverse complement.
ACAACCTATACCATAATATAAATGATACTGGTCAAGACAGCAAACTGGCAGAAAAAAGTATTCAAAAAATGATGAGAAAAGTTAGGCGTGGTTATTTATGGGAGGGATGTTTTACAATGTTGTTGATTTATGAAGCGTGATCTCCTGAGGGTAGACTTATTTTAACTTTATGTTTAGTTTTGTTTCGAGTAAATAAAAATATTTTGATGCCGACGTTCTTTGTCCACCTCAGTAATATATATATATATATATATATATATATATATATATCTCTTCATCTTATTATATAGATCCTCTCTATTCGAAATTTGATTCCTAGGAAGTGCATTGTTTAAAATTGAATCAACCAATTTTGCTATGGGAAAAATGTTATTTATTTTATTTTTACTATAAGTTTATTCATTACATAAAAATAAAAGAGATAAAAATTGTCAGATACAATAACTACAAAAACAGAAACTTGTGAAAAACATTCAAAAGTAAAATGTGATGAAGGAAATTAAATAAAAGGAAAAGTGTTAAATCAGAGTATGTGTCATCAATATTAAATCTGCCTCTTTTACTAACAAAGTTTCGTTTATAAATAACTTTTTTTGTGTAGAATAATGTTTTTGATATAATTGTTACATCTGATAATTTCGGTTGAAAATGACATTGTTTTTGTCAATGTTACACGCAATATATTTTTATCGCTTTTTATTAATTGATTATATATACATATATATATATATATATATATATATATATATATATATATATATATATATGTATAACTATTTTAAAAATCTGCTAGGAATGTAGGACGCACAATAAATAAAGAAAGAAAAAACCAAATACATTGTAACGACCATAGAGGAACAAAGTCATAAATGCATTGAGTAGGCTGGATATCACTTCGAGAGAGTGCCAAAGTTTATGTACCTGGGTGCTGTTATCACTGGGGGCATTAGTATCAAAGAAGAAATAAAAGCAAGAGTAATATCAGGAAACTAGTGCTATGAGCGAGACACGGACCTTGACACTACATGAGGGAAAATTATTCAACACGTGGGAAAGGAAAATCCTCCAAAAAATATTTGTTACAACTTAAGATGGGTTAAATCTTTGGGGAATAAAGACTAATGAAGAAACTTAAGACCCTATATGCAGCCCCAGATTTTGTAGCCAATATAAAAAGAAGCAGAATAAAATTGTTAGGACATATAGGTACAAGAAATAAAATTTAGTAGGCTCCCTAAGATAGTGTTGGAGGGACAGCCGGCATGAAAGAGAAGCAGAGGAAGGCGACTTGATTAGCTGGAAGATCTGGAGGACAATCATCGTACTCTGGTTGTGAGGTGATGGAGAAGGGCAGCTGAGGATAGCTCTGAATGGAAGAGCATTGTAGAACGCTTTTTGAGTGAAGGCATATTGTGATTGGATTTGTATTTGAGTTTTAAATTACTGTAAAACTCCGATTCGCCATTCCTAAGAAGTTCTACAATGGGTAGTTTTTCAGACACAGTTAATAAAACAATTTTTCTTTTAGGTGCTATAACTGCTATAAGTTTATAAAGAGATGACACGCAATAGGTCCCATGCTGGGCAAAACCAGTTTAGGATGGATGTGTTACGCTTCTAGAAATTCACTAAGTACGTTTACTCAGAACTTGACTGTTATAATATGTGTGCAAGCTCCACTCCTAATTCTGAGACGCAGTTACGGTGTGGCAGTACCTGGTCTATTTAGTTTTACGTCTTTTATTTTGTCATGAAAACTAATAAGACGCGACCTATCGTATTTTATGTGAAATCCGTACCACATCCTACAATATCTGTTAAAAAAAATTGTATGTAATCAACGAAAAATGCATTGATTTTTTCTTGAAACCAATCTGGATAATCGGATATCCGTATAATCGGAGTTTCACTGTAGATATTATTTTTTTTCAAAATTATTTAATTTTAGATGAAACCAGATACCTTTCCATCCATAGTATAGACGATAACCACTCAAATCCACTAGTCTATAAAATGGCTTCCCATTCCATTTCCGACAACCTTCCGAGGTGTCTGAAAAAAGATTGGCTCGAGCCCTTCTACTACAGAGCTTTATTTAAGTGGCACTAATCCATTTTTAGTTTACAAGTTATTTTCATGTTCCTATATTAATTTTCCACACAGTTTTTATGTTTTATACTGTTGTAAATATTAAGAAAAAAATGAAAACATATTTTAGATGAATTAGTTTATAGTATTTAATAACTATCTCTAGATATAAATAGGATGTCAAAAGAAAATATTAAGAAAGTTTAAATAACGCATTTTTAGTATAACTATTGCATTATTCTAAAAATTCTCTCTATCCTAGCTAAAATTACTATAAATATATGAATTTATAGACATACAATTTAAGGCTCTATCGTACTTAAAATAAAATATTTTTAGGACACAATTATTCATAGCGCATTCATAAACATCAATCTGGCCCAGGCTTTCAAAAGCAGGGTTCCCTTCCTTCTAATCCTGAGGGTTCCTTCAGGATGGATACAAAAGCTCACCATCACGTTCCTGGTCGGATGATAAATATCTTCTAGGAGGGTGGGCGAGATGTATTCATGTGTCAGGGCAACCGGACCACCAGTGCGTATCCTATTCATTTTATCTCAAGATCCCATTTCTCGGTATATTCCAGTTGTACTATGTTATATTTTTTACATACGAAATTGCTTAAAAAATTTGGGTCAGTTTTATTAACAATCTATAGCATTATATAAAAGGACAAGCAGTTTTTGGTTTGTCATCACAACCATGAAAACTACTCAACCCTTCTGTGCCCAAATTCCATAGCTACTATAAAATGTTTAGCATAAAAATTACTAATTTTCGATTAAATTGATATTAAAAATGCGATAAGTATAAGAGTTTCAATGAAGTTTGAAAATCAACCGATAGGTGGTACAAGCTATTCTGCAAGAGAGGCTACTATGATACTGTGTTAACTTGAGCTTGAAATCGATATTTAAATTTAAATATTTTCAATTAAGGGTTGTATAAGGGAAGGCTAGAAAGTATAAAAGATCAGAAGGTGGAGTGAGATTCGGCTTCACAGAAGTCCGTGAAGTGGTCGTTTATGTTCAATAATTGATTGTTTTATCTATGTTTAATCAACCCTTAGTCAAACTACTGTGGGTAAATTGTATACCAGTGTTATTGATGATGTGATTGGTGGTGTCAGAGAATTCTTTTAAAATGAAGGAGTTGATGAGCAGGTTTTAATAGAATTAAAACTATATGGGAAACAAAATTACAAATAGAGTAATGGCTGGTAAAGCCATACATCCAAGGCCAGATGATGTTGTACCACCCGAACTTAAGCAACCTGTTACTCAGAGGTCTTTAGGAGCACAGCTCATTCATTGTTACTCTGGCATGCCTCGAATTTCCTAATAAAAATGTTTCTATACAAATTACATTGCCTTCACAGAAGGACGTTCCAGACTCACAACCAAGATTTATTACTATACAAGTACCAGCATAAGCTTTGCAAGGTAATCAACTCCAACAAGTATTGACTGGTCTTGTCATTACGGCAACAATGGCCATGCCTCCAAATCTAGCCCCAACACGTTTACAACAACAAGTAACTGTAGCACTTCAAGAACGAACCACCACAGGTATCATTCATGAAATACATAATCCAGTTCAATCTACCAATTCTATTACTGTCCCTAGCAGTGATAATAGTACAAATTTTCAATCTCGGTATGACAAACCTTGATAAACATAATGATACTTCTGATGAAGAAGAAGAAAAGGAAGAGGAGGATAAAGACGAAGCTGAGGATGATGAAAAGAAGATGAAGATAATGAAGAAAATGAAGGGGTAGCTAAAGAGGAACTACTAAATAAAGGTGATGATGTGAGAGAAGAGGATCCATCAGAAATGTTTAAAACTGACAATGTTGTTTTCTGTCAGTATAATAAGATTACTTGGACAAGAAACAAATGGAAAGTTTACTTGAAGGATGGCATGATGAATCTAAGGGGTAAAGATTATGTTTTCCAAATGTCCAATTGTGATGCATAGTAGTGAAGGAGCTGGAAAACATTGTCGACAGTTTCTGGTTAAACTGCACTGGTGATGGGGATCAAGTTCCTAGCTCAGCCAAAAGTTTATTTTTCCTTAATTAAATCAAAGCGTGAGGAGATTTTTAAAAAGAAGCTTTATTGAGTGACATACATTGATACAAGAAAAAGCACAATTTATAACTTAATCACAAACTTAACGAGCATAGCATCTGTACGTCTTAACGCACGACGGCATAATGTCTAATGAGGCCAGGTGGGGGTGGCCTTTTATAGGGTTTTTGGGATAGGGGATATCATACATTGTTTATTACATCTTTAATACCATTGAAGTGTACATAACTCCTCCCCCCTCCCGAGTTCCGAAGTCTCCGATGAAACAAATATCTTAGTGTAAATAGGTTCGATTCTATACAATTCAATAAATAAAAGGTTTGGACATTATACATTTCTTAATACCTTTTACACCAAGTTTTAAATAGATAACATTCTATAAACACAAGGGATTGAACCTTATACACTAAGTCTATACAACAATAAAAAGATTAGACCTTGTACGTCTCTTGATACTCTAGGAACTTTATAAAAATAAAAGGATTAGACTTTGAATTTCCTGTTTACTAAGTTAGGATTTATACCTTTGGAAAATAAAAAGATTAAACCTAGTACGTCTAACACACAAATAGGATTTATATAATTGTCAATTTCCTATAAACAAAAGGATTAGACCATGTCCATTTCTTAATATTAACAATAAGCTTAGATTATTTACAAAAATACATAGTTCCTTACATACTAAAGTACAAACAAAAAGAAAACAGAATATTCCCTAATACTAAACAATACATTTTAATATAAATACATTATTTTAAACAAAAGGAAAATAAAATAAGAGTCTTTGAATTAGTTTCTTCTATTACAAATAATACTTCTAAATTCAAAATTACTCAATTAAAACAGTAATATTTTAAATCAAAATAATAATTCAAATACTCTTTTAATTACAGTTTATAATAATTTCAAAAATAAAATACATACTTTTCTCAACGATCAATCAAAATAATATTTCAAGGAAAAATAATAGTATCCTAATATTTACTATAATGAATACAAAATATTTATTACAAGATAAATCAAACAGAATATTAGTGTAAAATAAAATAATAATTTGAATGATCTTTTACATTATTAACATTGAACATAATATTTTACAGCAAAATACAATAGTCCGACTTTATTAAAATAAACTACAGCATTGTCAGTTTAATACAGATAATGCTTTCAATATAACATAAACAACTTTTCCCTAATACCATTCATTACCTTTATTACGTTTTATTAAAATAAAAGATTTTTTAAACATTTTAATTTTGTTTAAATAAAATTCAATATTGTTAATCGGAACCATTATCTGAGTCATTCGAGTCATAATTATCCGAGCCATCCGAAATATTCACGCGAATGGATTCATTATCGTCGTCTGACATAGATTGTTTCGTTTTCCTTTTTTTCCTAGTGGGCCTTATAATATTGTCAATATGTGTTTTAATTGGTCTTTTATCCTTTACTAGCACATTCACTTTTTTAAACTTGTCCCTACTTTTTATTTTTGCTTGAGTATTTTTTAAATATTCTCTGTCTCCTAATTGTTTTTGAATAGCTAAGGGGTCTTCTCTATTTCTATTTAATTTTTCAGTTCTTGTTTCTTTTTCGTTATTTATTTTAGATCTGATTAATTTATGTAGTAGCTGTTGATCCTTATGATATTTTAATACGTACTGTTCATTCAAGTCAATATTTTTGTCTGATTCTAATCTAGAGGTTCCGAAGGTAATTTCGTTGGGTGTTAGTTTTAGTTTGTTGTTTAAAGTATTATTGTAGGCTATTACTGCTAATCTTAATTTTTGTTGCATTGAACATTTATCTTTTTCTTTCTCTATTAATCTAAATAACTCATTTAAAGTAGAATGAACCCTGTTTAGTAATCCTAGCGAATTTGAGTGACTAGCTCAAATATAATGCAAGAGAATGTTGTTTTCTTCGCAAAACTGTTTTACCAAATTATTTTTCATTTCCGTCCCTTGGTCTAAGGATATTTGTAACGGTGTCGGAAAATATGTCATGTAGTTGGTTAGTGCATTACATATATTAACTGCGTTCTTTGATAGTAAAGTTTGGGCAAATAAATGTTTCATAAATGTGTCGACTGCTGTGAAAATTATTGCATTGTTAAAATTAAAAATATCAATCGTTAATTCCTGGAACGGTCTTTCTGGTGCAGGCATAATCTGAATTAAGTTTTTATAGGTTTACGGTCATATTCTGTAACTTTACAAGCCTCACATTTATTAATATATTCTGCTATTTTATTTTGCATAACCGGAAAATAATATTCTTTTTTAAGTTTTTCAAACGTTTCGTTTATACCCCTATGTTTAGTCTAGCCTAAATGATAGCTATCTATTATTTCTGTTTGTTCATTTGGGTTTTCAACGTCATTTACTATCTGTTTTTTTTTTTTTAAATTTGATCGATGGATATTGTATTTCTACTATTTGTTGTATTGTTTTAAAATAGTCTGCATATAAATTTTTAGTTATTTCATTGGGTGATTTAGATATTATTCCATAAGTTTTATTATGTTCAAGTATTTGTTCTAATAATGAGGCGATATCCGACTTTTCGTAAATGTTTAATTCATATCGACTTTTCCCAAATGGTTTAGTGAAATTGATTTTAGTATTTCCCCTTTTTATAATTATTTGATTCTTTTCTATGTTAATGCATTTTTCTGGTTCGCAAATTCGTACCTGTTCATTACTTGATTCTTGCGAGTGAATTGTCTCTAAATCTTCCTCTGATGGTGCCTGTAGATCTTCCATTATTGCTTCGTATTCTGAATTGTTTTCGTCCACAATATATCGGTTCAGCAATTCTTCAACATCCATATTTTCCTCCTCACTGGTATGATTTATTTCATCAATTCCTCTAGAAAGTGCGTCGTAATTAGTTTTACCTTGGATATGCTTATTATACGAATTCTTGGAGCTTCCATAACTATTTCATTATACGTGTGTTACCATTATTCTTTGAGAAGATCCACGTTAAGGGTTTATGATCAGTACATAAAAGATATCTTGTGCCATACAAATAAGGTTTAAAATGTTGTGTCGCCCATACAACTGCTAACAGTTCTTTTTCTATTGCACTATATTTTATTTCGGCGTTTTGTAATACTCTAGAAGCAAATGCTACGGGGTGTTCTATTACGTTTTCATCTTTTTGTGACAGTACGGCCCCGATGACTTTATTACTAGCGTCTGTGGTCAATATGAATGGTTTTTCCCAATCTGGGTACTTTAAAATTGGTGTATTGCTCATCATTTCTGTTAGGGTTTGACATGCCTCTTTTATTTCTTTTGTGCCGTATATTTTGGTCTTTAAAGAATTTGAAATAGGTCTGGTTAGTTTGACATAATTTTTGATAAATTTCCTATAATACCCGGTCATGCCGAGGAATTGTCTCGTTGTCTTTTCATTACGCGGAATAGGAAATTTTAAAAAAGCTTAAATTTTTTTCTCATCTGTTTTCAATCCGTCCGGGGTTACGACGTAACCTAAAAAGTTTAATTCGGTTTTATCTAACTGTATTGAGAGGTTATGTTGTTTTAGGGCTTCAAATACTCTTTTTAAATCTTTTAAATGTTCTTCCTCATTTTTTTTATAAAATATTATATCGTCGATGTAAATCATCGAATTGGGAATATTTTGTATCATCTCTGAAAGATTAGAGGTGCATTACACAGGCCAAAAGGCATACGCAAAAACTCAAAATGTCCATTTTCAGTGGAGAACGCGGTTTTAGCTATCGATTGTTCGTCCATTTCTATTTGGTGAAACCCATACGCGAGGTCTATTGTGGAAAATATTTTCGATCCCTTTAATCTGTTTAATAAGTCCTCAATGTTCGGTAGGGTAAATTTATCTTTTACAGTTGCCTGAATTAATTTCCTATAGTCAATGACCATTCTTATTTCCTTTTGTCCCGACGCGTCTGATTTTTTTGGTACGATCTAAAGTGGGGAATTGTACGGCGATTTGCTAGGTCTTATTATTTTATTTTTCAATAATTTTTGAACTTCGTCGTTTATTTGTTTTTTTTAATTGTTCCGGGTAACGGTAATTTCGCGTATATATTGAATTTTCATTCGTCGTTATTATTTTATGTTTAATTAAGCCCGTTGATTTTAGATTTTCTTCATCTCTTTTTATACTTCGCCATGTTGGCTTATAATTTAAATTAGTTCGTCTTTTATTTCCGGTTTTATATGTTCATGTCGGATTAAGTTTTTTATTTCATTTTTATTGTGGATTAAAAATAAATCGTTTTCTAATTTAAATATTTTTTTTAATTATATTTTAATTTATTTTTTCCCAAATCAATTATTTATTTTAATTTTCTTATAGTTTCATACCCTAAAAAAACTGATATCTATTACTAAACGGAAAAATTAGGAATTTAACTTTTTGATTGATTCCTATCAGGGGCTTTAGGTTGATTATCACGCTATGTGACCCTTCCGCTCTTCCTGTAGGGGTTTTTATCGCGAAGTATTTCTTAATTATTTCCGAATAACATGGAATGTGATCGGGGTGTATATAATTTTTTGTGGCGCCCGTATCAATTAACCATTTGTTTCCTAATTTATCGATTAGATTAGGTAAATCATCATTTAAATTTAAATCATTTAACTCAATATTGCGCGTAGTTTTTTTTTGGTTAATTTTCGGCAATTTGTTTATTATTATTTGATTTATTACTTAAATTTGATCTAAGTCCCGAGGTCTGCTCGTGCTTGGGTCTGATTCTAAAAAATGGTCCCGTTTTTGTTTTAGTAATTCAATTCTCTCTTGTAACATTTTTATTTGTTTGTTTTTTTTTCTCCTCTATCGCGTGCACTCTATTAGAAACCGTTCTCATCGAAACTGTATTTGAATCTACTTGGGGTTGTTGATAATTTTGCCTAAAATTTCTAGAGGGCGGTTTATTGAAAAAATTATACTGTGACTGAGGGTCCCATTGTTGATTATAAATCGGAGTTGGATATTCTATAGCTCGCTGTTGTGGCCGGAAGTTATGCTAATTGTTATTGTTAAAGGTATTAAAAGTTGGACTTTGTTCATGCTGATACTGTTGCTGTCGGTAGTGTTGCGGATTATTATAAGACGCATATTGCTCGCGATGATATTGATGGGGTCGGTAATTTTGGTAGTCTATATTCTTTATTTTTATAATTATTTTCAATTTTTTTTTTTTTTTTTATTATTTTGAGCTGGGTTATTTTTTATTGTTTTTTGTCTCAGTAAAGTCTGTGTACGATGTGAGCCGCGCTATTTCTTAATATTTCCTCGAGGTCTTCTAACGAATCAAATTTAATGTGGTAAATAAAATCAGTTAATGCCGGGTGAAGACTATGGACCGCGTGGTGTGATATTTGTTTGTCGTATCTATACATTTCGTCTTGTTTGTGAAGTATTTCGTTATCTGAATAAATACGTGCGTATAAGTCACATCTTTTCTGGCCCAGTCGTTCTAAGAAATCGAGTGGGTTCTCGTTATGGTAAGTACGCGTATTTAGAATTTCCGAAATTAGTTGTTCTCGAGTTCTTGTGTCCTGATATTTTTTCTTTAAAAATTTTATTATTTCTCTGACGGTACTAAATTCTTTATCATAAACGGTGACTTTAACTTTTCCAGTTAATTTATTTAATATAGTTAAAACTAATTTAGCCTTATTAGTGTTTTTATGAGTGTTATCCTCTTTACAATATAAGTTATTCAAAAATTCACTATTCCTGATAAAATCTACTAGTTGTAACAGATTTCCGTCATACTCCGGGATTAATGCTAAATCGTGATTTTTGATTTCTAATGCCATATTATTATCTTTTTTAATTAACGTTGAACCTGTTATTTTTAAATTACTCAATTTTTCTTCTAACCCATTCATAAAGATAAATGCTAAATTAATATTTTAAATTATTATACTTATTATACTAAATTATATTAAATTACAAAATAACATAAAAATAAAAATAAAATAAATTAATTATACTTGTATCTTGATACAACGATGTCTTCTCCATGTCTTCTTCCTTTAGCTCCTTCCCGTCGATTCTTTAGCAAGAGGTTATAGGTCCTTTTGGTCAAGGTATTGAAATACCCAAGTGATCCCAAAGACTTAAAGATCTGCTGATGTATTCTGCTAATACTCAGCTCCCAATCTTCTCATGCCAGTGGAAAGAGGTCTCGCTGTTCTGTACCTGAAATAAGATAGAACTGCCGCGAAGTTACGTTTACACTTCCAAAAGTCCCTCCGTTCGGGCGCCAGCTAAATAAAAGGATCGCGAGTGGAGATTTTTAAAAAGGAGCTTTATTGAGTGGCATACATTGATACAAGAAAAAGCACAATGTATAACTTATTCACAAACTTAACGAGCATAGCATCTGTACGTCTCAACGCATGACGGCAGAATGTCTAATGAGGCCAGGTGGGAGTGGCCTTTTATTGGGTTTTTTGGTGAGGGGATATCATACATTGTTTATTATATCTCTAACACCATTGAGGTGTACATAACTATATATTTCAAATTAGTATTAGTACTTGAAGTAACCATTACAAACCAATATTTTTTTTTCTTTCATTTTGTTTAGTTATGAACTTAAATCGTGATGTTAAAACGTTTTAGTTATTGTTTTAGCCTAACTGATATTTGATTAATATTATAATTTGGAATCGTTACGGATTCTTTAAGGTATCTTGTGTTGTGATTAATTATTGTTACAAGATTATTGTTTGATTACAAAACTTTATTCGTGCCTAAAGTGAATAACGTAGTTTTAGCAAAAACATTTATTTATCTGTTGTTGAATGGTTTTATTTAATTTTCTAGTTGATATCAACATTCATGTTAAAACAGTTATTGTAAATTATTGTAGTATTTCTTGTTTTACTGCGTTATACTCAGGTAATTACGTATGTGTTTGTGAGCTGGTCATTATATTGATATGAATATATATATTTTTTTTATATTTATGATAAATATTTTCAATTACCTTGGGAATCATTCATGTTCTATTAGAGATGAATTGAATTAATATTTACAACTGTTGACTGTTACTTATTTTTAGTAGTAATAATAAGCATGTTAATAATAATAATAGAGTGAAAGACTCTATTTTGACTGAAATATGAACTGTACCCTCTGATATATTCAATTCTTACCACAAAGAGATAAGAATCCTAGTGCAGTTTGAAAATCGACCGATTTATCGCTAGTAGTAGATCCGGGTTACCATTTAATGCATTAAAATAAAAAATGGGATGCCCGATTATGTTTTGACGCGACCTTCAACCATCTAATATGTGCAATGTTATCTAGCTACGCCTGGGAATATCATTGAGGCTATAATTCTCCCTGGAACAGTGACTGGACAATGTAATTTATCTCTAGGTTATTTTTACTAATCTAATTTACAATTTTATTTCAAACTATTACAAGTTTCGTTTACAATTACAATTAACAAATCCGAAGACTAGACTTACAAAAACGTAGTAGATCTTCGGACTGACTGTTTCTCTCAGAGGCAATTATGTGTAGGATTTTCCAGGACTCAAAACGCTATCAATATAAATAAAGGTAATAAATATTTCTCATAATATCGGGAGACAAAACCAGAAAATTAGTATATTCTGATGTCTAATGAATTTATATTTTCCCTTTTTACATGTTTTCTGCAATTCAAGATTTTTATTGATAAATAAAATAAGACCTCAGTTATTAGTTAAAATTATCTAAATTATTTACTTATGAGAGTGGACGAAGCAGCGACAGAGAATGCTAATAAATATAATATTTTTAATATTATCAAGAACAGATATTGATTCCCAAGGGCGTCTCATAAATTGCTAAAATTGGCAGCAGTTGTCCTGCTCCTTTATTACTATCCTTTATTTATTATACACCTTTGTAAACTTCCACACACAAAAACAGTAGTGTACATTGACACTTAAAATTAGGATTGTTTCGATTCCAAATGTCAATTGTCGATTTCACCGATTCTGGAGAAAGGAACCAGTATCCGAAAAATGCATCATTCAATCTATTGTGTTAGATAAATTTTTTACATAACGTTTGCGATTTTTTAGGTTGTAAATATAGCTCAAAATCTTTGGAATATTTGTCTTCATAAATTAGAGTTCCTGAAATTAATTTTTTTTTTATGTTGTCAGAACTGTAATAAACTTATCTAATATATATTTCAGATGATATCTGCTATTTGCTTTTTACTAGTTTATTTCTGTATAATTATTGTTTTGTAAATATATTTCCCTTTATCATCTCTTATGTGGATGTATTTGTTGTCATTTTAATTTATTTCTAAAACGAGTTATTGGTACTGGCAATCAAGAATCTATTTTTCGGTATCGGTACCAATATCGATAATCGAAATATTTTGGTCTTGGCATGCGACTACTTCAAATGTTTGCTCCACAATTAAATTATTTTATCTTTTGATTATTTTACGATTAATAGTAAATGTTTCAATAATAATGAGCTATAAATACCTGGCTGATCGCGAAGAAGTCGATAAGTCAAAATTGTCACTTTTAAGGCAAAATTTAAATTGTTTTTCGAGATCCTATAACTGCTCTTAAATTGCATTTGTGGCAAAATAGATGCTTTAATGCTTAGTAAGAAGCACTACATAACCAATGTCACATCTCTAGCATTAGTAGAATCGAGGTTTCAAACTCGTTTTAAACGTAATGGGATTTATTGGCGATCTCAGAACAAGCACCGAAATATTATATAAAACTTAAGAGGATATCAAACATTTTTTTTTTAATACAGTGATAGAAGAGAAAAAAACAAATGCAGATGTCGTTAAATATATTGAACAGACAAATATAACACGAGCAACTGGTGCAATATATAAATCTCCGATGTTCTTATAAATAAGAAAATTTAGCATTATTGTAAAAAATAAAATTAAAAAAAACAGCTATTAACAATTTAAAATATATTTTTTAGAAAATAAGATATCCTTAAGAAAATAATCCTAGGAATAAAGCAAATCTGTAGATAAATCCGCCCCCAAACCGTCCTGCACTAAAACCCCGGTTGCTCCATCTGTTTATCTAGATAGCACCAGGTTTTCCTTAAATCTATTTTTGTTCAAAAGGAAATCTAAATCTAGATATTTTATGTGAATGGATGTAATTAATAAAAACAGTAAAAACAATTTATTAAAATATTCAACATTACAAGTAAGCAATAGTAATTAAGTAAGAATTAATGGAGAAATGGTTAGTGTCTGTTGGGGTTACCAATGTTTCATTGTACATTTACATGAGTTTTCGGGCGAATTAATTGAAGATTAATATTATATGATTTTAATATTTCTTTAAAAAATTTTAATTTTCGAAAAAATATTTTTGAGGAAATGTTAAATAGTCAAAATTATGTGCAGTTTTTTTTTTTTTTTTTTTTTTTTTTTCATCCTCGTATGAGGGTTCTATTAAAATCTCATGCCACATAGAGTAAAATTGGCATGAGTAATTTGTAATTTGTAAAACAGCGCAGGCATTAGAATTTGAGGCAATTTGGAGATAGCTGGTTAGAAATACTTCAATATGTTCTATAACATTAACAAATAAAACCGGATTTTTTTTTTTTTTTTTTTTTTTGTAAAATAAACTGTTGCACTGTTTCAATGATAATTTGTTTTTGTTATTCCATAATAGCTTATATCGCTTCAGTAAACTACATGTCTTGACCATTTTATTTAAAAAAGATAACAATAAGATTTATTCAATAGGTTAATGGAACTAACGTTTAAATTATTCATTACCCTATTAAACATTAAAATTTTAATTTTGGAAAGGTATAAATTTCTAGTAAATCTTTCCGGTAAGTTCGAATTTACTACCATTTGCTAAAAAGGTAACAAAAATGTCTGTTTACTAGTACTTTTAGAATTTATGTAATTATACATAACTTGCAATATAGAATTGAAAAGGAAAATTCATACAATAAATAAATTATAACAGCAGTACATTTTGCGTTACTCCTGAACCGGTAAACTGTAGTTATTAGAAAGCATTCCTAATTTATTATTTGTTTTTTAATGTTTATAAACATTATATACACTTTTAATCAGTCCTCTGTATCCTGAAATTCAACCGTCTCTATCTTTAAAAAAAAAAAAAAAGTATGTGCTTATTGAATTGAGTACATACTAATGTCTCATCTCAACTAGGGAGCGATAAAATCTTTAATAATAAAAAAGCTTAAAGAAATATGTAGAAAAAAAAAAGAGCTAATAATATCTGCTAATAAGAACTTTACTAGAAAACTTTCTTTTTTTTTCTGAGAAACATTCAAGTTTAAGTCCTGTTTATAATATCTACAGATATACCATAAATTATCCATAAATCGGTATGAAAAAGTGATTTTAATTTATAACGAAACTTTTTGTGAATATATATGATTAAGCTTTAGGCATATGAATATTATTATCAGGGCTTGAAAACATAGCCTAGCATATTTTTTCAATATATCATAAAAAAGATTCATAAAAACTTAAAATAAAAACTGATGACAGTTCATCGAAAATAAGTTGCTAGAATCTAATTGAATCAAGCTTGTAACTGTCCAATGAATCAGATAAGGGTTGGGGAATTCAAATCACGCGATGATATGATAACAGACGAACGGAGTCAAATTAGGGCTACTTGTTGAACCAGTTGACAATAAACTACCCAATTCACAATATGGAAAACCAGACCCGATTCGTTTCAGCAATTTACAATTACAGATAAACATAAGTAAGTTATCTCAAAACGCTGAGCTGGATAAAGAACAATTTACATTTCAAATCCAGACTGAATATCAAGTAGCTATGAATATTTACTTTGCAGATAGCCACTCCACGGCCGGGTTTCTAAGCCATGTAACTGAATTTTAATGATTGCTTCGGTAAATTGCAATAGATGTAACATTTTCCTTTTTAGATGGGGAAAATCTTACTAAACGCATATCGTTTCTAGTAAATATGAGTTTCCTTCAAATAATTCTTAAGAAGAGTAAATTAAACATATTATTGTTCCCAAGATATTTGGGATTTTGGGTAGTGACTCGTCATCTTTAGTTCGAAGTCTTCGTTGTGCTGTACATTTTAGACTATCAGGAGACTAAAATCAATATTCCTTAAGGTACTTTAGGTTAAAAAGGATATGTACAATCAGAATTTTTGAAGTTATTGCCACTGCTATTGGAATTATTTTAATTGAAAACTAGTTTCTTTTATTAAACATTCATTACCAGTTCTTTATAAAATTAATTGAATGTAATTAGCTATTATCTATTATCGAAAATAAAAATTCTATACATCCACATATGTTTATTCATGTTTTGATCATTAATAATACGTAAGAACAGAACAAGTAGCAATAGCAAGTAACTGTATCTTGTCTATTAAGGGAACGAAGATCTGATACTAGTGATGGGTCATTTTGAGTGGAACGGAACTTGGAACTGGTTCCAGCTTCGAACCGGTTTGGAACGAAACGAGCTACCTAAGTTTTTCTTTCCAACTGGAACGAAAACCAAAGCCATAAGATCTCCGGTTTCGTTCCGTTGGTGTAAATATGGTATAAATAGCATCTCCCGTTTCGTTCCACCCAAGGTCGTTGCGAATGATTTCTCTCTTCCTCTCTCCCTCACTTGATCCCTTTCATCCGCTCAGAGCCCTACAGCCGTTGATCTTACTGCTCTTGGTTCTCTCCATCACCTCACCACACCGCGCATAAGCATCTTCAAAGTAAACCGCTTTCTGTGAAATTTTCTGTTCTACCGACAGAGCTCGGCTACTTCTTTCGGATTCAAATAAATTTGGTTTTTAAGAATCAAAATCAAGCTGAACATGTAAAAAGTCTTGTAAAGGATAGGTGGACTGCTTTAACCTTCCATCATTCGCGCCAATTTCCGTACCACGAGCGGTCGCGCGTTGTACAATGTACAACACCCTGTTTTTTTTTTATCCCTTTTCGTCCAAATTTTGTATGTTATCTATTAAATGATGATGATCCGTGGCGCTACAGCCCAGTACGTACATTGGCCTCCTCTATGAGCTTTCACCATGTAGCTCTTTCTTGTGCTGTCGCTCGCCAGTTGCGGGCTTTCAGAAGGTCCCTTGAGTCCCTGCTCACAGCATCCTCCCATCTAAGTTGCGGCCTACCTCTTCCTCTAGCTGCATGGAGCCTTCCGTCCAACAGCTTCCTCGGGATTTCGTCAGCTGGCATCCAGCGCAGTCTTTCCAGCTTTATATACCGCATCACATCCGCTTCACCATACATCTGGTAAAGTTCCCTGTTGTTCCGCCTTCTCCAATAAACACCAACTTATATGCGGTGCAGTATTTTCTTTTCAAAAATGAGAACTTCTTTTTCTTTTGCGCTTGTCAGGGTTCAGGCTTCCGATCCGTAGGTGAGGACTGGTCGGATTAGGGTCGTGCGGAGAGTAATAGCTCGGCTCCTCAAATGTTTGCTGAGCCCTAAATAACACTTGTTGGCCATTAATAGTCTTTGGCTTATTTCAAGAGATATCCTATTGGAGCCACTTACAATTGAGTCCAAATAAGTAAAATGGTCTACCGTTTTAAAAGAAAAAGGTCCCATTCTCACCTTGGTTCTGGACCTGTTCTCCTACTGCAACTCCCGCTCCAGGTCCAGCTCGCATGTACTTTGTTTTATGCTGGTTTACTGACATGTCCATTGATTCCGCAGCTTCAGCCAACCTCAAGAATGTTTTTGATAAAGAAGCAAACGATCTTGCCACCAGGTCCAGGTCGTCCCCAAAGCCAAGTATCTGCTCCAGCATGTCAAAGATTGATCCGCTAGTTTGTATTCCGGCATCTCTTATTGCTTTTTCAAGCAGATAGGTTGAACAGCAGACATGCTAGACCATCACCCTGCCTTACTCCCCTCCTGGAGTCGAATTCTGGAGATAGTTCTCCCTGGATCCGGACGGAGCACTTCACCTCATCCATGGCCATCTTTATGAGGCGGATCAGCTTTGAGGGAATGCCTATCTCATGCAGTGCTTCGTACAACTTGGGTCTTTTGATGCTGTCATAAGCATTTCTGAAATCGAAAAATAGATGATGCGTCGTCATCCTGTACTCTAGTGATTTTTCTAGCATCATCCGAAGGCTGAACATTTGGTCGACCGTAGATCTTACTCTCCTAAATCCTGCCTGATACCTGTCGATTTCCTTTTCAACAAATGGCCGTAGCTTCACGTAAATCACATTGGATAGGACCTTGTTGGCACATTGGAGTAGGGTTATACCGCGATAATTAGTGCATTCCAGAATATCGCCTTTCTTATGCAGGGGGTATATTATGCCCTTTTCCCACTGCCCTATTCTTCCCTCAATCCAAGCTGTCAGGAATATATTGTATAGGGCTTTGTGAAGCTCTTCGCTGCCATAATTGAGGAGTTCGGCTGGGATTCCGTCCTCACCCGGAGCCTTATTATTGTTTAGACGATTAATGGCATCCTCAATATCGTCATATGTTGGTGGGTCAGGTGGGTCTGAGTCATCTTGTATTCCTTCCTGCACTCTATAACTCTTGGCTTAAAAAGTGCCCTGCTGTGGGAGTACAGGCAACTGGGAGAAATTGAGATGCACAAAAATGCAAATTAGTGCAGTCTTCTATAAGAAAGTCAACGTTTGCATTTTTGTGCATTTCAATTTCTTCCAGTTGCCTGTACTCCCACTCCCTCTTCTTCCTTCGATGGACGCTTTTCTCCTGCCTTCTTTTGTCCCTATACTCTTCCGTAGCTAGCCGTGTGTGTCTCTTCTGGACCATGTTCCTATATGCTATGTTTTTTGCCTCTGTAACAGCTGCACACTTATCGTCGAACCATAGGGGTCTTGCCGCACGTTCCTCTATAGCTATCTTTTCCTTAGCAACTTCCTTAATAACTGTCAAAATGGTGCTCCACAATCTATTAAATAAAATATTTAATTCTACATTGAAAATAGATTACATGTACGAAATATTACCTGAGAGAATAATATTTTGAACGTAAATGAAAATATTGGAAATAATATTTTCAAAGTTATAACTAGATAAAGTTTTATTTAGAATATTATGGCCAAATATAATTATTTGTAGGTCTACAATGGTCGTTTTTATGATCAATTATTGTGAAAAAAGTTTTTTGAGGAATGATTTTTACAAATAAAACGTAGATATCGATAATACGTAGATAGGTGTACCCCCCCCCCCCCCCCCCCCGCGTCATTTTCTGATCAGATTTTTGTATTATAATCTAGAACATCTTTTGTTTCCTCTTTACTCAAGTCTGAATTTGTATTTGATTATCCGGTTCTTTTTTCTTCGTCTCTAGTTCTGCAAAATTCGAGGAATATATTCCAATTTTATAGGTTTCCACCAAATCAAAACATTCCGAATACTATCGCTGACTAAGATAAACAAAAGCAAAAATGCGAAAGAATCCTACGTACATATCCTATGTACCCAGCTGATTGCCATGAAAGGTACGAGAAAAAAAAAAAAAAAAATGAGAGCTGTAGCTTTTTGTACTTTGTGCAACATTGAGGACTAAATATTTTTTAATCAGGAAACTAATAGTGGAACGAAACCGAAAATCTCATTCCGCTTTTATGTCGGAACGGCCCTTCACTGATACAAACTATGTAGTGTTGAAACACAATAATGTCTGATGACCATCTTTACCTATTCCGATAAACAATGTCTAGCCATTTTATCCTTGTTTACACGAGAATTCAGAAATATCCACCAAGTTGTTTCCCATGTCTATCCAACGACGTATAAGTCAGAAGTCATAAGTCGGGTTTACAATATCCATTACTTAATAAAATGCACAATGCATCAAAAAAAACAAACAATTAGTGTGTAAATCTAATAACTTATTCAGTTTTCGATGGCCCAATTAAAGATGTTTTTACTTAACATTATTATATTTGAAGTGGTAGTATCAGACATGTCACTCATGAGTGATAGCACTTCTCAGAATGGAACATGGGAGAAACATAGAGCTTTACAAC
Organism: Euschistus heros; assembly: GCA_003667255.2. Lineage (NCBI taxonomy): Eukaryota > Metazoa > Arthropoda > Insecta > Hemiptera > Pentatomidae > Euschistus > Euschistus heros. The sequence goes on along the minus strand of RCWM02000251.1, from coordinate 170,227 downwards.
AAATGAAACTCAGTCGGGAAAATAAGAACTAAGATAGAAATAAAGGATATCCTAGATTTGTTCTGTGCCTGAATGAAGGAAAGTATGAAGTAAATGATTGTTATCATTATTAATGATAAAAGAGATCATTATAAATGATAAACCAGTTAAACGTGGTGTTTCTCTTTCACTGCATCTTATTATTCTTTGACTGCATTATTACTATCGTTCTCTTGGGATCGTTTGGAGCAGTGATTGAGACTTAAAAATATAAGTTATAATTGATGATTTGTCACTTCTTTTTTTTAAAACCCCTTCCCAAAAGTTATATATTTTTTAATCAAAGGGTCACTTACTAAAAGAGGGTTGTTTAATTTAAAAAAAAAACAATAAAACAAATACATATAATAAAATTTTTCACATTTGTGACACCCGTTTGATGGGTTTTAATTGTAAAAAAATTGATTTAATCTTAGAAGAGTATTTTAGATTTTAATCAAGATTTCACATTTAAGATTTATAGCAGATTCAGGGTAAGAGATTCTCTCTATTATTTGTACACTATATATATATAATTAACTATTTTACAATCGGGTTATAGGTCCTTTATATTTAACAATATTTTGTTCAAACAATATTATTATTTATTCATTTTATACATATACACATTTTCTTTCTTCCTTCTCCTCCTTCCTCTCTTTTTGACGTTTCGACCCCTTATTTAATGGGATCCTCTTCAGAACTGGAAAAACAATACCATTCTTAAACATCTTTCCCGACATTGGCACACAGCACACACATCCAGTCATTAATAATACAAAATTTGACAAATACACACCAAAAACTGGGTACCCCGAAACTCCAGGCCAGTAAGCCCACCGACTCCTGCAGCAAGTGCTTGCCAGCTCAGACACCAGGGTACTGAGCTGCTCGGCGGACTACCCGGCCAAAGAGTACGAGGACCAATTACATAATTTTTCCTTTTTTGTAACTAAAATTTAAAATCTATAACTAAAGAGTGGAGAGAGGGGAAAGGAAGAAAGAAAATGTGTATATGTATAAAATGAATAAATAATAATATTGTTTGAACAAAATATTGTTAAATATAAAGGACCTATAACCCGATTGTAAAATAGTTAATTATATAATTTCTAAGGGTCGACAAAATATAATTTTGATATTTCATATATATATATATATGACATAATCCCTAAAATGAACAAAATGACATAAATCCTGGGAAAGTAGTTCAAATTTAATTTCAGATTTTCCTTTTGAGATGTAAGTAGAAATCATTTCTTTAATCTTTTCGTTAATATTTGTAAATATTCATTATCTATTTTTGATCCGGCGATGTTATATAACTTTTAATTATTAGACAAAGAAATGGTATGAATGATTTAACTTTATTTTATTTTAATTATTCAGTTTGATGGCAGGAGAAAATATTGATGTTAAAAAAGATAAGTACCAGATTTAAATTTGTATATGTTTATTTAAGTTGTTTGTTTTCTCTAACTTGTTTCTACAAAAGAAAGTTAACAATAGTAAATAGCTATAAATAAATAAAATATAAATTAGTTGGCAAATTGTGAAATAAAGATATTGAATAAAGTATGATCTTGTTTTTTTTTTTGTTTTGTTTTTTTCTTTGAACTACGATGGCGGAATAAATTGTCTGGCAAGAAGGAGGGGGAAGGTTTGTCGCCCTTAGTAGTATAGCAGATGTCCCACTTAGTAAGCAAAACGAGTCCTTCCTCTCTTTTTAGCTAAAACCGCAAACACTTTGTGTATTTACAAAGATCTTTCAGAATCTTTGTATTTCCCCTGAATAAAGTCGACTTATCAAAAGTGAATTAATAAAAGGTCAAACGTTGGTAACTATTTCATTAAAATATTCAATTCAACCACGAACCCTTAGAATCCTTTGAATATTCATAGCTTACTCTTCGGAATTAAATAAAAAATAATCCGATCTCTCAGGGATAGTAAAAAATAAATTTTTAGTGGATTATTGATAAATTTTGATTAAAAAACAATCATTATAAGCGTATTAGAAATAAATTATATTCATACCTACCAAGTTTAGTATGAATCCATATTTTACTATTATATTGAATTATTATATATTCATATCTACATATTCCATAAAAATTATGACTATAATTAAAATTTGGGGTAGCAAATTATACATAGTTACTAAATTCTAAAGAAATGTTGCTAAGAATATAAATGGTTGAATAATATGGTCAACGTTTTGGAACTAAAAATAAAAAACAAAAAAAAAAAAAAAAACCTGGATGTGAATAAAATTATACTATAACTAACAAACAAAGTCAATAAATTTATATTAATTAACATAATTACTAATTTAACATAATTAATTGAAAGAAATTCAAAAGTATTAATAACAAAAAATTTGGAATAGTATCAAGATATAGTTCAATGATACAATTCGTAATTAAATCATTGGTTGAAGGATACAATTTTTGATTGAGTGAACTGAGATTTTAATTCAAGCAATAATTAAATTGCAAATAGTATCATTCAACTAGATTTTGATATCATTTCATAATCTGTATGTAATTAACATTTTTTATTTTCTTTCGATTGATTATGTAATTAACACTTCTTTTGTATTTAAATTTACTTCGTTTGTTAATTATTGGATCATTTCGTTCACAACCAGTTTTTTGTTTTGTTTCTTTTATGTTTAGCCCTTAAGAAGACCAACAAGGCAGGTCGAAATGTCGGCAATCGTTACATAGAGTTTTTTTTTAAACTTGAATGTGTAGTTTATATGCCTAACCGCATCCCTGACCATATTATTCTAGTAAACTAGAGTATTTTCAAAAAACAAATATTCATAATGTACCATTCTTGGAAGGTTTTTTAATATATTTTATAACAAAATCTTACAGCTAGTTCTTTTATACTAGTTCAAACAATTCATTTCATTTCGTTATTTATTTGGTTCATATTATATACTTTTTTTTTCTAGAATTATTTCAAATCCTCATATCCAGTGTATATTTAATCTAGTATTCTGATTGATTAGCTGATGCAGGCTTAAATGCTATTAAATTCTACAACTTGGACAATGATGAAGCTGACGCAGCAGAAAAAAGGAAAGGTAACTTCAAAATAAATTACTTATGCTTTGAACATCGAAGTCATTAAAAATAAAATTTTATCACTAATGCTTGATCATAAGGGCTTAAGTTTACAAGACGATTTCCCGAAAGTTTGAAGATTCATTTCAAATCTTACCTAAGTATTTCTTTATTAATGAATCACTATGTTATATCATAAGGTATAATTCATTATAGTAAAATGTAGACATAAGCAAAATATTATTTATTTATAAATTTAGTTTTTATTAAATAATTTTCATAAAAATGGTAACCCAAGTCTTTTTGCCCAAACAAAAGTAATACGTTATATGATCAACTAATCTACGGCTCAAAAATAACAAAAAAGAACTAAAAAAAAATTCCTGTGACAATAAAAATTTTTATGATTCTTGGTTTTAGAAGTTTTTGATACTGTCCTTACCCCGCACGCTGATACATGTGCGTTCCCAGTAAATAATAAACACTCTTCATTGCATCGCGATCAATTTAACTTCACACTCACGGTGCTAATATCATAGAATCAAAATAAATCTACACAAATCTCATCAAATAACCTTTACCCTTCGACGTTAACCAACGAAATCTAGTCGCGCAGTAACTTTTTATAATATTCCACTGATCTTAGTTCAACGAATTCGCTCCCTATGATCTCGATTTGCACAAACACCTTAGCTGGTATCATTTACGATAAAAGGTCTAGACGACAAAAATTCGCTAGTCGTTTTCGACTAATCCAACAGTTACAAGACAAACGATTAAAACTTCCCTTCCTATTAATTACAAAAGACTCATTTACATGAAAGTAATACTGATTTGGAGTTGAGATTTTGGGCACCACTAAACCTTCCAATTCTTCTCGTATCGAATCTTTACAATCCTAAATTTTCAATGCTCCATATTATGTAACGACGAAACTTATTCACAATGATCTTAGTGCCCTGTATGTTGATCAATTGACCCATACTAAAATATTTTCTAGGACATGCTCATTGACGCAGATTAAATGAAACAGAGGAAATTGCCACTCTTTTTTTATGAGCACTTCATTATCCTTGGTACTTATGAAGTTTATTACGTAGTGCGTGCATGCACCAGTTGTTTCAGTTATAATTTTTGAACAGTAAAAGAATGGCTAAAAGTGTTTTAAATTACCTTTATTTATTTCTAAACATCTAATTTACACATATAGCAGAAACTAGCTGCATTTAAAATATTTTTAACGGTGACGTGGTTACAGTTTTTTTCTTAACGGGTACACAATTAAAGTTCTATTCATGGATCTAAACCATTCTAATCGAATTTTAAAACGAACTAGTTGCTTAATAAGTTTAAAATTTGATGAGTAGAATCTCGTAAAAAATCAGGATTAGAAATTATCATAAAGATAATTCCAATGGCTACCGAAAAAAAAAAATGGAAAAGCTGAATTTCCATAAAACTGTGGCTATATGGTGGCAATAGCATTTACTTCTAGTTTCAAGCAGACTCAAAGGCTTCATTATATAATGCCTTAAAAAAAAAAAAACTGACATGGCAGTGTCCACTACCTTTTTCTTTTTTTTTCTTTAGGAAAAATGTTAATTTTAGTACTGAGATCTTCCATCTGAAGGGCATAGAAAGAAGATGGCCTAAGAAAGTTTTAGAATATATTATTAAAGCGTTATTAGAATAAAATAAAATAAAAAAAAAATTGTATTCTGGGACAAAGTTCCTTAAGAATAACATTTACATGACAGAAAATAAATCATATCTGGCCTCAATATTTTAAATAAAATAATAAAATAAGATGATATAAAGTAAATACAAGTTTATAATAAAATAACATAAAAATAAATCTATATACATATGTATAAACACACACACACATATATATATATATATATATATATAAAACCATATTTTCTCGCATCTGCGTGATGTATACATGGTGTTCGGAAGATCGTTGGCCAAAAAATTATCTCGGGTAGGGAGGTTCATTTTGAACCAATTTAAGGTCACTTACCTATATACAAAGTCTTACGGGTTTTTTTTTTTATGAATTTTTTTTGTGTAAATGGCCAAATCCAAACATTTGTGCCTTATAACTCCGTTATTTACTGATATATCAACGCAATTATTTTTTCCTGTAATTACTAATACATTGTCCATGTAAAATAAAAAAGATATGGTGCAAAAAACAAATACCAAAAAAGCGGGAGATCGTTAAATCTTGTCAAAGGCAAAAATAAAAATTATGAGCTTCAAGTTTAGGTTCAATAAAAAAAAAAGTAAGCGCAACAGCCAAATCCAAATTGTTTTAAAAACTTCTCTATTTAATACTCTTTAAAAAATACCATTTGCAGGCACGCAGCACATCTAGTTTTTTTTTTTTTTTATAAAGTAACAAAAGGGTGCCACCAGCGCACACTGACAATAATAATGAATCGAATCATATTTTTCATGCAAAAAGTAACAAATAGTTGTGTTTCTTTATAGCATAGGTTAAACTGCATATTTTCTCTTTCTTTCTCGGAATTTCGATTTCATCAGAGTAAACTTTATCTACATTTTTGTAAACAATAATCAGGGAACAAAATTAATCTAATTTTAAATTATTCATAAATTTAATTTGTTGAGTATCACAGGTATTGCTCAAAATGATCTCCACCATTAATTTAATACAAGCACGATATCTTTTTCTTATTTCTGTGGTGGTTGTTCTAAAAATGAATTCTTCCTTCATTATGTTAAACGCGGCATTGATTTTTTAAAAAAGTTCTTGTTTTGAAAAAACCCACTACAACTTACCTGTAAGAGAATGTTTAAACAATTGTTTCCCACAATCCTGGATAGGATGAGTGGGTCCAATTGAGTGGCCAGCACTGTCTCCAGACCTCACGCCGCTCGAATATTACGCCTGGGACCGTGTCAAAGATTTGGTTTATAATGAAGAATTGTTTTCAAGACAACGACTTATTCAAAAAATCAATGCCGTATTTACCGTAATGAAGGAAGAATTCATTTTTAGAACAACCACCACAGAAATAAGAAAAAGATTTCGTGCTTGTATTAGAAATAGTGGAGATCATTTTGCTCAATACCTGTGATACTCTACAAATTAAATTTATGAATAATTTAAAATGGTTTAATTTTGTTCCCTGATTTTTGTTTACAAAAATGTAGATAAAGTTTACTCTGATAAAATCGAAATTCCGAGAAAGAAAGAGAAAATATGCAGTTTAACCTATGCTATAAAGAAACACAACTATTTGTTACTTTTTGCATGAAAAATATGATTCGATTCATTATTATTGTCAGTGTGCGCTGGTGGCACCCTTTTGTTACTTTATAAAAAATAAAAAAAAACTAGATGTGCTGCGTGCCTGCAAATGGTATTTTTTTAAAGAGTATTAAATAGAGAAGTTTTTAAAATAATTTGGATTTGGCTGTTGCGCGTACTTTTTTTTTATTGAACCTAAACTTGAAGCTCATAATTTTTATTTTTGCCTTTGACAAGATTTAACGATCTCCCGCTTTTTTGGTATTTGTTTTTGCACCATATCTTTTTTATTTTACATGGACAATGTATTAGTAATTACAGGAAAAAAAATAGCGTTGATATATCAGTAAACAACGGAGTTATAAGGCATAAATGTTTGGATTTGGCCATTTACACAAAAAAAAAATCATCATAAAAAAAAAAAAAACCCGTGAGACTTTGTATATAGGTAAGTGACCTTAAATAGGTTCAAAATGAACCTCCCTACCCGAGATAATTTTTTGGCCAACGATCTTCCGAACACCTTGTATATTTTGTACAGTTGCAAATATCAATAAAAAAGTAGGAAACAAATTGTATTTTTATTAAGTAACCACTATTTCTCGGTGAGTAGTTGAGAATAGAGGTGATTTGACCAGAACCTCGATCACCCACAGACCTTAAACACCTCCCCTCCTTCCAATTATTGGAAGTAGGTCCCTTATTTAGAGATGCTTGGGTTTACTTACACTAAAATACTAAACGATAATAATACGATATAGAAAAGAAATTTTTGTATCAAACAGTAGCTCTTGATAAGATAAAGTCACGTGCTCATGATATCAGAAGACGTAGAAGATATATAAAGAATTGAGACAAGGCCCACGAAGAAACAACAGAAAAAATAATTTTGTTAAGTATGTAAAATATGAATTCGTCCAACATATAGATAAATGTACATTTGAGATTATTGAGATAACTGAATTTTCATTTTAGTATTTTTTTTTCTAACCAATCTTGATACATATTTTAATATGATGAAGGGTTTGAGTGATAGTTAAAATTTCAGTTACAAAAACTATCTTTGAACAGTAATTTATTATTTTGTCTTATATTTTGATTAATCTTTTATAATTAAGAATAATATTTAATATAATCTCTTATTTGCAAGACTATGTAACTAATAATATTGGAAATAGGTAGTTAATAGTGTAATAATAAAATTATTAAAAAAATAATTAAATTAATAATAGTATAAAAGTGAATAGATAAATAAAATAATTATGATATATAAATGTATTCAATAAACAAAACCGGATTTCCACAAATCCAAATATATCCAATTTACTCCACCAGTTGAGGGATTAATGATTCCAAGAGATATTAGCATTTTATTTCCAAGTTATGTACATATTATAGATAGCTATATATTTTGGCTGGAAGTATAAACTTTCTTGGTATCAGGCTTTTTTCACATTCAAAAAAGCCATTACCACTGTTGGTGTTGCTTGGATCGAAAATTTGCCAACGTTTTATTTATCAGAAATTCATTGGAGAAGAGTTTTTGATGCATAACATTCGTCACTGGTACATACCGTTTAGGAGCTATATTGGTTTGAATGAAAAAAAGTTACGTTTGAAACCTCCATTTTCCCTCAACTTTGTTTATTTCGAATAATCATTATTATTAATTTAATTTAAATAATTTGATGCTTTTAATTCTAAAATGTAAATTGTTCGAAAAAAGTAAAAAATTGAGAACGATTTTAAAATGTATTCAACTGTTACTTTGGATATGATACAATGACTGATGGGTTCATAAGTCCAGCAAATGAACTTATTATTAATGCATGGAAGGAGATTATAGATAGACTTATTCATGATCTATTGCTTTTCCCAGTCAGGGAGATATTGAGTTATAATAAAATTATAAATGTGTAATATGACTTCAATAAGTTTTTAAATTTCAGAACACAATAACAGTTCTGCGCCTGCGCTAGATAGTTAATGTAGCTTACGTATCGTCTCTTTCATTTATCACTTTTTTATTGTGATTTACAGCATTTTACAGTGTGAATTGTTGTGGATCAACAGTGGAAAAGAAGGACGAAGCATCGGACTTGTTATTACTGTGAGTAATTTCATATTTACTAGGAAGTGAATAAAACTGTATATCATAACCTACGAGCATATCGTATTAACGGCAGGCCAGCTGAGCAGTGATAAGCACGGCCCCCCACCCTGCCTACGGTCTTCAGTACCTACCTGACAGCCGTAGGGACTGTTGCGTCTCTTCACTGAATTCAGGGTCAAGTTCAAAAGACGCGGAACGTATTATTCTTATTTTTTTTTTATTATTTTATTTTTATTTACTCGCCCTGAAATGCCAGTATGAGGTATTACCACATGGTAATGTCAAGTAAAAACAAAAGAAGTCGGTCCCTAGAGTCCAAACCTAGTCCGACAAAACCCAGATCCAGAAAACAAAAGAGAGCCACGCCCCCATCTACTCCTAACAACAATCAAGAACAACAGCCAGGACCTTCATCTCAAGCAGTTGAAGATGAATCCCCATTTTTTACTCCAAACCCGTTCGAACCTCTTAAAAACTCTCAAACTGAAGAAATGGAAACAACAGTTAACAAAAAAATACCACGCCCCCCACCAATCTATATCAGAAATATCAGAAGCATCCAACTCTTTAGCGATCAAATAAATAAAATTATAGGCCCAGGAGCCTACTCATGTATAAATAGAACAAATGACACCAAATTACAACCTGATACACCTGAGGCCTACCGTGCAATAGTCAAATACTTAAGCGATACCAAAGCCGACTTCCACACTTATCAGCTCAAGAATGAAAAATCAATTAGAATTGTAATTCGGCGCCTCCACCACACTACACCAGCAGACATTATAGAAGAAGAGCTTACTTCTATGGGTTTTAAAGTTCGCCAAATTATAAATGTGGTCAAGGATAACAAAATGAATCCTGGAACGGGTAACAAAATACCGTTGCCATTATTTTTTGTTGACCTCGAGCCAACTCCAGGTGTAGAAAAAATTTATGATGTCAAGCGGCTCTATTATACAAATGTGATTATAGAGAAACCATATCCAAAAAGGGACATTGTTCAATGTCACAACTGTCAAGCGTATGGACACACTAAGCGCTATTGTCATCATATGCCTAGATGTGTGAGGTGCGGCGATCCACACAAAACCGAAGACTGCAACAAGCCTCGGGATAATCCAGCTGTATGCGCTCTATGCCACCAGGGCCATCCGGCGAACTATAAAGGGTGTGAAACCTACAAGAAGCTCAAGGCTCGATTCCAACCAGCTCAAGGAGAGAATGAAGAAGTGAGTCAAGCAAGAAGACAGCCATCTAGACCAGTAAATGGAGCCATCTCCTATGCTAGTATGATGGGTGGCAGAGAGCTACCTACTGGAACAGGAGCCATGCCACCCCAGCCTCAAAACATTTACCACGAACCCCAACATCCAACCCTTAACCAAATCCCTCAGCCTCAAACTCAACCCCCAGAAAATCCTATAATCCAGCCCATTAAAAACAACACACCCACAGTTCCTTATATTCCGCCTCCTCCCAATGCTACTGATATCTCATCTATACTAAACTCTTTCCTCTCGGAATTCCGATCCATGATCACTCCTCTCATATCACTCCTAACTAGTGCACTATCCAACATTATCATCCCCGCCCAAAGAAATCCCTAAATGAAACCTTCCCTATCCATTCTCCTTTGGAATGCGAATGGTATTCGGAATCATACTGACGAATTGACAGCACTACTACACGACAGTAAATATTGATATAGCCCTAATTACAGAAACTCGACTAACTAGTAACAGAACACTCAAAATAGCACAATACGAAACCTATCGGACGGATCACCCGGACGGAAGAGCTCATGCTGGCACAGCCGTCATCATCCATAATTCCCTCTCCCATTATTTATTACCTTTACCAAATCATAATTTCCTACAAACAACTGCAGTTGTTATCAAAACCTTCCCTTTCCCACTGACAATAGCTGCAGCTTATTGTCCTCCTGGAAAAACAGTCTCCTTCACCCAATTCAGTTCCCTCCTTGATTCACTTGGAAACCACTTCCTTCTAGGTGCAGACCTTAATGCCAAACACCAACAGTGGGGTGCCAGAATCACCAACTCCCGTGGCCGAACTCTACTGTCGGCACTTAATTCCAACCATTGCCACTACATTTCTCCCTGCTCTCCTACCTACTGGCCGACAGATCCCACTCGTAATCCTGACCTCCTTGATTTCTTCATTCATGCAGGTTTAGGTGCTATTAATCATTCCATCAAACGCTTAGACAACCTCTCCTCTGATCACAGTCCTTTAATCCTTACCTTATCCTTATCACCGATACCCAAACTTCCTCCCCATCATTTATTAGAGGCCCAATAAACTGGAACCTTTTCCGACAAATATTAACTGATTCCATAGACCTCAGAGTATCCTTGAAAACATCCCAAGAACTAGATGATGCAGCCAACTCCTTTACGAATTTAATTCAACAAGCAGCTTGGAATGCATCTTTTCCTCAACCATCCTATATCAATCGTAATAAAAATCCTTTACCACAAGAACTAATAGACCTTATCCAAACCAAACGTCATTCTAGATCCTTATGGCAAATAACCAGGCATCCTGACGATCGGAGAACATATAACCACTACACCAAATTAGTTAAAAAGAAATTGGCTTCCTTTAGATCCCAATCCTACAACTCCTATCTTTCCTCCCTCTCTACCTCAGACAATTCTCTCTGGAATGCAACCAAAAAAATCCTCAAATACCAAAATATTTCCCATCCTCTCCGACGTGAAGATGGATCCTGGGCTGCCTCAGACGAGAACAGAGCAGAAGAATTTGCCAAGCATCTCTCCAGCACATTTATTCCCCATTCCGAACAAATCCCCTCCCACACTACTAATGTTCAACAATTCCTCACTTCACCAATTCCTCTCTCCTTACCTCCTAAAGCAGTCAACCCCTCTGAGGTCAAATTCCTTTTAAAAAAATTGAAATCCCGCAAATCACCTGGATATGATCTGATTACCACCCAAATCCTCCGACAACTCCCTCAAAAAGCGATCCTCTTCCTTACTTACATATACAACTGTATACTTCGCACGACCCACTTTCCTCTGATATGGAAACACTCCATCATCATTCTTTTCCTAAAACCAGGTAAACCTCCCAACAAAACCTCATCATATAGACCTATAAGTCTACTTCCCATCCTTTCAAAAATCTTTGAAAAAATCCTTCTAAAACGTATCCTACCCATACTCGAATCCCAAAGCATCCCTTCCCATCAATTTGGATTCCGGTCTGGTCACTCCACTGTTCAACAAGGCCTTCGTGTTGTTGATCATATATCCTCTGCCCTTGAAAACAAGCAGTATAGCACTGGTGCATTTCTGGATGTAGCGCAAGCTTTCGACCGGGTGTGGCACCAGGGTTTGCTCTTCAAGCTCAAGACCCATTTACCCCAATCCCTATACCTAGTCCTGCGATCCTACCTCTCAAATCGTTCCTTTCGAGTCAGCTGTGGCTCAGAGTTCTCCAACTGTTATCCTATCGATGCCGGAGTGCCACAAGGTAGCGTCCTAGGTCCCGTCCTCTATAATCTCTTCACTGCCGATATACCAACCAATCCTAATACCTTTTTAGCCACATTTGCAGATGATACTGCTATCCTATCATCCCATCCAGATCCTAAACTTGCTTCCCTCAACCTCCAAAGACATCTTCTACAGATTGAAGCTTGGTGCAGCAAGTGGAGAATAAAAATTAATGAAGCCAAATGCTGTCATATAACTTTTACCCTTCGCTGCAAATCCTGTCCACCCATCCGTTTCAATAATATTCCTATACCTATATCCGAGACAGTACGCTACCTTGGCTTTCATCTTGACAAAAGACTAACTTGGAACCCTCACACTAGACTCAAAAGACAAGAACTCAATAGGAGATTCAGCCAACTTTACAGACTACTAGGCAGGAATTCTCATCTTTCAGTCGACAACAAACTCCTAATATACAAAACAATCTTAAAACCAATTTGGACCTACGGACTTGAACTGTGGGGGACAGCAAAACAATCCAATATCAAACGCATCCAAACTTTCCAATCCAAAGTCCTCCGAACAATTGTCAATGCACCTTATTATGTTACAAACAAAACCCTACACAATGACCTAAAAATACCTTTTGTCCTAGATCTCATTCCTTCAAAATTCTCGAAATTTCATCAAAATCTATCCCATCATCCCAATCCTCTAGCCCAATCCCTATCCAGTCTTAACCATCCCTATAACTCTCCCAGAAGGTTGAAACGGCAATGGCCCCGAGACCTTTTGTAATATAATGTCATGCTGGAGTCCTGGTACTGACCAGCTTCTCTACTCATGTCCAGAGCATATGTGGCTATAGCGCTCCCACTCAGCCTCCACTGGATATTACCAGTGATGCAGCTGAGAGAGCAGCGCTGGGATCTCTCGGGTCTGGCCTAGACCCCCAATAAGTCGGGGAACAGGCTCGATTCGTGGTTCCCCAGGCTGAGTGTGTCTGTTTTGTACATATAGTAAGAATGTATCTTATTCTTTTTATTTTTTATTATTATTATTATTATTTATTTTATATATATATATATATATATATATATATATATATATATATATATATATATATATATATATTATATTATTGTTACTTAATTCTTATTTTTTCATTTTATTCTTGATAATTGAATTATTAGTTTTATTTTTATAATTATTACTTGCTTTTATTTTTATCTTTTATTATCATTATTTTGTGTGTATGAGTACTTGTATATATTGTATGAATGAATACATCTTTAGCACTGTTACCTATTGCCCTTAATTGAGGCAGATTGTACATATATTTCAATAAAAAAAAAAAAAAAAAAAAAAAAAAAAGAACACAATAACGTTCGATTTTTCGAAGAATCTTTGTTTTTGTTTTTTTTCATTTGAAAGGGCTAATATGATACCATTCACTCTATCATTTCAAGAAAACTTTTCATTTTCCAAGGAAGTGATGAAAATTTTTTAGCCATTTATAAGGTTTAATAAATGAATATATTTGATTAGATAAAACAAAAAAGTAAGCATGTATTTAAGGAAAATAAAGGAAATAAAAAAAATAAAAAAATCTGAAGGGGCTGAAAGAAAGAATAAAGGGACGCCTTTGAGGGTGGTTAATGAACCGCAAAATAGCAAATAAAAAGGGACGAGAAGAAACGTGTGAACGACGAAAAAGTGATAAAAAAGATTAAACGGAGGAGCTTTTGTTTTACTTATAGGAAATGTTCAAAGCAATATCCTCCTGTGATAATAACTACAATAGTTGCCAATTTATAGGAATACATAAAAATATAACAAAATATTTATAGCTTCTTTAATAGCTTCATGAACTAATTCATTATTTGTTTAACCCCTCTGTCCCTTTTAAAAAAGCTCACTAAATTTTAGAAATTGAATATAATTAAAATTAAATATTTTAATAAAAAGCAAATAATAAACAAAATAACAAAAAAAAAAAATATATATATATTTTTAGATCAACTAAAATGTTTATAATATTTATTTTTTATATTTTAATTATAAAATAACGTATAATATATACAAGAATTATTATTATAAATTTAAATTATAGTTCTAATTTTAATCACAGATTCTTTGCAAAAAAATAATTTTATTTACAAAATCAATTGAGTTGTGTAAAAATATATGAACATGTTTTTGGAACTAAACAAGTAACCATATATTCTATTATATAAAAGGAAATACAATTATTCGTTTGCTACCACTAACCAGCCAATCTGTACCAATTTTCAGCCAAACCATCTTTATAAGTCAGGGAAGGCTTAGAAACAATAAAATGTACTGGCTTTCATTATCAATTAATTTTTTATTAGAAAAAAAAATCGATAATATGTGAATATGTGAAGTTTGAAAATTGACCGAGCGCCATTCTACATGGGGAGCACCATTCCTCAATAGAGCTTACAATAGTAAAACTACTAAATCCATCTGTACCAACTTTTAACTACATCATATTCATAGTTCTAGATAGGTTTATCAATAGTAAAATTTACTATTGAAAAAAAAAAAAAAATATGTTCACTGTTGAGTCGCAGAAACGAGAATTGCCACACTGTAATGTGCCTTTATGATTCGAAATTAAAATCCAACCAGATGAAACTAATAAAATCACTTCTACTGAACAAAGATAAGATTTTCATTGATTAACAAAAAAAAATTTAATTATTAGTTAAAATTATCTACACAATTCAGTTATAAACAAATGTAAAGAATATAAAGAAAACAGCACTAATACAGCACACATACACTCAATTGATTTACAAAAAACAAATACATCATTTTAAAAAAAGTATAATCAAAGAAGAAAAATAGTAAAATCCTATTTTATTTTTTCATTATATTATAAGAAGTCTTCTAACTAAATATTATATTATTTAATACTTAAATTAATTAGACAACTCTTAAAATTCAAGAAATCTGTTAATATTTTCTTGTCCATTTCAAGACAACTAAAAATAGATTGATGGATGAATATAGAAAAATAAACAAACAAAATCAGTTATTTTTTCGTTTTTCTTCTTTTACGGTATGAATTTTAACCTTTTAACCGGCCCTTAAATTTTGTGACGAAATCAGAACTATCGGTCAATTAGACCCCCAAGCCTAAAAAACTTTCATTTTTGTACGATTACGATAGAACTGCAACTTGATATTGTTCACAGGTTTATTTTAATTGTATTTGTGATCAATATCAAAGAGAAAAATCATCTACACATATTTACACATTTAAAAAAAATTTTTTTGTCAGTTTTAAGAATGTGCTGCAATTCTTTAAGTTAAAAGATGTAAATAGAAAAGTCAATTAAACCATAATCGAAAATAAAATAGCAAAACGAATACAACTACAAAACTAAACTTGGTAATTACATCAGCGAAACGGGATTTTCCTGTCTGCTTCTGCCTCTCTCTTTGCGTCCAAAATTTATTGATTTGATTGATTGAATTGGGAATTTGAAATCTATTTTCAAGATGGTTAAAAATCAGGGACCTGCCGACAGCTATGCTAAAATCGTACGTCCTATGTCGTGGTTAGGTCATGTATCAACAAATCCTTAACCAGTCACAAGTTGCCAAAAGTAATGTTTCAGTTTGAACCGGATATCAGGCCTATCGATCATTTAGATTCCATAGGCCTACCGGTCACTATGACCCCAAATGTTATTAGGTGTATACTAACAGGCTTACCGGTCATTTTAACCACTACACTTTTACAAAATCGCTGTTTACCGGCCTATGGCGAGTACTTGTTAACCTCTGGTAAGTTCTCTGTATCATTCATTGACTAAATGTGGATGTCGAAGCCCGACAACTGTTCACGCGTCTCCCCACTCCTGCTCCACTGTTTCACCGCTGCCGGTCATATTGAGTGGGCCGATTAGAAGGTAAACTCAAGGAATTAAGTTGCTGGATCACAATGGTAGGACGTCTTTAACTGAATCTTCCACATAGCTAATGTAATGTACCTAGATTATATTTTTCTAATTAAGTATTTCTTTCTTTGGTTAACTGAGTGTGTGCCAGTGTGTGTTCACCCGCCTGGAAAAAGAATAAATTACCACATATTTTAGTTCAATGGAACAGAAAAACTGCTACAAACGTGATGATACTAATTTACTTGATAATATTCTTTTATATATATATATATATATATATATATATATATATATATATATATATATATATATATATATATATATAAGATTTCCACATTCAGAATTCCAGCTACTGTAAGTCTTCTTCCACGTCATTCAAACATTTCATTATAGGACGACCTCGTTTTTCACACTGCTGTTACTTTGGAAGGCGGCCGCTTCCTATATATTCAACATGACCATATTTTATAAGATTCACAATATCTGGAAGGTCATACAATGTCTCATAGCTCATTGTTTGTCCTAATTTGGCACTCTCCCATAGATTGCAAAATAGTATTCTAAGAGATTGGTCCACATATTTTGTCATAATATTTTACTGACTCTAAAAACGCAAAATTTATTATATATACAAAACATATAAACTATAACCTAAAGTTTAGACAAATTAGGTTTAGCAATAAGGACTGATATATGAAAGAAAGAAAGAAAGAAAATGAACTTTATTCTAGGACTACTTGTCCCCTAAGAATAACATATGATTACAGTACATAGGACAATCGTCTGGCTTTGATAATTAATTATAATAAATAATAACAATAGATAATAATAAAGATTGATAAATAATTAAATTATATGTTACAAGATAACTGTGACATCTTGTAAAATGATACATCTTATGTATACTATTATAATGTATATTACATAAATATTCACGTTTTACATTAGCTCGGAAGATTGAAAATGAAGGAGGTAAAGGAATAAATGATGTTTAAAGGAAGTAAGAGTGGATCTTTTTCGAATTGTGATGGGCAATGAATTCCATAACGAGGAAGCACGGATAATAAAGGATTTCTCGAAGGATGCAGTTCGATGCGCCGGAGTGTATAGGTTGATGGGTTGGGTTCTAGTATTTAAGAGGTAAATGGAGGAGCGCAGAGTAAGGAGGTCATGGATATAGGTGGGTTTTTTGGTTTTCAAGGTTTGAAATATGAGAGCACCCAGGAAGTATTGACGTCGAAAACCGGGGTACAGCCACCCGATTTCAGAATACCTGTGAGATATGTGAGAACGTCTGGAGATCCCGAAAATAAATCTAATAAAACAGTTCATTACTCTTTTACATCTCATCTCGAGCTCATCAGACAGTCCTCCATATAATACGCACCCATAGTCAAAGTTAGGAAAAATGAGTGATGATACTAAAAGTTTTCGAGTACTTAATGGTAATGAATCACGGTAATGTGAAAGTTGCTTAAGTATAAAAATAGATTTTCTCGTGATTTGAGAGATATGGCTATTCCATGCAAGATGTTTATCGAAAATTATTCCCAGATTTTTAATGGAATTTTGGAAATGAATTGGACGGTTTTTTAGGAAAAGCAGTGGATAGTAGGGAAGAGCTTTTAGGTGAGGTTTTAACCCAATGAGAATAGCACTCACAAGACATAGAATAGAGAATATTCTAAGTTCTACATAGAATATTCTATATTCTATTGGTGCAATAATTGGAATAGTTCACCCCACTATCATCGGTACCAACGGACAGTCATAAATGGTTGTCCCATTTTTTATTGATCACATTTGTTAAATGACAATCCTCTGAATGGGAAACACCTCGTTCTGCATGAACTTCGTTTTCGGTTGAGTTAACCCAATCACCACTAATAAAAATATTCAGAACTAATATTTTTTATTATCTCATAAACCATAAAAATCTAAAACTCATTTATTATTAGGAAACTTGTTACTGAAACTGGATGTTATTAGGTTCTAATGGGCAACTCTCTACAACATGTTTCTATGCGGTGGCCTACTTACCACTATTTTCATCAAATTAGCCAGTCATCATTTTCATTGTCAATTGTTTATATAATTAATTAAATTAAATTAAATTAAATATATAATCGAATATTTACTTTTCACTATTACATAACCTCTCTGTTATATCATATTATATTATATCATAGCGTCTATACCGTTCCAGAAATAAATAAAATAAATCAGCACTGTGTACTACTCCATGGAATGAAAATAATATTTACAGAGGTAAAATGAGATGAAGTTGAAAAATATGGAGTAATATTTTTTTACCTCAATGATTACGCTAGCCTTTTATAAATCTTCTACAGTTACACTTTGAACAGCGTACCATATTTTCTTTTCTTTTTCCACGACTAAAGTATCTCGTAGGCACACCAATTGCTTAACGAAGCAATCCTCAACGGATAGATGCGTAATCGGATGCAAAGTGGGTAGAGAAAGTGCTGATAAGAAAGAATATTTTTTACATCTTCTGATTGGTCCGATTAACCTATAATAATTCTAAAGCTAGGTTCAGCAGTTTATACGGACTTTATAATGGTTCTGCTTGAAATAATTCGATGATGAGTCTGAAAGCATTTTATTGAAAATCTAACTGAATCAAGCCTTTGGTTTCGCTAAGTCTTTTATTATTTTTATTTAATTTTAATATCGTTTTCAAGATTGATATAAAAATATTATTAACACTCACACCGCGATCGGTGAAGAATACGATGGTAGCGGGTCTTCTTAGACCCAACCATATTGTTAGCTGAAAACCGTAACAAACTGTTTAGGTAGATCTTTTCTGTTTTCATGGAGGGTTCCTACTAACGTGATGCGTTTTGTTACTAAATATTTTGCAACTTAATAGACCCGACCATGTTTTTTGTCTACATATTGCATTTTAATTTAATCTGTTGTTCAATTTAATTTAATTTGTCTACATATAAATTTTAATTTAAGGAAGACTTAATTAAGGAATACTTAAAAGGATACAACCCAAAATAAATTTTTGACTACAGGAGAATCAAAAAGTCATTCTTTTAGTCTAAAAAGACACGCGACCGCCACACAGTGGTTCAAGGGCGGAAAAAAAAAACTCAAAAAATCATCTCTACATTTTGTACTCTTTTTACATACTGTTCATTCCCCACTGTTTTGCTTTTGAAACCAAAAGGAAAAGCCCGAAAATTGAAAATTTTTACGTGTCAGGATATAGACTTATCTTTTTTCAGAAGAGTTTTATAACTCATTTTAACAAAGAATATTACAAAAGAACGCGGAATTGAAACTGGTGTCAAATTATAACGTAATTTTATAAAATACTAAGTGGTTTTAAAAATCACAGTTTTTTTTTTGTTTTTTTTTCAGTTAGCTTTACTTACCTCCGCAATGTTTCTTATGTGGATTGAAAAATGATAATCAGATCTACTATATACATCAAACAATTTTACTGTCGATCACCGTATGCAAGTGTGGTATTGATGAGATTATATCTAATTAACTTATTTATAAAGCTGTTTTTCTATTGTTGCTATGTCAGACGTACGTACCAGAGGAAGCTAAAAAAAGTAAATAAAAAAATAGTAAAACCTGTAAATAGTAAAAAATAGCTGGAACCAATTGTTCTTACACTCGAAATATTAGACACACCCTTGTAAAATATAAATTACTTTAATATAATTATTTAGTTAAGATATTTAAAAAGGAGACCTTGGAGAAAGAGAATTATCAGACCTTGTTAAATATTTAAATCCAGTATTAGTAAAAATGTAAATTGTAGGTACTTCAAAATGAGACACACTGTAGTTTTTTAAGATTTTTTCGATCTTGAGGTTAAGAGACCAATTAATACCATTTCCACTTTAGATTTATATTAATTTATAAGAATATAGACACAAATAAGCCCGTCAGTTAGGGGGGGGGATATGAATATTTTAAAAAAGAAGAGCATCGTTTGATTTCTTCACAAATAAAGATGGAATGAGTTCTAGGGAGATCGCACACCGCATCAAATGTCCAATTTTACACTCTTTATACTCATTGTGGTTTAATTATTTTGCTAACGTGTTATAGTAACTTTATTATATGTTTATAATTATTTCCTTTTAATTTTTATAATTTCGTTATCTTATATTATAAATAACTATTTTTTTGCAACTTAAGAAACTAAAAAATGTTAACGTTTAAAACATTTTCTTCCTGAATCGAAAGAGACCATCCGTAAGTCGATGCGATCATTTTTTAAAAAGTTATTAGGTTTTTTTCCGCTTTTATTTCTTGATCTCTGTGCGCCGTGCGAGTTTTAAATAAAATACTAATTTGTGACTTCAATTCTACAGTGTAAAAAATATATATAGTAAAAAAAAAAAAAATAGAGAAACGTTGTTAAATAAATTGACTATTTTACTGGTTCCTGAATTCTAGTTGGTCTCGTAAAAGGTAGCGAGATCAAGCGCCATTAGTAGACAATATCAGTTT
Source organism: Euschistus heros (assembly GCA_003667255.2). NCBI lineage: Eukaryota > Metazoa > Arthropoda > Insecta > Hemiptera > Pentatomidae > Euschistus > Euschistus heros. Next base: position 149,810 of record RCWM02000251.1, on the reverse strand, counting down.
ACAGTTCAGTTCTCCCATTCAGTATCATTCCACGGCAAAACCTATCTGATAATTTTGTAAACTGGTATCTCGGGATCGGATAGACGTTAAGTAATAGAGTGTTCAAATCCAAATAATCACTCATTGAACATTTGCATCTAAAAATAAATTATGAGAATTTTCATTGAAATGAAAATATGTTTAATTATTGGCTTAATTATCGGCACTTTAGAAGAAGTGGTTTAATTTGAAAAAGATTTGTAAACGGTGCTTGCAAATAAATTTCGTATGTTATTTAGATCTTGTCAAAAAGCTTATTATTTTGTAATATATTTACCACTTCTTTTATATCATTGATTGTTTGTTTATTGCTCATTTTAAGTTCGTTTTTCAAAGTTACATTAATGAGTTAAAGATCCTCTTTTGAATAATGAAAAAATACGACTCATATACAAGCTGAATAAATATAATAAGAACCATAAATTTAAAAATTTAGCTAGAACGTGCTGATGGATATTTATTATGATTTTGAATAACGTAACATATGGTTCCAGGTAAGTTAACTATTGAAACCAAGACGTTTTGATGTAAACACCATTATGCTATTCATTATTTACTTCACCAATTAATGGCGTTAAAAATATTATTACTAATATTTAGTTTTTATAATTTTTTTCTGTTATTATCATTATTTATTTTATGTTAAGTACTTGATGTTTACACTTATTTTTCAATACCATTATTGAAGTAAATTTAATTTTATTATTAATATAAATTCTTTACATTTTTTCTCATATAAGTATTTTGTATTTTATCAATTTGGTATCGTTATAATTATATATACATTTTTTCGTTCTCTTTTTTCTTCCCTTTAATTTTTAATTGTAATAATATCCTTATCATATAATTTCAATTATTCTAAAATTATTAGCTTAATTATCTGTTATGGGTTTCTCTTGCTAGTGACTAATTTTTACTACTATCAAAATATTATTAATATTCTTTAAAAATCCATGAAAGGTTTACCATACTGATCTGGAAATAAAATAAATAAACAAATATAAAAAATAGCGTATTCTTAACCCAAAATAATTTAATATGAAGTGTTGTAAGACAAGTATGGAGAAAAAGTAGAAGAAACGAATCAGATTATTATTAGAACGATTTGATCAAATTAAAACACTAGACGTTTTGCTGAAACGAATTAATAATGAACTAAAAATGATAAAAGGAACGGCTTCTTTTTTATTTAATGAAAAAATGAACAAGCAAACACTTCAGGACTGAATAGGCGGTGCGAGAAAACAAATTTCATTAAATATTAAATCGACATAAGAGGTTGTTCCACAACATAATGGCCAGAACTCAGATCCTATCTTCTTGAAAATGTGTCTATACACACTAAAGGCCTCTTTGAATATTCTATTTGAGGCGAATATGAGATCCCTTCCAAAAATGATTTTTTAAAGAGAATTGGTTTCGAGAGATTAAAAAAATTGATATTTTTGAACTTTTAAAATCTGCGTCAGTAACAACGTTTTACTTTTGCAAATACTTAAAGATCTTATCATAAATTATACTCATATGTACAGAAAAATAGTTTTTATTGAACAATACAATCATTTTTAAACTAATACTACGGCAATAATTATTAATATTGACATCGCATTCAGTGGCCGATTCTTTTTAGATATTTCCCTCTCAGGGGTCTCAAAAGAACTGCGCAAAGGCTTCGTCGAAATAAGAAGCAAAAGGATACAAGGAATTTTCTAGTTACTGGACTGCAAGATTTTTTAATATCTAAATAAATGTAGCACAAGGGTATGAAACTGATTTTACGATTGTTTCATTACTATACACGTGCTTGAAGTTGTTCATTTCTAGAGTTAAGAAAATAAAAATATTAAACAATGAAGTTGTGTTTTATTAATTTTTTATGAGACTGAATTGTTTAATAAAATTTTGAAAAATCTTTTGAACTTCACTATTGATTTGTACTGGGTAATAGACGATTTTTAATTCGTTAATTTAGCTATAAGCTTGACTGCCAGGAATTTCCAAATTTACCTGTCTCGTATATCTAACTTATCTTCAATTCACTTGGTCTTTCAAAAAAAAAAAAAACTCTACCCAACTAGGCTCTCGGTGAGAGTTCAAATTCGATTCAGCTACTTATATAGCATATGCATATACGATAAACTTGTTTTGTTTTGACGTGAATACGTCTTTAAATTTCCTACCATATGGGGCAATCCAAAAAGCCTAATGATAACAAAATAGGATACAGTTTGGCGTTGTAGTTTCGGATCTATCATCTACATACAAAATTAAATTATTCCACTGGATAGCTAGAGTATCAAAGAATGCATTACGATAAGTGAGAACAGTGACGCATCGCGCGCGGTGGAGGGAAAAAGTAATTTTAAGGTAATTTTGCTGCGTATCGAGATATGCAATTAGTATAACTTTTGACTCGGAGAAGCTACGATGTTCGTTTAAGTTTTAATCGTCAGCTGTCGTCAAAATCTATCGATTGTATATAAAACATTAGTTTTAAGCAGTGACAGTAAATATAATATGGTGTTCGAATAAAAAAATATTATAAAAAATATATAAAGTCGGCCTATACGCGTTGAAAAGCCAAAACCAAATACAGAGATCGGATACGGTTGGAAAGGGCTTCTCAAGAACAATCGAATGGTAATAGTAACACCCCATATGGCCGGGGCAAGCAGTGCTGGGAACGTAAAAGTTCCTGATCAGCATTGTTTTATACTTATAACCGCCATTAATGCACAAAGCTTGGCCGCGCACTCAGAAGACATCTCTACCGACATAATCGTCAACCGATCTGATTATTTGGCAATCAGCGAAACTTGGATGGAAAATTCCATGCCAGTGAATGTGCTTAGCTTTGATCTGAGATCATACTGCAGTACCGTTAAGAACAGACAAATTGCACCTACATCATCGGTAGCGGTATCATCATCATTAATTCGCAAAACCGGTGGAGTCGCCATATATCGCAACATCAAATTCTTTACTGATTGTAATAAAGTTAACATTGTCATTTCGGAAATTTGGACATTTCATTTTGGAAATGAAAGATGCAAAACCTGTAGATGTCTGTCTAGTAAACGTAAAGGTCAATGGCATCATCAAATTCGTACTTGAGTGTGTGTATATCCACTCGGGCAAAGCGTTGGCAGAAATTAAACTTATGATCGTTACGATCGTTGTTCAAATATTCCAAAAACATTGCTAAAATTATACCAGATTACGAGCCTGATCTTACTATACCAGTTATGATAGTTGGAGAATTTAATGTTGATGTCACACAAAACCGCTCATTGCCCGACTTCATGCTCAGCGAGTTCAATTTGTCATACATTGAAACTTCTATAACAACTTTAGGTAATGCCAGTATTGATTTAACGTTTACCGGAAATCTCGATGTATCTTGTATGCCATTTGTGTCATACTTTTCGTATCACAGACCTATAATTAATAAAGTTATATTGTAACACAATAATTATTTGTTTCCTTGCTTTTATCCTAAATGCATAAAATAATAAACCCCCGTAAAAATAACCCGTTTTATAAACATATTCACGTAATAAAGTATATCTTAAGCTTTAAAATAAGCTACGAAAACAAAATAAAAGAGAAAAAAATTTCAATGAAAAAATAAAGTTGACAAAGCTAAAAAGTATATATTATCCGGAGAAATAATGTATCATGTCTGATATTATAATATAAGTTATACCAACAACATATATACAAATTTATTTCAATATTACAAAAATAATAATGTACAAAATCAATATTTTATTCTGAATATTCATATTTCATTTTTAAAAAATGTTATCTTCATCAATATGACTAGTAGATTGAAAATTAAAAACTAAACGAAAAGTCGGGATTTAATACTGTTATGAATTGAGGAATAGCTGACGAATGAAAGAAGGCTGGGAGTTCCAGAAGTTAGAAGCTCTGGAAATAAAGAAGCGTTTAAAGGATGCTGTTTTGAAGGGAGTTAGGTAAAGGTCCGAGGGACTGAATCTGGTTTTGCGAGAACTCACTGATGACTTTAATGTTAGTGGCTTAAGGATATAGGAAGGTGACTATATTATAAATACAAAGTGATTTGTAAAAGAACGAACCAAGGAAGTATTGTCTTCGCAATGAGAGAAATAACCATTTTAATATCTAGATATTAAAGTCCCATTGTATCTTATTGAAGTCTGAAAGTATCTTAGCACACTAAAATCAGAACAGCAGAATAAGAAGCCTGACATTATGTATATGTTGGATATTGCAATATAAAGAAGAGAAAAAATACGATCAGAAACGAAAAGATAGAAGGGGCTGTAATATACCCTTTCTCCAGAAGGTAGGGAGTTAGAACGCTATAGAGCATTAGTTTTTCGACCCACTAACGATGGAGAATATCGGAAAATAGTGGGGATCTCAGTAAAAAAAAAAAAAATACGTCCAATTTTTTCGTACGGAATAATGTATTAATCCATTAAATTTGATTTAAAACATTTTAGATTATTGATGAACTATTCTATGATGCATAGTAATTCGGAATATCTATTGTCGTAAGAGTTAAATAAATTTCATGTTGCGATACATGATCTAAGAAAATTTATACCTGATTCAAACGTTAAATAAAATCAATAGAAAAAAAAATCATTGCGTAATATATTGAGCCAAAATAATATGAGAATAACTGAAAGCACTAATTGAGCTAATTATTTTGAAATTGGGGGAAGCTTATTTAAAAGTAATTTAGCATTGTTATATTATTACATAGTTTAATATATATATAAAAAAGTCAGTTTCAGCATTCTCCAATATTTTGAAATTCAAATTTATAAACAAATAATAATGTAAAGTTCGTATAATAAAAAAGATCATTTTTATTCCATTTTCTTTTATCTACAGGTAAATGAAAATCAATCTTTTGTTTATTTGGCAAACAAATAATTTTCATATGCTACTCTATTAAAATATAAAAATATCAATATCTTTTTTTAGGTTAGCAGTAGACCTTGGAGATTTTTGGGCACATGAAATGATATTCTTCCCGTTACTTGCACGATAGAACGCATGGGAAAGCAATACCATGTTACTGCGAACCATAATCCTTGATAAAGCAGTAGACTAGCCATAGCTATATAGCCCATTAGGCCCTTCCCATACACGTAAGTTCAAACACTAGTGTTCATGAACATTGTCGATTTGGACTAGATCCATAGATTATGTTCTGTCAGGGTTAGTCGGTCAGCTCAGACCTTTACATCTCTACCCAAAACAGGGCGTTCGGTATTGAATCTACTGGAAGCTGTTTCACTTACATCTTAGAAAAACACTTTATAGTGCTCGGTATAAACGCTCCTACGTCTGGTCCAAGAATGGCTTTTCTTCGAGGATAGTCACGCAACCAAGACTTACGAAACTCGGCTATGTTTTTGCTTTTGAAATATTAAAAAAAATAAATAAGAGTAATAGTAAGTATCACATTTCTGGACTTTCTTTGACGAATCATTATTATATATATATATATATATATATATATATATATATATATATATATATATATATATATATATATATATATATAATCACACGTCTAAAGTACTACATCTAAAAACGCGTATCTAAATTACCAAAATATCAGTTTCATTTTCGTTTTCCTCCCTTTATATTACATTTCAATTAAGAATCAATATGTTTTTAATTATAAAACTTAACCTCAACTGTGAAAAAGTAATTTTCTAATTACCTCAATTTATTATTTATTATATAAATATAAAATGTAAAAGAAAAAAATCAGACTATTGTTTACTTTTCTCATCGCCCAGTACACAATGTATACACCAAAACTTCATCCCTACCACGAGAAGTGACAGCCTTGGAAAGTTGATTGTTCTATCTTCTGCAGAGGTGAGAGGTTAAAGTTACTTCCAAGAGTATGGCACGTAATTAAAACTTCTCCGAAAACCTGTTTAATCCCTCGTGGTGAAGGTGAGATGTGTATGTCAACTGAAGTATTGTATCTTCACAACAGTCTAAGGTCTTCAAAATACTATAATGAATGTGGTGTCCGTCAGAGTAGATAAAGAATATTATCCTTATGTAGATGAGCTTAATAGTTGAAAAAGAAATATTTCAAACATGTTACACACATTTATTATTCTTTATAGACCACTTTGTTCATAAAATTATTACTTATTGGAGTATTGTATAAAGTGCTACTTTAACTCACTCTAAGCAGAGTTTGCACACTGCAAGAATCCTGATTGCCGAATGTGAGTAAAATATTTTACTCTCAAGTTTAATATTAATTTTCCCCGCAACTATTGTTAGTTAACAGTAACTATACTACGTTTTTTTATCATTAATAACTAAAATAATAAAAAACTTCGAAATTGGAAACTATAAAGGTATTTAGGAGATTACTTTTTTTTTTGCCAATATTTATTGATATAAAATATTATAAAAAATTTATTCAGTCCCAATTGTACGAGCTCAGATTTTCTCAACTAAAACAAAAGCCCTAGATATTAACTACTTTTTTCATTTCGAATATTTCATATGATTTCATTTAAGATTTTTTTTTTATTTCTTCTCTAGTAGGTAGAGCCCTAGTCCGAATCCAACTGACGGCAGAAAATTATATTATGTCATTTCAGCCGTGAATCAAATTCAAGGTCAAGAGACCCTTCGGGGGTATACCCAGTCTCTTATAAAGTGGGTAACCTTAATTGGGGAAAAAACTGGCGGTTGAGCGTGAATTTTAGCCAAATCTTCTCCTTTCACAACCGTTGACTCAGAAACAGTAGAGCCTACCTATGTAAAATTGTCCACAGGTACAGCACCTTCCCCTATATATTTATATATATATATATATATATATATATATATATATATATATATATATATATATATTATTTCATGTGTATATAAATCCCTTTTCCGTCCAATGCATTCAAGTAACCTCCACAAAATTGAATTTTCTGGAGCAGTATCTAATAGAACATAATCTTTTTTTTACGCTAATAAAATATAAATAATGACAAATATACGTTTACTGAATGTTTTATGCATAAATTTTCTGATGTGCAATCAGTTGTGATAAAAATACAAAAAAATAAAAGAGAATGTATGCCCTATTCCAGTCTTCAATAGGGCTATGAATAACAAAAAAATGTGATTAAGAAAAATAAAAACAAAGTACAGTAACCTCTCGGTTATCTGGAGTTCTCTTAATCAAAGCTCTTAGACGAGAAAAATCTTTACGGTACATGTATGTATGTACATACAAGTGAAAAAAAAAAAAAATGTTAATATTTTGCTTATGAGAGGATAAGGAAAAGTCTACTGTAGATAGAAAAAACAATTTTTAAATACGTAACAAGCTAGTAATATAAAATGTAACAATAACTGGAAAACGAATTAGATCTTTGGCTTCCTGTCCTTTGAACCTTGTAAAGTGGTCAGCCAAAATAACACATCCTATTCCTAGAAACCAACAGTGGTATTCAATGACATAATCTCATACGGTTGTTTTTCTAGACAAAAGCCTTCTTTCTTGGCTTCTTCTGGATATATACTTCCTATAAATTGGCTACATATTTTTCAAATTAAAAAAATCTATTTGTTAAAGTAGTAAAATAATGTGATTTCAGCTAATGTGATGATGATGATGATCCTATTTTTTTTAGGCTAAACCAAAATCATTGCACACAAAATTTCGTTCCTTATTTCACAACTTCTTCTAAAAGGATTTACCTATTATATTTGTCAAAATTGAGTTTTATTTCTTGAATTTTCAAAATTAATTGTTTTCTTGATCACACTTTTAACCTTCTATTAAGACTAAATTGACAATTCCAAGTACTTCCACTACTTATTTACAATCTAATTATATCTATGTTTTCGTCTGAAATGTATGCAGCCATACAAAAATAAAATTTTATTCATAGTTGTTATTTGTATACAACCATATACCCCAAAATAAACATTATTAAAAAGGGAAAAAGAAAAGAAAAAAAATGTATTTAGCATGATTACCTATATTATTTTTTTGTTTAAATTTTCATCATGTATTTTTCTTCTAATTTTCCTATTTTATTTATTTATTTTTTTTTAGATTTATTTTTTTTAACATTAAATTTAATTATTTTTTTATATTTAATTGTAGTCATTTATACTTTACTTGCCCTATAATACTATTTTATTTTACAAGCAAATGGAAACAAGATATGAATATAAACTTTATTTACCTTAATTGGAAAGATTGTATTATATGTCAACATATAAGTTTTCAAAAAATCAATAAATTTTTTCGGGGATTTTCTGTATAAGAAGAAAACCTAATGAACCTTCGAACTTATAAGTACCTGGGCAATAGTTTTAACTCGTATTTACAGGTAGCGAAGTCTCTGCTTCTAGATAAAGTTTGTTCAAAGTAAAAAAGTTCTAAGTTTCTTATTTAGTGCTATCATACCTTTCATAAATACCAGAATATTATACAGTAGGGTAAACATTATAAAATAGAGTTTGCTTTATAACCTGGAAAACTTCATGCCTCAAAATGCTACTTAAATAATAACAATTTTGTCAATTACGTATGGTATCAAAAGGTTACCAAATAGAAAGGCTCCTGGTCACTATGATCTGATCACTGCTAAATTAATCCAGCAAATGCCTAGGAAAACACTTGTGTGTTTTTTGTTTTTGTTTTTGTTTTTTTGTTTTTTGGGCCCAAGACTTCCATTGAAGTCCTATACTGGCCTGGGTGAGAAGGTCAAGATTCATTTCGTGGGTCCGCCACAAAATAAATTTTAACCGGCCCAGATTGGGTTCAAACCCACGACCTTCTGGTTACGAGCACGCTGAGACCTTCACCACAACTCACTCGGGCATTGAGTCACCTCTAGTGTTCTTAACCACTATTCACAATATAATATTAAGGACTACTAAATCCCCTCTAAAGTGGAAGTACGCACAAATTAAAATGATTCAAAAACCAAAAAAGAATACAAATATCTTCTCATAGTACCGAATATCAGCTTACTTCCTGTCTGTGCCAATATTTTCGAGCGTATAATAAAGGAGTCTCTGATATAATAACCACTAAGACTTTTATACTCGATCCTCTCCAAACGTCCAACTCTACAACTAAAACAAAAAATGAACACTTATACTTACTTACTGAAACCTATTTGGACATACTCTTAGCAGATATACTAACAGCTGAAAAAACACATATTAACTAACTCCAAATCATCTAGGCAAAAATATTCAGGACAATCGCAAAGGTACACTGGAACATAAGCAACATAACTTTACTTACTGACCTTTTGATGCCAACAGAGCGAACCCGCTATAAACGATTCCAAGAGAAATTACATGAACATCCAATACACTTATATACGACATGACCACAATACATATTCCAGGCAACACCCAGAGAAGGCTGAATAGAAGTTGGATGAGAGACCTCCTAGACTTTAATAAAAATCAAGAGAGGAGGTGCCGCTGGATTCTGCTATCCCTCATGCCTTTCACGTCATTTACTTTTGCATAATAGATTCACCTATTGTCTATATTGTAATAGATAGGTGTGAACAAAAAAATGAAGTAAAGAAAAAACTTTTTTCCTATTAGTCTCAATAATTCGTTTAGGGCTAGAGTGGACTCTGTTCAATAATCCCAAAGAGTTTGAGTGCTGGATTTGAGGTGTAATGTATAAGATAGTATATTATATTTTCTTCACAAAACGGTTTTTACTGTTTAACTAAATTATTTTTCATTTCCGTCCTTGGTCTAATGATATTTGTAGAGGTGTGGGAAAAAGTATGTTCATATAAGGTTATAAGTCCCAGTGCGTTACAAATATAATTGCGTTTTGATTGTAGGGTTTTGAGCAAATAAATGTTTCGAAAATGTGTCTACTGGCGTGAAAATTTATTGCGTTGTTTCAAAAATTAAAAATGTCAAAATCATTAAATTCCTGAAACGGTCTTTCTGGTGTAGGTGTCAATTTAAATTTGGTCTTTATAGGTTTTCGGTCATATTTCGTAACTTTACAAGTTTTCGCATTTATTAATATACTCGGCTATTTTATTTTGCATCCCTGGAAAATCATATTCTTTTTTAGTTTTTCGAATGTTTCGTGTGTACCACTATGCTTGTTTTGCCTAAATGATAATTATCTATAATTTCTATTTTTCATTCGGGTTTTCGACGTCATTTACAATTTGTTTTTTTATATTTTTCAATTAACCGATGATATCCGTGTATTATTATTTGCTGTATGTTCTAAAATAATCTTCATATAAATTTTTTCGGTTATTTTTTTCGTTAGTTCGGGAGGTGATTTAACAAAATTATCCACGTATGTTTTTATTAGGTTTCGAGTATTTGTTCTAATAATGAAGCGATATCTGATTTAGCATAAATGTTTATTCGTATCGGCGTTCTACCCAATGGTTTAAGTGAAAAATTAATTTTGTATTTCCCCTTTTTTATAATTATTTGATTTTTTCTATGTTATACATTTTGTGGTTCACAATTCGTACTTGTTCGTTACTAGGATTCCTGGGAAGGATTTGTCTCTAAAATCGAAGTAAATCGAAAAAGTCCATTTCCTCCAACGTCGCCTATTATGATTCAACAATGATTTTGTTTTTTTCCCTGAAATGTGTTTGACTTTTTGACGTCGAATTCAAATTCTTGTCTAATTTATGCCCACGTGACCATTTTCATTGAAAAAATATATATAAATATTAAAGTGTTGGGTTGCCCATACTACCGCTAGTATTCTTTTTCTATTGAACTATAATTTTAATATTCCGCATTTTGTAATACTCGGGACGCGAATGCTACTGGGGTGTTCTATTTTCATTTCGTCTTTTTGTGAGAGCACGGCTTTCGATGGGCTTTATTAATGGCGTCTGTAGTTTAATATAAATGGTCGTTCCCAATCCGGATAATTTAAAAATTGGGTTGTGTTACCATCATTTTTCCGTCAAAGTTTGACATGCTTCTTCTTTTAATTGTCCTTTTGGCCATAAATTTTTGTTTTTTAATGAATTAGAAATCGGTACTGGTAATTTGTTGCGTACATTTTAATAAACTTTCTATTCGTATCCCGTCATGCCCAAAAATTGTCTCGTCGTCTTTTCATACGCGGAATGGGGGAATTTAAAATTGCTTCTTAAATCTTTTTTCGTCTGTTTTTAAATCAGTCTGGGGGTTACCGATATAGCCTAAAAAGTTCAATTCGGTTTTTTTTAAAAAATTCGGTTTTATCTAGTTGTATTGATAGGTTTTAGTTTCTTTTAGGGCTTCAATACTCTTTTTAATCTTTTAAATGTTTTTTTTTCGTTTTTTTTTTGAGTATAGACTATTTATGTCGTCGATGTAAATCATAGAATTGGGGATATTTTGTATCCATTCATCATCGTCACGCTTCTGAAAGGTTGGGGGTGCAGTATTCCACAAGCCAAAAGGCATACGTAGAAACTCAAAATGCCCCATTTCGGTGGAAAACGCGGTTTTAAGTCTTTGAATCTTTATCCATTTCGATTTAGTGAAAATCCGACGCGAGGTCTATGGTTAGAAAATATTTTAGATCCCCTTTAGTTATTTACTAAATCTTCGTATTCGGTAGGGGAAATTTTGTCTTTTACTGTAGCCTGATTTTTAGTTTCTATAATCGATCACCCATTCTATTTTTTTTTTCTGTCCCGACGCGTCTGATTTTTCGGTACGATCCAATTTAATTTTTTCGTCTTTGTCTTCTTCAATTGTATAACCCTATTAGAAACAGTTTTTTTCTCATCGAAAACGGTGTAGAATCTATTTGCGGTTGTTGGTAATTTTGCCTAATATTTCTAGAGGGTAGTTATTAAAAAAAATCTATGTTGCGACTGGGGGTCCCACGGTGGATTATAATCGGAGTCGTAATATTCAATAGCTCGCTGTTGTGGCCAGAAGTTTATGTTGGTTGTTATTGTTATAAGCAATTAGAGGTTGGACCTTGTTCATGCTGATACTGTGCTTGCTGTCGGTAGTGTTTGGGGATTATTGTACGACCGTATATGCTCGCTGGTGGTAACTGATGCTGGTGCGGTTCATTTGATAATCAGGAAAACAATGATTTTGTCTAATTTTGATATATATATAATTAGATTATCATTAAAATTTTTGAATTATATCAAGCATTAAATTTCTTTAATTTACTGATTTAAAATTAGAGTACTGAGGTGTTTAATTCATTAAAACCGTTTTATACACATAATACGCTTACTAATATTATTTTAATTAAAAAGTAGTCCTGTGTTAAATGTTGCACACTATTTAATCTTTATTTGGGAGGGAGGATTCTCTTATCGAGTAAATATTAGGTACTATCTGCTTCACTTGAAGACAATAAGTGACATACACATTTTGATTATACGAATTCTAAACATAATATAAAGTATGAAAATTATATATATCGAAAATCGTCTCACAAAATCTAATATTCTTAAAAATATATTATAAATTTAAAGATACTTTTAATACCCCACTGATCTCTGTTTAACAGATCCGTTACCGTGGGCTCCATCTAGACAAACGTCTTACTTGGACTCCACCAACGAGACTTATGAGACAGGGAACTGCTCGTCGTTATCGACTACTCTAACATTTATTAGACTAGCGTTTAAAGCTTCCAATTAATTACAAAAGAATTATTTATACAACAGTAATTGGACCCATTCGAAAATACATATTTGAGCTTTGGGGCTTCTCTAAGCCTTCCATTCTTTTCGTATTGAACCCTTGCAATCCAAAATCCTTACATCTTAATGCTCCCTATCATTTCACAAACTAACTTATCCATAAAGACCTCAAAGTTCCATATGTTGCTGATTTGGCCCAAACAAGATACCTATACTTTCATAGTAAACTGTGCTTTACATCCACTAGAATCCACTAGTCTCTCTACTTACTTCACACTCAATTACCTATAATTCTCTTTGAAGAAAATGGCCAAGAGATCTTCGAATGTAGAACTTATATTGAGTAGATACTAATGAGTAGTCCTTCACAAGTTATCGAATTATCTTAGTCATTATTTCATCGCACACAACCATGTTGTAAATATTATATTCAGCTGTAAATATCAATAAAGTATAAATACAAAAAAACATACTTTTAGCTGGATTCGATTGAAATACGTTTAGTTAGTTTTTGTATTTTTTTTTATTGCTCTATAAGTCTAAAAAAAGTATCGTATTATTTTAATATATCATATTATTTTAGTATCATTTTCATTCGATTCGAATACATAATTATTTGTGTCAGTGTGATATATTTTTTAAAACATTTTTAAATCATTATAAAAGTTTATAAATTGATATTAGTAAAGTTGCAATAATGATCCGGACTGTTGAATTACTCTAGGCCGATAGATACTGACCGCAACTCGCTGATTAAATATGACCTTACACGTGGTCTCTGTCACCTACAATATCTTGCATTTCCACCAATTAGTGATACACTGTTCACATCCAAGCTGATAAATCAGTTTATAAATTAAATCATAGCCATTTATCAAATGTAGCTGGATTATAATTTCATATAATGTCACTTATAGAAATTATCATAGTAATAGCCACTATAAATACAAATGTTAGATTAAAAGGACCAGGAAAACACAATTAAATGAATCAAAACTAAACGATGTACAGAAGCGTGGAGTGGAAAAAAAATGTTTGAGAAGCAAAGAATCCTCGATAAGGAAAAGATTGCGAATCGGCTGAAAAATATTGTGTAAAAATATTGCTCTAAATTTATGTGATCTAGAGATAGTACAAATCTTTTTTATGCTTTCCTAACCCGAAATTCCTCAAATAAATTATATATTCTAATCGTTAGCAATCCCTCACTCTGGATTATTTATTGAAATATATTGATAACTTATTCTTAAGTATTCGAAAAGATATAATCACAATAGAAAATTTGATTATGAGAAAGAGGGGCATATTTTGACCAAACAGGAATATGTGATTGATACCGAAACAGAGAGTAGAGAGAGATGGGAGGATCACAGATTTCGCAGCTCACGAAAAATAAATATATTTTCGACATAGTGATGACTCCTAGTAAAAATCACCCAAAATCAAACCAGATACTAGCAGCTGTTCATACGGGCTGTGGTTTGTGATAGAATTGGTTTATCCTATCACTCTATTGCTACACCAATTCTGAAAGATGAAGGAATGGTTTCAGAAGTTGTACTGAGTCACATAAAACTAGTCAAGCCTCAGCTGAGGTTTGGTGTGAAAAGAACAGAGACAGGTTTACAAGAACTCGGAAAAACCCCAGGAAGAAAAGAGGATATTTAAAAAGCATTATTGTAATATTATAATTTGTCATTAAAAACAAATTTAAAGGAACTAACAAAATTATTTTTTTCGGAACCGTAAAACCAACATTTAAAAATAATTGTTTCTACTTAAAAACTTTTAGGATTGTTTTTGTCTTAGACTCCTTAAATTTCTTCAATACCTGAAACAATATGTTTAGATAACAGATAGCTAACTATGAGAATACAAACGAAAGATTTTAAACATATTTACCCCACATCCTTCAGAAATGATTTTTACACACAATAACATTTACCATTATTATAAATCCATAACAAAGAAAAGTTATATTAGTATAGTTTGAAAAAGATAGAGGGTTCATTCTTTCGCTAAGGATACACCGTCGCAACGGCAAGGATTAGCTTGTTTGACAAATCTTCCGCTATTCCAGAATGTCGTTATTCCGCTGATTGACCACTGTAGAGGTTAGAATATGCCACTCAATAAAAAAATACAAAAAATAAGAAATTGTATTCAGCTAGTAGAATAAATAACATTCAAAAGTAATAAGTACAAATTTATCGTGAACGAATAATCAAACTAAATAAAATTAATATTAAAATAATTTAAATTTTGCTTTAACTTCAATTATTTATTAATATAAGAAATCAAAATTAATTTTTAAAAACACGTTCAACGATTTCTGATACAAACACAAATAACAGATTCATTAACAGTACACGCCTAATGTCTTGCGATAGTTTCGAAAAAAAATCTTGAATATACTTGAATTATAAATCAGGATATTATTGACGTTGAAACCAGTGACAGTTGGCCGACACACAGAAAAGGAAAAATTGTTTATATAGAAAAATGTATTGTTACCAGGTTTAGGTGCTCATATATTCGAACTTACATCAGTTTACTGTGGTCGTGGCAATGACAACCAATTATATGTAGCGGAAGAAGAACCACTACGGAAGTAAAAATAAAAAATAAAAAAGGTGCACTGTGTGTAATCGTATTATTTATGTTTAAACCTATTTCCACGTAAGCATATTGTAAACTACAACTTTAAAAAAAAAAAAATACTAAATCACCCCTAAAAGTTGGAAACTACAAACATTTCTCTTATATAAAAGTAACAATGTAATAATTCTCAGATTAAAAAAAATAAAATATAATAAAATTCTGAAAACTTCTTTATCAGCTACAATATAATTTATGCTTAGTTTGAAACAAAAAAATGTTTTTTGTAAAACATTTGTTACTGATAAGTAAACCGTTATTTCATTATTTCTCCCTTTTTCAAAATTTGCATTCATTTTTTTAAATGTAACAATAGAATATTTTTTTTTTAATTGCAAAACTGTAGGGAAATCGTTAGCAGTTAAGTCAAGAATCTAACTTCCGTTGATTTTAAGCTAACTTCACTGAATAGAAGCCTGATTGGAACCAGTACTTTTCGTATATCTCTGCAAATTGCTTATAAATGGTTCATAACGTTTTTGAATTTTTCTTTAGCGTACTGTATTTGAAGATAATAGAAGTTATCCGTTTTTTGTAGTAATAATAATAATATTGAACAAAAATTTATTATTTTATCACCCGTGAATAAATCATACAAACTTGGATATTCAATAGCACTTTCACTAATCTTCCATTAGCCAAACTTGAAGCTATCTGGACATGACTATATCGCCACATGTGGAGGGAAAAGCTTTCTTCGGGATTCCTTTGGTTGAATATATAGAATATATATTCCTCCTTAAATTGTTTTAAACATCATTTATTTCTCCACGTAATACAAATGCAATCTTTTAACAGTGTAACTAATTATGTTTTATCCAAACTGTCTTCAAATTGTAAAAATATATTTTTTTTTTATTCGTTGTTGATAAGACTTGTTTGTTTAGATCTTGTTTCATTTCTTGAATTTTCCAGGATAATAGGTTCCACTTTATTTTATATTGTTGCAGAAAACTTTTCCTGCAATAGATTTTCAATCCTTGATTCCTCGTAACGTAATCATTGGGGTCCCTTTTGGGCGAGGTTTTCTTTCTTTTAGTTTATTAACTAAGATTTCATAAAGAATATAGCAATCCATCGATTATCTCCTACAGACGATTGTTAATTTTTCTTACAGTAACATTGTCAAAAGTACCCACAGCTTTATCCATCAATAAAGTTTAATTAATTTTTAAAAACGATTACCTTGGAATCATTATAAATCCCATAAATTATAAAAACCCATTTTAAACACCCCATTGAACCAATATTTTGCTTTATTTACTAATAATGCTAGAAAAATCTTCTATGACAAACTAAACTAACCCACTGATACATTACAAGACTAATTTTAACAACTGAAATTCCTCACAAACTTCAACGGAAACACAAAACAACCTGAGCGGAAGATTTATTGCAGGTTTTTTTTTTTTTTTTCCTCTTCTCTTTTCTCTTTCTCGTGAACTTCAGCTCACTATGTCATTTCCAGCGGACTCCACGCAATATTGCCTTAACATACCTTTCCAAACACATTCCGTAGACAATCAACTTTAACATATTTGCTGGTCGTATTAAGAGGAACAAGATTAAATTAAATAGAAATAAAAAATTATTATTATAAATTTATTATTATTTTCTTGTTTATTTATATAAAGCGTATTATTTAATTTACAATTTCTAGGTTTGATTAAAAAAATATTGAGAAAATTAGCACAATTGTAATTCTAAAATATCTAGAAAAATAAATTTCTCTGTAAGAATCTATATACGTATACCATTAATTTATAATACATATGTAAGAATAAGACAGTTATAACTAGAAGTTTTTTCTTACTAATGATTCAAAAACATTTCAGAATTCAAGGGTTGATCAAGATTATGAAATGGATATTTAATGCATTAGGCTAAATAAAAAAAATAATTATTTTTTTAAAGAACTGTCTTTACGTTCAATATATCAATATGTTTTGAAAATTCTTTCATCAAATTTTCAATACCCTTTATCCCTCCTATTTTAACAATACGCCTCATTTCGGATCTGCAGTCAATTCAATGCACACAAGATCCTGTCTTTCTAGCATTTATACCCCACCCCACAGAACTACTGCATTCCAGCCAGCGCTCCTTACTCTTCTGCTCAACCCTCCTCTGGAATTCTATTTCTCCACATATTAGACAAGCCAAATCCCAGAAAAAAATTTAAGTACCTCTATTTCAAATACCTCATTCTTATCCAAGGTAACGCTTGGTAACAATCTACTTTCTCAATTAAATGATATCTCGCTCTTGCATATATGGAATCCTATCAACAACTATTTGCATTATTTATATTCCAATTAATACAATTTTTTCTTATGCTGAATATAATATTTAGGTTCTTATATTGTATACAAAACAGTAAGCATATTACCAAATGAATTCATTTGTAAAGTAAACTCTCATTTTCCTATCCATTAGTGTCTATGTATATAATTATCATTGTTATATTATTATTTTTTCATTTTATTATTACTCTGATCAGATGTAGCAGCTAACTGTATTTATTTGTTCACTTATTCATTATACTTAGAGGACTTGGTCTCAGAATAAAATTATTTTTCTTTTCTATTCTACGTTTTTAGCAATACTAAATATAAGTATTTTGACAATATTCTTTTGTTCGTTGAGTTTTCTACTCAAAAATACCACAAGTTATAATTTTTTTTTTTATAGTTTTCAGAATTTAATTCTGATTTCGTTTAGAGACTAAAACTATTGTAAAGTATTACTAGAATAAGTATTAAAATATAAGAAAAAGTAAGTGATAATCCGTTTCTAGGACTTTTTTGGTCCTTTATCCCAAAGCCCTTTCTTACATAAATTATTTTTAGTAAACTTCTTTTATATGATTATTGTTATTTATCAATAAAAGCTTTGGAAAAATCAATTAGATTTGGAAATCGGTACAAGTATAATATAAGTCAGCAACACTCTCAACCATCAGAATTTTTTTTTTTTTTTTGTAATCTTATATTATTGTATCTAGCGGATTAAAAATTAATAATAAAAACAAGGAATGAATTTTTTAGTTTGAATTAGTTTAATTATCTCAAGGGCTCTGGCATATCAGTCTCCCTCAGTTTTCGCTAGATTCAGTGGTGACGCAACTGTAAGAGCAGCGATGGGTCTAGCCTCCTATAAATGGTATTTTTTGTGTTTAATTTTTTTTTTTTTAATTCATTTCAGTTTATTATTAATTTATTTTATATTATTATTTCTTATAGTTCATTTTTCATTTTGTATACACTGGAACCTCGCTAATTCCTCGACACTCCGGGTAACCCGACCCTCCCACAGAGACCCTTTGAGTAAACAATATTTTGCTTAATTCATAATTTTCCAGTGAAATTCTACAAGTATGTGCGTAAAAAGTCTATAAGTTTTAATTTATTTATATATTGTTAGTTGTGCTTGTGTGCTAAAATCTATGCTTTGGACTTTGAAACACAGCAGCTCGGTAATAGGTAACGCCAAAGCGTCAAAACTTTTGTTAGTTGGTTCTAAAGATAACTTTTTTATATTCAAAATTATACTAAACTTATTGCAATTTAAGTAGAAAATAAGCTATTAACCTTAAACCGTAGTAAGATACAAGCTTTCAAATTGTTTTTTTTTTTTTTTTTCGGTTTTATTCTATCTATCGTCAAAAACAACGTTTAGAGCTTACTCATTATGAACGATTTTAAAGGTGAGTTGATTTGCTACAAATCTAACAAAATACAGTGTTACTAAAGCTTTTATGCTGCTAATGCTTTTATATATAAATAGCTGGTTAAAATATATTAGTCTATTAGTGTATATAAAGTACGTTTCTATTTCCTTTAATTTAATTCAATGTTAATATAATTTTAATTAATTAAATATTAAACTTTTAATATAATTATAATACATTTTAAACTATGAAAAACATAGGTTTCAGTGAAATCTCTGGTTAATCCGATCTATTGTTCGTTCTGCTATATCCCTTGGTTTCTTAGGGGTCGGATTAGTGAGGTTCTACTGTAGTTTATAGTTTTTTTTAAGTCTTCATTATAATTTTTTTTTATTTTATTTGTCTTCATAATACATATTGTGTGAATGGTTTCTTTGTCTGTTACATTACTTACTACCGTGAAATGAGGTTGATCTTAATATAAAACACTATGAGTGACAAAACAGCCCTAATAATGTTGCCTAATGTCATATAATGTACAGGCATGTTTCTATGCATTAATATTTGTTATGATTTTTAATATTTAAACGACGTAATTTTATAATTTTTTTTTGAACGAATAACTGACTTGTCGGAAAAAGGGTTTAAAAAAAATTGAATACACTTAACAGGTCAAAAACTATACAAAAATATCACAGCCATTACCGATTCCTTTCCAGATTCATCAATGATATTTCTTTAGCATTAAAAATCATTAATGTAATGATTGCGTAAGTGGCCAATGTTTACCCTCGTTTAGCTTCTCTGGCGTTATGCTAAGTATGTTATCAGGGATAAAATATTAAGTTAGCTAGACAATTCCCTTTAATATGATTAGTGTAGAAAGTTCAAATTATTCAATTATCGCACATCTAAGTTCCCAACTCATCCCAAGTTCCTAATTAGTTTTGCAAGTTAAGGACTCCATCCCAGACCATAAGAGACAGAAGTAAAACATTCACTTGTAAATTAAAAGGATACTCGGGCAACGTAAATAAATAATGCAGAAGCCAAAGAAACACTGTTTTCCTAATTAATGAATAAGGGTCATTCCGAGATTTCAGGCGTATATGCAGTCCCAGGAGTCTTCTTGCTTTAATTTTTGAAATTTTAGAGAAGTTGAGATATTTATTTATAATTCTGAATAATGAATTAATTATCACTTCTATTGGCAATTAAAAAATTGAAAATTTAATTTAAAGAAAAAAAAAATTCAAGATTAGATCTACATGCACAAACATGAACTAAAAAGTAAAAAATACTATTTTAATTATTTCAAAACAGAGAGAATTGAAGGAAAATCAACGAAATTATCGATACTTATATACCTATTCACATTTTATTATCAGTTATTTTTGGAGTCGGTGCCAACCAAGAAGGACAGTTTAATCTAGCCTTTGCAACAAACGTTTTGCACCTCTTTACAATTTTCAGCTTCCTTTCGATTTCTTTATGTTTTGGTTGGCACCGACTCCATAAATAACTATATAATCATAAATTGTGAATAGGTATTTAAGTATCGATAATTTCGTTAATTGTCCTTTGATGCTGTTTATTTGAATTAATTAAAAAATTATTTTTTACATTTTAGTTCAAGTTTGTACATGTAGAATTAATTTTGAATTTATTTTTTCATTTTTATTTCTTAAAAAACCGTGAGTTTATTTCAGCAAATTCAGACCAACTCTGAAGAATGACCTACCAATCGTAAAAAGAATCATTAAAACCGATCCATTACTGATGCAATATTTGCGTAATAAACAGTCAAATTGAGAACCTACTGTTTTTCGAAGTCGGTAAATAAAATTTCAAATGTTCTGTCTCACGGAATTCACGTTAGCACCGTAGCCAAAACGAGAAGCTTTGCAGTAACAGGTACAGTGCTGAAAGTAGGGCACTAGTACATTTTTTTGGCACTAGTACATCACACCTGAAACGAGGCGTCAAATTTGAATTTTCTTCAGTTTTTTGCCTCTCGTCGATCTCATGAAATTTACGCATGCTCGTACATTTTTACCTCTTCGCACCGTAATGCATTATTTCTTTTTTTATAAAATGAAAATTTTGCTTGAGGAACGCATGATGGTATAGCTGGGTCAATACAATTAGGATTGATGAATTAATTGCAAAAAAACAGTTATGAAAAGAAATAATTCTCGTAGAAGTTGCAATTAATTCATCAATCCTAATGAGAATTTTGTATTACCTGTTTATTGTTCTGTAAGCTGTTGTCAGGGACAATAGAAAACTGTCAAGGTTTTTAAGTTATCTTCTTGTTTTAAATTTATTAGTATTATTTTTAACCTAAAATGTCCACACCGTACTGAAAACCAGGTCAGTACCATAACCGATATTTCAGTTACAAGACTGACGTTTCTGTAATGGTTTTGACTTTTATGGTAGAAAGTATATAAATATGCCGTATACATGATTAATAGGTATCTGTAAATTTCTGTATTGTCATTTTAATTTTATTTTCTATGCATTTTCTAGAATAATATTGACTCTTACATCTAGAAGAATAGCCTTCTTATGAAATTATTCATAGCTGCATCTATAGTGTTATTTTAAATTGATAGTGCTTATATCTGTTCTCTGTTATTTTAGACGTATAATATCCAGTTTATTTATTTACTTTTTTACACTTACGTATTATGTACAATTAAAAAATAAGAAAGAAAATAGGCAACAGAAAAGAACTATGCTGTACATAAATAATATAAAATATACAATATACATGTAAGTGAAATATATAAATTAAAAATAATAAAATTATATTTTTAAAAAATTAAATAATAGTAATAGTAAAAATAAAACAAAACTAAATTAAAAGTTTTTTAAACCTCAAAATTTTCAACATAAGTTCAGTATAAATCTTCCTACTAATCAATAAAACATCTAAAAGGGAACAGATTATGCTAAATAAAACAAAATGCCTAACATTAATTAAAATGTCTGCAATTTTACTTTCTGTTTTTGGCCTGTCATCAGTAACAGTTAGTTTTAAGGTGTTACAAAGCTATTCTAGGTATATATTTAATCGACTGTTTTAGATACAAAAGAATAATAGTATGTTAAGAAATAAATTTAGGAAATATGTATTAAATAATAAATCCTCATAACTAACCATCAACGAAATCGGTTTTCTTCAAATACCTGCCTACTGATTTAAAAACTCCTCAGAGCCTTTTATCTAAATTAAAAAATATTTAACATGGAAATTTATTGCTCAAGATATTTGAACTATTACAGTTATGAATTTAAATAGATATTAATGACATCACTATCTATGAAACTGGTAATTAGACTATTTCAAGCTGTCTCGTCGTTTCCAAGAACTTCCTCAGCCTCTTGAGCCAATCGACTGTTGATTAGCGTCTGAGATAGTAATGATTTGTAATCTGCGGCAACGTTTATAACTGTAAGGCTTGCGTAATAATATAATCTGTTATATAGTATAATCTATGTAGTAAAGTGCCGATGTTTTGAATTTTTAGGACTAATGATGAATGTCTGACTTCCAAAAAAATCTTTAAATAAAACATTGCAAAAATATGGCAAATAATTCATATATAGTTTTTTTTTTCGCCAATTTATGTTATTGAAAAATGCAAGAATTAACTCTGCAATACATAATTTTATCTGCTCAGAATAACAAGCTCTGATGGAATATTTCCATAAATATTATTAAACCTTCCAACGACGGATTATATGAACCGTATTAGAACGTTTCTAGCTCTATGAGCCCTGTTATTTTTTTGAAGAGCCTTTTCTTATCCTCTTCATTTATGCAATGTGAGTATTGTAACATTCTCGTCATAGTATAACCTAATAAGAAATATTCAAAAGAAATATTCAATATTTCTAATTACTCCTTCCAGTGCGGAATGCACTCATAGAAGATAATTCAAAAAAATTTAAAATCAATGTATAAAATGATTTTGACCTCTTAACCCACGTTTTCTAACAAAAACACATTCAATTCATGTTCTTATTTATTTATCCAAACAAATATGCAATAAATTTCATTTAGTTTTAAAAATATGTGTTATTACGGAGATAGCAAATACTTGTAAATCTCGCCACATCACTGGTTCGTATAAGATGTATTGTAATACGTTAACACTTTATAATAATGAAAGTTAAAATTCTGTGGTGAAATATTTATACATATTCATATGTAAATACCGAGTTAAATAAATACATAATATTCCAGATTTCAGATTATTTAAATGTAAAAAACACACCAACAGATAAATCTCAAGGTTAGGACTGTGTAGCGAAAACCTTGGTCTGCGCACACCAAGAAAATCTTATCGAGAGATTATTCTTAAAACTGCGTAGATGCGATCAACATAGTCCAAAAAAAAAAAGTATTTTTGAGCGATCCACAGTAGCTTAATACCTTCAGCATATCTTTCGTTGGAGATAATGTCCTTTCCGCATCACTGTATTTTTCATCTTAATTAAAAGTGTGACTAATGGTAACTAAAAATTCCACATACACTCGTACGAACTAACTCCAGTCTGTAGGGGAAACTCTCAATTCTGAAACGAGTTTAATATGATAGTATTATTTCCTTTTCAGAAGCAAAGATTCACACAAAGCGCTCCTTTTTTTGTGTTTTTTCTTTATGTGACTTTCGATGCGGCTTGTCGCTACACGTAATGCGATAACCACGATCGAGTCGTCCTCTTCGTTTGAGGTCGTGGTCGCAACTAAAAGAAATGTTTTGGAAAACGATTGTGTGACTATTTAGTTGAGATAAATCTCTAGGAAAACCTGCAGATTTTTTCCTTGAGATTCATCCATACATTTACTATAATAAAAAGTCCTGTTATATAATAGAAATATATTAGAGCATTGGTTCTCAACCTGATGGAAATGGTGATATTATACGGAGTCGCGGAGCATTAATCAAATCGTTTGGTCATTATACGAAAAAAAATCATTTATTATAAACTTAATATACATAAATATGTATTTTATAAATAGTATTATATTTTACTTCATTTTCTATTCACTCTCCTATGTTAGGAATTTTCATATTTCCAGAAAACAAAGTTCACAATAGTTCCGATATGGAATGGCCTAATGATTTTTTTTTTTTTAAATACACCTTCACATCCATACCTTCACGTTCAGGTTTTGGTTCTAGTTTGCCCTTTAAGCTCTTCTTCATCTTTGAGATGATTCGAAAAAATTAGTGAAGGTGTCCAAACAGCTCAACGTTTTGTTATTATTAAGCCCGCGATGGTGGCGAACTCATTAGCCTCGGAATCCACAAGTGGCTTCTTAGCCCACAGCTCATTAACTTTTAATTAAAGTCCAAGTAATTGCTTCGGGCCTCAAACCCAAAACTTTGTCCCCCCCCCCCACCTAGCTCCCTGCCCATTCTTCGTAGCCATCTTTTGTAAAGGGAAACCGGACTTTACACTAAAATCCTCTTTATTTTTAATAAATAGAATTTAAAATATTAGGATCCCTATATTCAGTTAATACGATAGTTTAATTAACGAACTATTCCTTTTTTTTTCTTAACTCTCTCTCTCTGTTTATTCTTTCTTTCTATTTCTATCATTTTTTTTTCTGTATCTCAGTAGATAAGGAACTAGAATGTCCGGCTTTTGGGCACGAGCTTCAGTCTGAAGGCAGAAAATATTATTTTACTTTAGTAGTGAATCGGCTTTGATATCTGGAGTTCTTTCTTAGGCACAGTCTCTATAATGTGGGTTAACTTAACTGGGGAGAAAATCTGGCGGTAGAGCTTTCGGTCATATCTCCTTCATTTATTACCATTGGCCAAGTAACAGTATATCCTTACTGAAATAGTGATCATAGACGGTTTATGGGTTTTAGTAGTAAATGTTTTTAGATAGTAATGTTTTTCCTAATGAATTTATTTTTCTTATTCCTTATTTCTTATTATTTCTTTCCTTATTTCTTTTTTTAATTATTTTGTTTCGGGATAACGTTCCTACCTAGTACCGGAAAATTAGCATAGAACCTTGAACTCTAAAAACAAAAAGGTCTAACGACTAGATATTGTTCACCAATCTTAGCTTTAAATGTAGTAAACTTCCTCTAAATAGCGTTTGTTTTGGGCGGGGAAGGAGGAAGGGTTGAAAATCTAATATGTTTTTAGTAGATTTTGTTTTCTATCGATTATTAAATGAAATAAAATGTGTAACGAATTTGGTTCTCTGATCAATTGTTTTAGAGCTGTGGGGGAGGGAAAATCAAAGAGATTGTTTAACTTCCGTTAAGTAGCACAAAAATACGTTAGTCTATACTCTTTTTTCGGCACACTTCTCGCTATAGCTCGTAATATATTCATCCGATCCCAAATTTATTTTTCCACCTCAAAGCCAGCCAAATTAACAAACAGATCCTATATATTAAATTTTGAATAAAATTGGTGAAATAACCACTCCAGCACGCTAAATACCGAGTACTGTAGTCAAATTCAAGCTATAACTACAAAAATAGTTGTCTAATCCCAATTTTTTTAAATTTTATATCAAAGGTGGATAAATAAATTTGATCACATATGTAAAGTTTTGATTGAATACAGTGAAATAACTACGGTATCCCACAGAACATTGTCATATTTTGCCAAAGCATTTAACGTGCTGGCGTGGATTTTTCACAGATTTTAATAATGATTTAATATATAGGATGCAATATTAAATGTAACTAACTTTGTGATGAAAAAAGATAAATGAAATCGGACATTATAACAAAAACCGGACACAATTATAACAAAAATTGTGTAAAAACCACGAGGATTTCACAAAAGTACTGGGTATTTCATGGAATTTAATGAAAATTTCATTGGATCTGATAGCAAATTTAACAAACTTTTAGATTGAAAAATGGAATGTGCTCAAAGTAAGCGTTTTGAGTTATTTTCAGTTTTTTAATTAATTGCATTCTTATTATTTTTACTAGTATAAATTGTATATACAGGTTACAGGCTTAATAAGTGATTAATAATCATTGAGAACATAATTTATTATCAAACGTTAAAGAAAAATGAATACGCATTTATTCAAAGTAAAATAATAGAAAAAAAATCTAGCATAAAACAAAAGAAATTAAATTGAAATCAAAGTATTGCCCAATTTTCACTGTTCTTTGTTATCATTTGTTATTTATTGTTATGATAATTTGTTTATTTATTATAGACCATTTATAATTTTTTAATTATTTATCCCTTACAAAACACTGTTACTATGAGTTTATTGCTCGACAACATATCAGGATTTGAATATAGCGTATATTTAATTGTGCAAGAGTCAGCTTCGTGTAGTGAATTATATTTTGTAATTTATTGTGAAGTGATATAGAAATAATTCTATAATACGCTTTTATTAACTTCACCTGTATGTAACGGAATCTTACATCGCAATTTTCACCAATTTCCAGCTATCTCATTATCTTGAAAATTTGGACACGTGTCAAACACCAATGATTTTACAATAATTGCAAAACTTTGTTTTATATTCTTACTTAGTCCAGTCGAAATGCAAAAGGAGAAAAAGGGGGTCTACCTTGCAAAAGGAGAATTAGTAGGTTTTATTATTCAGTATGGTCCAGATGGGTTCTGAGGATAAAATATCAAAATGCGACTACATTTGATAAGAGGAAAATTTTTAGGGTGCAAAAAAACCGAACATTTTTGCACTTTTTTTGTAAAAAAAAACATTTACAAAAATGCTTTAAACCGAATAATTTGTCATTTACAAAATTCTAATAAAAAGTTTATTAAATTGTGTGTCTAAAGACATCTTTTAAGCTGAATTCGATTCAGGCATTTAGCCACAGTTGATTGTCAGAAATCTACGAATTTCGCCAACATTCTCAAAAAGTTAGTTTTGGTCATGTGTAAGAGTCTATAACACAAAAATGGTTAATACAATTAAGAAATGTTATATACTAATAGTTTTAGATCATTAGATTTTGTCTAAGATAGATTTAGTTCGTTTTGCTATTAAAGCATGTTTTATTAGTTTTTTAAACTATAATTTTTTTTAATTATTTTGAATATAATTAATAATTTGATTCTTAATCTAATTATTAATTAGGTTTTGACGTTATTTAATGAATATTAATGTTTATAATAAATGATATTGCACATTGACATTCTACAGTCTACTTGGCGTGATCGGCCTAATATTCATATCTACAAATTATCAAAACCTTTTTACAAAATTTTGTAACTCAATCATTCAGGCCTTAGTAAATTAATCAAAGTACAAACGTTAGGTTAATTTAGAAAAGTTATAGCTGTATTTTTTGTTCAAGACATATTTGATTACTGGCTTATTTGAAGAAGAGAGGCTTAATCAGATTGGACCCTTGTGTGTCATACAATATACACCACAAATCTCTTATTTACAATTAAAGATTTTGTATCGACAGCGTTATAAAGAAGAAATAACGATGGGGTTGAAAAACGTCTGTCATACTACATTATATTACGAGAAAATAATAATTGATAAATAAAAAGGATTAGAATACGTAATTGGAAAATCAGTATGGGGAAGAAAGAGAGAGATGCGGATAGAACACCAAGCTAAAAGGGGAAATCCAGTCCCAGCTATCTCCTTTCAATTATTTTGTATTCTCAATTACGATTTGGGAAAACCAAGGATAAAAATGAACAGGAGGAACCGTGTCTACTCTAAAAAAAAAGGTGATATGAGTTCGTTAGAGGTGAAAAGTTGGATGAAATTCGAAGCCCCTCTGCTTTTTAATTCCTTTGTTTGAATTCATGGAATAAGAGTAGGATGAAACTTCATATGCTGTTTTAATACGGATTTTTCACCAAAGCAGGGGATGGGATTCCCTTTTTCAATGAAAATTTCTCAATTGATCCTACATAATTAAGCTCCTGAGAGAGTGTTGTGTACGTGATTTCACATATCCAGACTTATTATTATTATCAAATATTTGCACATCGGAAAATTGACAAATAAGTTGTTGAAGAACTATTTTGAATGACTGGATGAATACATTGAATACGATGTTGGGTGGGATCAGTCATAAAAGAATTTAGGAAATGTTTGAAAATTACAAGAATATATTATTTGCCAACGTTTCGGCAAAATCATTGATAGACATCATCAGAAAAAAACAAAATAGCAGTATATTATAATAATAACATCATATCTTATTATGAGAGAGTGTTTTGGAGATGAAAAGTCGTTAATGCCTTTATCCCTTCTAATTATGTTAATTTAACTTTTCAAGAAACAAAAAAAAAAATGGCTAGTGCGCATACTCGCATATATATTTTAATTTTATTTATTTATATTTTACGACACACTGATTATTATTTTTTTATTCAACAATTTTATGTTCAATTTCAATGGCACATAAATATCATTTCAATTATATTTAATTTAACTCACATTCCTCATTGAAATTACAATTTCGAATTGGTATTGCATGCCCTTTGGAAAATATATAACATTTCAATGAAGGCTGAAGTTTAATATCCCTTACTCGACCGACGAAGCTATCAACTATCGGTTACATCTGTTCTGGTGGCCACTTCATGTTGAATTCCTGGGGCCACACACGGCCGGAATTCACACTCGGTCATAAATTTATTTCCCCACCAACGGTCATATATTCCTCTCAATTCCACTCCGAGGTCCGGGGCTGTAAAGTTCCTTTCGCTTTCGGTTCAATTATTTCCACCTGTACGCTTCCCATCTATTTCTCTCTTCGGGGTAAATCTTTTAATTTCCTGCACTGCTCCTGCATAACACAATCGAATAAAAGGTATATTCAAAAATTAAAGAAAACTTTAACTTTAAAATACCCTTTTTGAGTCTTAACCTTCGTTCTACAACGTACGGGTCATATGACAAAAACGGGCCTGCTTTAAAGTAAAGGGGTGGGAGGGAGTTGAAACCATGAGTAGCTTTTCATCTAGAATCTGTGCAGTGTGTGGGCACCGTTTGACAAGTGTTCCGAAGATGAGTGACCTTGTAACATTTGAATACATTGAGAGAATCTTTGTTACGGTTCAATATGACCCCACGTTGTATGATATGTACTACTCCTTATATTCGAACTCCTTAGCTTCAGGGGCAAATACCCATTCAAAATGTATATACCGGCTAAACCAGATAGGTACGGGATGAAAATTGTGTCATTGTGTGACGCAAGAATATTCTTTGATGGTATGCCATACGTAGGAAAAGGAACTATAGCTAGGAAGGTTTGCTTTTACCTACCCAATAACCTCTGAAACTTACTGATCCTCTATACGGAACAAATCATAATGTCACATTTTACAATTGGTCTCGAAAGTCAAATAATTGAAGACTAATAAATATCTTACTAAGACTAAATGTTATCCTTTGTTTATATTTGTAACTAAGTAATTATCTTATGTTTGAATTTACTTCTGTTTCTATTGCCGGAGTTAAATACTATCATTACTGTAGTTCATACTGTATTTAATTTCCATTCAGATAAGAAAAAGGCTAAAAGTATTTTTTTTTTTTTTTTTTTTTTTTTTTTTTTTTTTTTTTTTTTTTTTTTTTTTTTTTTTTTTTTTTTTTTTTTTCATAAGACTGATTTTAGGATAATATATAATTAACTTTTTTATGTTTATTTTAAGAAAGCTTTTTTAATTAACATATATAACTATAATAAATGAATTTTTTAATGAAACGAAATATCATTAATTGTTTCCAAAAATGTTAAAAATGATCAATACTACTAAAAAGAGAGTTGGGTCAAAAAGACCATACGTTGTATTGCATGTCCTTGCATTTCACGTTGTAGACCGAAGGTTAATGGCAATTCAGTAAGAAATGATTTGTAGAAAGATCAAATATTGTAAGGTTTTTAAAGGATTTCGCTCTAAGCAGTCACTTAGTTTCATTTTATGCTCCAAGCTTAAATATTCTCATGTACCAGTCGGTGTGGAGGTTTAAGAGTTTGGATATTAATGAAATGAAATGAAATATAATCTTTATTCTGGGACATATTGTCCCCTTAAAATAACAAACATGTATAATAAGATTGTATAATAGTCTGGCTATCTTTGTCCCTAACATAGATAATGATATGTATAAAAGATGATATATGTATGCACAATTGAAAAATAGAACTTGTGATAAATATATACATAAGAAAAGAAGAGAAAAAATAAATAAATTAATGACAATATGGTAATATAATAATTACAATGTGTTCAGGAGAAAGAAAGAAATCAATGAAATAAAATAATAGTAATAGTGAATAGTAAGGAAAAAATATATAGAAAAAAAATTAAATTAAGAACTATTTGAATGTTAATAACAAAAAATATTTACAAATCCCAAAAAACATAAATTTACACATATACTTCCTATCCTGTTATTTTATATACCTGTATGAGAAAAAAATTTTTTTTTAGAGAGACCAATGATTACAATAAACAAATTTACAAATAATTATCTAATTATTGGAATAATTCATTGGAATCGGATATGCTGAGTTTGACTAACTTGGTTTTTAATTATTACACATATTGGTGGCGTCTAACTGGGATTTAAGGAGATATTGGAATAGCAGAGTTTTGAATGAGTTTAAGGAAAAAGCATGTCTAATTTCGGGAGGGATAGAGTTCCAGAGGGTAGTGGATCGAGCTTGGAAGGAGTGTTGGAATAATGCTGATCGGTGAAGGGGTATCTTGTACTCCTCGTAAAATGATTTAGGACTTGTTTACAATGAAGATCTAATAATTCTGAGCAATACTTATCCTAATGATAATCATTTTTCCTGGAAAATTATTTAATTGTATTTCGAAATTCATAATATTGATTGTTTATATTATAAATAGACTTTATACAAATTTTATTGTAAATTAGTGGCTGTTTACAATATTTCATGTGAAATACTACTGAACGAATTCGTGGTCTGCTCCCGGCAGTGAGATAAGTTTTTAATTGCACCTATTAGGAATTTTCCCTAATTGCACCAAACACGAACTGTACTTGCGAACGTTTGCCGAGGATACGATTAGCTTTTGTCAACTGACAGCAATGTGGAGAATGGTTCAGATGTAATTCTGGGAATGGTCGGTAAATGTAATTCGGGCCATTTCACTCTAGCGGCACGTTCCAGGTGTTTCCTTCAAGACACTATGATGTTCACATAATATAATTTAAACATGTTTCAAAGGACACCTTTCTCTTTCGTTGTTTAAGTCATGTAATGTTACTCAATGTAAATGTAACTGAATCTAAATTGCATTAATTAACATAAAATGGTCTAAAGCATTACAGTTTATTCAAAATCCTACTTGATCTACTAAAGAAAATAGATAGACCAGACATATTTTTTATTTCTTAAGAAGCTTTTCTTTATAGTTTTTTTTTTTTTTTAATTATATATAATTTTACATTTAAAAGAAAGTTTTTTTATCATGATCGTATATCCTAACTAATATAATATTAGAATTGTAAAATTTAAAAAAAATTAAAAAAGTTATTATTTCATAAATCCTCGAATACATCAGAATATCTTAGAACGTTTAAGGTACTATGCGAACTTATTTTTTTCTAAAGGAACATCAGACAATATACACATAAAAGAGGTTTTCACTGACATATCAATCATTTTCATTTGCCAAAACATTGCCGATTCATCACGAACGAATGTTGGAGAAGATCAGAAGTCAATTTGATGGAAAAGGATGAATAATCTTGAACTGTTCGTGTCTGTTCATCATTATCCCTAAATCGTCTGGATCAACTCATGAAGACTGCAATCAAAATTTCCGATTCAGTCAGGTTTTTATGTAAAGTTTAACGAATTACAGGTAATGTTTTGACTTTTTAGGCCATAACAACTATTTTTGAAATATAATTTAAAATAAATAATATTCATTATTAAAAATTATTTAATGAAGAATAACAAAATGTCTTTGCTTTGAAGAGTCTCGTGTCCAATGCCTGGTAAGCAAGTCAGTAGGTAAGTCCCTCGCTCACTGAAAACACCGCTCCATTAAAAAATAAATAATGTACCAATTAAAGCTCAACTCAATCTATGAATATTAATTATTGAGTGGGCAAGTTATAATATAGTTATCTAGAAAAGCTATTAAGATTAAAAAGTATTACTATGCTACGAATGCCTATTTTAGAAAAATGTACTTGACTTAGGCCTGGGTTGTATTTAATAAATAAGCAGATTAATGTCAATGAATATTCATGAAAATTCAATTTTGTTCAATCTTATTATTAGAATTTTTTTTTTTTTAATCTAGTCGTAATAACAAATGGCTGGTCTACAAACCATTCATACGTCATTATAATACATTTATTGGATGTAACTTTAAGTACACAGTTTTTGTCTCGATAAATATAAAAATAAATAAAATGAATAATGAGTTATAGGAAAGATCAATAAAAATCTCCCCGTTTTCAACTTTTTACAAATCATGTTATTTATATATATATATATATATATATATATATCAGAGACTTGTTTCTTTTTAGATTACAGTTATTATTTCAACAGATTTTAATAGTAAAAAATTTATTGCTTTTAGATGACGGTTATGAAAAAATTACAAATGTATTTATTCATATTTCCCAGAGTATAATTTTAAGAGAGTTTATAAAATAAATCTATCAAACTAAAGTCCAAACCATTAAAAAAATAAATAATCATTCTAAAAACCCGATAAGAAAAATGGAGCATTATTATTTAACTACGACATAGATTCAGAACCACTACCCAGTTCCCCAACGCACAGTGGGCAAAAAATCCATTTCGGCGGCCAAAATTATTTTATTGCAGAAATATGTTTTAAATGACGTCCGATATACGGGAAAAATATTTAAAAAATTTTTATGAAAGTGGAAGAGTTCATAATAAATTACTGAATTGTCGACCTAATATGCAAGAAGTGTGGTTAAATGAAATGGCTGTAAACCCTCAATTGTATGTATATATGTATATATTCGTCACTAAACAAATTAACAAATACTTCGAAAACATAAAAGTGCATATTTAAAAGCCTCATGACAATCTCTGAAATTCTAAAGCCACAATGCTAGAATAACTAAAATTTATTAAAGTCCTTTTATAAAAGACATGATATTCAAGACACACAATGTTTCATTCTATTACAAGGAAATACGTTTTGAGAATTTACAACCCATTAAGTTAATACACCTCTAGGGCAGTAGAGTTATTAGTTAGCCTAAAATGTGTAGCAGGCAAAATGTAATGCAGGTGTCAACCATAAATAAAGGGCCAGTTTACGGAAGGGGGGACTGGAATGAGAGTGAAGTCACAACTTTATGGCGTCCATTTCCTAACATAATTATATAATGGTCATTGTAAATTAACCGACCTTATAATAAAATTTATCTACAAAAATAATCCTGTGTGGATTTATAGACTTGGTAGGTATAATTAAAATACTTTTTAGACTAATGAACAAAAAATAACAAATGAAATAGTTTAATAGAAAAGAAAAATGAAAATATATTAAATTATATTTTTTCACAAACTAAATAATGTTTATTACGCCATTTAAGGCCAAGGCTAGAATTAGTTTAAAGTATATTATACAATATATACTACCAAAGGAGAGTTTAGTTATAAGGTGTTCTACAAAATCAATTTAATCTCCCATCATTATTTATTTAAAAACATATAATATAAACATGATTTTCTAAAATTTGCGACGTTTCGTGGCTATTGCCACATTTTCAAGCCCTAAAACATGCAAAAACATACATGTACGACAAATGCGAACTAATTGTAATTATTGATAATGTGAAACAATAATCATCTAAGTGCACATTATATATAATTAATGAATTATCCTTCTGTGTCCATTAATATTTGGATCCGTCTGATGAACAAACAAAATCTTTTAACGACTAAAAAAGTTTTGTCACTGGTAGCGCATCTTGTCCTTTTTTCTACATATATTAAAACTTAAATGAATAAACAAATAAGAACAATATAAATATAAAAAATAAATAAATAAAAAATATGAAAAATGTTTTAACATAACCATAAATAGTCTATTTCCTCACTATATCCATCTAAAACTTCAAACCTATTTTTGATTTCTAAGGCAAAATCGTTCTTCAATGTTTTTTAATAACCACGGAATATTATTTTTATTTCTCTTGTTTATTATAACTCTTCTCGTACTTTCGTGACCACCAGTTCATGATTTGAACCACATTCTGCCCAAGATTCATTCTCATATTAGTTAAACTGTTTTGCCATCCCCGTATTGCAGAAACATAATCAATTTGATTTCGAGTTTATGTGTCAAATAATGTCTATGGATACTTATTAATATTTTTATATTTAAGAGACTTACTTTTGATTTACAAATCCTTTATCCTTTATCGACGTTTAGTCTTATAATTATTTCCTTTTTTCTTTATCTGAGTATTATTAGACATATTGCAGTAATTTGTATGGAATATTATGTGTGTTGTACATATGCGGAATATTTCACTGATTTTTGTTGTACATAAATGCGAACTGCAGTTATTAATAATGAAAAGTTACATGAGAAACATTCCCTCTAACATTTCCAAGTATTTCTTCAGAGTAAAGTCACCTCTGGTCAAAGTGACTTGCTCTATATCGGTCCAAAGGTTTTGTTTCATAAAAATGACAAGCGGGTTTGAGACCATAAAAGAAAAACTCTTGTTATAGAGCGTATTGGCTCTTTCTTTGTTTTACCTATTCTTAACACAAAGGACTGGGACTTCTAGGTGAACGTAAAACATTCTTTTCTTAGTAGCACTGCAAACTGGTTACTTTAAGTAATTTATATTATTATATAAATTATTTTAGATTATTACATATTAGTAGAAAATCTATTCAAGGCTAGAATATTACTATGTCCAGGGTCTCTGTCGAGTCCGGATCAGCATTAATCTAATAACGGGATGCCAGTCAGGACTTAATTTCCTGACAAGATATAAATAAGTATTTTTAAATAACTAATTAATTTAGTTAAATCTTCTCTACTAGATGATCGTGGGGCCAAATAATTCAGAGGTGTTAATCATAAAGCAGATTAATCAAAATATATTAATTAGATGAGTGACATGCAAATAAATGGTAAATGAATTTGACGGTTAAATCAAAAACAACGTATATTCAATTAAAGGTTGACACATAAAATTACAGACAGGAATAAGAATCATTAGCTAATCTAGTATCATAAGCGTAACATAACAAACTTAACCTAGACTTAT
This sequence comes from Euschistus heros, assembly GCA_003667255.2. Classification (NCBI taxonomy): domain Eukaryota; kingdom Metazoa; phylum Arthropoda; class Insecta; order Hemiptera; family Pentatomidae; genus Euschistus; species Euschistus heros. The sequence continues at coordinate 114,467 of RCWM02000251.1, read as the reverse complement.
CTTCAATACGAGAATGGCGATGCTATGTTGTGGGTTGAAGTCATATCTGAAATGACTACGTCAAATTGGCTACATCGTGGTAATCGTGGGAATCACCAGTCTGGCCTAGAAGGAGACAAGACCAGACACGAGACCACCAGGAACAGCTCAGGAGAAAGAAGACACAAGACAGACAGGCCTCGAAAATAAATTTCCGGCCCTTTTTGAAGAATAGGCTCCACCCCCTGTACTTGGACACGCCCACCGACTTCCCAAGTTTTGAATTTTACGAAGTAACTTAGAGTATCATGTTTACCCCTAATATTACAAGGTAAGGGACAAGCAGTTACAGATTTACTGTCCTTTGTTGTATGACCCAGCTTATTGTGTACCACGCGAATATTATTTTTGTGGTTTATTTTTGTAGTTTTGTTTTTGTTAAAAAACTATAGGTTTGATACATATCAATATATTAAAAATACATATTTGAGCCTGTTACCAGCATACTAATTCTCAATCACTTACAAAACGAATAATTTGATACTTGCTGCAAGAAGAATAAAAAACTTTACACAAAGATTATTTGAAAACTTATTTCATTATTTTATCATATACAATATAAACATCACTAAAATTGTGAAACTATTTACTTAGAACAAAAAGTGTACATCAAAACAGTAGACCCTTTGATATTCCTGTTCAGGTTATTAACGGATTATTGTACTATGATCTTGTATTAAATAAATCTTTTAAGATCCAGGAATAATTGAACCAATTTGAACGTCTTCTATAGTTTTTCTGCTTAGGAGGCTATCAGATAAACAAAAATATATACAATTAAATAATATTATCTAACATTAAAATCTCCATTATTATTTGTGTGTTTATACTTTTTGAGTATCATAATAATGATAATGATAATTCATTGTTTGGGACTGATGTTAATTTAATGGATGTCCGAGAAACAATAGTTTTTAAATAAGTTTTTTAATAACAAATTTAAGAAAAGAGTAGTGCACTGGGGAGAGGAAATAGATTTTTTAAAATTCAGGAAATATTTCTTATTTCAATTGAATGCTCTTTTATTTTCTACACTTCAAAATATTAAATCCAAACTGTTCTAAAAATAATCGTTGAGCATAACTGTCGAAGAAGTCATTACAGACAACTGTTCAAAAACTTTTATAGAAACGTTATTACTTCATTGAAATAAACGTGTTGAGAGTTCTTGAGGCTACTTTTATTAATAAAAAAAAGTTTTGGATTATTTATACATTTTAATATAACAACCCGATACATTAGTTAAACTGAGCAGCATTGATTTTTTTTTTTTTTTTTTTTTTTTTTTTAAGCAATTCTAAGAAAAAAAACATAGTGATGAAATGACGTCACAGTAAAAAATAATGCTAAAAGATTACAAAGGTCTTGTAAAGGTTGCTTGGGGGAATATGCCTAATACAAACGGAACTTCTTGTCATCTTTATTATATGTACCTATTTATTTATCTACGGAGACATTGCTGCTCATTTAGATAATCTTTTGGGTACCAAGATATATATATATATATATATATATATATATATATATATATATATATATATATATATATATATATACTAATAAAAATACTTTATGGATGAATTAGGACAATTGAATCCAATTTCCTATTTAAGGAAACAATAATGTAAAATGATTATTTTGTATAAAGCTTTCGTATTATAGATTTTTTTAATATTTAAAATTTCAAATGAAAAAGTGCTAGGTAATTATAACATTTTACAAAAAATAATTTAGGCAGGTTTATATTAGACTAGGATCCTCGTGTTGCACCCCATATTTATCTCCTTGTTTAATAACTCTTAGATTATAAATAAGTAAATTTTATTGCGAATTTCAAGCTCTAAATAACAACGTACCTTTGTAACTTTTCATGCAAAATGGAACTCGCCGATTTTCAAACTTCACTACAATCCACATATTTATCATATTTTTAAAAACCATAAAATAGAAAATCAGTACATTTCATTATTGATAAACCTTCCTTGGACTATGAAGATGATATGGTTAAAATTTTGTACAGATTAGTTCATTAGTTTTCACGGTTAGTGATCACAAAGGAAAAATGGCTTGTCCTTTTGTATAATAGTATATATATATATATATATATATATATATATATATATATATATATATATATATATATATATATATATATGTGAAATCAATTTGTCATCAATGATCATTTGTTATGAAGCAATACTTTAAAATTCCCCAAATATTTTTTTTTTTTTTTTTATTGGGGTGCTTAACGTCCATATGTACTTTTACTATAGCAGGAAGGACGGGTTATCTTACAAGTTTCCAGCCTATCCTACTTATAGTGGGAAGGTCAATATTCATTTAGTGGGTTTGCCACGAAATAAATTTCAACCAGCCAAGGTGGGATTCGAACTCGCAAACAACTCTCTCGGCCATCGAGTCCCCTCCAAAGTAAAAATATAATTAAAATAAATTAAGAACTATATATTTTCTCTTTCCAGTTGGAGAAAAATTAGTTTACCAAATTTAGGGTGAATGTACAATCTCAAAAAGATAATAAATCACTAACATTAGAATAGTTAAAATTAATAACATTAAAAAATAGAATTTCTATTAATTTAAGATAAATATACAAAATCAACATAAAACTTCATTCATTACAAATTCTTTTTTATTATTGTCGGAAATAATAAAAGTTATACTTACCCAGAAACAGTAGAAATATTTTAATGTCTGAAAACCGACCGGATTCATACCTACAAATATAAAGAAACCATATTAAAATAGGTTATTTTTAAACACTGATATTTATCGAAAATAACAATTGGTTAAAAAGCACTACATTATTGTGTGTATATATAAATAAATGATAATGTATATATATCAATAAAAAACTTTTATGGTATTCAGGTTCATTGGCTTTGTATGAGAGGATAATTTTAAGTTCTCTAATTGTTTTTAAGCATGTAAATTTTAGATAAACAAGTTCACAGTCGGGGATTTTCAATCCCATTCAATTTCATTTGAACATGAAATCATAATACATTTGATCGCTAATAAATTACATTACCATGTAACGAACCGAAATGATTGGTTACGTTTATTTTATTTTTAATTTAAAACCAGATTAGTATACATATTTAAAAAGGGAATAATCCATTTAACTGGTGGAGGTATATAGCTAATCAAAACAGTTATATGTTTAATTTATTTATTTAAATAGATAAATATAACTTAGAGAAACAACTATTAAAAATTCAATATCCCCAATTCTCACCCTTCATATTCTGTTATTTCTTTGGTTTAAGAGAGAGAAATGAAAAAGTAATAATAACAATAAGAAAAAATAATTCACATAATAGTTTGAAATGAATAAGTTTATTATTCGAACAGTATTTGAACAGGCAGTAGTATTGTTAAAATATCAAAGTCTTTTTTTTTTTTTTTTTTAATCTATTTTTCTATGAATAAAATAGTGTTCACCTTGTTAATACAATTGTTAAAATGTTTTCTTAAATAACTTTTTGAATTGGTCGTAAAATTAAAATATGTAACTCCTTTATGTGTAATGTAGAGAATAAAAATGTATTTTAAAATTTTATTAATCATTTGAATATAGTAATGTAGTGAATTGTGATTTGTGGTTGAGTTGCGATTAAATGAATAGATAAAAAAAAAAAAAAATGTTTTTTTAGATTATCTATTATTTTATATTTTACATAATTTTGATTTTTTTACAATCACATTAAAACACGCATTTTTTTTTTAATGTTACCTGAGCTCAGGGAGCCGGGATAATCGCTCTGTTCCCACTATAAAATTCGGGAGATTGAGTTGTTTTAGGCACATGGATGCTATTGCTTACTCATATGCTAAAATATTGCTTCAAGACAGAAGAGACTGAAGTTTCAGGTAAGGTGTTGTAACCATTGTTCTAGAACACTTGACGTGCGAACCTGAAGGGCTGTGACTTAGAAATGGAAAGGATGTAGAAGCTGTTCAAAGTCGACATGGAGCAGTTGTTGAAATCTGGGTCACGGGATCTTATAGCATACTGAAAGTGAAGATAGGTGTAAAGGTCTCAACTTAAAATAACCTCTTCCAAGTTCAGAACTTTATTATATAGATTTATTTATTATATTATACCTTTGTTATATTAAAAGGAAATTGTTACATACATAGGACGTCCATACATAAATAGGAAGTTCCTTTGACTAGTTTAGTCTTAAAGTGTCCTCTAAGACTAAACTAGTCAAAATAGAAACTTAGGAACTTCCTATGTATGTGACGATTCCCTATCAGTAAAACAAAGGGTAGTTGTTTAGAAATTTGTGTAATAGGCACCCATTAAGTAGAGGCTGAACGCCATTAATAGCTCATAAAACATATATATTTCTATTCCTAGGAAGACTCAGGAGTCCGCTACCTCATCAGCTAGGCGGAGCCCAGCTCAGTAGTAACTCACTTGGAACAAAGTTGCTTTGCCCTAGCAAGCTTGATGAATCATAGATCCCTGGTTCTATCCTAGCTCACATAGAGTAAAATTACTTTTGAGAAATCAACTACCCGTCATTACCCTCCAGGCAAAGAATCCCCGTGTTTCCAAAACAATCCAATATATATCTAACTTACCCGCTGAGATACCCGACATCCAGTAATAAACAAAGCATATTATATTTTTATAATTAGCTAGCTGAAATGGTAAATTGTTCTCAGAATTTGACACGAATGCGCTATCATTTGTCCATATATGAGTAAGTGAGACTAATCTTAAGAGAGTTCTTGAAGGCAGCCTGTTGAATGTGGTGGAGGTCGGGCTAGGAGTAACTGGCCAATCGATAGTGTCCTAATATCCTCGCTTGTAGCGTCTACCTTCTTCTTCTCTGTTTATCTCATGTGCCCTTAGCAAATATTTTGTATTTGTGCATAACCAATATATCACAGGTGAACTTTTGTAGGCATTTATATCTTGAAATAAACATAAATAAACCAAATGCTCTGAATTAATTTTTAAAAACTTGTGAGACGTTAAATATATAACTACTACTAAAACTTTAACTAAGCCTTTAACCCTAGAACGCCAACCTTTTCTCTGCACCCCCTTTTTCTAACTATTCGTCATATTAACGAATATATTTTTATTTTAATATAATTATTGAAAAATTCTATGAATGAGATATTCTTTCACGAGAGTTATTATTCCTGTAATTAAAAAAATGAAAACCTCTATCTAGAAAAACTTACTAACAATTTTTTATTTTAAAATACTCCATTAAAACATGAACATAAAAAGGTATAAATATGTCCACATAAAATGGACTGTATATGTTACTGCAAAAATAGGAATACAATTATTTTTAATACATTTTGAGCACAATTTTAGTACATTGATATTCATTAGTTGCCAACCATTCGTAATTTTGACGTACCTGTTTTGACATAATTTGAAGTTTTTCCGAACCAGCTAAACGAATAAATGTGCTTTCTTCGGTGACATGCAATAGATTGTCAGTAGAAGGCTTAGCTAAGGTGTCATGGAGACAGGATGACTGGGAAGGATGTGGCAAATGTAATTAACAGAGGTGTTCGTCATATTGACGAGTGTTGGCGTTCTAGGGTTAAATAGATACCAAAAGATTAAATCATCAATTATATTGTCCATCAACCGACCGTTATAGTTGCTATGTATCAAACCTATAGCTTTTAATTTAACAAAAATAATATTCGCGTGATACACAATAAGCTAACACGTTCACAGCCCTTGGCAGAGAGACACAGCTAGGTCATACAACAAAGGACAGTTTCTCTACCTGCTTGTCCCTTACCTTGTAATATTAAAGGTAAACACAATATTTAAGTTTCTCTAAAATTTAAGAAACTGGGAAGTCGGTGGCGTGTACTTGGTCCAGGGGATGGAGCCTATACTTCAAAAAGGGCCGGAAAAATATTTTCGAGGTCTGTCTGTTGTTAAAAATGGCTGTTTTCCGCCCTCAACCTGCTCAGCTGTACCGAATCGGGACCAGGACCTTCCACCGATGACGCGCTTACACATCATAGCATCTCCCTCAAATTGAGATAAGTCTAGCTTAAATTTATGTATTATTACATAAGTCTTAAATTAAGTTATGATCCTGATCCCCATATTGTTATTTTGTATGTCAACCCTTAATTGAATATACGTTGTTTTTAGTTCAACCATACAATTTATTGCCAAGTTACATGTCATTCATCTAATTCATATATTTTGATTTTTATTAATATAATTAACACATCTTAATTTCTGACCCCACGCTAACCTTGCGGAGTTGAAATTATATAAATTTAATTAATTAATTATTTAAAAATATCATTTATAATTTTTGAAGCAATTAAGTCCTGACTGGCATCCCATTATTTAGATTAATGCTGATCCGGACTCGACAGAGAACGGACATAGCATAAGAGTGGCATCCCTTCGCGTGGATCTGATTAGTCGATTAATTAATTAGTGTCAGTTAATTTATAATCATTAATTAATGAGTGATATACATTTGTTTTTTCTTTTTATCTAGAGATTTTAAAAAACACCATTATTGTTTTAATTTTTTTTTAATTATGGTACATAAACTTTTAAAAAGGGTTTCTTATATTTGGGTCTTGATCCACTGTAGAGGTTACGTGTTATCAGGAATATTAAGATATTTTAGAGGGTTATAGCCATGTTTCATTCACGTAAGATGAACCCAAATAAAAAAGAAGAGAGCGGGGCTGGAGCTTTACCTCCAATTAGCTCTAGGCTTAGATCTCTGGCACTAAACAAAAGTGAAGAAGAATTGAGTTCTCTACGGCAAGATGAAAATGTAGAAGATAAATCAGAAAAAGAGGATAGGGCTGATTCTATGAGGCAGACCGGAGGAACCCTTGAAGAGGCAATAGTAAATAAAATAAAGGAAAGAATGTCAGAGTAAATTAGAAAGTCGACAAGGGAGAGTAAAAAGGAGCTCAGGAAATTGTTAGGCCACATTGACCAGAAAATGGAGAAGTTAAATCAAGATCTATCTTCAAAACTAGATTAGACAAAGGCAAAGCTAGAAAATAAGATGAAAGAGGTAAATAGCGCTCTCCAGGAGGAAAAGAGAGGAAGAAAGGAGGAATGCCAGGATATAAGAAATAAGTGTGAGGAATACCAAACAAAAACAAGAGAGTATCTTGATAGTAAATTATTCGATGATGGGGTTAGCCTAAATCAGTCAAATAAAGTATTAAATGATCGCGTAGGAAACCTAGAACGAATCATGGTAAAACATAAAGAGAGAATTGGCACGTTAGAAAGTGGGGTAAAAGAAGTTCGGGATCTAGAAGGGGCATTTTTTCCGAAATAACGATGCATTGTCGAACTTTAGAGGGCATTTTAAAAGTGCGAAAGGGTGTTCTGCAAATGTAGTTTTCCCAGCCGACAGAACTAAACCAAAAGAAAAGACCATTGAACACAATGTAGGCCCCAATGAATCCAAGATCCTTCAACATCACGATCATTCTAAGATATCTATGACACCATCACCTCAGAATCTCCAAATGTTAGACATATGGAATAGTGGAGCTCAAGGGATTTATAGAGGGCCAATCACAGAAAGGTGTAATTTCGCCAACAATAGAATCCACATCCCAACAGAATTTGTTACAAAATTGTACGGTTGAACTAAAAACAACGTATATTCAATTAAGGGTTGACATAAAAAATAACAATATGGAAATCAGGATCATAACTTAATTTAAGGCTTATATAATAACAAATAAACTTAACCTAGACTTATTTTAATTTGAGGGAGATGCTATGATGTGTAAGCGCGTCATCGGTGGAAGGTCCTGGTCCCCATTTGGTACAACTGAGCAGGTTGAAGGCGGAAAACAGCCATTTTTAACAACAAGCAGACAAACCTCGAAAATATTTTTCCGGCCCTTTTTGAAGTTTAGGCTCTGCCTCCTGGACTGAGCTAAGTCGCACTTCTCCGCGAAATTACATTTGTCGGTAATCTTTTGGTTATAACTCCGAAACTGTTTGTCCGATCCAAAATTGCTTTGTTTTCATCTGAAAGCTGGTTAAAGTTACTGTCAGATCGTATATTTACGATGTTGATCAAGCCCCGTAAAAAATCTCATGCGCGCTAATTGTATATATTTTGGCAAAATATAACTATTTTGACATGTTCAGTGGGCTGGCGAGATTTTATGGATTCTTTGCTATCCATATTACTTCTTGCCCAAAAGAGGGGAAGACTGTATAATTTATTCAATAAAAAGTTTTCATTAATCGATCGACCTAATTAAAATAACTAGTTTAGTTATTTTCAAATATTTAATTTGAATGAGATCATTGTTAAATATTTCATTCTTTATACAACTATACTACCGTATGTTTACGCGTATATGTCTATTGTACAGTATACGCCTCTCTATTTGAAAAAGGTTTTATTTAGAAAGAAAAGTAAAAGAAAAAAAATTAATAATAATAAATAGATTTCAACACTGGACAACTAACTCGAACCTAATCTCAAATCCCGATTAAGCAGATAATTATTTATTCCAATATTTTAACAGATTCTATTCTATTAAGGTTCCACCCTGGGAGTTATAATGTGGGTATCCCTAAATGGGGAAAATCTTGAGATTCAAGTCAAATCACTACCTTGCACAACCATCGGCCGAAAACAGTAGAATCCTATCCAGTATTGAACCCAAGACTTTCCCAATGGGTTGTAGTGTTATGTTTTTTATTTTCGTTTAAATATGTATTTTAAATTAATAGTTCATTTTTTTAAATTTATTGACTTGCCGTTTATTTAAAATGTTTAAGCAGATTTAATGATTTAATTTTCTAAACATTTAAAATGTAAAATATCATCTCAATATCAGCTATTTTTCCGATTTTCTAATTTCTCCTCCAACAAAATATTATTTTCATTTCTAATGTTTTGTTTTTTTCGGTACTTTCTGAAACCACTACGAATGTTGTCTGGTGTTATTGAATCGATTATCATACTAGAAGAACCCGAAAATAAACTCATGTGAGGTTTTTAATCATTCTATCAACTATTAGCTAATGATTGGCATCTGGCAAATAAAATGTCGTTGAATTAGACGGGTTTTTTTTTTTTTTTTAACATGTTGTATTGTACATACTTATATTTAAGATTTAAAGAAGCTAATCGATTTAGATCAATAGTTAAAAAAGAAAAAAAAATTAAAGATATTTTCTCATGAATAAATCAGTGGCATTACCAGAAAAATGCCATAGTCTATTGCATTATTGAAAACTATCAAGGTCTATTCCGGAAATAAGGAAGGCGAGGTAAATATGGTGATCTTATTTGTGGCTTATTTATGAACAATTTATCAAGTTTACATTAATAATTATATATGATTATACTACTGGAACTTTTTAAATAATAATATTTAGATGCTAGTTTTTGAAATTTCAAGAAAAGATAAAAAATAATTAACATGTTTTCATGTACAGTCTGTTTAATTAGTATTTTTCTCAATGGCATATTTTAAAATTAAAGAATACTTGGAATGTTTACGAATTCAATACAACTCTAAAAGCAAGCGTAGCATCTTATATGGTAATCTTACTATTCCTGCTTGATATGTCAATAAACATGGGAGGAAAAAGTCTGAAAAGCTTTTTAACATACGCGAATAAAGTGGTGATTTAGCCCTGTTTGAAACACCGAACACGACACGTGCATCCTATTACAGAGTAACGTGACGATTTTTCCAAACAAGACATTTAATATTTGATAGCAATGGCTACTAAAATATTCTATCTTTGCATGTAAAAATGTGTATTTTTAGTTTTTTCGGTTTATCGAGGCGTTAAATTTACAAGCTGTCGATCGTCTCGGAATGGACGAATACCTTTGGAAGAATTATATAGCTAACCAATTCTACCTACAAAATCAATGCAGTAATTATATTTTCAATACTAAGGTTTCTACAACCAGGCCTTTGGAACTATACTTATATTATTTAATTAATTTACATTCCACTGAAATGTTCGAGAAATGTAGTTAATTAAGAAGTAAATAACCCAATTCATTGTTATTCATACATTTATTATAATTATAAAAATCGTCCACCTATTTTATTCTATTTCGATAAGGATGAGATTAATTCCATTTGACCTGTATGTATATGTTTTATTTTTTATTTGTTCTTATGTTATTTTTATTGTTTAGGTATTATCCGTTTTATTTTTGTTCTTATTCTTTCAGTGCATTACTTTTTTTTTTTCAATTACCTTTATTATAATTGTTTTCTTATTTTAATACATTTGCCTTTATTATATAATTACTTCATAGATATAATACGGATATATACTTTATTAAAGCATAAGTAAATATTTTTTTGGTATCGAAAAGAATATAAAAAAATTAAGCTGAAAATGTGAAATAGATGTCACCCGAATTCAAAAAGCAAATTTTTTTTTGTTTATACCATGAATGATAAATGTATTATGTATGGATTCATTTATATATATGATGTGTCTATGTAATATAGTATTTATACACACAAACGTATGGACACATATTTTATATCTAGTACTGCTGATAGTTACTGATTTACATAGTTGTAAATTTTGATTATAAATAGCTTAATTCAATAATATTGATTAAATAAATTAACTATTAATAATTATCGTGAAAAAATATAATTTATGAAATGATATTTTCGTTGTTTCTTTTAATTCCACAATTCAACTTCTTATTATTATTTAGGACTTACAGGTACAAAAGGGGCAGTAGCAAGGTGGGGAAAGATTTTACAAGTTTATAACTGGCTGTATTATACTCGCATTGACCGACAGAAAATTGGTATTTATTTAAATTGAATTTTAGAATTCAAGAGACATAGCTATAAACTGGATAACTTTGATTAGAGGAATAACCAGTAAATTGACTTTTGATCCACCTTTTCACAGTAGTTCCCCCAATTTCACCGTTTACTAAAGACATTTCATGAAAATTAAAAATCAAATAATTCAAATTATTAATTATTAATCATAATTTTAAATTACGTGTTAAATTATACTATTTCGTTAAAAGTCCATCACGGTTAGAATATTAAATCAAATTAAATATTCTCCAGACGATGAATAAGGAATTCTCGAGGAAAGATGATTTTAGCCAGTGGGCTGTCGAGAGGGGAAAGTAAGAGCAGTTTCCGTTATCTCCGTCATATCTGACAGCAACACCCTTTTATCTGTCAACGTATCAGTTTCGAGTCTCTGCTAGAGTTTCATACATTTTCTCTTTTTAAACGCAGCAGGAATATATAAATAAATATAAATATTTTTATTTATTTAATAAATTTTGTTTAAAAAAATCATTTGACTATGATAAATTTATATTCAAAACTACGTGTTCATAAAAATAAAAAAATTAAATTACATCATAGATCTGGAAGATACCGGTCCCAAGTTCGAGTTCGGATAAATGCAGACAACTTATATTCTGTTATTTCGACATCGAAGTCGATGGATCGAGCGCACACCCAGCCTCTATAAAATGCGTACCTCAAAGGGGAGACCTTGCGGTTGAGCGAGATTTTGGCAAAATTCTTTTCATTAACATTGGCCTAGTAACAGTACATCCTTACCAAAGTACTACAGGACCCTACAAGGGTTATAGTGGTAAAGGTATATATCTATATCTATCTATCTATCTATCTATATATATATATATATATATATATATATATATATATATATATATATATATATATATATATATATATATATATATATATATATATATAAAACTGAAACAAGTGAAATCTCATGTCTCATTTTGAAAGATTTTTTCTGTTCGAATTTGATATGCGATAACATACAAAATCCACCCTAAAAACCCTACTTAGAATTTAAAAATTATATTTCTCTGATCACTATTAATAATTTAGTTATTATTATAATATTAATCATTTGAGTTAGTGATTACACATAATCATACCGGATCAGTCGAATATATTATTGCTAAATACAATAAACTTGAATCAACAAGAAAGCGATTCAATACTATTTTAAGATTGTTCTCCTTATTACAAAAATAAAACTGTTAGCAAGAGAAACACTGCAATTCAGGTTAAACACGCTAAGCAGTTTCTATTGTTTATTGTTCCCTTCTGCTTAGGACACCTGCTTCTATCACTGACAAACTCTACTGCAAATCAGCTCTTGAACGCGAACGCAGTTCTACGAATTCACGAATTCAATTATCAGCGATAGATTGTTCGAACCAATGTCGCTGAACCATCATTGTCACGAAGATTCAAGAGAGCTTTGTAAAGGACAGAACAAATAGACGAAGTAATACCTTTTGGAAAAAAATTGAAATTAAAATTATCAGTTCCACTATTCACTGAAACATCATAATAGTTTTTGTTTTGTTTTTTTTAATTTCAACAAAAATTATGGAATTATGACTGTTTTTGAAACCTTGAACTAACAAATCTAAAACACCAACTTATAAGGCACTTTTTAATAAGTATAAATGTACTGCACAGATTACGATATTTTACGAGATAAGTATGTACACAGAACTCGAAAAACTGTATTTTTTAAGATGAGGAGCAGATACTATAGCACCAAAATAGGTTGTAAGCGTTTAGGAATGTTTGAAGTTACTCGAAAAGGACCCTGACATACGCTGAAAACGTAGTCATCATGACAACGCCATATTTTCTTAAAAAAAAAGTATACAACGAGTTGAAAAACGCAGCTATTGAAATAGGTCTAAATATTTATTAGAACAAAACAAAATATATAATACTATCCAAAAAAGGCACAGACGGATCTTCAATGAGCGGTTCATGTAGTTTTGATAGTGTCAAAAGTCGAGCACCTTGGCACGATTACCGCGGAAAACAACAAAATGCAAGAAGAGAAGCAAGAATCCAAAAATAAATTGTTCCATAATTGGGACATTTCCCGGAGAAATAAGTCAGAGTATGAATGATACATTTCGGTCGATTGCTCATCATAGATACCAAATGAAGAAGTAATATTTATTTGTTGAATACTATACAACACTAGAAAAAAATATATACAACAATTTTACATTTATTTGACTAATTTTAAGAAGTATTTAAAGATTAATAACATTTATAGTAGTATGAATAATAATAAAAAAAATAAAGAAAGACATTATGCATTGTATATTTAATTATCTGTTCCTTAAGGTACCTCTTTGGACTTTTAAAAACTATGTTAGAGGCAGAATTTCCATCAATCACAAGAAAGACAGATAAGGTCAAAATTTATAAAAAAGAGAAAAAAGAAGTTATACATTGTTTAATCCAGGCCACTAATAGAATCTAAAATAGTTCACATCATTCTTGAATTAATGAGGAAGATATTATAACTTCGCCATCCATTCGAATGAAGATAACTGTAAAGTCAACAATGACTAGGAAGTGAAACTAATAAAGTGAAAAAAAAACTTCTAAAATTAAATATTTAGGAATTATTAGAAATAATGAAATCGGGTAAAATAATACCAGTTTTTGTTTAAAAGACCAGATAAACATTTCCAATAATTCCACACCCAGCAGAAGCGGAAAAAAACCGACCAGTTAGGGAAAACCTAAAGGACTAAGCATCTACCCAACTCTTTCTTCTCTTAAAACGCAGTCTGCTTTAAGTCCTAATATCTTCTGGAATATCTTTCCATGTTCACTAATGTTTTTTTTTTTTTTTTTTCAATTTTAAAAGTGAATATTTTAGGTTCAAAAAGAGATATTACAATTTTTTATAGCAAAAAATGTGGTTTCCTTCAATAAATCTTTGAATTTTCACATATTTGCAAAGGAATTTTTGGTATAGTTTCACCCATTATTTTTAACACTAAGAGGGAATCGCCTTGTATATATAATGAATGTATCATATTACTAATGTTTTGATTTTTTTAATATCTTTTTTACACATGTGAGTGTTTAACATTCTATTTTTTTTTTCTTTTTAAATCCAATAAAACTGGCAAATAATTCATCATGAATAGTTATAAAAAAATGTATTCAAAATTTTATTTACTTCTAACAGAATTCTATTTCAGTTAGTAAAGCGAGTGTTACCTATGGTTAATTATAAATTAATAAATAATTTTAAATACCAACTTGATGATTTGCTATACGAAATGTCTCCATTATTAGTTGATAACGGACATTAAACAATAATTAAATTACTGAGTCTAAAATATTATCGATATGATCTCGTAATTTCAATGTTTGTGATGAAGGAAATTTAGTTAACAATATTTCTCTCGAGAGGAAAGCAAATATTTTATATACGGCTATAACGCTGTGCCACACAATCGATACATTATCTAAATGTTTAGCTTTGGTTTACTTTTTTACATGCATGTTATTGATGAGTGGCCATAACAGCTAAAGGTTCTACTAACATATTTAACATTCAATCTGGAGCGATAGGGGAATATCTTGATTTTCTAGTAATTGGTATGTGAGGCGTGATTTATATCTTTATCCAAACTGATAGCACTACTAAATCCTACTCCTTTAAAATTAAAATTAGTTTGAACGAGTCCTTCTAGACAAACTTATTACTAGAATCCACATACAAGTCTATAACGACAAGAAACTGCTTCAACATTTACTTTACAAACATTCGAACCTTCCAATTAATTACAAATGACTCATTTACACAACAGTAATTAGACCATTTTGGAAATATGGAGTAGGACTTTTGGGGCTCCACCAATTCATCCTATCCATCTAGTATACAATCCTTACAGTCCCCATAGAAAAATCCTGAATGTTCCTTCGTCACAAACAAACTTTTTCACAAAGATCCTTGATCTACCTAACGTTTCTGAATTCTCACAAACCAGATATCTATGCTGCCATACTAAACATCATAACTCTTCAAATACTATAGTAACACAATTTGCTTCCCACTTCATTCAAGATAAACCTCTGAGGCATCTGAAAAGAAGATAGCCTCGGGACCTTCTAATATAGAACTTGTAAAAGTGTTACTAATAGGTAGTTGCTTTATAAATATATAATTTATAATTTTTTTTTTTTTTTTAAGTATGTGACAATTTAAGCGATGTGTGACTGGAGACTCTGGGATACGGTAATTAAATCATCATCATTATAGCACGCTAGTGACATCAGCGCAGGTTGTAAGGATAGGATTACGATGAGTTGGAATATCAGCAGCATGTATGGTATAAAGAATAGGGCCTAGGATACAGACTTGAGAAATTCTGCAACTGTATCATACTTTTCATGTATTTTATACATTTGCTATTATTCTTTATTTTTTTAGTAAAACAAAGGCACTTATGAACTTTATATTGTAATTAATTATTTTCCTAGATTATGACTGATTGGTTCGTCAAAATAAATATTTTCAATAACAATACTTTCAAAAAAATCACTTTTAAAATAGTAAAAAAAAAAAAAAAAAAAATGCACAAAAATAGTATCTGGTTAATTAAAAAGCTTCATTAAATAAATATTGTTTAAAAAATATCTTTTGTAGTTAAAGTAATAGATACTTTAAATTTGGATACCGAACCTAACCCAATAAGAGGACACCGACAACAGAATCCTAGTTAGATAAAGTTGAAATTTAATCGAAAATAAGGTTAAGGAGGAACTTGCTACATTGATTAAAAGGATAAAGCTTGTATTGAATAAATCTGTGATATATACGCATACCCTAAATCCTTAAGAATTGCCACTTGTTCTAAGTAAATTAATCTTCAATATATTATGAACCATGTTTTCCTGATCTAAAAATAACCAGATACTTTATAAAAAGACTTCATTACCACTCAAAAGAAATTCTGAACCTGTTTCCCACCCCAATATTGATGATCCCCCGAGGCGTCTCATATTCTAATGTATAGCTTCCATTTTAGTACTACCAATAGATCATTTCTTTAAAAGTTAACACTATGAGATTATATTTAGAACACTGTGAAGTCACTAGATGTATGTTATTCTGAAGTTGCTAATAGAATCGTTTATTTCAGAAACCACCTTAGGGACAAAATATCAAAACATGTTTTATTTGTTGTGGTTCTGTACAATTTAAAGATAAATACATCTTTTAGTGCAGAAATAACTTATGTTCCATATCAGTAATGCATTTTGGCAGCCTTGAAAGTAATCCGTTTATCGCCCAAACAGCCCCAAAATCAATAGAAACCCTCAAATTACTCCATCGTTCCCGCCATTTCCTTCCTCAATCATAGTTTCCTCATTAATTTGTCCTCAGTTTGATTTTGGTTGCATGGTGTATGAGGCCTCTCGATGGGTCTCCGAGACCGATCACAACGGAGAGATTTGTTTTCGGAGCCCCGAGACGTGCTCATGTTTTGCACCTTTACACTGCCTTAGAGTGACTCTATCCAACCTCCCGTAGACAATATTTCTTGGGCACTTTCCTGTACCATAACATTTATAACCATTGACCTTCCTACATCTATAACCTCTTGAAATTCAAGTCTTCTGTCCACTTCCAACTCACAACAAGATCGCGTTCCTTTGACATATTACTCCCTTCCACCAAACAGGATCATACCAACACTCCTTCCAAGCTCGATCCACTACCATCTAGAACTCTTTCCCTCCCGAAACTAGACATGCTCCTTCCGTAAACTCATTCGAAACTCTCCTATTACAATATCTCATCTAATCTCAATCAGACGCCGCTAATATGAGTAATAATTAAAATTCAATTGAGTCAAAATCAGCATATCCGATGCCAATGAATTACTTCAATAACTATTTCATTATATAAATGTAAATCATTTATATAAATGTTAATTTTAGTCATTTGTTTCCCTAACAATTTCGTTTTTTTTTTCTCGTATGAGTATATACATGTATGTGTGTGTGTTTGTGTGACATTTATAAATTAGCATGTATGCACAAATATGTGCACATAAATGGAAGTAGATGTGTGAATATATGTTTCTATGTATTTGTTAATATTTCGTATGGCATTCAAATAGTTCTTTTTTTTTTTTTTTTTTTTTTATATATATCTTTCCCTTGTATTCATTATTTTTATTTTATTTTATTGATTTCTTTTCTATATTTCATTATTTTTCCTGAACGCATTGTAATTATTATATATGCATATACTTATTATAATATCATCATATTGTTATTATTATTTTTTTTCTCTTTTCTTTTTCTTATGTATACATTTATCCCAAAAGTAAAGTTCTATTTTCAATTGTTCATGAATGTATATATACATATATATATATATATATATATATATATATTATATATTTTATACATATTATATTATATTCCATATTTTATCTTCCTTTGAAATTAAGATAGCCAGACTATTATGTAACGTTATTACACATGTTTGTTATTCTTAGCGGGCAATATGTCCTAGAATAGAGATTATTTTGCATTTCATTATATGTGTGTGTGATCTGTCATTGATTCGTCTTTTGGTTATTTAAATATAAGCAGGACCACCATCCAAATATATCATGATAACAATACGTAATGAAGATGCATAAAAGAAATCTAAACAGCCCGTTCAGGCCAAATTAAATTGCTTTTGTTGTATATATTTATTTTTTTAATTCCGTTCAAATCCGTACAACAAAGGAGTAGCTCCCCTGAATAAAACCCTTGCTTCTATTACTCAGGGGCATTCTATAGAGAAATAAAATTCAAAGAGATGAAATATAAATTAAAAAATTACATCAGTTGGGGTTTTATAGTATAAATTCCTCAGATTCCACCTAGTTCTCTTTATTATTTTTATCTCATAACACCGAAAAAATAATAAAAATTTATAGTTCAGAGGGCAAGTTTCATACTTTTAAAATCATTTTGTCGTAATCACTCTTTTATCTGGCACAAATATTAAGAAAATAAGTAAAATTGTAAAACGCAAAAGTTCCTACCAATCATGGGTAAATGTGTCGTCTAGTTGCAAAACCGGCCAACTCCTCAATTTTGAGAAATACGTTTTTTTTCTGTTTTCGTTTTTTTTATTGGAAACAAGAAAACCTGTTTTCTGAGTCTTAAGATACATTTTCCATCTATTGGAAACAAGAAACCTCGCAAAAAAACCGTGAAATTCTTGTTAAACCTGCGTTTTAAAAACTCAGTGTGCTGCAAAACCGGCCAAATCCTTCCGTGAGTGAGTTTCAAAACCGGCCATCTCCAAATCCGCTAGATCGCGCTGTTGTTCCAGATCAAGAAGGCCTCTTATCAGGCAAATATCAGTCCGCTCCTGCTTTTTCTGTAGTTAACGTTTATGTCTTAATTGTTTCGTGCACTTTTCGTTCGATTTTTATGGAGAAGTTTGTAGAAGAAGTTCTAGCTAATTTAGCAAGAAAAAGACAAAGAGACCACGCAACATGGAGAAGAAACAAACCCCTCCAGATCGGGATTTTACCCAAATTGAGAAGAAGTTAAAGAAAATCGAGACTCTCGTTCAGTCTTCAGAATTTTACGGCATTCTTTCGGAAAGTGGAACTGTGTTCCAGCCGGGAAGAGACTACACATATTTTCATTGCATGAGTCCCAGTAATGCCCTCCTCAAACCCCCTCCACTATGGCACTTCAAAGTCATTGAGATTTTTCATAACCAAACAAAATAATAAGGTGCTAGTTCAAGGGGAGGTTATCTACAGATCGTTTGATTTTTAACTGCAGCGTCGCACAGTGGGGCAAGTAGCCCTAATTGTTGGCATAAACTAAATATTCTTACTTACATCTTAAATAATCATCAACATTGGTTCCTAAAGCTATATGTCATACATTGAAACATTGAAAAACCTAAATCACTCAATTTATTTGTATGGTATACAGTATGGAAAAACTTAAAAAACAGTAAATCAAAAAATTCACACTTTTCATATGTAACAAACTTTCTATCAACAACATTTCCTCGTCATCTTCACTGTCTTCTTCTTCTATTTTCAAAAGAAAAAGAAAGAAAGTTTAAAGCCTCTGTCGGTAGTGACTTAAATTTTTTCTTAGGTAGTTTTCGTTTACTTGTTAGAATTGGGTCTGAACACAACAAAAAAGGTTAATGAATATATCATGGTTGGATTTTTCTTGACTACACTTCCGTGATGTTCATGATATTTTTTGAAATCCTTGTTACGAGCTTCCTGTGCTTCCTGTACCATGAATAAGAAACTTGTCGAGGGTCGGTGACATCGGGTACTATGGTTACTTTTCTACATAATATTTTGCAGTATAGTGAGCAAACGCTTGATAGGCATCAGTATTAATTTCGTACCCACTTGATATTGCTATCAGTATTGTATGAAGCCTTTTAATTAGTTCAGCGTCAACTCCAGTAATTTCTGACGAAATATCAGCATGCGAGACACATTGCCTAGCCGTATTTCCATCGTTACTATTTCCAAAGCCAGGTTTAGGCATGTCAACAATCAAACCACACTTTTTTTTTTTAAACTTTCTTGGATTCGACTCTTGGTTTCTTTAACAACTTGTTTGTCTTCATTGCTGCGGTCTTGCCATTTTTTTTTAGTGGAAGCTTGTAGGATGGGTGTATGATAGGTGTACCATATAGGATAGGAATCAAAATGATTTTTTCGTCTATGCAATAACAAAGAAGAAATATTTTTTCTGACGGTGGGGCAGATTGGGGCAAGATTTTTTAACGAAATCGTAATATTTAATAATGTACTAGAAGGTGGTGGAAAATAATATGCTTGGACGGGTTTGGAAGGTTACTAAACCCTTCGCTACATATAAACTAAAATCAATAATCTTATTTTATTATATTATTAAGGCAAATATAATACCATATTTCAAAATTATATACCTGAAGATGATGATTCCATGTCATAAAAATATACATGTACTAATACTGTATGTAAAAAAAACAAACGATCTGTTAATAACAAATTAATGAAGACACTGACATTGATACCACTGAACTTTGTCCACTTTCAACGATTATCAGTACAAGACATGACTGTTATCAGCTTGATGAATTACATTATTTTGTTCTGCAGAGCCTTAACTAACAGATAATTAAGTCATCACGTTGAAAGGAAAATTTTAGTTTTAGGAATTTCTGCCACTTTTTTTGCTTTAGTTTGCCCCATTGTGCGTCGTAGCATCAGCTGCTCAAGAAGGAGAAAGCAGAGAAGTAGATAAGAGGAATAAAGAAGAATATCAGAAAGAAATGTGTAAGCCTGTTGAAGACGATAATACCGTAAGAGTATATGTTTCTGAATGTTAATGTTTTTCAAAATAACGTTTTTCGGAAATTCTTCTTCTTCTTCTTTTAGCACAACAGACAACATATAGCGGCCCCTGGCTTTTTCAACATCTGCCTTCCATTCCTCTCCGTCCAGATTTGGAACTTATTACTTTAGAAATAATTATCGCCAGTTTTTCTGACTAGATATTTGAGTACACCACAACATTTCAGAGTTTAATTTTTTCAAATTATTTTCACTTATTGAAGCAAGTTTTGTTCATTTGCACCCCAAAAAACCAAATATTTTAATTAAATTTAGTGAATTTTAAGTTCTAATTCATTGCAAAACCGGCCAACTCCAAAATGAGTTGCAAAGGCGGCCAAATCCAAAATAAATATTGAGTAACTCACCCCCTCCACTTGCCCCTTCCATTTCCAAGTGCTTTCAAACACACTACCCTTGTGCCACTAAAAACCGAAGAGAATTTCTTCCTACTTCGTTTTGGCGAGATGTAACAGAAAATCAGCTCTCCTGAAAAATTTTGGTTTTTGGAGATGGCCGGTTTTGCAACTAGACGACACAAATATTCGATACAGGAGAATCTCGCTAATCTGTCTCTCGCTAGTTCGACTCTCCATGTAATCTGACCTTCCCGCGGGTTCCCATGGGGTTCACAATATGTTTGCGTAATAGCTAATAGTCCAGTAAAATTATATATTTAGGTGTTAGTCTCGCTGTAGTCGCCATAGAGTTGAGAGTGCAGTTCAAGCTATATAGTTACGTTTTCTTTTATTTCAGACATTTTTTGTTTTTTATTATAGTTCATCGTTTTTCACATTACTTTTACTAAGTTAGCGACCCATTCCGGGGCCCTTGGAGGAGGGGCTTAGATTACAATGGATGAACCACCAGAACCATCATCATCAACGTCAAATAGAAATATCAAACGAATTCAATCACGTGGCACAAAATTGTTTTAAAAACCACAACTGTCTTAAATGTTCAGAAAATCACTTATCAAAAGACTGCCCCAATGCCCTAATCGACGGATTCAAACCTAAACTATCAATTGCTCCGAAGAACATTTTTCAAACTCACCGAACTGTATCAAATATACTAGAAACATGAAATTGCAATTAAGCAAGAAAAACCCCACAATAAAAGCAGCCCCACGGAAGAATTTTAAAGCAACTAAAGAAGCATTCCCAACACTCCCGAACCCAAAATCCCAGTGACCTCAAAACACCTTCTCATCGAAAGGTTATAAGAATGAGGAGCCTTTGTTCTCTGATTGTTTAAAGAAAAAAAAAATCAGCTCATTCAACATTGGAAAAATTTTAAAACACGATCTTAAAACTGCTGAAGACGGTATGTCAAAACTTTTAATTTCAATAGAAGGACTGTTATCATTTATAGACTAATGGTAAATATAACAAATACTAATATATTCTATAATTATATGTTCAAAGATATTATAATAACTAATGTTTTAGAATTACTTACGAACTTCTCCTCCTCTAATTCTAACTTTACAACCTACACTCACAACAACAACAGCATATCAACTTTATACAGTTTCATACTCGCTTGTCTAAATAAATATTTTTACTCTAAACAATTAATAGATCTTTACCTAACAGTCCAGCAGACTGAGACCCTCAAGAGATGGCAGAGCTACAAATAAATCTTAAAATGCCGAAAGGCAATAAAAGATCCATTACCCTAATTTCCTTTTCCTTCATGTGAATTTATAATAAAGTCGGAGGTTAGAAAAAAAAACAAAAAAAAAAAAACAGATACTAAAGAGATACTGAAATATGTCTCGTCCAAAACAAAATACTAATAGTATCTGTGAATTATAAACAAAAATAATAAACAAACTCCTAAGTATTTCTCCACATTTCTGTTTTTTCTTCTCTTATTGAATTTTATTTAATCATTTATATTAGCAATTTCAATTCTTTAATTAACGTAAATGGTAACTAATAACGATAAAATCATTTTTTTTTTTTTTTATGTAGAATGCCCAAATCATAAAAGTTAATTCAATAGAATTTAATAAATTCCTATTCGAAAATAAATCGGATATCATTTCAGTTAGTGAGACTCAACTAGCTCCAGGTGACAGATTTTCGAATCAGCGTAACAAAATATATCGGAAGGACCGATACAGGCAAGGCGGGGGAATTAAGATGTAAACTCGCGAAGATATCAATCATACATATCTGTCGGTAGATGGCCTTGCTCATGTCAAAGCTGTAGCTATTCAGCTTAGAATAAATAATATAAGTACCACAGTTATTGCTACCTATATACCTCCTAATAAACTATACACGCCTGACTTAGTTAAATTATTTAATTTTAGTAACAATTTTATCATATTCAGGGACCTAAATGCCAAAAATAAACAGTGGAACTGTCATAATAATAACAAAAATGGTAAAACTCTGTTAAATATGATGTCAAGGTATAACATAGAATTGCATAGCCACACAGAACCACATTACCAACCTCTGGCCAAAGTAGGAAGGTCAAGATTCATTTCGCAGGTCCGCCACAAAATAAATTTTAACCCGACAAGGTGGGGCACACCTTCAGTACCTATTTACAATTTAAGTGTAACAAAAATTTTAATAAGGTTATCGTTAAGAGAGTAGCGACTGTACTGAGTTATTTCGTTTACATTACATTTTGTTTCCCTAGTGTATTGAGTAGGAGGCATTTGGTGAAAATAGTCGATTTAAAGAATTCATTTTGTCAATAAAACAAGTTTCGGGAGCAGCAATGATTTCAAAATTATTTATTAAAATTACAAAGTAAATATGTAGAAAAAAAACCGACTTCAGAATGACTGGTCGGTGCCAACAAACATAGGGCAGTTTAATCCTGCCTTTCCAAAAACTTTCGAACAGCACGAGCTATCGGTGAGGCGGTGATGAAATAGTGGAGGGATCTTTACAATTACCAGCTCTTTTCGGTTGTCTTTGTTTTGGTTGCCACCGACTCCAAAATTCAACTGGTCATGAATTGTGAATAGGTAAATAAGCATCGATAATATCGTTGTTTGTCCTTTAATGCTCTTTGTTTCAAAGTAGTTAAGTTATTATTTTTTACTTTTAAATTCAAGTAAGTATGTACATGTAGATTAAACATTGAAGTCGGTTTTTTGTTGTTGTTTTTTATATATTTTTTTCTTATAATCAACTTTACTTTTCCATTGTTAGTGGTAAGTAAGTGCATTTTTGTTTTTATACGTAAATGTATTACATAACTTAATAACTTAAATTTAATCACTATGAAGTAAGTAACATGTTTATAGTTGAAGGTTATATAAGAGTGATAAGTGTTTTCCAACTGTTGATTTTTTTTTTTCCTTATTACTTAATTGTTTTTGTTGATTTTTCTTATAATGTTCGTAATATAGTGAGTTAATTAGAACAAAAAATGCAGTCGAAGTGAGATTTTTATAGTCGATTAAATGTCAATTTGCATGGTGCTTTTGGCCAAGCCCGTATTGCTTTTTCCTATTTAATATATAGTTTGTTTATATATAGGGTATATATTTAGGGTAGTAGATACATAAGGGAGGGTCGTATCTTGAACAGAGACCTTAAGGAGCTATGATGCTATTAATGTTCCCCGCGCGGAATTCTCTGCGCTAGGGGGTCCACAATTTATATCTTTTGGCCGAGTCGATAAGACTACGCTGTGGTTTCCCCTAAGCCTTCCTCCGAGTAGGCTATCTTACCGTGGATGTTCGCTGCAATGATAGCTGTGGGCATCATTTAGTGAGTATTTCACGTATTTATTTAAAAAAATTTCTCTTTACAAATATTTTATTTATACAAAGAAAAAGTGATGATTCAATTCTATTATACACGAGGAATGACCAAAGAAATATGATACTTACAAAAATGGAAAGATAAAGTAGAAAAGACAATTTTGGATGTCTTAAATAGATTATTAGATATTGGTGGTTCTGAAATATCAATATAGCACCTTAAATTTAAAAACTTTTAATTTCCGTCCGACTATATTAATTTTAGTTAGTGATAGGTCGGCAACAAAAATCAAATCCCTATTAATAAAACCGCTATCTCTGTTAAAAAATAAAGTACGATTGGTTAGTTCCATTACAATAAATTCCATGTTATAACGAAAAATGTTTTTATATTTATCAGTTGTAATTTTGTTTTATTGTATACAGTTGTAAGTTAAACAAACATTTAAAAAAAAATAAATAGTCATTAGAATAAAATCATGTTACTAAAATACATAAACCCTATAATGATCTCAATATACCTTTTGTCGTTGACCTTATACCCGTTAAATTCTCCAAATTCCATCAAAACCTTTTCAATTATCCCAGCCCTTTGGCACATTCATTATCCAGCTCGACACATCCTTGTAACCCTCCTTGCAGATTAAAACGGCTATAGCCCCCAGACTTATTGTAATAAATATATCACTATAAAACAACAACTAAAATACATATAATGGGAAGATACACTGATGAAATAACTACAAGCTCTAAAGATTTTATATTATATAACATCAACTGCATTATCTTAGTTGTTATTTATGTACCACACTCCATACAATAGATATGGACACAGATAAATGCTTGTCACTGATATTGGCTCAGCTGAACAGAGAATGAAGAAAAGCAAACGTGCCATCTCTTCAATCGAATCGACAACAGATCAACCTCAGCTGTTCTTATCTTATCTGAAAAGTCATTGCAAACGACGTCGTTAGCGATTTATGGGATGCGGGATCTAGCATCAGTAGACATCACCAAAACATGTTTATTCTCAACAATATCTCCTGTTTGTGCTTGCTCAAGTGTTTGTTCCATTATAGTAGAAACCAGCTTATCACTGAAGTCAATAACATCACAATTGGTACTCAATAAATATATTAATTACAAAGACAAATGGATAAATTTTGCAAACATTAGAAATATTTTTTCTTTTTTTTTCATATATTTCGCTTCTTATTTCCTTTATATTTTTTAATGTTTTGGACATGGTTATGTCTTTTGGCTGGGGTCCATATTTTTCAACCGTAACTTTTTTCAAAAATGTAACATTTTGAAAGTCTCTAGTTCTGCTTGCATTTTTCTGGTCAAGAAATTGAAAGCATTTTCCTGTTTATATAGAACTTGTTACTATAACCTACCGTTTTGGAATGGTTTGAATGAAACAAGTCGCATTTGAAGCACACGTTTTCTCTTGACAGTGCTTATTTTGAATGACCATTTATTGTTAATTTAATTTAATGATTTGTTTAAGAAATTTGATCCTTTAGATTCTAAAATGTTAATTAGGAAAAGCAGTGGATTAAAGATAGACATATTCGTGATCTATTTTTTTCCCAGTTAGGAAGAAATTGAGTTTTTTATTCATATAAAATGTACAAAGTTTATTATTTTAATTATTTATTGATATTCAGAGCTTTGTGTAATATATAAATCAAGTAAATGTGAGAAAATGATGACTCGTAAAGTACTACCTACATTAAAAGGTTTCTAGGCCATCTTCTTTTCAGACACCTCTGTTATTGGGAATCGAGTGGAAAGCAAGTTGAGATACTGGATTCGAGTGAGTAAGGAGCTCATTGTAGAAGAATAAGTTATTATCCGGTAAGGCTATTTCATCACGTTTTATGTAATGGCAGAATGTAGGACTAGAGGGCTAAAAAAAACAAAAACAACAACACTAATTTCAAGTATTGGAGTTGTGTTAAAGGCGTGAAGTTTTGGATCTATTATTTTCATGAGGTTCTGAATCCATGAATTAGCTTTATCTGATAATTAGAAAGTGTCAAATGGTAAAAAAAAAAAAAAGAAAAAACCTTTAGTGTCGTCTGTATTCATTTGGAGCTGAGTTGAATGAAATCATTATAAGCTTCATCAGATCACCTCAAATAGTCAAGCAATCAGAGCAATCAAAAAGGAATAAAATGCACCGAACTGATCTATATAAATATATATTTCAGGCTTTTAATAGAATTAAATCTTTATCTAATCATCGGAACCAAATTTTAAGTTCAAATATTGTAAGAAATAATTAAGTAAATAAGTATTAATATTTTTTAAGTTTTATTTAATTTAATGTTTCGTTTTTTTAATAATTAAAAATCAATAGACTATTTATGTTTTTCACTCAATCAACCTTAATATAGAAATATTTAAGTGAAAGAACCATGTGGATATTACTTTTCATACTTGAGCCATTAAAAAATATTTTTACCACGTTTATTTTTTTTTCTCAGTTCCTTGGGTCAATTGGAAAGAAAATAAATGAATAATAATAATAGGAGAATGAAAATATTGGTGTCCTGCTAAGTCCACCTAGTCCAATATGTAGGTCTGTACGAGTATATATCAAATATGTATGAGTCAAGTTTCCATTTTTTTCTGTTAAAAGCTTTTATTTTTCATTATTGTTTTATATGATTGGAATAATGTAAAACTAAATTTTCAACCTTCCAGGAGCTTGCAAAAACTTTTATTCATTTTTTCCTCGGTATTTGTGAAAATAACTTGTAAACCACAGCTCTAAATGAAGAAAATGTTTATATTCAATTTGAAAGAAATTCAATGTCCTTAAAAAAAAAAAAATTATCAAAGTCCTTTAACTTTTTAAAGTAAACGTTCTACAGTACTTTGAAATTGAATAAAAAGTTCGGAAAACAATGTTTGTCTAATAAGTACAATTAGATGAAAGGCACTATTGAGAGAGTCGATTGAATTTTGATGTTGTTTCTTTTTGTAAAAACTCTTTGCCTGTACTGAGGGATGGACCGATTCCACCAATTATGTAGAAAAGAATCGCTATGCAATGTCATTTCTTATGAACTGATTTATATTGATAATATTGATGATTTTTCAATTTTTTCCCTAATGACATAAATTATACTGTTATAATGGTATTTTTTTCAAATTTAGTGTTATAGCGATTAATCATATACTAGGTCAACACTGCTTGTTACTATTCATAACAATTCTCTTCAAATCTCAAACATGCAGTAGCACTTAAAGAATCGATGCAGACAAACCATTGCACTATTTTCGTTAACGCAAAATAAACATTATTTCTTATTTAATAGCATTTTTTTATTATTTTTTTAAGTCCTGATACACTATTATAAGAATATCCAGGAATATATGTATACATATATTTATTTTTTTAAACATTTATAGAGAAATTATTACAATCTGCCACAAATGTGGGCAAAAGTAATATAGATTACTTCATGATTACACTTACACATTATGTACAACCAAAGAAAAAAAAAGAATAAAATAATGATAATTGAAAAAAAAAAATCAGAAAAAGACAATGCTATACATAAATAATATACAATGCAGAATATATATACCAGTGAAGTATATGAATAAAAATAAAAAAAAAAATATATATATATATATATATATATATATATATATATATATAAAACAAAATAATAATAAAAAAATTAAATAATAGTAATAGTAAAACTAAAACTAAATTAAATTAAATGTTAAAACTGCAATCGTTCGGGAAATCATAGTGCAACCCTCTACCTAAAGTCTTTGTTGAATGGTTTAAGTAATAAATGAAACCAAGAGCTTTAGAATCGAAATATCTTGATACCGACACATCACTACTTTGTTCTATTACAGTTAATTTCCGATAATTTGTTAGCACCACATAATTGCATTTGAGATGACTAAGCTCCAGTTCACTGTATTATCACCGTGAGCAAAAATTAGTAATTGTAAAACCAAATCTTTGTGAAAAATTAATATTTTTAACATTACATATTATATGCCAAGATACTTCATATTTCCCGGGATTTAAATGATGAGGTTGAAAGTCGAGTTATGAATTCTTCGTTAAAAAAATATATTCTTTTTTTTATTTTTGTATATGAAAAATCATTCATTCGTAAGAGAGATGTGCATTAAAAATACGAACTAGATTTTTTTTTAGTACCTTAACCATTTTTTTTCCACTAAACTTTCAATCACATAATTCTCATCTAAGAGACTAATGTTTCGGAAACCAATTACCCAGAAATGGCAACAGAACTGTACTCAACTCTGAGATAACTGGAAAGGCATATCTTGACTTTCAATTACTATGGAGATTTACTCAACAGGCCCAGCATTCAAACTTAGATGGAAGTTGTTATAGTTTATAGCCATCCAACTCAGGCCGATTCGTTTCGTAACTGTATCTGCACCCAATTTTGTAAAGCAAAACATTCTTAAATTTCTGCTTTCATGATTTGCGTTTTAAATTTAGAGGTTTATTTCACTGCGTAGTTAATTTATAATACAGTCTTAAAGATTCCCATATATACAACCCATGAAGGGTCTTTTCGGTATGGGTTATGAAAATATGGTTTCGTAACCAACTTTGGTAATAGGAGATAAAGTATTCAGCAATCACGCTCAGCCACCTTGTTTTTCCTAATTAAAGGGTAGACTATTTAACGAAGATAGATAAGGAGAGTCTCCAGACCTTGAACTCGATCTACTGTCGAAATTATCAGAAATTAAATTTTCTATTTACAGCTAGAATCAAACTAGATCTCCCTAGCTATCCTAAAGCCCTAGTGCTTTTCCCACTGAGCTATTCCACTTCTTATACATATATATTCCTTTTTCATCTTTAGATTTCAGAACTGTAAAAGAGACAAAGATTTTCATTATATATTTTTATAGAATAGATACACCTGATTCATTGTATGTCAGTACCTAAACTATTATCCAGTTCTAGACTTCTGTAATCCTCCTCGTTACAGTTAAAAATTATATAGCGTTTCTTGTATAATGAATTTCTTCTTTACTGTATTCTAATGTGTTCATGGATTTGACGTTGATTATGTTGTAATGTTGCAAGTTGATGTAACTGAAGTAATGTTGATTTTTAAAATACCGTAAAGGCCCTGTTTGCCTTCCGCAAGTGGGAAACAGATTGGCTAGAAGTTCCCCTTCCATAGCATTCCTTATTAAATGATATATTAATGGTTTTTTTTTTCTTTTCAGATTTTATTTTATAATCAGTTTTTTTTATATATTTAATTATTTTATTTTGTTTGTACCTACCTTTCTTTCCGCATACTTAAATAAATACTAGTGAAAAAGAAAAATATTTTATATTTTGTCTCGAAAAGAGATTCTCATAAGTAATTTATAAGAGACTCGAACGATATGAAGCCTCTCTTTGATTTCGGCAACTTTAACGCTTACTTAACAAATCTGGCTGTTTGGACTTACAATATAGACTTGGGTGTTTCACCAAATCATCGGATTCTGGCCGTGTCCAGGCCCTCCAATCCAAAATCATGTTTCTAATAAAATAACACAGAAGGACCATAAGATTCTGCGACCATAAAAAATATTTACTGATTTGCAACAAACCAGATACCTTTTCTTTCATAACTACTGACCAAAATTCACTCGTTTCTCAACATATAATATTCCAATTCTATTCTCCATTACGACCCAAGGTCTCAGAAAACAAGATAGTCACGGAATATCCTAATATAGAGCTTTCACGTGAATGCTATTCATGGCTTTTTGGATTCACACGTTTCTGTAATGTAATGATATTTGTAATGCAGCAGATATACTACAGATGTATTTTGTTGAACACTTGTGAATTTCAATATATAAACTTAAAAACAAAATTTTTGGAAGTGATTTATTATTTCCTTTTGAGTATGGCAGATTGTAATATTTATAAATAAAATCAATTTCCATAATCCCATTAATCTTTTATGAACCCTTTAAACTGAGTTTTTCTGATTATGAATATACCTGAAAGGTGCTGATGGTTATATTATATTATACAAGGGTGTATAAAGAAATAGGGTTCAATAAAAATAGTTTAACCAAAAGAATTTTTAAGGCGTCTATATAACTCTTTAATCATAGTGGTGTACCTCAATCTTTTAAGACTAAAACAATATTTATACTTTTCCACAACCCAATAAACAACCCCTCCATTTAAGCAAACCTTAGCCAGTATATGTAAAGCATAAGTAAATAACGACAAAGTTTACCTTTAGTCAACTCTCTATATCTCTCTAGCTAATTCTAAATTTAACAGATTTTCAATTCAGTTCCAAACAAAACAAAATGGCTTGAATTAAAACTGAATTTCGAACATAAATTATAATGTAATTATGAATTTAGTATTATCTATCTGGTAATGTTAGCAAAATTTGCATAAAATAACGTTCAAATTTATAAGTAAATATTATTGAACTAATGTGATTGTAGTTATCAATGTTATTGCTGAATACTAATATGGATTTCCATTTATGCACTTGTTACTGAGCTTTTATTTCTACTATCTAGAGTACATTTATAAATTTTTTGTGTCCTAAAAATTCCTAAATTGAATCAATTTATGTCAGTCTGTCATTTAACTGCATTTCAAGATTTAATTACACTTTATAAATAAATTGTGTTTAGAATGTTCTAAAACCTGTTGCTAGCGACAGTAATCAAACTTAATCATCAAATGACTCAACCTAATAATGAAATTAAATTAGCAAACAATGTTCATCCGAAATAAACTTGAAAAGTTGAGAGCACATATGTTTTTCAAACGTGTTTTTTTTTTCATTCTAATCAATATAGTATCAAAGCGGTTAGTCCAAGCGACAAATGCTATAAAACATAAACTATTCTCCATTAAGTATCTGATGAGGAAACTAACTGCAAATCTTCGATCTGAGCAACACCAACAGAGCTTGACCGAGTCAAAATTCTACATTTTTAAAGGTGTAAAGAACGTTTAACATGGATGTTAAAAAACGTTACAGCGTGACTTTTTTTATTCAAACCAATATAGTTCCTAAACGGTAGGTTCTAGCGACAAATGTTTAATAACAAAAAATATTCTCTATCGATTTCTAAATTGAAGAACGTTACAGCAAATTAGTATAGACCCCAGCTACCAGAAATATCCTTGTCGAAAATGCGGCATCCAATGACCTGCTCTTTCGGTCAGCGTCTCCTAACTGGGAAAAAATACTTCCAGGTGACACACTGAGAATATTCTCTGTATTCATTACCGATAGATGTGAGTTGTGAGTCCGCTAAAGCCATATTTTTTTCGGTATATACAGTCGAAGGAGGCTTTAACGTTGAAATCCTGTTATCGCGCAAACCATTTTAGCACCACAATTTCTTTTAAAGCATCTGACTTGAAAACTCAACAAATCATACAAAACGACAGCATTTTGCTATTTGTGCTAATGATATAACGTTATGTGGCAATAATGCCGGATCAATGCGTTTTTTATAGCAATAGAAATCAAAAAAGCTTAAGAAAAAACAAAGTACATGAGAACTGGCATGAGTGATGGTAACACAGTAGGAGAGCACCTGCAAATGGGACCGTTTAGATTCCAAAGTGTGGACCAGTTCAAGTACCTTGGGTCAATCGTCTGCGCCACAAATAAGATATCAGCAGAAACAAGCCATAGACTGATGTTGGCCAATAGATGCTACTTTGGCTTAAAGAAACATCTAAGAAAGCCCTTGATCTCCCGAAATACGAAGAGTACAATATATAAAACCCTAATTAGGCCGGTTCTTACCTATGGATGCGAAACATGGACCTTGACAACCAAGGAAGAAAAATAAATCCTCATTTTCGAGAGGAAGGTATTGAGAAGGATTTTCGGGCCCATTAAGCAAGGAGACCAATGGAGAAGACGACATAACAATGAGGTCTATGAACTCTTCGGGGAAGCGAATGTGCTGCGAACTATTAAGTTGGCACGACTGAGATGGGCTGGACATGTCGCCAGAATGATGGATGACCAGGTTCCGAGGAAGCTGCTGGAGGGGAGACTGGAGCGTTCTAGGGGCAGAGGCAGACCGAGACTTAGGTGGGAAGATGCTGTTGCAAAGGATGCACTGACCCTGCTAAATACACGGAATTGGAAAGCAGTCGCAAAAGATCGAGCCACCTGGCGAAGGCTCATTGAGGAGGCCAGGGACCACATCGGTCTGTAGCGCCATGGGAAGAAGAAATCAAAAAAGCTGCACTGAGCTATTTCCAAATATCTCTGTAACATTATTTGTATTTAGGTTGGCGAAAGGGTCAGGCAACCCATGATTTTGTTTCCGTTTAACGGAAAAAAAATAGTGTTAAAAAGAATTATTTTATTTGCTGTTAGTATTTCATCTAAATCTCATGTAAGAAAGGTGGAAAAGATGTAAAAGAGGGAATGATTAGTAACAAAAAATTTCAAAGTGGTCTACGGAAAGCGGAGATCTTAAGCTACATTTTGAAGCACACCTTCAGTCACGCACGCTTTTAGATTACATGAGATAGTGGACATCTTTCTTAGGTATAATTATGTCCACCCTTTCTTGTCATAAATATGGGTCTCCATTTCCTCGAGAACTTCAAGTGCTATTAAAGAAGCGAACTACTCGTGGACGCAAAGTAGCAAGGTGAGCAAGCTTCATCACCGGATCTATACAAGGTTCAGAATTTTCCCGGAGTAATAGACCAGTAAGGGGGCAACGTTGGGTAGACATAAGGTCTTCATAAAAAGAAAATTACACCCATGCAACGATACGATTCATAAACGGATTCATCAGACTACAATTACACTCCTGTGGAAAGCGATGAAGATATATATCTATATGTCTACGGTGGGGATAAACCAGACCCAAGCGATGCGGTCAGACATTTTTGAAACTTCACTGTCATCCACATACTATCGTAATAATAAATTACCTTTCAATACATTATTCATATTTTCTAATTTACTGATATCAATTTCGAAAAAAAGTTTTGTTTTATGTTTATAGCATTTAAATAATAATGATAAAAACTTTCTGATCCGTATAATAGAAAACCGGACGGAGATACGGGCTGGCTGATGTTGAGAATTTCCTGAGATGTGATTAATTCCCTCAGTCACTGCTTGGACAGACCTCGTTAAGAGACTTCGAATCGGATCCACCCTAGTCCATAGCATCTGTTCTAGTCTGGAAGAATTACTCTGTCTATTGCTTGGCAGTTTCAATTTAATTAAACTTTTACTTATCTAAAAATAGCGTTTAAATAATACATTTATATTAATAACACGAATTCATAAATTTAGCCTCAGGTTTTAGAACCCATGAATCTATGAATTCTATAGGTACTCGCTTTGGCTATTAAAGACCATTATACCGTGTTCTCCTTGTTGACTTCTAGCCAACAATTACAGAAGCATTTAATTTGTAATTAAAATTGCCAGACAACTGTACAATAGGAAGTAATTGTGTATTATTATTAATCTTAAGGGACAGTATTTCCCAAGATAAAGTTTATTTTTCATTCATTTATTCATTCAGTAAATTTTTACAGTAGTGTTTCTTCTGATAAGGCCTTACAGATTACACTCTGGGACATGATCGCTACAAGGAAGTGCCAATTTCCTCTCCACGTGCTGTGGATACCGTACTTCTAGCTCTTTTGGTGCAGTTTACAAGATATAAGGGTGAACACCAAGACGTTAACCAACTGGAGTGGCATGATGGAAACCCATAAAGGTAAAGGTTGAAGAGAAGTAGGGGGATAAGTGATCGTAGAGGGTTGATGGCTAGCCTTCCATCCAAGATAATAGAACAGGTTGGGCCTCCTTGCAAGTCTTGGGGGCAAGGAGGAATAACTGATAAATCCCTTTTTACTTGAAGTACGCATGATGGTGTAGAAGGAGTAATACGATTGGTGAATTAATTGCCATTTATATTGGAATTATTTTATTTGAAAACTAATTTCGAATATTAAAAAATCATCATCCACTGGTAAGCATGCAAAATGTTCAAAACATCAGCTCTTTGTAACATAGATATTATACATTAAAGCCTAATCTTTGTTACATAGAAATATAATCAAACAGCAATGACGATTTAAATTTGATTTTCTTTTATTACAAGAAAAAAAAAAATTACATTGGGGTCACCTGTGGTGTAGTGGTTAGCATAGCAACCTACTAAACCCAAGATCGCGGGTTCGCAGCCCGGCAGATGACCTTAGGATTTTTTAAAGGAATTAAAAAATCCTTAGCTATACCGTCCTTCGGAAGGGACGTAAAATAGGGGTCCCGAGACTGTGCGATGTCAGGTACTCGTTAAAGGTCCCTATCCTAATTATACCTGGATTGGCAAAATTTAGGACTCCCACCGTAGCATCGTCCGATTAGCCATAGCAGCATAGAGTGACGTTAAACGAAATAAATAAAATAAAATAAGATTTACATAGTAAAACTGCGAAACAATTTACTATAAATGGCTTGAAATCATTCCTATTATGTCTTAGTGTTATTTGGCTTTATCTGTTGATGTCGTTGAAAGTAGTGGGAGAAGTACCCATAGTATTCTAGTGGAACAGCAATTAGAAAAAAAGCAATCCATAAAAGTGGATAAAATTGTGATTACAAAATCAGGCCGTGGATTAACTGCTTGGATAATCAATTTCCTTTCATTTCTTCTCAATGCAAGAAAAGCTCTCTGTTGCAAAAGCAGACGGAAAAGAAAATACATATAAACATCTGTTTTTATATAAAGTGAAAAATTACTTTAGCTTTTGATCCTCCTAACAAAATCTGATATAGTTAGTTTTCTATTTCTGATTAAGACAAAGTCTGGAAAGCGAACTAAAATATAATAATTTACTTCCATCCAAAGAAATTTTTTTTAGGAGCTTATCTACCGTAGCAAGGACATTTACAAATTTTCTGATGATTGACTTATCCTAAAGAAATTGACATATCTCCCAGAAATTAGCTATTGACCAGCAATACCTCTTAATGAATGTAACAAATCAAAGGAAAAAAGACGTATACTTTTTTCGCACTTTTGATTTTGATATTTTTTTTTTAATTTATATCTCCTCTAAAATCAACCATTGTAAAGAAAATACAGATATTCAGATTGTATTATATTCAGATTATATATTCTAAATTATATATAACAAAAATAATTTTCCATTTTATTACTTTTAAGTTATTAAAATAAAAAAATAAATTTTACCTATAATACAGTGTTACCACATTGTCAACTTATTTAAAAATGTTACATTAAAATCAGGTTTGTATTATGTCTGTTTCAAAGGTCTATAATCTGTTTATATCATTGGTTAACTAATATTATTAGTTTGGACAATGTTACGTTATTTAAAAATAATATTAGTGAACCAATAAACATATTTTAAACCTTTGGAAATATTATTTACAACTGTTTTGATTGTAACCTTTTTAAGTAAGTTGACACAGTAATATAGGTAAAACTTTGATAGTTTATAATAACCCAATCGGGTCTATAAATTGTATTGATTTTAGGTTCTTATCTGAGGATAAAAAATTTATTTTCCCAAAACACGTGAAATAATATTATTTTATATAAGGAGTAAAATGCAGAATTTAAGAGTCAATTATTTAATAAATAAGTTTTAAAAAACAATTAGATGTTTGCAAGAGAGTTTTATCTGTTCTTTTTTTTATATATATAATTTAATACTGTATACATAATTTCCTTGTATGATGAAATAATAATGGGTTGAGTGGATATTAGAAGCAGGAGAACAAATACAAACAGAAAAAAAAGGGGGAGAGAAGAGAACGCAACTAAGCGGAAAAATGATTTTAAAGAGAAAAATAATGAATATAATTTGGGTGTAGTACAAAGAGATTAATGAGTCGTTTATTTTCTGTTTAAATATTTATAATTTAAATAGGTTCACATACTTTACTTGTTATTGCATGTATAGCAGCCTTATCTTTTTTTTCATCTTAATCAAAGATGTTTTAATAACGTCATCTTCAATTTTCAATAGTTGCTTGCGAACAGGTTATTTTCCTGATAACTGGAAGAAGGATGAACTGGTAGTTAT
Organism: Euschistus heros; assembly: GCA_003667255.2. Taxonomy (NCBI): domain Eukaryota; kingdom Metazoa; phylum Arthropoda; class Insecta; order Hemiptera; family Pentatomidae; genus Euschistus; species Euschistus heros. Next base: position 78,310 of record RCWM02000251.1, on the reverse strand, counting down.
CGACAAGCTTGGGAAAAACGCCAAACAAATCAGCAGCTACAGGCCAATAAGTCTCTTACCATTATTAGGAAAACTTCTGGAATCAGTAATAAAACGGCGCCTCACTTCTTTTTTCAAGACATATACGTTATTCCCGATTTTCAATTTGGATTTCGGGTCAGTCATTCCACTGCACATCAACTATTAAGATTATCAGAACTCATAGTAAACGGTTTTGAAACGAAAAAAAAAAAAAAAAACTTGTCACATTTTTAAATTTTCAACAAGCATTTGACAAGGTTTGCATCAAAGTCTCTTATACAAACTTAAGTCAGTAAACACTGCAAAATACCTATACGATATTCTGTATTCCTTTCTCAATAAGCGAACATTCGTCGTCAGAATAAACCACACAATCTCAACCATCAGACCTATCAGTGCCGGTACTCCACAAGGATCAGTTTTATCACCCATCCTCTTCAACTTCTACCTTCATGATATCATCCAATCCTCCGAAACCTCTATAGCCATGTTTGCTGATGACACAGCAGTTTTTTCGCTACACGAAAATATAACAATACCCTGAAATACTCTTCAAACTCACCTAAACGAATTTGAAAAGTATTTTAATAAATGGATGATCAACCTAAATATACAAAAATGTATTGCCAAAATGTTTACCATCAGACGACCAATAGACCCACCGGAACTAGTTCTAAATAGAAACAGTCTTCAATGGAATTCATCTAATGAGGCAGTAAAATACCTTGGTGTTCATCTAGATCGTCGCTTTACCTGGAATCACCACATCAATATTAAACTTACACAGATCTAAGCAAGGCTGGCAATGCTGTACCAGATAATAAACAGAAAATCCACTCTTAAACCAAATATAACTATTTTAATCTACAAAACTATACACAGGCCATTAATGATGTACGGTTGTGAAGCATAGGGAGCTGCATCCACTACCAAACAGAAAAAAACTACACTCTTTCCAAAACAAGATCCTAAGAATTGCTGTAGATGCTCCCTGGTTTATAAGAAATAGTCAACCACACCGTGAATTAGACATAGAATCAATAACCACATAAAATCAATTGCAAATCACCAGCGGTTAAAGTTACAGTAGCTTTCAGCATAGATGCTAAAACAACATCCCGCTGATTGAAACCAAGACTCATGCAAGACCTCCTGATGTAAACACCATAACTATTCCATTCAGTAATTACTTCTTCATTATAATACCAATTATTGTTCTTATTACTACAATTTATTTCTTATTATTTCTGTATTCTGTACTTTATTCATTTAATTTGTCTTTATTATTATTCTCTTATATATACACATATTCTTTCTTTTCTGTTATTTTTTATTTATTTAAAATTTTAATTTTTTTTATTTATGTTTTTTTTTATAATTTTAATTTAATTTATTTTTTATTATTATTGTTTTATTTATTTTATTTTATTTTTTATTTATTTACTTATTTTTTATTTTATTTTTTTGCACCTGATTTTGCCTTGTATATAACTATTATTTATCTATTTTTTCCTATTTATTTATTATTATTAATTTATTTATCTTTTGTTATTTTTAGTTCTTTGCATTTTTTTTTTCTTTCCCTTTTAATTTATTGTAATTATATAGTTCCTCTAAAGTTATAATTATTCCAAAATTATTATAGAACTTATCTGTTATGGGTGTCTCTTTTACGAGACTATATACTATTGTTAAATCATCACTAATATTATTAAAACAACCATGTAAGGCTTACCAGGCCGATCTGGAAATAAATAAATTAATTTTTTTTTTTAAATAACTTTATCCTTTTGTTTAATACTTTTTAAAAAGCTTTTATTCAGAGTTTATTTTGAAACATAATTTTAATGCTAAAGATGTAAATTTATATATAAATATATAAGAGTTCTGAGACGTTTTTATTTATTAAATATGTGTTATACATTCATTTTTTAAGTAATCTGTATATCTATTAACCCGAGTTCCTGGGGTAGCACAGTCTCGAAATAAAGCAATTTTCTCCTTTGATAATAAAAACTCGAGGAGGTGCTTATCAGCAGTGTTGGGACAATTTATTAAACGATAACAATCATGGTATATTGTTATTTGTTTTATCACATTAAAAAAAAAATCATAAACATTTTCTAAGCGATAACATTACAGTGAAGTCCACAGTAATGGCGACCGGAGTTTTTTATTACTGATGATAGCATATAAAGTAAGCTGGAAAAACTTGAATACCAAGAGTCGCTTCAGTAGATTTGCACTAGATGTAGCCAGAACGATTTCGTCTGAGAGACTTTCATGAAAATTTGTTTTGAAAAAGATTAGAGCAATTGACTTATCTTATAATTTTCTTCTAGTTTCAACGAGCCTAGAACCGGTGTGAACGGAGTGATATTTTTATAGAAAATTAATGCAAAAGTGAGCAATTTAGTTTACTTAACTTAGTTAGTTAATTTTGAAATTTGGAATTCAATCATGTCGAGAAATATATTATTTTAATGGACTTTCTTTGACTAATCTGTTATATGTATATATACAATATGTAACATAAAACAAAAAATAGCTAACATATAATTGAAAATATACAAGTTTGTAAATTACTACTTTATATCACATTTCAATTAAGGATTAATATTATTAATTACGGCTCAAAACCAAATCTGTGTAAAGAAGTAGGTTATGTAAGCTGTTTATTAAGAACTGTAGAAGTAATAGAAATTAGTTTTTGTTAATATCATAATGTTTCCGAAATCGATAATTGATTACAAAAAAAAAAAAAAAAAAAAAAAAAAAAAAAAAAAAAAAAAAAAAAAAAAAAAAAAAAAAAAACTATTCCTGGATTAAATAACAAACTGTAAGGATGAATATAAAGTAAAATTTATAATCAATGAAAGCCATGTTTACATTATAATCGATCGAGTTTAAATACAAAGGAATAAAAATGGTGCTTTATGCAGAATAATCGGCGAGAAGCAGCGAACCGACTAGTCGGTAATTTTCTAAAAAAGATTTATTTGGGTTCAAACACTTCTACTTTTTCTTTTAGACCAATATTGAAATATTTTTCTAAATAAATGTCTATTTATCGTTAGTAAAACTAAACAAACAAATAGAGATTCTATGATTTAACGATGTAACCATATGAAGGATGGCTATAAATCCATTCATACAATATGCAAAATAAGAACCTCTAACAATACAATGTATAAAAAGAAAAGTTAAATAAAATGTTAGGTTAACAATTAATATAGTATAAAATATATAATGTCCTAATAAAGCTCTCAAAGTCTTATAATTATTTTTAAAAAAAGGTAAAAGCTATCTCGTCATTGAAGAACGGATTTTAGTCTTTAGTTATCGTCCAAAATTTATTTAATGTCCATTGTCTGTTATCCTGCGGACCTCCAACGGTCACTTATGTTGATTTTTCCGATCTCAAATAACAAGCACCCTTATTTGGTCAGGCCCTCATATAAAGGTCAAGAACCCGTTTTGGCTTTTTTGTACATAGAATATGCGAAAATAAGAAGAAATAGTCCAGGAAAAGATTATTATTATTTATTCCTTTTTAAGTATTATGCTGAAGTTGTTTTTCAATCACTCACTACGATTTTGGGTTTTTACGTCTAGGTTTTATTAAGATGTGTTAATTCTCGTTTTGAATTTTTAAATAAATACTAATCCAGTTATAAGCAATACGTTAATACAATGTTAAAACTTAATATACAATAAAAAATAATTCTGAAAGCAAACTATTGTTTTCTTTTTCAACGATAAAATATTTAGTTCCTAAAAAATAGAAAAAGGTATGAAGTCACTACTCAGCTGCAAATACATGCTATATAACTCAGGATTTTATTTAATACCCTAATAATAAATTTAAGCTGTTATTTTTTAAAATAAACCACTACATCTATTTTTTTTTCAAAATAACATTTGAATATTACACATTGGATACACATGTATTTTTAACTTTGCTTTAAAATTGTATAAATTTTTTTTTTATTATTAAAAAAAAATAATATTCATGTATTTTCATTGTTAACTACTTATCACTCAAATCCACGAATTTCCTAATTTCCTAATAACAGTTCTATCATAAATAAATAAAAATAGTGACTTAGGTTATGTAGATTTAAAGAAAACATTGCTTGATAGTAATCATTTAAGATCATCGTTTAAGATATTGTTTCGACTTGTGTATCAACATAAATACAGTTGCACGTCTATAAATAAAAACCCGAATAAACCTGACCAAAATACTCTCACCACATATTACAGGCAAACAAAACATTCTTTTAAATTTGACTCCCCCAAAATTATTCACCATGAACAAAATAATTTTAAAAGAAATATTAAAGTTATGACCATAGATAAATTTAAAAATCGCGCAATAAACAAAAATCAGACGTTCTAAATCTCAACACCTGCTATTCCAATTTAACACATTCAGACCAATAATATACATTTTCATTAATATATATCACATAAATCATTCATCCATTTATTAGTATATTACACCGAAATATTTTTGTACCTGCATCTTGGGAATACCACCAGTCCTTTTAACATAATTTTTCCTAGGGAATCTCCCACAAGCCTTTGTAACTGTTTTTCAAAATTTCCTCAGGTCAGTTGTGTACTAGAATTGTTAGAATTTAGTTAGTCGATACCATATCCACCAGTAACATTGTAAGTAGTTTCTCCTCTATATTCTGTAATTGTATATATTTTTATTATTCTAACACATGTTGTTATATACTTACATTCTAGCTAACTTTATGTTTTGAAATGACTTGTATAACTTATATAATTTTATTGTAACCTGTTTTTTTCACTGTAGGGCATGATTATGAGAACAATATAGTCTCGAAACGCCGCCAAAATAGTTGTTTTTATTTACTGACTGAACCTCAAGAACCTTACTAAACATATATACATATATATATATATATATATATATATATTATATGATTAACATCTGCAGTGATTCCAGGACTCCATGCTTAAGAAGATGGTGAAAACAACGTCCATGAAACTACAGATACTACAGATTCTCCAGATTTTCTCTTTTTTATTTGTAAGTGTGAATAGATAGTTTTTAAGTTTTTCACGACAAGATTTAGGTGAACCCCATCACTTAAATATACCCTTTCTGAAACCCACACCTCAAGATATCAGAAACTTCTCCTGTTGGCCTTACAGTGTACTAAGTACAGAAAAAGGTTTCATCCCTAGAAATTCCTAAATCCCATTCAACTCAAGAAATCATCCAATGGGGGTCTGGGAAAAAAAAAATTATTAGTTTGAACCCTTTAACGGCGAAAAAGTCTTTTTTTTTTTTTTTCGCCAGAAAAAAAATTGGTATTACTTTTCCGTTCAATCAGTGAGGCTGCGGTATAGCAAGGCAATATCAAATGCCATTTCACAAATATTGGAAAAGTCTATTATGATGATTCAATCGCTATCACAATTCTTCTTGTTGCCGTGTCGATCAATATTTAATCTGCAAAGATGGTTTACATATCTCTTATACATGTTGAAATATTAATACATGCTACCACTGCAAAATTAATACTCGCTTCATTACCTATTTAAAGCAACTTTTACTCTAATTGAAGTATTTATTATTTAAGCTTTTCTTGAAAGTTGAACTTCAATCCCTAAATAATATTCATTGGAACATACTATTATAGTTTTAAATGAGTATTTAGTCCATTAAACTGGTCCAAAATAAAAACCTATCCACCATAAGATAGAATGCTGATGAAATATTAGTGTGTATTATGCGCATGGTCAATAGTGAATATCCTAAATTATTGTATGGAGGATCTTGTAAAAACGTATTGTGGGGAAGGAAACGTCTAAATTATTTACATCTCTTCGTTACTTGCTGTCCTAATTTTTCACTTATGGGGAAACATAAATTAGGTTGTTGAGAGGGATCAGTAAAATAAATAAAAATTTTTTAACTAATTCCTCTCAACAACCTACTTAATATAACTCATCCAGTTATTCAACACAGCTCTTCAATTAAGGAAATTTATTATTTTTTTGTAGAACAAACATTTAAAATTTTTTAATTAGATTTTTTTTGTTATCAAATAATTATAGAAATGCATTTCTTCCAAAAAATACTCCATTATTGTATCAATTGAAAGGAGGAAAAAAATTAATCCTATGATTAATTTTTCCCTAAACGAAATCAGATTTTCACTATAGATTATTTTGTATGCTATCAATAAAACAAAAACATACATTTTTGACAGTAAAAAAAAAAGAAATAAAAAAGTAAAACGGAACTGAAAGATACTCAGAGGTTAATATCTGAGTTCTCATCAGATTTTTATGATGTTCGAGGTCATAAAATCCGAATTACAGACTAGTACTCATTATCATAAACGGTGTAGAGAGTTACACAGTTTTCTCGAAAATTCAGTTGGTCAAAGATCATCTGAATTTAAATGAGTATTTTTTTTTTAATATTTATTGATATGTACAGCCACATGCTATGTACAGAAGCTGAATATGTATGTTACTAATACTGATAAGAAGTTATTCAATAAAAGTTCTGCATTAGAAAGTTTCTAAGTAAACGATAGTTATGTAATTTATTAGCTTTGAACACTTTTTTAATTAAATATGTATAAAGGTTAATTATCCATCAAGGAATCTCATAAGAATACATTTTTTTTTTTTTTTTTTTTTTTTTTTTTTTTTTTTTTTTTTTTTTTTTTTTTTTTTTTTTTTTTTTTTTTTTTTTTTTTTTTTTTTTTTGGCCGCATTGAATCCTTCGAACTGTTGTAAATGCTTCATATTACGTATCCAACAAAATCCTATTTAACTATTTCAATACACTATTCTTCTTCGACATAATACTCCAAAGTTTTTGTAATTTTAAGAAAATTCTCCGACCACAAGAAATATTATTAATTATTGAAAAAAAAAAAAAAAAAAAAAAAAAAAAAAAAAAAAAAAAAAAAAAAAAAAAAAAAAAAAAAAAAAAAAAAAAAAAAAAAAAATCCCAATATCAAAAACTTAATTTTCAAAAGCTTATTTCTGATGCAAAATTTATCACCTGGAATAAAATTGACTTTTATTTTTGTTTACGAATTGCTTGAAAAATATACGATAAGAATATTCAAATCCTCTAATATATTTAACTCCTAATATCAGTATAGTTGGAATGGAGAATTTCAAAATTTAAAAGACACGCCATGACCGCGGGAATCCACTATAAATCAAGGCAATATGGAAATTTTCAGAGCGATCGGAAGTTCATCTGTCCGCATCGTGTCCTGAATTCCAGTAATATTGACTTCGGCTCTCTTAAATTCTACTCGTCCTATTTTATCACATTCCTGTCTCTCCTCGTTATTAGGACCGGCGAGGGAGATAAGGTTAATTTATTTTAATGTTGTAAATAGATCTTAAAGTAAAAAATAATTAATGTGTTAAACCTTTAGAGAGGATCATGGTAATTAATTAATTATTTTAAAAATATTTATAACTTTTCAGGCAAGTAGATCCTAATTGGCATCCCTTTAGATGATTGCTGGTTTGGATGCGAATACTCCGATTACCATAGAGATATCACTTAGCTGATATGGATAACATGTAGTAGCGTCAATAACGAAGTGAATTTATATTATACATTTGATATTTATTTTAGATGTAATAAAGCTATTCTAAATACCCCTGTTAAACTGATTTGCTAGCTAAGACTCCAACTGAAAAAATCCAATCTGAAAAAATGTCTTAAATTAAATCCACATGCAAGACTAAAACAAGTAACTTCCCGTTCAGAAACATTGACAAATGTTTACACCTATTGATTAATTAGAAAAAAATTAATTATGATTACAGTAATAAGACCTATTTAAACATATAGAGTTGAGCTTTTGGACTCTACTAAACCATCGAATCCATTTTGTATCCAATCCGATCACAATCTTTAGAAAAATCCTCAATTTGTCGTGCTTTGTCACAAAGAAACTTATACATGAAGATGTTTATGCTCCATACGTTTCTGACTTAGCTCAGACCATTGAATTGCTACAAATAGTAGTTGATTTACAACCAAGTTATGTGTTATTACGTGAATCATCATCTTATATATCAGATACATAAATAATATTACAGTAGTAAATATTAAAAAATGATGTTAGCAAAAAAATATATCCTTCTGAATGATAAAATTTAATACTGCTTTTAACACAATATTTATTTTTACTACCTCAAATTATTATTGCTAAATCTATAAAATTTATTTTATCACACCATAAAAGAGAGTTTGGTCATTGAAGGTGGCAATAGTCTATCTCGGGTATCCGTATAATCGCTGGCCTCCGGTCACTCAGCGGCTTAGGTCCTTCCTTCTAGGTTATTTTCGCAAAGCCAGCAGATATTTTCGTTGTTTCTCCCCAAGAACAGGAGATCCATTCCCCTATCTTCTTTGAGTCCACTGAGGCCTCTTTTTAAATATGGATACACATGTATTGTTTATGTTGGACTTTTCATTTGGTATTGGTAAATAATCGACTATTTTACTTCGATAATGTCCCTCTAACTCAAATTGAAATTCTGTACTACACAAACTCTTAGTATTAATTCTATACTAGACAAAAGTTTTACTAAGGTTTTGATAAAATTTTGAAAACATTTGGGTACTATTTTAAAGAAGAAAAGTTATCCTTGAAAAAGGATAGTTATACAGGATTTTGTTGAATACATAATATGGAGCAGATAATACAGTTAAAAGGTTTGGCTTTAAACAATAATTGGATAGATAATCCATATGTTATGGATAGATACTCACACCTTTATAAATAATATTCTTTACTAAGCAAACGTTCATAGCTTCCAATAAACTATAAAATATCACTCATTTACATGACAGTTTCCATAGAGATATAAATATCCAATTTATTGTTGAATTTATCCTAATCAGTGACATGTATCAATATTATAATTTTTAAATTAAAAATAAGAATATATAAATAAATAAATAAGAAGTAGGCTGAACCCTCACAACACTCAACTCAAAATCCGGAAACCCATACCTTCTCATTAGAAGAGAGGTGCTAGATCGTACACGAAGGGTAGTTTTTTGTACCAGTCCCCTACTTCATAATATTAAGAAAAACTTTTAAATAACTACTCAAGTAATGAATTTGAATTATTTTTTTTTAATGCGTAAATCATTTGCTTTTAGATCAAACTTGTCAACTTGGCAGGTTTAGATCTCGATACCTGGTCAGAACAATTTGTAATGATGTTACTATTATTTTTAACCTACTAGATAATGTGATACTTCCTAGAACCCTCCTCTAATATGTTATGTGGTGATTTATTGCTTAGGAGAAAAGATGTAGCAAGCCGGTCGCGTACCGTAATTTGTACGGGTTTGGTGTTTTTCCTATTTCTACCACACAATTATTATAATATTTTAAGAATATAATTTTTTTGTTTAATATTGTAGTTAGAAACGTCAAAAGAAAGCACATCTCGCCGATTAGAGCGATTAAAATATTATTGAAGGAGTTATAATAACTTTTCTACCCAAGACATACTTTCTAAGGGTGCGACCGGCCGAGTGTTAAAATTGAATGCTAATAATTAATTAGGTACAGACCTATTAAAAATCAGTTAAAATATATTAAAAATACAATTTTTAAACACTATAAAACTAGTTACACAAAATTGATACATCAATAAGACAGGATGATTTATCAATTATTTGGCAACATCAATCATTCTCCTAATAGTGAGTAATCTTAGTTTGATAGTTCTCTCCCCAATATCTCACCGCGGCGGCCCGAGAGAGACAGGGAACAGCTATCGCGGATCGAAAATGATTTATTAACCCGTGAGCACATTAATATTAGAGCATGATGCTGGCCATACAAAGCACATTCCGCTGTGGGGTCTTCATCACGAAGCAGCGCATTGCCCATATTGTCCCCGCTCAATGGTGGGATCGTTCCTTTGTTGAGCGCCCACTCCGCGTCCACTGTCGGCATTATTACACTCGGCTGAGGGAGAAGTTTCCATAGAATATGTCTCTCCATTTCGAGATAAGCGGCAGGTTGAAACTATTGGTAATTATAGAGATATTCCAAGACAGTTTTATGCTGTTGGTTATTTTATTCCGAGAGGACAAACCGGAGTCTTATTTTATTATATTAAAAAAAAAAAAATCTACATTCTTGGAGTAATAATCATCTAAATTGTTTATTAAATTTAGTAAAACCTGGAGCTTATTGCAGGACCTTGGTGTGGAGGCGAGGGATATTGTGATGATGGCCGAATATTTAATATTGGACTCCCTGGGCATTATCCACCACCACATACATTGGACGGACCAATGCAATTTATAGTTATTACATATGTGTACCAATTTATTTTATTTTTGATCCTATGTATACATATATGCGTGCGTAAATATGTCTGTGATAAGTAATAGTAATATTAATTGTAGAAAGAGGAAAAGAGAAGAGAAAAAGAATAAAAAGGGTAAAAATAAGGGGGGGATGAGACATGTAAATATTATGAGGGAAAAAAATAAAAAGGAAAAAATAAAATGTATTAAATAGGAAGAAAAACAAATGTATATATATATATATATATATATATATATATATATATATATATATATATATATATATATATATATATATATAGTTTGTCTAGTATTTTGTATAGTAGATTATACCTTAGAAGTATAACGGATTTGTAGTACCATGAACTATTGTCTTATTATATTGTTATTATATTATTGTCTTATTATAATATTGTTATCTTCAGTTAGACAGATTAGTATGCTGTCTGTGTAGCAACCCAATAAAATTGGGCAGCAGTATTTTTTTTTTTGGTTTATATATATATATATATATAAATACCGTATATATATATATATATATATGATGTATAAGTATCCATGCTGCTCTGTTATATCACATGCTGCTCTGCGGCTCCTACTGTAAAGATAAAGTAATGGGAGACTAATGACTATTATTATATTATAATAATGACTAATGATTATTATTATATTATTTTTGCAAAGAATAAAAATCTTTCTATCCCTAATTTATCTAATGAGCAATCAATAAAAAGTAATCTAAAACAAAACTCTGAGTCCAGAAGAGGGGTAATCCTACTATTTAGAAAAGATAAATTTCTTAATTTTTATATCTAATTTTTATTTATTGTAATAATTTTGAATGATCAAAGTGAATGAAGATTCAAAGAAAACTTCAATTAACGTGCATTAATTTTATAAAAAAGAGAACTTTAGAAACTATAAGCAAATAAATTTATCATTCGTAACATTTGAGGGGATTATTGTTTTATTTGAAATAAATTTACAGTAAAAAATAATAATGATAATATGTATAAATGAAAAAATGAGCAGCTATATATTCTATAATCTATTCTATACCGTAAATATTTTTTCTTTAAATTTTACTAACTTTTTATAACCAAAAATTAATTAAAGAATTTTATTCTTGAATAGATACTAAATATAAGCCTACTGTTCATTGTCAATCTAAACTATTATATAAATTTTAACTACATCATCTTCTTAGTTTAAGAAAGATTTAACAATACTAAAATTTAGTGATTTTCAATTAAATTGTTATTTTTTTTTTTTAGTGTTGGAATTAGAACTATGGACAGTATGTCGTCATTCTCGGATAGAATGTTTCTGTTTGGGCTTGGCCGTAGTTAGAGAACAAAAAAAAAAAAAAAAAAAAAAAATGTTATAGCCCCTAAATAATCTCTGTTAGGCACTATGATCATTCATTTTTGTTTAAAATGTCTATTACAATGTTCTTCCAGCGTATCGATTGTTATTTTGGTTTGGTAATTATTTTTGTTTGTATCTGTGTTCAAGCTGTTCTGTTATGTAAAATTAGGTATCAATGAATTAGTCGATGCTGGTATACGTCTTTCAGTGTTCACTGCCGAAGGAAATAGACTTGCAGGGCTATTATAAATTAACGTTTGTTGTGGAAAATATTCATTTGGTTCTGGCTGACTCTAGACACCGTTTTGGTGTAGTTAAAGCGAAAGTAAGTGTGTTGCAGTTCTCCAGCTTGAACATCTGACTTGACTGTTAAATTTTCAAATTAAGTCATGTTCTTGATTCCTGTATTAAATATAACATGAAACTGAGTTGGTCGCCAGACTTCTGGGCTGCTCTGGTTATTACCATGGACGCATCTCCTCGGAAGCATCTTATGTAATAGTTATCAATTTGGAATATATCATACAAAATTTAAACATGTCCGATAGGAAAATTATGCCTGAGCTAAAAAAAAAATCCATGACAAGAGTTTCCTTTACGCGCATGACCGACAACTGAAGCGTTAATAGTAACCTAGATTGTAACGTCATATCGAATGAAGGTAAAGTCTAAATTATCGAAAAGATAAGAAGGGTGCTCAATGTGGCAACTCAAATGAGTAGCTTGGAGCGCGTCATTACGTAACGGAAATTACAAGAAACTATTGAGTCTAAATTTCTCTAGTTCAGTTCGTTCCTCGTTTCTTTTAGTGCTGATAGGAGTTAGAGCACCCACAGGTTTGGATTGTGAACCATTCATAAACTCGGTCACCAGCGTTAAAGAGGTCTTGGGGCGTTGGTCCAACTAAAGTTTGCGTAAGAATCAATTGGACCCACAAGTAGGAGTAACGTGTCAGTCGGTTTGGAAGAGGTGATTAGCTAGATATATGACAAGACTCTGATAGGTGTTCAGTTTTTTGTATATCTATTGTGAGATCAAGAAACTCAACACTGTCAAGGATGGAGGTCTACTATATCAATCCGTTTGCGAGTATAATACTTCTTTTGTTGATTAAGACCATAAGGCGCTACTCCCTCCCCATGGCAAGTTTGTTATCTGCAATTTCATTGTTTTCGTCTTTTCGGGTAGATGTTTGTTTTATATATTTTTAAATTAACAGCTTGAGATTTCAAAAACTGTTTGTTTCTGTTAAACCAGCCAGCATATGGATTTTTTTTTTCTTCACCCTAAAGTATTTGAAGGTGACGCGTAATGTGTGTAAAATCATTGTGTTTACAATTCCACTGTTATATGTTGATTGGCGTTTTTTGTTGTAGTCAATTTATTAATATAATTGAAATTTTTTTTTTAATGAAATGAATGAATGAAAAATAATCTTTATTCTGGGACACCTTGTCCCCTAAGAATAACACAAAAGAACAATAAAATGGTATTATTGTCTGGCTACGTACATATCAGGCAGCAACTTATATAGAGTGTAAATTTTTGGGTTTAAATGCAAGTCTTTGGGTTTGCATAAGAAAAACAAAATAAGTAAAGAACAAAATTAAAATAAAATAAAATAAAAAAAAATATTCTAACACTAAAATATTATTACATAATTTCGGAAGATTGATAACTGAGGAGTTAGATGAATAAATTATGTTTAAAAGAAGTGAGAGAAGGAGCATTGCGGATCGAAATGGGTATGGAATTGCAGAATAAAGCTGCACGATTAATAAAGGATTTTTCAAAGGAAGCAGTTCGATGAGAAGGGATATACAAATCTATAGGCTGAGATCTGGTGTTCCAAAGATGAATGGAAGAACAAAGGGCAAGGATGTCGTAAATGTACGAAGGTTTTTGGGGCTTTAAGGATTGGAATAGAAAGGAACCAAGGAAGTATTGTCGCCGAAAACTTGGATAAAGCCACCTCAACTCGGAATACCAGCAAGTGATGTGAGAACGCCTGGAGGCCCCAAAAATGTATCTTATAAAGGAGTTCATTAATCTTTTTACCTTCATTTTAAGCTCGCCAGACAGTCCTCCGTATACTAAGCATCCATAATCGAGGTGGGGAAGGATGAGGGAAGATACTAACGATTGACGGGTATTGCGAGGGAAAGATTCACGGAATCTTAGGAGCTGTTTGAGGATGGAGATGCTTTGTCGGGTAATGTGGGAAATATGGTTATTCCAATATAGATGTTGATTGAGTACTACTCCGAGGTTTTTGACAGAGTTAGTGAACTGAATAGGAACGTTATTGAGATAAAGAAGTGGATAACAGGAAAGGGAATTAAGGGAGGGTTTCGATCCAATTAGCATTGCTTTAGTTTTTTTCTGGGTTCAGTCGTAACTTATTCTCTACTGCCCATTGGTGAATGCTATAAATGTCATCTTGAATCTTACGAGTTGCCTCAAAAATCTCACAAGGATGAAACGATAAGTAGATTTGAAAGTCATAAGCAAATGATATTGGGAATTATTAATAGCGTCTGTCAAATCATTAATGTAAACGGAAAAGAGAGTTGGTGAAAGAGAAGATCCCTGTGCAACACCTCGCGTTAGAGGCACAGATATTGAAGGAGGTTGGTTAGGAACAATAACTGTTTGGGAACGGAGAGATAAAAAGGACTGGAACCAGCCAAGAGCACTATTGGAAAGGGAGAGTTTTTGTAATTTAGTCAGAAGAATTTTCTGAGATCCACGGAATCAAACGCCTTGGAGAAATTTTCTTTTGGTCAATTGAAGAAAAAATGTCTTGACTAATTTTTAAAAGAGCGGATTGAGTAGAATAACCTGAACGGAAGCCTGATTGAAGAGGAGTTAGGAGATCTTTATGTTCAAGGAATGTAGCAAGTTGAGAATGGACTATTCTTTCTAGTGGCTTAGATAGGTTTGATAGGATGGAAATTGGCCTAAAATGGAATGCTGTGGTAGGTGAAGGAACTTTATTCAATGGACCAACTAGGACCTTTTTCTATGCTGTGGGAAAGGAAGAGGTTGGTAAGGGGAAGTTATAAATATGCATGAGAGCAGGAAGGATGACAGGAAGAGTGAGTTCGATAATTTTTACCGGTATTTGATCGGCACCGAAATCATTTGTCCGGGATTTAAAAACAGAATCTATTATATCATCGGGGGGAATATAAAAAAGTAAAAATTATCTGGATTAAATGGAAATTGAGGAATGTAATAGGATAAAGTATTGATTGGAGGCTCATTGGGAGAGGAATCTACAAAAAAGGAATTAAGTTCGTCAGAAGTCACAGGATAATATGTACTGGAAGAGTACCTCGTAACTGAAAACTTCCTTAGAGTTCTCCACTTAGATTTTGAATCTGGAGCTTCAGATAGGATGTTACGAAAATAGACTGGGTAGACTGGGTTAGGTTTCGAAGGGATTTGAAAGTGGAGTAATCATCAGGAAATCTGAAACGCCTGAAACGCCTTCTAGCTGCATCTCTTCTTTTCATCAGATCTCTAATTTCTTGATTAATCCAAGGAGCAGGTAAATGTCGGAAGGTAGAGGTTTTGATTGGGGCTAGATGATTAAGACATGTTAGTAGATTAGATGGAAGGCATTCCACCATTTCATCTATAGAGTGGGAGGAATAGATTGGTTCAATAGAAAGGGATAATGAGTCTAGTACAGGGTTTATATTTTCTAGAGTTAAGGAACTAAGATTACGCCAGGAAATTGTTTTATTGAGGATCATAGGTTTGGAAATATTGTAGGAGATTTGGATAAGATCGTGACAAGAGAGAAAGGATATTGGATTTTGAGAAACGGAAAGTAAATTTTGAGAAGAATCAACTATAAATAAATCAAGTAAAGTGTCTGAGAAACTGAGTATGGTGAGTAGGTTCAAAAGGTACAATGAATAGATTAAAAAAATTAGCTAGGTCTATCAAATAAGATTTATCAGGAGAAACGGAAAGGAGATTTGTGTTAAAATCGCCGGCTATTATGATGTTATTGTAAGCGGGAACATAGGTAAAAAGTGAGGATTCGAAGGTGGAGTCAAATTTGACTTGAGGAGGACGGTACACTATGACATAGAGGAGGGTAAACAAGTGAGAAGAAATTTCTTCTTATTTAAAAAAACAATAAAGTGCAGTTTGAAAATCGACCGATTGGTGACGAGCACCATTCAAGAGAGGCTACAAAGGTACGGTGTTATATAGAGCTAGAAACTGATAATATAATTCCCTTATTTTCAATTTAATTCTTATTACGTGTTAATCCAAGTGAAGAATCGACTGATTAGTGGCTAGCGCTGTTCTGCATCACAGTTTGCAATAGTGAAACTATTAAACTACCAAATCTTAACTTCATTGTCTTTTTGTATTTCTAGAAAGGCTTGCAACAGTAAAGTTTACTATTATAATAATTTAAATGTACAGTGTTGAGTGTGCACTTCCATTAACCTTTATGGTTAGAAATTATAATCCAAATTAAATTTTGGTGCACTAAAAATTATTGCTAGATAAAAATATTGATCCCTTGCTTTTTTATATTGTGTGTAAACATATGATTCATGGGGCTTTAGTATTAAACCATGTTGATGCAGACCATCATCTGCAAGAATTTCTTATACGTTTCTACTCAAATAGATTACAGTAACAGAATACAGTATATAGAATACAGTAAAAATAAAATTAGATTTGCAAATATGGTTTTACGTAATCTTCAAAAATCTAATAAGTGCAAATATGACCAGCTTAAAAATTATTGCAATGCGTGAAAATAACATTGAAGGAATAATACTGAATCGTATAATTCACAAAATTGTAATCAATAAACAAATAAAACTTTAAATATTATGTTAAATTATCTTAACTTATGAGAGCGGGCGAAGTTGCGACGGGGATTGCTAGTTAGACATATAAAAAATAATCAAACACTTGAAAAAATATTAGTACATATTTGAATTATTAATACCAACCATAGAACTTTGTTTCCACTTTCATTAAATACTAATTAGTTACGCAATAATCATTGTCAAATTGGTATTTTTAAGAATCTGAGGCAATTAACATATAGCCTACACTGTACACTGTAGTAGGCCCTACAGCATTATTGTTTTATAATATATATTATATAACTTTTTATTGAGTAAATATTACAATATACCGCAATAAAGGGTAATAAGTAATAAGTATAATTATTAAAATTATTAATTCATCTCTATAATGTGTAACATAAGAAATTAGTGAGTACAAATATAAATAGAGAACCTCTAAATATACAATATATACAATTACATTAAATTAAAAGTAATAAATTCAGTCTAGAGATCCGTAAACCAAGCATGACCCTCCCCATATAGAAGGACAAGCCAGGTTCATAGTAATCCCAGCATTGCTTTCTCAGCTGCCTCACTGAAAACCAAGCGATATTATTTTAGTTTACACATTTTATGTATTATACAAAAATAAAACTTTTACAGACTTAAGGAGAACAGAAGCACGAAGGTGAAAATACATTTTATGTCTAGATTGAAATCTAGGAAATGCAGAAAAAGAAGCAAAAGACAGCGACGTCTCAGACTGAGTATTTCGAGCACTAAATATATTATGTAACAACTATTACATATTTAAAATAGAATAGAATAGAAAGAAAACTTTATTCTGGGACAAAGTCCCTTAAGAATAGCATTAAATAATACAAAGTAAGATCATAACTGGCCGAGAGGCTGTTAAAAATAAAACAACATAGGTAAAATTAAATACAAATATGTATGAAAAAAAAATAAAGAGAAAAACTAGAAAAAGAAAAAACTATTAATAAAAAGAGAGTGAAAAAAATAAATGTACAAATAAGGAGGTTAATATTGTAAACAAAATTGCAGAAGAGAAAAAAACAAACAGAAAGTTAACGAAAAGTAAAAGATAGAAAATCAAAAATTAGCATTACAAGAAATCAAAATATTGTCATAGTCAAACTATAATTTTGGCTAATGTTTTATGTCTGACGGGTATAGTAAATAAATTAGACGATTACATACATAGTACATACATCCTTATAATTAGAGAGCGTCAGGTTGGAGGGGAAGAAGATGGTGAAAGAGTAGTGTTTTGAATGTTCCAAGGGAAGAAGCATTGCGGATACAGGGGGGGAGGGAATTCCAAAGATTAGAGGATCGGACAAGGAAGGAACGTTGGAATGCAGAACTTCTGTGGGATGGAGTATAGAGATCGGAAAGACGAGATCTTGTATGGAGTGATTTGATAGCAGACTTGAATTTCAGGTTACTGCAAATAAAGGGAGGGTGACGGGTGTTGATAACTTGGAATAGGTAGGAGCCTAGGAAGTACTTTCTGAGGAAGGAGGGGAAAAGCCAATTTAAATCAGTGTAGAGATGCGAAACATGGGAACGTCTCGACATTCCGAAGACAAACCTGATGAAGCAATTCATGATGCGTTTTAATCTGTCTTCAAGAACCGTCAAGAGCCCGCCATATATCACGCTACCATAGTCAAATTGGGGGAAGATAAGGGAGGATACTAGAAGTTTGCGTGTGGGTAGGGGAAGGAGGTGACGGGATCGGTGAAATAGTTTTAGGATACCGATTGACCTTCGGGAGATTTGTGCAATATGGGATTTCCAGGAGAGGGTTTGATCAATGGTTAAGCCTAAATTTTTAACAGAGGAATGGAAAGTTATTGGATGACCATTAAGGAATAATGCGGGAAAGTTGGCATTTGAATGGAGAAGGGAATGTGATCCTATGGCAATTGCTTGAGTTTTAGCTGCGTTTAATGTTAATTTGTTCAGATTTGCCCAGGCACAGATTTCGTCTAGGTCTTCCTGAATTTTGGCAAACGCAGCTGACATTTCGGATGAGGAAAGGAGAAGTAAATTTGGAAGTCATCGGCATAAAGATGGTGGGGACAATGGTGAATTGAATGGGGAAGATCATTGATGTAGGAATTAAACAGTAGAGAGGAAATGCTGACTGTAGAGTGAGGAAAGAGGATAGGCCTTGGTTAGGAGTGGCAACTGCTTGGGTGCGGTGGGAAAGGAAAGATTGAAACCAAAGGAGGGAGCTGTGGGAAAAGTCCAATGATTTCAATGCAAAAGGAATGGATGAGCAAAGTATTTACAGTGCAAATCATTTATTTAGAAATCAGAGCAGTTCATCTCCATTAACGATTACCATTATAAATGTTTAGCTGAATGTTTGAAATGTTAAATTGTTATCGACCATATTTCTTATTATATTTCCTCAATAACCTACAGTAAAAATGTGGGAGCAGTTACATATTGTATTTCAGTACAATAAACCAGGAATAATTAAGAGATCTGACTAATAGATATCAGTTCCATTATAAAGTATTACAATATATATATTAAACCTTCCTCTTGTCACACCGTTGTATTTTGTACAAAGCCCGACTTGTTTTCGTTCTCTCTCGCTTCCGGTGAGCTTCTCTAAAATTGGCTTTAGCTATTCCTCTAGATACTCTTCTATTTTCCATTTGTAACTTTCCACTGTTGTAGAAGGAATAATTTTCTGTATGGAAAATATTTTGTACTCAGTGTTACACTAAGTACAACAAGGGACCGCTCTATAAATTTGAACCACCAAAGAAAACCTAGTTCAGTGAAGCTTTTTTTTGAAACACCAAGTGAAATGAAGATAAGTTAGATTTACAAGACAGTAAACTGAAAATTCCTGTTAGTCATGGTAATACCTACGGTAAAGAAACAATATCCTCCATAAACCAGTACACATCTATAGTAAGTTTCAAAGGGTTTTGCAGAATTTTAACAAACTATTCATTTTTGTGAACAATCAAATAACTAAAGGGCAACTTGTAAGACATGTACAGATTCTGAGAATAAAATAATCGAAAATTAAGTTTCACCACCTTATGTTTCATATATTTAGGTATTCAAAAATAATGAATATAATATGTCGTCCCATCATATGTCGCGTATCAATGCTTGTAAAAGAAATTTTAGGGTTATATTTTTTTATTCAAGTTATTTAATTAGTTAAGCATATTCAACTTCTATATATGTAGAGTACCTTGTCACACGTAAGTTTAAGCATAGTAATCCAACTGATGGCTTACAGAGTTGATAATAGTAGGCCAACTGGAAATGATGACTAAAGTAGGCACTAAGTTCGGGCTTGAGAGGGCATAGCTTTGTGGTCAAAACGTCAACCCGAAGCCAATTAAAGCCGGACAGAGACAGAATGCGATGTTTCCACTGACGTTAGCTCAACGAGGTGGATATTGTCAGTGCGTGTCACTTGTGGTCACGGCTCTTGGCCTTCAGTAAACTATAGTTTTATGTTCAAGTAACCTCAAATATCTTAAAGAAATTCTACATAAGTATCAATTGAGTTTCGATAATTATCAGAAGCCTTATGAATTTAATAATTTTTTTTTATTATTATAATTTTAGGTGTTCATCAGTGAAGATTTGAGAAAACATAAAACTCAAATTGAAATAACAAAGCTTTAAACTAAACATAAAAAAAAAAAAAAAAATATAAATGAATATAAACAAAAAATTACGGCCGATATTATTTTAATTTATCCACTTATTAAAATTTACATTGTACATATAAAAACATACATCCTGTAAATGTGATAATAATGTACATAATAACATGACAGTTGCTTGTGAAGCAACTACCCAGTGATAGTACTTCAATAAACGTTCTATAGGAAAAAGTCCTGAGGCCATCTTGTTTTCAGACACCTAGGAGGGTTGTTAGGATTAGAATAGGAAGCAATTAGAAACTAGATCCGATATTATTACATCATTACTTACAATCCGCCATCATTTATATAAACAAAATAAAATTGATAAAGTGGAAGGTAATCACATTTTATATATATTTATACTTTAAAAGTTAAGATATTTTATAATTAAATACTGTAAATGGTATTACTATAGGAATACGTATTCTAGGATAATTGTCAAAGATAATTCAGTAGTTTATTTGGAAGTGAACTAAGTCCATTAAGTCGAAATAGACTTTATATTATATTTTAAGTTTTATGTTTAATTTATTTAACTACATTAATTAAACGTATTGATTATTCAGCTAATACATTTGTAGGAAAATGAGACGGCTTGGTATTAGCACTACAGTCCAGTGTGAACCCTAGCCTCACACACAATTACGCTTCATTCAGTTCTATGCCGAGTCTTATTCCTCCAGTTCGTAACTCCAAGTTTCTTTGTATCATCTTCAACATCCTTTGGCAGGATTTCCTTGGGCTTCCTCTTTTTCGTTTCCCTAGGAAGCTCTCTCTTATGATCGTCGTCTCCATTCTCCTATTGGGCATCCTCTCGACGTGTCCCAGCCAACTAAATCTTCGTTATTTTACGAAGCGCGCAACATCCTCATAGTTTATGAATCCATCTAGTTCTTGGTTAATTTTTACTCGCATAGTGCCTTGTTCACAGATTGTACCATATATTCTCTCATTATCTTCCTTTCGAAGACTCGAAGACCTTGTTGGTATATTTTTTTGAGTGTCAAAGTTTTAAAAACTTACAAACTACAAGCCTATTTAACAATTTTTACATATTTAATTTGGAGAGTTTAGAGAGCATTTATTATCATCAAATTGATAAGCCAATGTATGCATTATTACAATTCATTATTTCTTTCTTGATCTCATTACTGACCCTATTCGCATAATTAATTTCAGTGCTTAGGTATGTAGAATAATCAACCGCTTTAAAGATGTAATTATTGTATGTAAAGGTATGCGGCCTTCTTCATTATTCAGAAGTTAACATTACTAAATATTTTGTTTTTGACATATTAATTTCGAGACCAACTCTTTTGCTTTCAAGGCCTGACTTAGCAAAAATCTGGCAAGGATCCATTAGAATCGATGGATCCAATAGCTTCATTGAGCACCAAGTTAAAAAGAAGTGCTGAGAGATCGTCTCTTCGAAAATGACCGTATAATTATATTAATACATACAATAGCATCTCTTCGATAATGACCGATTTAATTAACTAAACGTACAATGAGCTATTGTTTATATAATTTAAAGAAAGAATAAACAAAAGAAAAAGGTAAACTCATTTTATAATTAAGAACGAATGCTTTGAATGCTATCACTTTAGTCTTAAATGTCATGGCCGATATTAAGTTGTCGTGTGCTCAACGATTGTGACGTTATTGACAATAGTATTAGCTAAAATCCTGTTGCCAGACTCTAAAAACAGTGATAGTATATACAATAGTTTCCTTAGAAAGTCAGATTGGTGAAGTGAGTTCGTTTATTATTAATTAAATACAATTAATACTATTAAGACCTTACCTATACCCTCCTATCTCTCAAGGTTTAGGTCCGTTGTTAATTCAGTCGAGTCTAAACGGCTTTTTTTTTTTTTCTATTTTTTTTAATCAAAGGACTTTTTTGTATGATTGCTTTTTGTTGTTTATTGTCTTAAAACCTGAAGTACAAAAACGTCAGCGAAATATTAATCCAGGTTCAGCCGGAATCTCGCCTAATAAAAAAACCAAAAAAAAACCACCATCATTAACTTGCATTTATGTGCTTTAATATATATACAGGGTGAGTACCTCTTACAGGGGGAGGACACACTCAGTCTCTCACGGATCTTGTTGGCAATATTTTTGGAGGTTCCTAGTCAAAAAATATTTGACACGTATTTTGCCGTTCCGACCAATAGGCCCTAGAAGCCGAAAAAAAAAAATAGTATTAAACTAATTTATTTGATATCTCGAGTTTAAAAAATGATATCGACATGATTGATTCTTACACCAATATGTTTAGTTTTGACTGTGGATTTAACGAAAAATACATTATAATTTCTAGATAATTTTTTATTGTATAGTATGTATATTTTATTCTTTATAGTTTATGCTGAAGGGAATAATCGGAACAAAGATGTGAGCTCGTACTTATGCTGTAAGGTATAGTTCTAAGTCCTCTGGTAATGAAAAAGTCTAGTAAGTCTGGTGTTTTTTTTCTGGAAGTTGGCTAATAAGTAGGTGAGCCAGGTGATATTGTATCCAATGAAATGGTCATGGAGGGAATATTTTAGGTTTCTTCCTCGTGGAGTACTCAGTCGTGAACCCCAAAACTGATCCTTGGCGTTGTAGTCGCCTACTGCAATAAAGCATCTACCAAGGCGTCTATAGAAGTCACTGAACATAGTGTGCGTCAGAGCATATCTCGGAGGACAATAAACCGCAGCAAACGTAATGGTGTGTTGTCTGGTTAGTAGTATGATGGCTGTTGCTTGAATCTGGCGTTATGGGTAATTGTATTTTCTGGGTGATCTGTTCTATATATTTTGTAAACTGGGATGTAAAATTTAGTTCGGAGTGTTAAATGTGTTTCTGCTATTAGTGCAATGTCAATCCGTTTGTCGTGTAAGTATATGTCCACTTCAGTCCTGTGTTGATTCAGTCCGTTTGCGTTTCATAGTATGACAGACATGGAGCCCACAGTCATTTGATTAAGGGTCATATGCACGACGGAAAGCTTCAGTTACCTCAGAAATCTTTTGTATAAGACCAAAAAGGGACTGGATTGAGTTATTTAGACTATTAACCAAGTTTAACAACTCACCTGATGGGTTTTCATTCGGAAGAACCGGTAGAATAATGCTCCTACTCATACCTGAACATCTCTGTTGTTGATGAGATGCTGGCGCTGGTTGCTGCTGATGGAGAGACGTAGGTGTTTGTCGATGTTGCTGCCTCTGTTCTGATCTTGAGGGAAGTGGTTAAGACTGAGAGATAGGCGGGAATTCGTGAAGAGCTAGGGCTGCTTCAGCGTGAACTTTTGGTTTGAAGCGTATCATTTCGGGATTTCCGATTTCTTCTCAATTCTTTTAAGGTTTGGCATCCCGTATAATTGGGGGGATGTGACCCACCGCAGTTGGCACAGGTAGCTACAGTTTCTCTTGTTTTAGTGCAGGAGGTGCTGTCGTGAACTTGACCACATCTAACACATTTTGGGGACCGGTTGCAGTATGTTTTAGTATGGCCATACTGCTGGCATCGTATACATTGAAGGATCATTTTTTTTTTGCGTGGTTCTTCAATTTTTATATGTGTGTAATAAAGAAATTCTATGTTCTATTTTTTCATTGAACTTTGCCTTAGTTACGTCTACAAAGAACATAGGGAGAGATGTTTTAAATCTTGAAACATTTACTATATTCGTTGATTCGTATCCATGTTGGCAAAGTTCTTGTCTTATGATATCTATGGGAGTCGCATAGTGTAAGTTTTTATAATAACTCGAGGGGTTCTATCATCCGGGAGTTGATATGTGTGAAAGTCCGCTCCACATCTTCTTAATCTTGTCACTAGTTTTCTGTATATATCTGAAATTGTTTCATTGAAGTTTTGAGACCAAAGCTGTTAGGTCCTACTTCGTTTTGAAGGAATGAAACTAGCGCTGTGTAATCTTTCACATCATTTATATGGATAGGTGGGGGCTTAGCATTAACGGGTCTAGAATTATTGGTTGGCTGTGAGTCTTCAGTTATGTTTATCAAACGTTGATAACTATTTTTAATAGGTGTGATATCACTAATCTTTTTTGTCTTGTGAGAGTCTCTTTCGACCGTAAGGTGCCGTTT
Source organism: Euschistus heros (assembly GCA_003667255.2). Classification (NCBI taxonomy): domain Eukaryota; kingdom Metazoa; phylum Arthropoda; class Insecta; order Hemiptera; family Pentatomidae; genus Euschistus; species Euschistus heros. Next base: position 53,901 of record RCWM02000251.1, on the reverse strand, counting down.
TCGTCCGGAAACTAGCTCCCATGAATTTTCTTCATTTGAGGTCACTGTATCGGAACTGTCCATTGAATTAGGCATTAAGTTAGAAGATGACGCGTCCGTCATTTTAAGCGGAAAACCCGCTCTTCCTGAAATTTCTGCTAACTTTTCTTTCGGTATAATTAAGCGCAAAAATATCTACAAAATTGTACTATTTCGCTCCTAATAATATTACTGTGGATCGGAAATAAATCTAATCAAATTTTACAGAGCTGCTTATTAAAGTTTTAAACTCGTTAGCAACTTTTTTATATAATATATTATTTTTAGATAATGAATAATAATAATAATAATAATAAAATTGTTGAAACTTGGAACAGTAGTTTAGAAAGAACCCTGCAAAACTTAATTTGTTAATAGGTTACACGTAATAAAATTGTGGCATGTGTAGCTAATATCTCAGAAACTAAAACAAAAAAAAACTGTAAAGTGGCATTTTTTGGAATCCTGGATCGCTGTTCTTAAAAGAAAAAGGTTTTCCTCTAAGAGCGAGAAACTGGAGCCTTTGGTCTAAGTCCTTCTTTTTTCAGTGAGTCTTGGACAGTTGCCAAACAGACTTGGCATTTTTAGCGTAACCTGTCCCCCCCTCCCCCTGCATTGTGTCTAAGCTACTTTATATTCAAGGCTATGACCTCATGTTGTTTGAACAGAATGGTCTTATTTTGGCATCTGAGTAACATTTAAATATAAAATCTATTCTTTTATAGCTTAGGTTAAGTTATTTTACTTTCCGTTCTCAAAAAACCATGGCCTTTAAAAAAATTAGGAATAATATGAGTAACATTTCACTTCTAATTATTAAAATAAATTAAATGTTTGTAAGCAATAAAAAAAAAAAAAAAAAGTATTTTGGCTTCGTTTCAAAAAATTACTCCTAATTCATAAAATATGGAATAATATTTATCAAGCATGCAAATACACGAAATATATAAGCATAAATTTGATTGAACGTTACCTAATATATGAAGACGCGGTAGCTCAGTGGGTAAAGCATTAGACTGCGAAACTACCGGGCCGAGTTCGAGTCCTGCTGAACGCAGAATTCAGTTTCTGTTATTCAGCTGTGGATCGGCTTCGAGTTCAGAAAAGCACTAGGGCACAATTTGGGAATAGAAAACTGGTGATTTCGGACAAATCTCCTATTTTTACTGCCGCGTAGTAACAGTACATCCTTTTCTTTCAAATAGTACTAAACCAAGGACCCTTCATGGGTTGTAATAGTATAGGTTTATTTTTTATTTTATTTTCATTTTTTTTGCTGGTGTCTGAAAGAAGAATGGTTGGCTAACTGACAAGTCATTCTTAAGTACTTTAAGAAAATAAATACCCTATTTATCAGAATCTGAAACTTTATTAAATATATTACATCAATTAAATGTGGGAAAACATATGTAACGTTGCGACAATGATTGTTGAAGGTTATGGATTATCGACTGGCATGATAACCAGAGAGGTATTGTGAGATGGATTTGCCATTACCGCAGTCACTGCAAGAAAATTTTATTTTACAACTATTTTTAATTAGATGTTTTTTAAAACTAATAATCATTTTTATTTAGAAGTTTTTGTAATTTTTAATTGTTTACAATGTAGTGGCTAATCCATGATGTACTTCACTCCAGCTTATACCTACAATCATTATTATTCTTCTTGATCTTTTTCTCGTGCTTTCTGTCTGTTCAATTTTTTTTTTTTTTTTTTTTTATTTATTGACCCAGACTGGATTTGCGATTTAGTACTGTGTGAAAGAAATTTAAAAAAAATAAGTGAACATAAACTGTTTACTTTTTACTTACCATATCCCTAAACATAAAATAACATTTTCACTATACGCAAAGAAGTATTATGTGCCGTCTCTGAAAAAGTGGGCAATCATCAGAGCGATTGGACTCTTCAATTCCGTTGCTCTTAACCGTTTGACCATGTTCTATGATGAACGAGTCTTTAGTAATGTCCGCGTATTTTTTCTACCATGATCAATCTTAACGAAGCATCACCTTTACATAAATACACTTGGTGCTACAGGTATTTCCGAATATACTTTGTATTAGAAGTGCCCATGGCCATCTTAATTTCTAGATATACATATCTTTTCTAGAATAGTTTAATCATTATATTTCACTCTTTTTCATATATGTTTAGTCTTTTTTCCATTTATGTTGAACCATTTTCTAATTTTCTTTAAATTTTATTTAAACGGAATAAGGCTTCTAAACTTGGACAATATTTAATAGTTTATAGAACACATTAGTGAGGCTAGTACACTAACTAAAATGTGAGAATAGAATGAGAGATGATTTGAGAAAATGGTAGATTAAATTGAGTATGGACTTTATTATGAAAGTTTAAACCAAACTAGAAACATTATTTTTTCTGATACAGGTACTAAAATTTTGTATTCTAAAAATTTGGCAAGATGTGATTCGTAAAATCGTGAGTAGTATATTTAATTGCAATATTGAGAAAGCAAGTAAGATAGGAGAAAATACCCTGCAAAGTGTTTATTTTCCAAAACTCATAACTGTCTATTTACGTAGTCGGATCGTCCGTAGTAATGGCAAGGCCTGATCGCATTATAATCTGTTCATACCCATCAGCTGTCCCAAGTCTAGTCCTGTAGAGTCATCTCATAGAGTAATTGTTTATTTGTAGCACAGCTGACTAGGCGATTCATGTCCTATCGCTATACCTCAACTCATTCCTCTAAGATTATTCAGTTTTTTTTATTGTATTATACCTTTTTTTTTTTGTTATCATATTTCAAAAGAAACAGTTTAAGGATTGTAAATATAGCACTGATTATTGTATATAATTAGTTATCTCTTCATTATTTGTTTTAATTTCTTCAACTTTAGAATGTATATTATGTTTATATATATATATATATGTATATATATATATATATATATATATATATATATATATAATAACAATGTTTAGATATTGATTTAGAGGTATGTATATATATATATATATATATATATATATATATATATATATATATATATATAGTTATACCTTAATTAAAGCAGCAAATTAAATAACAAAGGTAGGATAATTCAAGAATGCAGAAGAAAGACCTCCCTGGCTGAAACAAATTAGCAGCAATGAATACAAAGTAAAATCCTGCTTTAAAACGTCGTTATTTATTTAGAATTCTTAAGGGAATAACTCATATTTCACCGTAAGCTGCTTAGAACCTTAAGCTCCTTCTAAGTCCCCAGCCTCTGGAGAAACAAATATCCTTAAGTTCGATTACAGCAGGGATAAGAACTGTCCCTGGCTGTGGATCGTCTATTTCTGGATATTGGAAACCCGGTTATATTTTTTATTATATCGTAGAATACGTAGTCATCATTTTACATATGCAAAAATTTTGTTTTATGAATACGATTTTGTTATTAAGAAAAAATACAAGTCTGTATCAATTATTCAAGAATGAACTTTGCATGAATCAAATATATATATATATATATATATATATATATATATATATATATATATATATATATATATATATATATATATATATATAATCATTGGCCACTTTTTTTTTTGTGTTATGTTTTTTCACTATTAAAAATGCAACATTTTGACACTGTTGCAACACCTGTTGGGTTTGCTGGGATCGAAAATAAAATGTAATGCCGACAGTTTCCTGATACGAAATAAAATGTAAAATATTTTATATAATATAACATTTGTCGTTGGGGATCTACGGTCAAGGAGCTATATTGATTTGAATAAAAAAAGTCAACATTTTTAAAGTTTAGGGACTTTTTTACACGCTCTAGATTTTTTGGTACTGCTCGCATCGGAAATTTGTCTAGAGTTTCCTGACTAGAAAATAAAAGAAAAATAATATTTTTGTTATAAAAGATTTGTCACTAAGACCTACCGTTAGAGTTAAAAAGTAACGTTCGGAACCCCTATTTGCCCTATGATTTTTTTTTTTTTATTAGAGATACAGTGTGGACCTTGGCCTTTTGTACAATCCTGTTCCAGTCGGTACAGATTCCTATTATACTATATATACTATTATACTATATACTCCAATCGGTAACACCAAGTATTCTCCTTCCTGAACATCCTTTTTTTATGATTTTCTAGGGAACCTCCCTCTCTTTTTCCTGGGAAGCTCTCTCTTATTCTCCTCTTCTCAAATCTGTCACTGGCCATCCTTTAGACGTGTCGAAACCAACTTATTCTTTTGTACTTTAAAAACCGCTCAATATCAATATGTTTTATTAGTTCGTCCAGTTCTTGGTTACTTCTTATGCGCCAAGCGCCTTGCTCGCATCATTATTTTCCTCTCGAACACTTGAAAATCTAGTTCTAGACGTTTTCACATCTTGTTAGGACTACATTTTGATCTGTATAAACAAAGAATCTGATACATGTGGCAGGCCCAAAAAATCATTAGAATGAATGGATCAACAATGATTAATAGTTAATTTAATTATAAATAAAATTAATTTAAAGTGGATTATAGATTTACATATCAATGATCTAATTTTTTCCCAGTCATGGAGAAATTACGTTTTTTTTCCGTATTGAACGTTGATCAAATTGTTTGGTATACAATTTGCTAACATTGTTGTTTAGAAATAGCAGAACTGTCATGACGCTATGTATCCCATTTCATCAACATTTACCCCTTGATATTTCGTGTAAATGTTACGTCCATTTCGGATCTGTTTCACCAACCTTTTACATTTTAGTCCATTCCAACAAGTTATCAACTTAAATCTCTTCTCTAGGTCTGCAATGTCTCATGAAAGATACCGATAGAATCCTTTGAAGGATACTAGTTTCAGATCTTCTTTCATTCTCTTAGTTTCAATATAAGGAATTTCGACCGTCGAAAGATGTCATTGGTCTATCATTCCTGAAGAATCCATTAGAAAATTAAAAACAGTTAATATTATTTTTTATATTAAATTCAATTGATTCTCACACACTTAATTGTCAAAACAAATCATAAATATTATAGAACATATTAAAATAATTACAATGTTCATTATGCGTAAGTTTTGTTTCAAGAAATAATGTTGAATAACAAATTAGGATAATTTCTCTTCAGGCTTAAATGTTTGAAATGATCTAATTAGTCTGGTTGTTACCTACACTAAAATATACAATTCGATAAACATACGATATGTTATCTTCAAATGCGTTCCTTCCACAGTTCACAATATTGATGAAATAAGAGATAGGTATTACGTAATTTTCCTATTCATTGGTAATCCGGATTTGCTAGTGAAGAATAGACAGTCATAGTGTTTTCTGTGTTTGTCACAATAAAGAATTTGGAATAAAACCAAAATGATGAATACATCCATACAACGGTGTTAACATTTTTTATTACTAATGTCATAACATCTTAACCAAACCGGTAGGGTATATCGCTCAGTACTTCATGATAGGTGACATTATTGTAAAGGAGGCCGTTTCACCACAGTTTCAATGCCCATGCTTAATTATCGCTTAAGATAAAATCAGGTGTCTCGTTAATGTGTGAACTCTGTATTTTGTAACTTATAATGTTGATTGTAATCAATTATCGTAACCAAACGATTTCCCTATGCTATCCTTAGGATACAATTTGTAACAGAATTAAGTTTATTTTTGTATTTTTTGAGTTCGGCTATGGCCGGTGACTATGTAGGATCGGCTCTATGTCAATCATTTGCTTGATGGGGTTATTTGCTACATATGAAGACGAAATTTGGCACAGTCCTAGAACGGAAGGTTGAGTTGAAGCATACGAAGTTAGGTGAATATTGACCAAGGATCATCGCAGATAATTTGATGGGAACGAAGCGGTGAGTTTAATTGCCAGAGCCCTTATCTATTTGTTCGGAAGGATCCTGTCGCTCCCCACCACACCATCATACCGGCCCGCAGTCAGCTGAGCCCTTAAGGTCAGTGTCATCTACGCTCGCTGTTATCTCTTGTCACCGAACCGGCCCTACGGAATTTTACCTATTTGTTAATCAACTGATTAGTGATAATAAGATTTAAATCTATTTTATTATTATTATTATTTTTTTTTTTTTTTTCCCGTAGTTAAGAGTTTATTTCGATCCATGCGCATTGTTTTTTAATTAATATAGACGAATGAATGGTTTATATGTTTATATAAGTTTTTAGCTCCGTTGTGTTCTTTAATTTCTTAATTTATTTATCTAGTTTCTTTAGTTTTATTATTATTATTGAATTTTTATTTAAAATATTCAATAACCATTATTATTATTTTTTCTATATCTAAAGAGAGTTGTATATCCTTGTACACAAACATTTATCCTGTATACTCTATTTTTATCTTATTTATTTATTTATTTTATTTATTTATTTTTTTTTTTCTGGCTTTAGAATAATTTATATATATGTGAGTGTGTGTCTATGTCTGTGTGTTTGCATGTTTTTTTTTTTTACGTATTTATCAATATTTGTTAAGAGTATTGTTTTTTTTTTTTTTTTTTTTTTTTTTTTTTAAAAGAATATATTTATATTTTTATTTATTTATTTATTATTCATCTTATCCTAGGGTCTGTAAATACTGCCTTTTTTTTTTTTTTTTTTTTTTTTTTTTTTTTTTTTTTTTTTTTTTTTTTTTTTTTTTTTTTTTTTTTTTTTTTTTTTTTTTTTTTTTTTTTTTTATTTATTTATTTTTTTTGTTTATATATTGACATGGTATAATTTTCATGCGGTATTGTCTCGTTTTGTTTATTAATATAACTTTAATATTGTATATTTAAACTTGAGTTTGATATATATGTGGTGGTCTCCGTCGAGAAATTGAATAAAAATTATTTTATCTTATTTATTTTATTGTTATTTTTATTTATTTATTTTATTTTTATTTTTTTTTTTTTTTTTATGGAATCAGACGCGACTAGGCGGAGAGCAAAGAATTTCAAAATTGGTGAGACGATATGGGTTCCAAGAACCGGGGGACTGGTCCAAGAGGCTGTGGTGGCATCTATTATGCATGTGGCTATCACAGAAGGCGAGGAAAAAGAATTTATTAAGGTTGAATGGGAGGGTGAGGACGGCCGAGTTTTAGGCAAGACTGTGTCTGTTGACGATGTGCTGCCTTGTCCTCCCGAGCTTCAGGCTGGAATTGTTCAAGTCCCCGAAAGTAGGGTATGTCCCATATGTGGATTAAGTTTTAAAGGAGAAAAAGGTTTGGGAACCCATATCGCAAAAAAACATCCCAGGGAGGCAAATTGTAGAACGGTCAGGGATATATTAAAAAAAGGACTGAATCCTATCAATGAAGAGGGGGAGGCTTGTGGCACTAAAGCAGAGATTGATAAATGGTCGGCCACCTTTAAAAATTAACAAAAAAGGGAGATAATTGAAAAAGGGGATTTTGACGAAGCGGTATTCAGCTTCCTCAAGTTTTTAAGAAATGTAAATGCTGAATTGCCTGGCCCCCAGCACCCTGCCGTTAGATTTTACAAAATGAGAAAAAAAAAAAAAACAATTATGGCAGATAAGGGTGTTGGGAAAGTGACGAATCCCCAGAGAGCCAATAAAAAAGACAGGAGTCGTCGGCAGGAACAATACCAATATGAACTAGCACAGTATAATTACTACAATAGGAGAAAAAAGGTAGTACAAACTATTATGAATGCCGACGCTCCCAAGCAATGCCCTTTGAAGGTGGCCGAGGTTGAGTGCCACTTTAAAAACCTCTTTGAGAATACGAACTCCCGCAAACGTGTGGATTATGAACAGTGTTCCCCGAGGCCAAATTTGATGTCCATCGATATTCAAGCAATTAAAAAAGCTATAAAATCTACATCGTTGGATACATCGCCGGGGCCTGATGGAGTATTAGTCCGCACGTTAAAATACTTTGATGTCTCTCACATCATCAAGACCATTGCGGAGATAATGTTGAAGGAGGCCTATGTACCGGAATCGCTGCGTCAGGGGCGTACAATTCTAATTTACAAAGGTAAGGGTGAAGTTAAGGATATTTCATCCTGGAGGCCTATCACCATTTACTCAATTGTACGCCGAATAATAGAAAAGGCTTTGGACTGCGAGCTTAGGAAACAGGTCGCCTTCAACAAAAATCAGAGAGGTTTTATTAAAGGTCTCCCGGGAACTTATGTCAATGCCAGGATTGTGGATGCAATCATAAAGGACGCCACTACTAAAAGAAGGGATTGCGCTGTGGCCTTTCTTGACGTGATTGGGGCTTTTGACAATGTTGGGCATGACCACATAGTTTGCTCACTGGAGGCTAGAGGTGTGTCACCGGATCTCAGGGATGTAATTGCTGCTCTCCTAGGCACCAACAAGATTAGTATCAATGTTGGTGCTCATACGACAAGCCAGATCAGGGTGCTAAGGGGAGTACCCCAAGGCGGCCCCTTGTCATCATCTCTCTTCAACTTGGCCATCGACCATATGTACCGTGAAATGTGCGATCAACAATTTTCTATGCAATACGGGTACAACCTGAAGAGTGACCAAGAGAGTGTGGTCCTCACAGGCTTTGCTGATGACCAGGTTGTGTCGGCGCGAGACAAGGGTGCCGCGGAGAGAGTGATCAACAGCATCCAAAAAATATTTGATGAAATAGGTCTGGCAATTAACCCACAGAAAAGCGTGGGAATAATATTAAATAAAGGAGAGCTGCAATCAGCGATGCTCTCCCTAGAGAATGGAAGTGCAATCCGGACAATAAAGCAAGAAGAAACAGTGAAGTATCTTGGATGCACATTCTCGGGGGAGCTAATATTTAACGAGGATTCGGTGACAAAGATTAATGGTAATTTGGACAAATTAGTAACGTCCAGTTTGCTCAAGCCGGAGCAAAAGCTCAACATTGTTAATCAATATTTGTTCCCGGGTCTCACGTACCCTCTTCAAACAGCGCCCCTGACGAAGCTGCGTCCTTCTCTACTAGATGGAATCGATACAATGATTCGGAGAAGCGTCAAGTCCATTGTTGGTCTTCCAGCGAATACATCGACGGCGATGCTGTATGCACCAAGGAGGTTTAGAGGATTGGGACTGATGCGTTGTCAATGGGAGGCCCCTCTTCAGCATTGGTCCATCGCCCAGCGACTGTCTAATGTGCCGGATGCTCTGTTCCAATCTGTCTTTGATTATACAGCGGAAATCTCCGAGTGCGCTGATAGATTGAGTGTTGATCAGGGGTACCGGAATGTGAGAGCTCTACGGCAGTCGCTGAGAGAAAATGCCTTTGAAGAGTGGGCCAGTTGCAGGTGGCAGGGCGTTGGTGTTCGACACTTTAAAGAAACCCCAAAAGCTAATAGTTACCTGTACGACAAGAAGGTGCTATCCGGGTCTGAATGGTCCAACGCCCTTAAGCTTAACATTAACTACGCACCCCTGCGTGGAGTCCCAGGCGTCAGCGAGCAGAAGAGAGAAGTTGGGCCCCTTTGTCGCAAATGCGGCAGAGAGTGTGAAACACCAGCACATGTGCTGGGAATTTGCCCCAACAACTCCCTCCTTATAACACGCCGTCATCACAGAGTTAAAAATGAAATAGTGAGGCTCCTTGAGAAAAATTTTGCCTGCTTCGATGAGGTATATTGCATCGATACCCATGGATCTACACGATACGCTGATATCGTTGCATTTTCAAAAAAAGGAAATTCAGCACTGATTATAGATCCCACGGTTAGATTCGAAAGCAACGATCCGGATCAGGCAGGTAAAGTGGAAAGGGAAAAGAAAGGAATATATGACAAATGCATCCCTTTCCTTAAAGAAAAGTTCCGTGAGACTTTCGGCGAGAGAGAATTCCACGTGAGAGGCCTATGGTTCGGAGCTCGCGGAACTATACCTAATAGAACAAGGAGTTTCATGGAAGACCTGGGCATTGATATGAAGGATTTGGCTGTGTTAGCGGAAAATATTATATTGGACTCCCTGGGAATAATCCACCACCACATATATGGTAACTGATGGTTTGGGAAGAGCAAGGGAGATGTATTGCATGTTTATCCTAGTTTTTATATAGTTATTGTTAATGTTAATGTTATTAGTTATTAGTTATATAGTTATTGTTATTAGTTATATAGTTATTGTTATAGTTATTAGTTATACAATTATTGTTATTGTTATTAGTTATACAGTTATTGTTATTGTTATTTATGTGAATAGTTTTATATTTATGTTATTTATTATATTTTATATTGTTATACCTAAATAAGGTTATATATTATCTTTTTAATATTTTAAATTTCGTTTTAATTGTAATTCCGCATGGGATCGATCATTTTTATATGTAGACTTTTATATTTTTAAAATAATGACTATTACGGGGTTTTTTTTTTTTTTTTAATATTAAATATTGTAAAATGTCATATTTGATTGAATTAGTATGCTGTGTATTTTGCAACCCATTTAAAATGGGCAGCACCACTTAATAGAGTGTTTCTCTCTCTCTTAACGTCTGATGTTCTCAAAATAGATTTATTTTAATTTTTTAAAAAGTATCCTCACATTTCTCTAAATTTCCATCACAACCAGTTAAGATACGTCAAAGGATATATGCATAAGAAAATTACATAGGATACGCCTAAGACTCTATACAAAGTTTGCTTTAGAAGGTACTAAACAAAGGCTGTATACTGAGGAAGGTGTTACAAGCCACTGAAACCCGTTCAAACATTAGAGTCACACTCCAAAGATCTTTAGAACTCAATCTTATTCGCTATATCCTTCGAGCTCAAAGATATTTAGAGCCTTGGTTCACACGTGTAACATGTAATAGGAACTAGGGGAAGGAAGCGTGTTCCTTTGTTGCCTCGTTTGAGGTGATTTATCAAGCCAGCACGTTGGTGGTGATGACTCCTTTGGGATTCCGTTGAAACTCAAGAATAATTGTTAATGAACTACTACTAAATAATTAAATTTTATTCCATTAAATTGAATTTATATTTATTCCATTTTCCATTTCCATGAATTTATACATTCCATTAAATTGAATTTATTTATATTTCTGTAGAAAAGAACTTGCTATACATAAACAATATATAGTTTACAATATACACATGAATAAAATGAAATAGTAAAACTTAGAAAAATTAAAATAAAAATAAAATAAATAAATTAAAAAAATAATAAATAAGTAGTAGTAATAATAAAAATAAAACAAAATTAAAGTAAAAGTTAAAAACCCAATCGCACTTTATTTACAATACACATCCTATGGATCCCCTAGCAAGACCTTTCCCTCCACTTATAGAAAAGACAGGTACATAGAGATCCTCTTCTCCCTCACCTGCGTTACTGGTGTCAAAAAATCCAGTGGAGGCTAAGTGACAGCGCTATAGTACATTCACACTGGGCATGAGCGGAGAAGCTGGCCATTGCCAGAGAAATCACGGCATTATTGGATATAAATATAAGAGAAACGATTAGCATTTAATTACAGTAAAATTAATAAACTAAATTTTTTATAGCATTAAAAATTCAGCTAAAAACTTACAGGATTTTTTAACAATTAAATGAACAAAATTTAATTATATACAGGGTATAACGCAAGTATATGACAAAAAGCAAGATGGAGAAACTAGATAAAAAATGTAGTTAAATAACGCAAACCGCATGTTTCTATCTCGTTCCGTTCCAGACATATGCCGTTCCAAACGTTATTTCGAGAAAAACCGTGGTTTTTATAGGATAACCTCAATTTTCTCTGCTTTCATACATTTTTTTCAACGTTCCATCACAGTTTTGAAATCAGCATTAATTTTTTTTAAGTCTTATGCACTTTCAATGTTTACAAGTATCTTTTTAAACCGCAATAATTTATGAAAAATAAAAAATTTAAAAACGTTTTGATAGTGACAAACTTTTGAGGATCACTACTCTTCCAAAAAAAAAGGGTGCAAGCTGCCGAATCTCATAAAAGTTGTGAAATTTAATTACCTTTCTAACGGTGTACTTAGAACTGCAATTATCTGTCAATTTCGTATTGCAATTGTAATAGGGAGGAAAAAATAACTGCTGGCTATTTTGTGTGGTCTTATCTTCAATAAATTTAATTTATTTTTTGTGTAAAATACAAAGAAAAATTAAATTAAATCTTAGATTAAAGTTAAATAGTAAAGAAAATGTCTGAAAATTATAAAAGTTGTTGGAACTGCCCTCCTCGCAGTATACACTGCCGACATCTGGTCAACATCGCTGATGTAGCTCTTCGAATCTCTACATGGTCAGCTCTCATTGTTATACATGAGGTGGTTAATGTCCTTAATGGGTACGCTGTACACTTTACACACCGATTTAGGCCTACACCAAATATAAAAATCAAGTGGCGACAAATCAGAGCTTCGGAGCAGCCAATGCACAGGTCCATATCTCACTTTCTCAATCCATCTTCCTGGGTAATGTTGATTGAGCCAAATCGTTATAGCTCGTCCATTATGCGCTGGCCATCCGGCCATTTGCCACCATAGTGGTATTGCTTCGAGGAGTGCCGTACTTATATCATCCTGAAGTAGATCATAAAAAGCATTTGAATTCAACCGACGAGGTAAAATAACGGGCTGTGCCATATGCTGCCTACAGACTCCTAACCTCACGTTCACACTGAACTGATGTTGGAAGTAGTGCTCCCTAGTGCCACGTGGATTATGATGAGGCGAGAGTTGTGAGAATTGAATATTCCCGCACGCGTGAATGTTGCCTCATCTGTCCAAATTGTGCGATCAGGGATGGATGTTAGGCCTCTCGTGACACTGTTGAACATACCATCGCCCAAACACTATCCGTAGCTCTACATCACAGGGTAGCCACTCCTGGACAGTAGTCAGGTGATAAGGATATCTATTGTCTTCCTTGATAGCTCTGAAGACTGTAGAGTGAGATATTCTCAGTTGATTTAAAGCGCGACGGGTACTTGTTGATGGATCATTATCAAAAATATTAGAATAGAGCTTCTTGCAGCCCCATACTCGAACATCATATCAACGTACGTGCATTTATTTATTGTGCACTTACATGCACGTAAGTGCATAAATTTGGCATAGTACTTCTTGAACTAAAAACGAATTTAGTCTGAATATTTGCACGATACTGACAATTATTGTTATTTACTAAGTGAAGTAGGCAGACTAAGAATTAGGGAGATAAGGTAAACACACCGTAATGCGGACATAATCCATAGGAAATAAACAAGAACATACCTCATGTCAGACGTTCCTCACGTTCTCTTAGGTTTCAACTCTCCCCAATTTACATAAAAAATAAATTAAATTTATTGAAGGTAAAATCACACAAAATAACCATGATATCAGTTATTTTTCCCTTCCCATTCCAATTACAATACGAAATTGACAGATAATGGCAGTTCTGCGCACACCGTTAGAAAGGTAATTCAATTTCACAACTTTTGTGAGATTCGGCCGCTTGCACACTTTATATTATAGCGGTTTAAAAAGATGCTTGTGAACACTGAAAATGCATGAGACTTAAAGAAAATTAATGCTGATTTCAAAACTGTAATGGAACGTTGAAAAAAAATGTATGAAAGCAGAGAAAATTGAGGTTTTCCTATTAAAACCACGGTTTTCTCGAAATAACCTTTGGAACGGCATATGTTTGGAACGGAATGAGATAGAAACATGCGGTTTGCGTTGTTTAACTACATTTTTTTATCTGGTTTCTCCATCTTTATTTCTCCTTGCGATGCACCCTGTGTATATTATAATATATTGTAATAAGGGGGATAAAATATATGTATGTACCAAATATATAATGCACAAATAATTTTAGTTCAAAGTTTTCCATTACTTTAGTAACTTTATTTTTAGGTGAAAATATACTAAAACATAAAAGTTAGTTAATAACTTTTAGAATCATTAATTTAGACCAGTAAAGGAGTCTTATCTCTTTGCTGAAGTAAAATGCTCGAGATCTTTCCGATAGAGGGACCGAGGCTGCTACGGATTGTCACATAAATTCTGGGGAAGGACATAAAGAATCAGCCCCTGAAAAGACCAACAGGTGAAGCTCCTCGACTAAGTGTAGTGAAAAACGGGATTTTTATTCGAAGCTTAATTAATTTAAGCTATATTATACGTATTTATTTTTAAACAATATTAACTTATCTATATAATTTAATACAATGTTTTGATTTACAATTATAATGATCCATATTTGAACAATTGGAAATTAAATTCAAACTCTCAGAATCTAAGGTCTAAAATCTCAATGTTAATAAAGTATAGATTTTACCAAAAAAGCTTCTGATACTAAAATAATCAGTTGTCTATTATGAATAAATAACTGAAAATGTAGTATTTTGCAAAACAAATATAACACTTACAAGAAGTCTGACTTCAGAAACAACACAAGACACATAAATAAAACAATATTTTTTAAATTATACAACACATTTTATGAAAATAATGTATATTTGTATTAAATGTTTAAATCACATATAAATATATAAATACCGTTCTACTGCTTTACATCGTTAGGAATTTAACTTAATTAGTTAACATTTAACATGTTTAAAGCTGCGAGTTTATGTGTTAGTATTCTCCTGGCTTTTTTTAATAAAGGAAAAGATAATGATTGTAAAGTTAAATACACAAAAAGCAGAGAGAGATCAGTAAATCTAAGATTAAAATAACAAATAAAGTATACAAAAGAAAAGCCTTGACCCTCTCAGTGTTCTTCTAGCGGCTGGCTTAGAGATTGTTATCCTCCGAACACCAGCCACTAAGTATCTAATGTTAGAATCTGTTTAACTTAATTCCCTGAGCGCTTGCCTTTAAATAAAACTAACATCAAAGGAACTAGTGACTTTAGGAAGTCCTATATTTGGTCGTTATAAGTGACTCCCAGGCTTTCTGTGCCTTTTAATGACCCTTAAAACTTTAGATTAATGAAAACCAAGGCGATTTGAGATGTCACGCAAATCCCTCAACGTGAAGCCATTATTCTGATAGAGTCATCGAGTCACATTGTATTACACCTATTTCATCAGTTTACCAATTTCTGATTTGTGAATAGTATTAATATAGAACAATTTAGATTAAGAAAAAACAATTATACAATTTTATAATTCGGTGACTTCTTGTCGTTCAAGGACTTAGCAGCAAATCGATATATTCTCAGAGGATCTTTCTGAGCTGATTGGTGACAACACGAGCGTTAACAGATTAAAGGGAAAATGCTTTCGTGGTTAATGCCTGCAGACATTGTCCATTTTTGAAATATATAAACAAGTTTGGACTGGAAAACCAAAAGCAAACTTGCAACTGCCTGACAATTCGTCATCACTTAATAAAATAAAATTACGCATACGATAAACGCATTCAACATAATAAATTAACGTAAAAAAAACAAAACATAAATTGATAGCAGGGTCTAAAGGCCTACCTGTAACGGCTATTATACTATTATTGTTATAACTGTTAATAATATATAAGTGCAAATCGACTTTAAAATGCATTTAACAGATTTAATATATCTACTTAAAATTTGCTAAAATTATTTTCCTTCTAAAATGATATGTTTCATTCAGGTTTATTACTGCATGTTAGTTTGCTGGTACAAAGCAAACTAATCTGAAGCGGTCGGATATATTGATGGAAATAATACAAGACGAATGAATGTTACAAGTGATTTATTTTTAAGTTAATGGAATTGTTTACATTTACATCATTCTATTTCTTCTCACAGTTTAAGATTTACAGATTTTAGGTTTTATGAGATGGATTGAAACACTCCTTTGTATGCATTATTTCCGAAATATTGGGCTCCAGGCTTAAAACTTTGACTCTGAAGTCATATCCCATGTCAAGTCTGTTCCTGTACTTATTTTTAATAAAACACATTAAAGAGAACGCCTGTTCCCATTGATCTGAAGTGTCAAATGGAAGAATGTAATTCATCGCTTTGTTGCCAACCTCTCTACAACCTTTGCTGGCTTTCAACTAAAACAGCAAAATTTTTATTACTGAAAGCTGTTTTCATTATATCGTTACTTGATAATTCTAAGAGTCGGTCTTGTTCCTCTTTTGTGAGAGTTTGGATCTTGTCCACTTTTAGGCAACTGAATGGATTTCGGATCCAGTTGTTAACACAATCGGGCTCTTGGAGATATTTCTGAAATGTGGTAGCTAAGGAGCGATGATGACTGTTCATATTTTCTTTTACTTGGCGGGGAAAACTAAATTAGTAATTGACTCTTTTTCTATCCTTGTCCAGATCTGACACTTATTTACAATACCTCTAATGTAGTCATATATCTTGTTACCTTGCTAATCTACCTTCAGAATATTTAAATTAACACATCAGCTAAGTAGACAGTATCATGATCAAATAGGCTACAATTCAAAAATTAATAAAAAAAAAAAAAAAAAATAGTGTATTAAATGAAAAATGTAAAATTTGCAGGATTGAAAAGAAAAAAAAATGTTGTAAAATTTAAATCAACATGAAAAGCATACTTCAATAACGGCATCCTATTTAAGAGGAAACTATCCCATCTTTCTGTGTTCCATTCAAACGGAATACTTACCAAAAGCTTCAACAGTTGAAGTTAATCGGAAAAGCTCAAAGAAAATTCAAATCAGGACTTTTCGAGACAAGAGAAGATTGAAGCTTAATTGACTGGTTTTGAATCGGTTAGTGAACCAACATTTTAAATAGAGTTGATTAGAGAGCCATTAGGGTCCATCTGGAACATCTGGAGCATCTGGGCTTGGAGTGATTATCTCCTGGAGGATTCTCTTTTGTACAACCGATTGGATTAAATGGCAGTCGCCAGATTCATTTAAAGGCTTCCGTTCCCCCTCCATCCTTCCCTTCCCTGGAGTTGGAGCTTCTTAATGAAACATTGAATTGATTAATTGAGTGCTATTTTGAATCGGTTCCTTGATATCATTTAGTGCTTTAAATTACGGTTACTTTTCATTTCGAATTCTTAAATAAGTTACAGTTCTTCAGAAATAATAAAAAAAAACTTAAATGATACAATTATTACTTTTTGACATATGGATTTTATACTACAGGGCTTGAGAATATGGATTAGCCAAGAAACGTTTCCCAAATAAGAAATATTGAAATATTTTTGTAAAAAAATTAATATTAGGAGATATTATATACCCTTTCATGGGTTGGTGTGAAAATAATGCGTTTTGAATATTAATTTTACTTAGGCAAGTGCTTGCTGAGTAACCAAAGATAATCCTCCTGTCCTATTCTTGGATTATGAACAATGGTTCTTAATGTTTTTTCCCTTTAAATTTCTTTGTCACAAATAAAAACCAGCATTATTTTTTTAACCAACTCCATACATATCAATAAAAAAGATAATTATTGTTCATAACTTTTTTTTTTTTTTTTTTTAGCTCAACATTAAATATGTTTTTAATTTAAATATCCTGCTCTTTTTCGCAGTTGCAGAATGAATAAAATTTCTGTTTTTTGTAAAATAAAAAAATAGAATTACATGAAGTTTAACTTCAGAAACAATACACAATACATACAAAAATAAAATAATAATGATTAATTTATTTTTAAGTTTTAACCTCACATCTTGGACGAATAAACACTGATAGCAATAAGAAAAACAAATAAATAAATAAATTATAGAACCGTGTAATTTAGTATTTAATAAATTTCGCAAAATTATATTGAAGTTTCAGTATAATTCTGGCGTAGAACTTCAAGTTCATTTTTTAAAATTTTTCAAAGCTGGTCGATTAATGTAAAGGCCTAACTGGATAAGGATGAGATTTTATTTTTGTATGCCGTTTTCAATGTGTTTTAATTACTTTTGGGAAAAAACTAAAAAAACAAAACAAATGCTAATCAAGTAAAAAAACTATTAAAAAAAAAAAAAAAAATAGAAATTGAACTTTTACGACTTTGGTATTTTACGCCTCGATTCTAACACAAGAATTTCTTATACTCAAGTATTTATTAATTTATAATGTATGTCAGGTTGAACGAATTGTCTATGTAAAAATAAATATCTATAACCTTTTCAGTTCCCAAGAAATTTATTTTGCTCAGTTAAATCGTTCTAAATTAGAAATAGCAGAATAGGTTGTGATGTAGATCTGGAAAGCACTCTCAGATGCACGTTTCTGGTATGTATTTAATTTGCATAGCGCCATTTAAATGCTAAGCAGTCATTCTTCCCATTCCTAAAACAGAGGAATGTACAAACAGCGTTTGTCATACGCATAAGCTCCAACCTCATTGCTTAATTTAAGTCCATAATTTCGACTTATTGGTGGGTTATATGTATGAATCATAATATCACAATTCAAAAAAACAAAAAAAAACAACTAATAAATTGTGATTTTTAGATTATATCAAAAATCAAAATGAAATGAAAGGCCTAATCAAAATGAAATGAAAGGCCTATCCAGCAAAATACTTAAATTATTATTAGATTTATTGTGTACAAAAATTTAAAAAACAACTCTTAGTTCTCGCTTGTAAAGATATTATATATTACATTCAATAGTTCAAAATTGTTTATTTAATATTTTCTTATCCACATAATACAGGATCAAATCATTTAAAAAATAAATTTCCGTTAAACCTAAATTAACCATGCTTGTATTTGAGCTTACCTTTTCTAGACTGATTAATCTTAATATAGGCTTCGTTTGACACATTATTTTAAGGTGAATATATTATCTTAATTTGTTATGTAATGATTTTAATGCTAATATTCGTATAGACTTGAACGTCAACTTCCCTTATTACAAAATTTATAATGGTACATGGAGATCTTTAGATGCAATTATTTTCAGACGAGTGTATTTTTTATATTATGTTTTTAAGAGAAGTTTCAATTCATGATTAAATACTATATGTATGAGAGCTTTGCCCATATAAATATTTAGCTTATGCGATGATAGTAGAAGGGGAGTAGAAGAAAAATAAAATACACTTTAATAGTTCTCTAACCATTCTTCATAAGAGGTTACAAAGCTATGGTGCTATATAGAGCTTAAAATTGATAATAAATTTACTTATTTTCAATTAAATTATTAAAAATCATTCAAATATGTGGTATGATAAGTGGATCCCAATAAAGTTTGAAAAGACCAATATGAGTTTAACACTATTCAGTAAACTTTACAATGGTAAAACTACTGAACTCATTAGTACCAAATTTTAACCACATAATTTTTATAGTTCTAGAAAGGTTTAACAATAATAAAATTTACAAAAATTAAAATTAAAATGTGCAATGAAAGAAACGAGGTTTGGCAAACTGTCATATACTTTTATGGTTAGAAATCAAAATGCAATCAGAGATATCAATTTAGTTATTTCTACCGCATAAAAATTATTACCAAATCAATTTTTTTTTTCCTGATCCTCCATTTATTTACAATATATACAATATAATATACAATATATATTAGGATCTTGGATTGCCTTGCGGCATTTGAAGATGGGTGTCCTCGGCAGCTGCTGGATCCACTCTGTTGACGGATGGTCTTCCCTCTTCTATGATGAGCGAGCAGGAGTCACCCTGCTGGCGGTGGTGGTTCTAACGGGTCAGTCTGTTTAGCCTGAACCCCTTCCCTCGGCTAGTACGTCCGCTAAGGGGGTCAAACCTTGCCATCTCCCAGGCCTGGGAGGCGGGGCTACGTCCCTGAAGAGAGGGTTGGAACAGTGCTTCAGCCCATCAAAGAATTTGATGTGCCGGCGGCCAATGTAGGTCGGGATGGAAGGCATCCTCAGCTGTTCTAGGATGTGACTGTTTTTGGGCCTCTCAAGGTTGGTACCACGGACGAGTCGCCGAAGGACGGTGTTCTAGAACGTTTGGAGGGCTTGTAGTGTACTCTTGTACATGTGGTGCATACCAAATCAAAATATCAACCCTTTTCTTTTTGATATTTTGCGTAAAAATATAATTCACGGGATTCTAGTTGTATAGTAAACATTGATAAAGCAATCCATCCGCAAGAGTTTTTTAATAGTCTCTGTCCATCTGTATTACTAACTCATACATTTTTTTTATCTTTTTTGATACTTACAACTTTAAAGTACACATACATCCAGTAAATGTGTGGATAAATGAATGTTACATGACAATAACTCGTAAAGCAAGCATCCATTGGGCCCGTTAATCCACCCATCTTCTTTTCAGAAGCCTCGGAGGATTATCAGGAATATAATGCAAAGCAAGTTAAGAGACTAGTGGGTTTGAGTGGTTATAAAGTTTACAGAATTGGGCTAAGTAAGCAACATATGGAACATTAAGATCTTTATGAATTAGTTTGTTTGTGACAAACTAAGGAGCATTGAGGATTTCGGATTATAATGATTGGATTCTAGAAGAATTAGAAGGTTTAGTTGAGCAACAGAAATTAACTCCTTATATCCAAATAGGTCTGATAGCTGTCATGTAAATGAGTCTTCTGTAATTAATAGTGGAGTTTTGGACGTTTTTCTTGCACTCATATTAAATAATTATGTTTTTATCTGAACTTCAACTACCTGATAATGGTACCAGGCTAAAAATTACATCTATGTGAGAAAATGTCATTGAAGAACTAATGCTCTATTGTACACTTCAATACAAGATTTTTATCGATAAACAAGTAGAACATAAATTATTAGTTAGAATTGTCTAACAATAAGTTCTTAACTTATGAGAGTGATTCAAGCCGCGACGGAGGATACTAGTATTATACAACACAATAGGTTTGTGGTAAGAATATTATTAGTTATGAATATGTTATTATTTGGTATTTCAGTTGTCATTTTGTAATAATAGTTTCATAAACTATTTAGAACTGATTCACTGACTCACTGTGGTTATTAATGTTTATAACCATATTTTCATCAACGTTCTTTTTTTCCTCGTATTAGAAACATTTATTGGCAATGTACATTTATTCATGAAAGGTTTTTAATTCACCTGTTATTGCTATATTTATGTTATGCAATGGAAAACCTACTACACTGAAAACTTTCAAAAAGCAAAAACCTGCTATTCTTTAGGTTTAATGAGTGCATATATCTGAGAATATTCGAATATGTTGTAATATATATATATATATATATATATATATATATATATATATATATATATATATATATATATATATATATTTTTTTTTTTTTTTTTGGGTGTGTGCGTGTGTGTTTAGACTTATTTAGGAGGCCATTGCAGAGATAAATACTTATGTTTTAATCATAGTGGACAGAATATATAAGTATGTTCCTAAAATCAGATTTTCTATATTAATATTAATATTAATAATAATATTTAAAGAAATTATTAATATTATTGTTACTAATATAATAGTAATACGATTATTATTATATAATAATATAAATAGTAATTTACAGTAGACTCTAGTGTGACCTTGAAGTGGCATAATAATATTAGAAATAACAATATTAATTTTTTTTTATTTATGAGTAACAAAAAAATAATGTTTACGCAAATGAATGGATGGACGGTTACACACTTGAAACCGAGTTAGTCCCCGTAAAAACATGCACCATGTTCATATTATACTGAGTGATAATATTTAATTTGTGCATAATTATTCAACACAATACACTTGGCATTATTCTCTTCTTCTCTCGACAGTTGACATAGTGTTATATTCTAAGATCATAAACAATGCGTTGTAATCTTCTCCAGGATAAATTGCTTGGCTTTGCTCAAACAATAATTCCTTTCACTGCTTCCCCGCACTACTCCTACTTTCCGTTGAAAAGTGTTTTATGACGACAATAAATCTTTCTTGCCTCTTCGATTTATTTAGCTCTCGGCAGGAAACAACTCTTTACCTAACGTTTTGGTATATTTTTCAAGAGATTATTATTGTATCAATACATATGAGCCGTTTCTACATTTAAAAATGTTATAAACGATGGATAATGCTAATTTTCTGAATGAACAACCATAGTTCTTCTTTCTTCTCTAGACAGATAGATGGGTCTGTTGTATATATATATATAGTGTGTGTGTGTATATTGTATATTATACACTCAACAGAAAAAAAACAAAACCGGACACTCAGATTTGGTCTCATAATTTTGTTAAATACGTTAATCCTTTTAAATAATAATACGTTAATCCTTTGAAATAATGGTAAGAAATGGTTTATTTATAGGTTGTTTATACAAAATCTGCCACAAATGAATAACTTTTATTAGTTATTGACTAAAAATTATAAAATAAAGAAGGAGTAAGAAACTAACACATTTTTTAAAATTTTACTCTTCATTTGTATCAGGTTTTCTGACAAGGGATGTACTTCTTATAGCAGGTCTTTATCCCTCTTCTAAGACGGAGGGCCCTAAACCTGCCAGGCATAGAAAAAGTTAAAACAATCCAAAAAATAACAAAGAAGTTGAATTTGCGAAATTTCATTTATTAGGAATTTTTTTTTTTTTTTTTTTAAATCAATTTCTTATTCTTTTTTCTGTGCCGTTTCACAACGTATTTAACGAAATTATCAGCCTAAATCTGAGTCCAGTTTTTTTTTTTCTGTTGAGTATATATCTTGTTCGTATTTGTATATATCTGGGTCGGGATGGCCGAACAGGATTAAGGCATAAGCATTAGTTATAATCCTCTAATATACTTTTCCGAGTTGAAAAACTAAACAAATAACTAGGCCTTAAAGTGTTTTTATATGTTTAAGTTATTCTTTTTTTTTTTTCACTTTATGGACGCTTTTTTAAAGCTTAATCGTGGATAGTCCTAAACAGTTAGACCACCAACACGCTTCGATGAAGGGTTGTTCTAATGACAAGTTGCTTGGGAATAAACCACACATCGGTTAACAGGATACACCATTGATTCAGGAAGACGGGAACCAACCGTAGGTGGCCTGGATAAGGTCGGCTAAGGGACTTCGGACAAAGATTTCATAACGCTTTCGGTCCCAATACAGAGGTTCAGGATTCAATTTTGGCGGCAGTACGTAAATACAAAAAAAAAAGAAAAGACTATTCATTATAACCGTCACGAAGGCTATAATTTTTTTTGGAATTCGGTCTATAGAGTTAACTAGAAAGTTACTAATAGGCACCTTCAATAGTTCTTATCAACCTTAGAAAAAAATAAAGTTTACTAAAATTCCTTTTGAATCCTACAACTACTCTACTTTGTTAAAATACTTACCATTCTCACCGTGTTTACAATGGCATCCTTAGAGTGGCAATAACTAATGTAAATTAGTAAATTACCAATATCTTTTAAATTACTTTCCAAAAGTAATTTTTAGTGTTATAGTTCTTGTTTAACTTAAATTACAGTTATGTAGGAAAAATAACTGTAAATTCCAACTGACTGAATATTGCTTGAGGGTGTCATTAGCTGTCTGGTGTGTCCTACTGAAGTATATTGCCAGATAAGTATGTCTGGTTCTGCAATGCGTATTCATCTGCATTGTTGATTCAACAATTTTTTTTTTTGTTTTTTATATAGAATAATAATACTAGTCTTTGTAGTCTTATTATTACCCTATCGTATCCGGCCACAGATTCACAATATTTCCATATAAACAAAGATCTACAATATAATGTATCAAAGTTATCAACTTTATATTAAGTTATAAGAAATCCTAGAAATTAAAAATAACATCAACACTCTTTTTTAATCGTTGAGTAAGAAACAGTATAATGCAACAAGTTAGTTGACGCCACCCACCATTAAACCCACTAATGTATGCTTAAATGAAAATTTTAAACTTTATGAAATTATTTCTCGATAATTTATTCCCTCCTGAGGCAAAATGGCTTATGAATATTAAACCTTCGTGGCCAAAAACCCTCGGGAAATTCCCTCAGATCCGCTGGATAATTTTAAAATCTTTGAAATAGCAAATATTACCTAAAGTTTTCTTTACATTAAGCCTATAATTAATTTTTTGTTTCAAAAATGAGATTAGTTTTTATGATGTTTTTGCAAAACTGCCTGGGTAATCAAACGCTTAACTGAATGGGAAAGAAGTTTTTAAAATTGAAGTCCCTTTATAATTGAAACTTTTACAATAATTCAGATAATTTGAAAAAGTTAAGTAAAAATCTTCCAATTACTTTAACATTCTTCTGAGAAACAATTAGGAATGGTGGTTCATGCGTACCTCAAGTGAAAAATTATTACCAAACCAAAATGTATATCGTTTGCTTTTTGATAAAATCCATGTTTTTAGTTGTAAGCACTGATAATGCGGTCCATTATCCGCATGATTTTCTTAATAGTATCTGTCTATCTGGATTACCAATACATACATTACCAATATATCTGGAATACTCACACGTTAAAATTCAAAATGTCCACTCATGCTTTTACGAAACTCTTCAACCACCTAATTAGTGCAATTCTATACCATGTTAATAATAACTGCTATGCATGAAAATAACATTGGAGAAAGAAAACTCAATTGTATATTTCAATACAAATTTTTTATTGACAGACAGATCAAACATATATATATATATATATATATATATATATATATATATATATATATATATATATATATACAGTACAGTATAGTAGCTTACCTAATATTGAGCTTAATTAATAGTAACAGTTGCCTAGCTTAGTATCACACCTGCCCGGATAGGTAGTCCCGTCATCGCAGGAGTATGACATGCGACTATAACCCGGATGATAAGAGACTAAGCTCCAAGTTGTTCACTTGCATTGTTAAGTGCAATCAAGTTTTATAGTATTCTAAAAATGTAACAAAAATATTTTTTTTATTTTTTTCATGTATATATATATATATATATATATGTCTCAGGTTCGTGGGTTAACTTAATTTCTTCGTAAAATCCCTTTTTTTCCACTTTAGATATTCTCCAGTATTGACTAGATGTGTTAACTGTTACTATTATATTTATTAAGGTTGTTGAGGTCCAGTCAATAAATAAAAATAACTATGTTGGGGCGTTATTAAACGTAACAGTAACAGTCAAGAAATATATCCATATATATATTAATTTATAATACTGACTATTAAAGGGTATAACTGATATATATTTCCTATATGTTCCATGAATTATCCCACAGAGATTAAGCTAAATAAAGCGCTCAAAAAAAAATTAAAGGATTCAAAACCGGCTGAAGATAAAATACCTCTCCACAAATTGAAAAGGGTGCTCTAATGGCGGTTCGGAGGATTAGACGAAAATTAGGGGCGGAGGAGCTCCGCTGGTTTAGGTTTTCCGTCTCAGTTGTTATATTCCGGATCTAGTTAGTCAGGGAGTGCATAACTGTCGACCAACGAGATTAGATCTTGCTATGGCAATTTCTGTAATTGATATTGGGTTTATTTAAATTTCAAACACACCAATCAGATCAGTTTTCGTACTATATAAATTAATGATCGCATATATTTCATTAATTATGTTTAAAAAAACATTTTTTTCTCTATGCATACGATTCACTAGTTGAGTCCTTGCCTCCTCAGGCATTGACCACCATTTGTCTCTACTCTTACCAGTCTGCTGTTGCACTCCAGTTTCTGAAACCAAGAAAAGATCTCGCATTAACAGCCACACAGCCTGCCCACAGAACCTAGGTCGTCCAACTCGCCTAGTACCATACACTCACTCTGTATTCCCATTCACATCCCTATGTACTTCACCTAATTTGGCAATTGTTGTTGTTGATTGTTTTTTAAGGGCAAAAAAAAACTGCTATGGTTATTATTGCCCATACCCAAAATTTAGACAATAACAAATTCCTAATCAAATTATATTAACCTCCAAAAAAAAAAAAAAAAAATAAATAAATAAATAAAAAAAAAAATAAAAAAAAAAAAAAAAAAAAAAAATAAAAAATAAATAAATAAATAATTAAATTAAAAAAATAAATACAAAGAAAAAATAAAAAAGAACATTAAATTTTGTCATATAATCCAATTTGCTTGATAAATTTTATCGTACTACAAACGTATTGTTTGCTATCGCCCAAGGCCATACAGAGCTTACGAGGCACACCATACTTATCCATATCTCTCCTGTACTGAGGGCACTCCTCAAAGATATGCCTCACTGTTAGGGCAACTCTGCAGAGTCGACACTGAGGGGGATCTCTCTTTGCCATCAGGTAGTCATGTGTTAAACGACAGTGTCCAATTCTTAGCCGTGTGATTATCACCTCCTCCCTTCTGCAATGTCCTGAGGAAGAGGCCCAGCCACCGATGTTCGGTTTGATTTCGTTCAATTTATTATTTTCTGATGCAGACCATGCACTCTGCCAGTCACCCAAAATCTTCATGTGGAGTGGTCGGAACATGTCTGCCGCGGACAAGAAAGTGGGTGTAATAGTTTCTAATTGGTGGGCTTCTCTAGCTGCTCCATCCACCTCTTCATTTCCGGGTATACCGGAATGGCTGGGGATCCAGAAAAAGGTTAGTTTTTTTGATGATTTACTTATCTGATTTATAATAAAATTGATTTCTTGGATTAATGGGTTGTCCGAAAAAATTTTAAACAGGCTTTTAATCGCACTCAAGGAGTCAGAGCAGATAATTATCGACTGTTCTTCCAATGTTTGAGCAAGGTGAAGCGCTTTTAATATCGCCGTCAGTTCAGCTGTGAAAATACCGCAGACACCATCCAGCTTATACTTCAGCGCTCTGCTGTTGTCCCAAACTGCACAAGATGTTGAATCATTTGTTTTTGAACCATCAGTGTATATAATTTTGCTACTTTTGTAATTATCTACTTCAGAGAGAAATGTTTGGATGACTTCTTGAGGAGAACATTTTTTAGTTTTTGAAACTTTAAGCATTTTAACGTTAACATGAGGAGGTGATAATGTCCATGGAGGTAGGTTTCTTCTTATCGGTAGAGACTGATGTTTCATTACTTAATTTGGCAATAATCCTCCAAGTTCCTTCTTCATAAATACCTCCATATTTTCCTCGAAGAATTTTTATTTCAAACCTCAGGAGTACTTGCTCTTGTGCTCTACTGGTATTTCAATAGTGTTTGAATTTCTGTATTCATTTGGATTCTGTATTAGACATATCTATATTTGGCCTATTTTTTTGTATAAAGTTTTTTTTTTTAATTTGGTTACTAAAATAAAAATTAAGACAGGAGGTGCCGCTGGGTTCTTCTCCTCCTTATGTCTTCCACGCAATTTTTCCACAATGACTCAAAAAATTTGCATTAACATACGCAATAAACAAGTCCAATGGACTCAAATAAAGAAATAAAAATAGCTTCCTGGTGATACCCATAACCCAAAATTCAAAAGCAAACTTACCACAAAAAATTCATATGTCTTCATAGATAGAAAATAAGATTTATAACGTTGTATTTTCTTTGCTCCCTACTGCCGAAAATAAATTTACCGATTGGAGATTCACTCAAATAAATTAGATCGAAATAGGCTTTGGAAAGACCGAAACCTGACCTGTTTAGTTGAAATCTGTCAAACAAATAGGTTAGATTTTTGAGTTTGGAAAAAATGTTGGGTACATATTTCAAGGGTGGAAAAAACGTTAAACAAGAAAACTGTGGACTCCTAGCCAAAAGACATTTCATAAGTTGATAGAAATTTTCTTTACCGACAATCCAACTTGTAATTACTTTTTTCAAATAGTGTTTACAACTTAAGTATTGATTTATGAAACTTTCTTTTCTATTTCTACGGTGGCAACTTATTCTATTTTTCTGTTTTCCCTGTTTATCTTTCAGATATTAATCACGTATTTAATTTATGCTCTGACCAGTTATAATTTTATTTCTTTCTATTCTCATTTGTTGTTCTTACGAAACTTCGCCCCAAAGTCTATTCTAATTTTTAAGTCTATTCTAAATTATATAACTCTTTTGATTCTTTTTATCTAATATAAAATAAAAAATGGACAAATGTGTTATCTTATTATTTACTATTATTTTGTCGTTTTTGTTTATTCTTCAATTGGCGAACTAGAAATTTGCATTTTCTATACATATACAATAACTATTCCGTCATATCTTAATGTGCCTTAGGTTATTCAGTACCTTATTTGTTTGTTTTTTTTATTTTAACACTCGCAGATATCTATTATCGGGTCAGTGGAGCCCAAAGAGCTTTAGTGGATCCTGGAGAACATGGACCAAGCCTGCACCGGATTAGAGTAAAGGATTGGAAAAGAAATAGGAGGGACAGACTTTACTTCCTGGTCAAAGCTCCGAAAAATCCCCTGGACTTGAAATAGAATTGGCTATTCTTATTTTCGTACCCGCAACTATAAATTTATGTAAACAAGGATATATTTATTTGAATTTCTAAACAGTCATCATCTACTTCAAAATTTCTTAAGGTTTATTACAATAAATATGAAATTTAAGATACTGTATACTGACGTATCTGTGATTAAACATCACACAATAATATTTAAATACTTTTTCATTTCTACATTTTAAAACAACTAACCGTGTAATAAATCAACTTCATCCTCCATTCTATAACATAACTAAAGTCCGTAGTGTGATGTATTAACCGACGAAAATTATTAACAATGGTCTGTTATACATAAGTATGCCCTTTTTTATTTCAGTCTTGATGATTTTCATTTCTGAGAAAACAGGTTACTGCCACAAATGATTGATTTAAAAATATCAAATGTAATCAAATACAAATTAAAAAAAAATAAAATAAAATTCGTTGGCCGAAATAAAAATAGTAATCTTACTTTTGAGATGCCTGCTCTAGAAGATTAAATAAATGAAATAGAGAGAATTGGGTCCTCCGAGCCTTAAGGCCAATAAGTACAAGACCAGTGTGTTTCTGGGACAATAGATCGCTGCACTGAATCACATAATCTTCGTACTACTACTAACATCCCTTCTCACTAACATAATATTTTTTTAAATTTGAAAATTAGAGTGAATTCAACTATAAAAAAATTGTCGCCTGTGGTTTGAGTTTATCATAGTACCTGCATTGCACGGATTGCCCTACAACTTCTGCCCCCCTTCCCCCCCAAAACCCTCAGATTATCTCAGTTTAGATCAAGGATCAAAACAAGAGGACATGGTACATGTTATTCGAATGAGTATATATTCTCATTGGTATGTAGAATAATTTAATAATAATAGTAATATTATATAATTATTAATAATAATCTCAATATTAATTAACATAAGACTCTACTGTGATGTTGAAGCGGGAGTGTGATATAGAAATATTTATATAAATTAATATTACTTTCTTATCACTAAGCTGGATCAATAAATGCTTTTTTAATAACAGGGTTACATCGTATATTACGAAATGAACGAAGAACGCCTCGAAAGGGTTCACGAGTGTATTTATACAAACAGAAT
This sequence comes from Euschistus heros, assembly GCA_003667255.2. NCBI lineage: Eukaryota > Metazoa > Arthropoda > Insecta > Hemiptera > Pentatomidae > Euschistus > Euschistus heros. Next base: position 24,570 of record RCWM02000251.1, on the reverse strand, counting down.
GTTGAGTCAGCTTTTCCTGGATAGGCCAGTGGTTTCTGATGCTCCTGTTTAGATTACGTAATTCGTTTGCATAACTAATGAGTAACAATATAATAATTGTTACGAAAGTTGACGGATAGACAGATACACTAGTGAAACCGATTCAGTCTCCGTAAAAACATGTACCATGTTAAAATCTAGAGAGCTGTTTTCTTAAATTATTTTTATTTTGCTTACTTATTGAATATTTTAATCACTTCTATGAAAAAAGAAAATAAAAGCTAAAAACAAATATGGGTTGTTAGCCTTAAATGGCGGGATAAAGTCTTTGCCCGTAGTCAAACATGTTATCCCGACAGAACATGTTTCAGAAAATCAATTTTATCTCTCTCTATCGCTCTTCTTCAATTTCAGTAAAAAAAAAAAAATAATCCTAAGTCAAAGAGGTGATTACCGATTTTATATTTATCTATGTTCGAAAGAAATGTAGAATGTTTCTTCCTGTTTAAAACTGTATGGTTCTGACAAATTTAGCTCGTTCTGTCAAAGACTTATAAAGAAAAGAACAAAGGAAGACGTCAAAATTCGTCGTCTATCAGTGTTCTAAGGGCTGCGTACTGCGTCTCATTAAGATATATTCGAAGTTTCTAGTCTCTAGCTCATCAGGAAGATAGTAAAGAGATCTAAATTAGATTGTAAATCTAAATCTATAGGTAAAGGGTACGGTACGGCACGTGATGTGAGTTTGCTTTTTTTACACCATCCCAAAAAGTTCCTAACGGGCCAAAAAAAAAAAATCACACTTAGAAAAAACAACCAGTGTTAAATTATACAATTTAAACATTACTCTTATTATATAAATTATTATAATAATTTTATTTAAATAATTAAATAAAATTATTATTCAGTTTAATTTAAGTTTAGCACTGACCGTAGTTTGATTTTAATTAGCAAAGAAAACTTTTACCTTTCGTTAGTGCTATTGTTTATCTACTATTGCAAACCAAAAATAATTTCAAAATAGGCTCTTTACAATAATTTAACATTTATTCAGAGAGGTGCTGACGCAAGTCAGTTGTTGCTAGACAGCTCCTCAAGACAAAAGAACTTGGGAGATAAGGAAGGGGGAAGTACCGGCGGGATTTCCATGGATTTGCATAACGCCAGTCTTTTGTTCGCGAAAGACATCCAGCGCTGGCTGTAGATTTCATTTGAATATATCTCCAGCCCTGGAATAAAGGTTATGGAATTTAAATTTTGCAGTAATAGTGTTCAAACTGCCAATATTCAAACTAAAATTTGAATATTTAGTTATTAAAATACTGCGTTAAAAGTTTAATCGATTTGATCTCAAAATGATTTCATAATCACTATTATCAAATGAGTTATCATAGAAAACTAAAAAAATGTATAAAAATCAGTATAATAAACCTACAATGTATCAATTGTCAACAATAATGCAACTGTGTAAAGTTTATAAAAAGTTCATATTTTTAAAGTTGAAGAGGATTGTGAATATGCGGCACTAGCACAGAAATACATTGCTACGGTAATTTGAGAAAAAGTAAAGTTTCAGGATAAAACAAGGCACAAAGATTTTCCTTGTTAATAGAAATGCCTGTGTATTATTTCTACAAACATAATTTTTTTTCTGGTGATAGGAAATTTAAAAATATTTTATAGGATATACAGGAAAACAGAATTAATGGTTGAGCTTGAATCTTCCATTAATAATATAATGGAGTTTGAGAGTACACGGAAGAGTGACTCTCCATCACCATAGAAGAAAACTTGAGTAAGTTATCAACAAAACAATCGCTAAACTAGGCTAAGGTTCCTGGGACAACGTACGTGAGAGAAAGAAGTGAGAAAGAGAGAGATGAAAATTTAAAATTAACAAGAAATAGATTATAGTTAAAAAAAAAATAATAATAATACGTTTTAGTAGAAAACCTAAGTAAAACGTAAAAACTAATTTTATTTTATGAATAGTAAGTTTTACAGCAATGGAAAGTCCGACAATGAATTACGATCAATTAACGTGGAATAAACTTAAAGTTAAACTTTATTAACAAAATAATTTAATTTACAGAAAAACAAAAACTGGGGGTGCAAGAAACTTTTGTTACTGTCGATCAGATGGACCGATATGATTAAGATTTTATATTTTTTGGATTCTACTCCCTAGGGAACGTCAAGAAACATTAAAATATCAAAAAAGAATATCATCGTGATTTTAATATTTTCTTTATCCAAAGAAAGTATTATTATTACTATTTTTCATAATAACTCTACTTTTATAAATAGTTACCAATACAATTTTTGTTGCATTTAATATCAAGCACTCCTCGCTTTTTTGTTATTTCACCAAAAATTGAATTATTTTTGTAATAACGTAAGTTTTACTTAAATTGTATTCCAAATTAATAAATTATAATTGATTGTTAGTCTTTCTATTGCCGTAACTCGAACTTTTTATGAAATCAAAATTGTTTTACTGTTTTATAATTATAATTTATTTTCTTAATGTTTAGTCCCGAAACGATATCAACAATACTTACAATCAAGAGCCTCGATGTTTAGGTAACCTTAATCTTTACTCGATGATCAGGTAACCTTTCGGGGTCTCGATGGGCGAGGAGAGGGTCTCAGCGTGCTCGATACCTGAAGGTCGTGGGTTCGAATCCCACCTGGGCGAGCTAAGTTTATTTCGTGGCGGACCGAAGTGAATCCTACCTGCCCTAGGTGGAGTACATTTGTATGTTAAGTCCAAATATACAAACAACAAACAACAATCTTTCCATTTCACCTAATGCATCATTATTACATGAAACTTTACCTGTTAACATTGAGCAATCAAGTTCATTTATTTAAAAATTCCGTAGCATCATATGATACTTTATTCATTACCATTAATATTCTTCGATTATCTTCTTTTTGTAAATTTTTTTTTATTGGTAAAGAAAGACGACATTTACCGACTTCCCGGGAATAGTGTACAGTTAACCTGCAAAGTTACTCAAATATTATATTTTATTCTGGTCATTCTAGTGAGGACATTAGAACAAAGTTGTAAAATAATTGTATTTTTATTGACTCCTGACACGTGTGTAAATTTTCAAATCAATCAGATTTCTGGAAGTCTATGAATATTAATTTGAAATATTCCGTTCCATACATGCAGGTCAAGCTCATAAAAAGTGTCCGTCATCGTTTATATGAATGTAAATAATGCGCATATGAACTATAAAATTATTAATAGGTATATCATTATATATATATATAGTATATTTTATAAACAATTTTTAATATTGTATTTTTAAAGATGGTACTTTCATGTACTAAGCCCGGTTTTAAGTATTTCATCTTAAAAGTATGTTTGGTAAGCAAAGTGAGATTGATCACCGTCAAAGTAGCCGGCAACCGGTACTAAACCTTTAGCTTTTAGACTCACAATCAGTATATATTTTTATTCACTTCAATATCTTCGATAGATTTTTTTTTGTTACCTTAGTCCTTGGTAAAACTGTAATCAGGTGTTTATTTATCTAATGATATGAATTGCTAAGGATTTACCCAACGTAACATCTAATCCATTTTCAATAATAATATTTTAAATATTCAGATTAGAAGCTCATTTTAATTTCATTTGAGATTTAACTAATCATGACTTCGCTGTTAATTACTATCTGTTTTTATTAGAATTTGTCTATTGAAATGTTTTAATTTACTGTGGTATTCTACAGTAAATGTGACCTCATTGACCTTATTTCCGAAAAAGAATGCCAATTCTTCCTTGACATCTATGGGACAAATCTTGAAAATCAGTTTTTTCTTGTGCCTCTATAATACAAACATTTTTAACTTCTTTCAGGTATCTAGAAAAACTTCTCAGTTCTTCATTTTCATTTTTTGAAGTTTGGGTGTTAATTTACTTTATTAACCTTAACAAAGGTTTCCTTAAAAAAATCAAATAAACAAAGCTTAATAAACTTTCCTTTATTAAATTTAATAAAACTTATTTTCTATTATTTCTGCCATGGATCGGCTTCGTGTTGAGGGACTCTCCTGAGGTCCACACATACTCAGGAGAAGTTTAAATGGGTATCCTTAATTAGGGAAAAACCTAGCTGTTGAGCGAGTATTCCAGCCAAAACTCCTCCTTTTACAACCGTCGCACAGTTTTTCCGAATTTTTTACTTTTAACTTTTTTTTTTTTTTTTTTTCCCAATTTTTTTTTTTTTTTTTTTTTTTTTTTTTTTTTTTTTTTTTTTTTTTTTTTTTTTTTTTTTTTTTTTTTTTTTTCACAGTGATTGGGAAAAATGTTTAAAACATTTTAGGACAACGAATTTCCAATATTTTAGAAAAAAAAATGGTATTTTTGTAAAATAAAAAAAAAAATATTAATTTTTTAAAACAATCTCCTATGAACTTCTACTCATTACAATAAAATAAAATAAGCCGGACAAATAATCTCGATTTATCGTTGTCAATAAATTATCAAATTTAAAATTTCATTATTTGCATAAATATTTGGATTAATCTGGGATGATACCTAGATACTTCGGTATGCATTTTTTTTCATTGGGGTGTGTTCACAAAAATTTGCAGTTTTGTGGTAAAACGATTATTTTATATTTATTAAGAGAATCAGAGTGAGAATGTTCTATTTATTAAGTTCTATTAACAATCTCTGAGCCATGGAATAGTAACTTATGTACTGTTACAGGCATATAAAACCAATGATAGAGGTTTAGGTACAAATCTATTGTCTCTTCCAGATATGATTCGAATTTGTCAAAATCTAACTCAAATTCAGAATTAATCGCACTAAGAATATAAAACATCTGCGGAATTTCCTTGTCGGTAAAAAAAAAAAAAAAATCTTCTTGCCGTATTTCCATCATTCGAGGTCCCAAAAGCAGGCTTTGGCCTATTCACAACTAACCCAATTTATCTTTGAAAATATAATTGAATTTCTTCTTTTCTTTTTTTTCAATTCGGTATTTTCAGATTCAATTCTTCTTTCTTATAGTGGATAATACGAGGAATATATTTTGTAACTTAAACTCAGTCAAATTATATTTGCACTTAGTTAATTTGCAGTCAATCTAACATGCTGAGGACTCATCATGTGCTAGTGGTCTCTTTTTTGCAGAAGCTAATCTTAAATTTTTTCATTGTTTGGCGGTCTGGCCGGTTATATTTTCAGTGTCTCGCTTTCCACATGATCGCACGGCAACCTCAGCTGCAAATGTGATTTCTGAGTACCGGAAAAGGAAAATCCATCAAATTGTTAACATAGCAGACCATTGTGCTTGTAAAGTTAGTATACAATACAAGTGTTAGTTAACAACAATTATGGTACCGGTGACATGCGGTGTCATGTTAAAAATAATGTAATGGAATTAAAATTACAGTTTAAATTGATTTTTTTAAAACAATAAAATTGCTAAATAAAATTCAGTATTAACAAATAGTGACATCGTCCCTGTTTAATAAATAAAAAACTACTTCAGTCCATATGGCTCAAACAAAACCAGCATTGACACTGAAAACAGTAACGCAATTATTAGTATATAGATGTATTTTCTTTTGATTAGAGCTTCTGAGGAATTAAGGCAATGATATTTATAAAATCCTCTTACTAGATATTGTTATTTCTAACAGTGAACGGGATTCGGTGATATGTAATGTTTTGCTATGATTTATTTCCACTTAAAATTCATTTTTCGTTATACTGTAGAGGTTAACAATGTAGTTGAATCTGGAAGAAAAATAGCAGTTATTAGCAGCAATTATTAGGAAAAGTTAATATAGATACTAGTGTCTGTAATCAAAAAGGTTTGAAGACGGTGTCACGCGGTGGCATTTCAAAAATATATTAATGAAGTTAAAATTAAGCGTTAAATTTGCTTATTTAAAACAGTAACATTTGTAAATACAGTTAACTATTACAAATAAAAACCACTACTTATCTGCAATAATATCGTTCATCCATAATATTGGATTATATCGTTGGATTTCCAAAAAAAATTATTTCAGTCATATTGGATCTGGGCACTATTGGGTCTTCATTTATTTTTCCCAGGGGCTGGAGAGCGACTAAGCTAATAATATTAATGGAATCCTTTAATTGAACATCGTTCTTATTAACAGTGAGCCGGAATTGATGATTCGTTGATATGACTTTTTTCCACTTAGAAACGTTATTCGTTCCACTGTGCGTTGGCTCAGAAACAATATAGCCTTACCTGATTACCCTGCCTTACTCAAGACCCTTTATGGGTTGTAAGTGGTACAGGATTTTTTTTTTTAAACCTTAATAAAAGCATTTTTTATTCCTGTTAGAAGTACTGTAACCCTGCAACCCTTTACTTCCTTTGCAGTTCTTTCTGTTTCTTTCAAACTATTTCCTGCTCTCTTTGGATTCCTTATTCATTTCTTCTAATCCTTTTTTATAGCTTCTAGATTCTTAATGAGACTTGATAAGTGAGGAATATGATATAAAGTTAAGAAAATAGGTTTAGCATAATAATAAAAGAAAATAAAGATTTATAAATATTAGCTAATATGAGAAACTACATAAAAACAACTCACAGATTTTTGCAAAGCAGCAATTAATTGCAGAAAATTACTATAAAGGGAAAGGAGATACATCAATCTTTAATATTATTTTTTGTGATTTCTCATATTCCTCTATATTTCCTTTCGATTATTATTATGCCAAAATTATTTTTTTCTCTTACACGTTTCTATGAAACCCTTTCCCTTATCTTATATTTTTTTTATATTTATTTAAAAACAGTTTATCATTTATATCTTTAAAATATTTCTTTCTTTTTTTAATAGTTCAACATTTACAAGATGGCCGCATCTACACATCACGTTTACAATCGCTCTGTGTTTGTGATATTTTCTTCTGTTTATTAACTAATGTTTTACTTTCGTATCTATCAAATAATGACATTATGGACGATATATCATTTTGACAATAACTTTGAGTGAGATGAGTTAAAACATTAATTAGAGTGAACTGATTTAATATATATATATATAGGTGAGGCTATTGTTAACCTCTAAAACTTTACTGATATCCACATATCTCACCACGTATTTAAATATGTTTTAATAATTTAATTGAATATAAGTTAATTTAATTATAAATTATTAAACTTTGTTACCTCTCATGTAGAATGGCGCTTGCCACCTATCGGTCAATTTTCAACATTTACTGTTATTCACATTTTATAGTTATTCAATTGTAATTCAATAAATTAATTGAAAATCAGTAGATTTTAATAAGTCTACCCTTTTGGAACTATTAGGATGATGCCGTTACAATTAGGTACAGATCGGTTCAGTAGTTTTCCTTGTTAGAAATCACAAACGAAAAATGGCTTCTTCTTTTATTTAATGGTCTAGATTTTATGAGAAATACATTTTTTTATGAAATATTTCGAATTATATCATTTACTTTCTTACTTATAAAATTTTCTTATTATCTTACCAGAAACTAATGTTGAATTTAGCCAAATTGTATTTCAGACGAAATTGCAGGATGATTGGTCTAATGCGCCTAATAAGAAAATCAGCCCTAGTTGGGTTAATTGTTAATTATTTGCTGAGTGGAACGGCCGCGGTTATAATCCGAGAGAGCCAGCTGGGAATGTGGTCTGGGTGAATTGTTTTCCTCACTTCGTCTGCTTATTGGAAAATCTAATACCTTTTGAATAAAAACCCGCCTCTCCTGGCAGGAAAATTTTTAAAGACATCATTTTTCTATTTATTTATGCCGGAATGATTAACTGGCAATGGCTAACAAAAATGTAAATAAGAGATCTTTTAAATACAATTCAGAATCAATTATTTTAAGAATATATACAATATACACCATCATAAAAACTTACCTTCTAATTCACTAAATAAATACTGATTAGTAAACAATTAATTAAAGTTAAACATAAGTGGCATCAGGTTAGTAATAATAATATCATATATTGCAAATATATAATCTAGACCTTAATTTATTAATTAAATGTCGCAAAGATTGTTTTTAGAATACCATATTAAAAAATATATCAAAACATTTTTCTATGAAAACAAATGAGTGAATAGGTCTATATGTAATTTATATGAAGAAAATAGTTGGGATACATCCTGTTTTCTGTTTGGTAACACATCTAAGTTAAAAAACATTCTTGGATTGCCGATGTTTCGATCTGTGTTGCAAGTCTTCTTCATAGCTATAATAACAAAAAACAGAATATGACGAAGAAAGGTAATAAACAGAATAAATTATTGCGATTTAGCATATTATAATATTGCAAATTATATGAAAGTAATGGGAAATATAATCATATAATTAAATTAAGAATTTAAAATGAACAGTGATAGTGAGAAACAATGTATAATTAAAAAAAATTTGTAAACCTAATATTAAAACCTGTGAACTTCTTGCTTGTTGGAGTATTTTTTATATATTTTTTTTATTTTACAACTGTAAAAAATAATATGTATGGAATGCAATACAATAATACATTCCATAATACGATGGAATGTAAATAACTTGTGAAGAACTACTTGCTAGTAGCACTTCAATAAAAATCTACACTAAAAGGTCTCAAGGCCATCTTCTTTTCAAACGCCTATCAGGAATGGAGTGGGAGGCAAGTTGGGAGACTAGTGGATTGGAGTGGTTATGGAGCTTACAATGGAAGGATAGATATCTGGTTTGGGCTAAATCAGCAACATAAGGAACATTAAGATCTTTATGGATAAGTTTATTAGTCACAAAGTAGGGAGCATTGAGGATTTTTCGAAGAATTTTGGATTGGAAGGATTGGATACTAGGTTCATTTAGTGGAGTCCCAAAGCTCAACTCCGTACACCCAAATAGGTCTATTTACACTGTCATGTAAATGAGCCTTTTGTAATTAATTGGGAGCATTGAACGTTTGTCTAGTAAATGTTGAAGTAGTCTGTAACGACGAGCAGTTTCTTGTCGTTTTAGTCTTGTATGCGGATTCCAAGTCAGACGTTTGTCCAAGGTAGCATTTCAGTTCAACAGGGATTAGTGGATCCTAGAAAAAATCGTAACGAAATTTGTTCCAGTCTACTCGACCTGTAATCAGTCTAGGAGGAAAGGGTTTAGGTACAGGATTTGAATACAATAGAAGCAAAACAGCGCTATGGTCTGATGAAAGGACGCTTATGAGTTTGATGATGGTTTGAGAGGTGGAAATTTGGGAAGGAATGAATATATCGAGGATATCGGTATGTTCTCTAAGAGGTGTTATATAAACGGTTATTATATTATTAAAAAGGGTTCCTATGTAAAAAAAATAATTAAATTAAATCTCTGGCTACGAACTAGAGACTACATAAACTATCAACAGAGCCCTTGACCTTGTCAGATAATGCTGCTGTATTCAAACAAGCAGGAGGATTACGAGCTAGGCTTGCCTATAGCACCCATCTGTACCAATTTTTTACTACATCTTTATAATTCTAGAGATGTTTAGTAATAAAAAATAATATTCACAATAATAGCAATGTAGAAGTACAATGTTAAATGGTAGAAACGAGATTTGCTACACTGTCATGTACATTTATGGTTAGAAATTAAAATCCAACCAAATGAAATCAACTAAATTATTTCTGACGAATAAAAATCATTTCCAAATCAAAATGCCAATCCTTTCTTTGCTTTTTGGTATTGTGTAAAAAATATGATTCATAGACCTTTAGTTGTAAGAGCTGATAAAGCTGTAAATTATCCAAAAAAGTTTCTTAATAGTTTCTGTACATCCGGATTACCAACTCATGCATAAAATTAAAAATTGAATGTCCCAATGTGCTTTTACATAATCTTCAAACACCTAATCATTGCAATTCTAACCCGGTTAAAAATTACTGCTATGCTCTAATATTCAATAAATATCATTGAAGAAATAATACTCAAATGCATTCTTCAATACAAGATTAGTATCTTTAAAAATAAAACAAATTACGAGTATTAGTTAAAATTATCTAAGGGCAAAATCGTATGTTCTTAGCTGTTTGATCAAATAATTCGGGAACCGTTTCTTTTAGCACATTGAGCAAATCAAATCTGCAAAAGGATTTATTGCTAGTAATTTTTTTCTCAAATCAATAGTTTTAGAGCTGTGGGAGAAGGAAAAATTAAAGATATTGCCTAACTTGCGATAAATCGCACTTCTCCGCGCAAACACGTTTTGGCTACTCTTTTAGCTTTAACTTCAAAACTATTTGTCTGATCCAAAATTTCTTTTTTTCATTTGAATACTGGTTAAATTTATTATCAGACCCCAAATATACAAAAGCATACCAGCAAGCTGAAAACTCCGTACTGTTGTGAAATCTTCGTCTTTTTTTGGCACATTTCTTGCTATATCTCCAAAAATTATTGTCTGATCACAGATTCCTTTGTTACATCTCGAAGCTGGTCGACATTTACTATCAGATCTCATATACAAACATTTGATTAAATCCCGTGAAATTCTCTAGCTAGCCACTTAACATGTCAAATTCGTCATATTTTGTCAAACCATACACATTTATCGTGCTGGCGTGGGTATTTAGGGAATTTAAAGGAAATTTCATTTTGTATCTAATTTTAAATTTAACCAGCTTTCAGATGAAAACAGAAATATTTTGGATCAAACAAATAGTTTTGGAGTTATAAAAAAGAGTTTTGGAGTTATAACTAAAAGAGTACTGACAAACGCGTTTGCGTGGAAAAGTTTGCCAATCACTTCCATGTTTCCTTCCCCTCGGCCCTTAAACTATTGACAAAAAAATTAATAGAACTAAATTTCTTGCATATTTTCTATGCTGAAATAATGTAAAAAACATAAAATGTACTAAAATTAACGGTTTCCACTTTATTTGATAAACAGCATGAGATCGATTTTGTCGCCTGCTATACCAAGAAAAACACCCTTCTACCATAGAAATTTTGATGAGCTCTTTTGATTCTTCATTTTATTGACAAGTGAAGATTTAGTACGAAGACAAGTGACAAGTGGGCCGAATAGGGAAATTTATTATTTACTTTAAAAGTTCACTGAGATAGAATCGGATAAGGATTTTCTTTTTTTTTTTTTTTTTTTCATGGGCATAACAGACACATATCCTCCAATCGCCCCGAACAGCAGCTCCCCTCAAAGATATCTTTGACAGTTTTAAACCCTCTGAGACGCCATTGAACTATCTTCTCTTTGGTTTCCGCGAGGTCTCACTCCACCAGTCGTTCCCAGAACAATTTTCGGCATGTACTGCTCTCACCGGCTGACGTAAGAATAAGGAAATATACTGAAGTAAATTGCTTCGTTTAATTTATAAAATCACCGTTCCTAGATTGTGGGTGGGAACCAAGAATTTTTTCCATCAATCAAAATTCTACAATGGAATTTTTGCCAATTAGTAGAGGTATATAATCCATTTCAATACATTATCTATGCACTGTAGGACCTATTAGTTTATAAATTAATTTGAATAATGCATATATCAATTTTAACATTATTAATATGGCATTTTATTTATTTATCAAACCTTTTTTTTTTTTTTCAAATATGACGGTGCTTAGTTCTTATCGCTGTTTTAAGTGTTTCATTTGTGTAAGCTAAAATTGATCACATTCAAAGTCCTGCTGCTAAATTTGAGTGTGTGTGAGTGAGAGGGGGATGAGAGAGAGAGCGAGAAAAATATCTTAATTGGAGATGCAACCCTGTTAGGTAGCAAATAATAGAAATTCGTAGGATAAACAAATATGTCTATTTTCTATAAAGTGTACAAAAAATGCGCTAGACTAGAATATTGTTAAGCCCATTGTTTTAGGGTGTTTGTAATACTCGGTTAGATGTTGATGGCATTAGTGGTTGCAGTAATGGAAGGCATGGCCGCTAATTACCAGTAAAGGTAGGATCTGCAACCTCACTAAGGGTCTGTAAACACCGACAGGTGCAGCTAAGCTGATATCCACGTATGAGGTTCGCATCGTAAATTAGGATCCAATATTCGGATTCCCTGCAAACTGGAATGCCTTCTTGGGCTCATGGAAAATCTTTGCTAAACCCATTGAAAGATGATCAAAATTGGAATTTATTTATAATATGTAGCAAATTACTCATTTTCATACAAGCGTACTTATTGCTCATAAATCCTCAATGTTACCTACCCATTTAAATTGTACCATGTTCCTGCATTTCTGGAATCCTGTCCGTAACGATAATTAATGTCTTAAATTAATAAATAGTAATTGGATTCATTAAATAATAATAAAATCTGTCGGGCTACTTACATATTTTACATTTGTGTGTATATCTTATTTTTTACAATACCATCAGGAATCTTCTTAATAAGCATAATTGATTTGTTTTTTTTTATTTATAACATGGTTTTACATAATAATTAAAACGAATGTCTTGCACGATGAACAGCCGTAAAACTAAGTGGCCATAGGTAATAAAACATAAAACCAATAAACCCACGAAATCATTAAAAACCAGCACTCCCTAAGAAAGAAGAGCTATAACAAAAACAGAGTAAATTAAACATTTCAATAAACCCATAGTCTGAATATAAAAAATATGAAAGAATATAAGTTCCATTTGAGAATATTTCAAGCCCACTTAAACCAATGAATTAATAAAACATCATAATATTACCAAATAAATTTAAACATTCATCAGCTTATGAATATCTGATAACGATGCTACTTAGAGATTAATGGTGTTAAATTACATTGAGAAGAGAGTTGATTAATATTGAAGCCAAACAAATTATTAAATTTATTTCGAAGGATAATTATTACACCCCAGGGATATTCCACTCCGTCTTCTAACAAAATATTATTATTTAATTTTGTTATTTTTAATAGACTTTGTAAATCTCACTATTTATATTTTCATTCCTGATAATTTTCTCTATTTACTGTACAACCATTTAATAGTTCAAAATATCGAAGATATCGAGTTATCGAGGTTCGAGCTAACAACAGTTGCCTGTATAAGACAATAAAGCAAAAATATGGTACAAGAATTTTTTGTCAAAAAAAAAAAAAATAAATAAATAAATTCTGTTTTATTATGAAAATAGACTAATCTAAGCATTGGGAAAATTTGAGATTAGTGATTAGAGACAAATTGATTAAAGAGCTTCCGAGTTACAACCCATTATGTAAGGCCATAATTGGGCACCTACCTTATATGTTGCAATTGAAAGTGGTTGAAACAAATGAATCAAAGGACTTAAAATATAATAATATTACAAGATAAATTAAAACATTCTTCAGTTTAGAAAATCTCTTATAACGATGCACTCTTATGGTGACGTCCAATTGTAACTGCGTAATGAAAGTAATACGTTAAAAGGAAAGTATTACATCTAATTTCTTTTCTATTATGATTTATTTAGTGATTTTTTTATAATGATGAGATCTGGAAATAAATAATCATTTGTTTTGATAAAAGCTTAAGAAATACAAAAATGAATTGGATCATAAAAGCACGATGAGAGGTAATGGATATAAAGTTTTAAAAACTATTCAATAGATCTTACGAATAGCCAATTATTTATGATCATGGACAGATACAAGATTTATATGCAGTTTTATAGCCACTTGTCCAGCACTACTTATAAAACTAACTTAATACAAGTCAAATATAATCTTAACGGTAGAGATTGAAATAAAGTTGCTAGGTACTGTAAGGACCGGTAACTTGAACTTAAATTGCGTAATTAAAAACATGAAACTCGTATTCAGATTTAGAATCTGTATTAACTGTCATACAGATTCTAAATCTGAATTTTAGCTTAGTTTGTCTAGTTTGAGGTTCATTTTTTTTTTTTTTTTTTTTTTTTTTTTTTTTTTTTTTTTTTTTTTTTTTTTTTTTTTTTTTTTTTTTTTTTTTTATTGTAAATGATCTATACAGTTATAAATACCGATAAAAAGATGAAAAGATTTATTTTTAATTGTTCATATTAAGTGAATGGATTGATAAATCCATCTGTATTACATTTTGCCCTCTGAATGAGAGAAATTGTAATATTTATTAAATAAAAGCTAAATATATATATCAAAACAAAACAAAAACAATATATTTATATATAGCTGGAGGTTTATTCAATACTTTATTAATATCAGGTGTAGTCTTTTATGACACTATTGCTCCATCTATTGATATATGATCATTTGCTTTACTAAATTCTTACTCCCATGCAATGGCAGGTAAATGAAAAATAATTACTATTATTAATGATTATACTTTACTTATCATTATCATTTTAGAAATATAAAACCATAAATACTAATACAATAACGGTACTTGAGCACATAATTTACAATATCCACTTATTTCGTGGTAATAACATCGGTACTTATGTTAATAGCCCAGTCAATGAAGGCAAAAAAAATAGCCTTTGTCACAACTAATTCGGGGAAAGCTGAATTTTTGCAAGGCGTTAGTACAATTTAAATTTAATATTTGAGTTATTATAGTAAATTTAACCAGCTTTCATATGAAAAAAGAGAAAGTTTAATCGGACAAATCGTTTCGGATTTATAGCCAAATGAGTACCGACAAACGTATTATTCCAGAGAACTGCGACTTACCTCAAGTAAAACATCTTCTATTTTTCCTTCTCCCATAGCTTTAAAATTATGATATGGGAAAGAGAGGAGTAAAATGACATTTATTGCAAACTTGCTTTGCTTTTTTATGTATTTATGTGCAAAAAGTAACGTTTACTGAGTTACGAGATCAGACAGCTAACAGCACACAACTTTTACCCCCCCCTCCCTCTCCCCTAAACCCGATAAGGGTGGTGAACAATATCCAGCAGTCTGATCTTTTGATTTTTAGAGTTGAATCTTCGATGCTAAATTTTGTACTATATCAGTGATACAAGTAAACTATAAACTATTATAGCAAAAAAAAAAAAAATGCACTTTGGAAGTAATAACCTAAAAATAAACGTTATTACATTGTTGCTGCATTTAATCTAAATGACTATTCATGATCATGAACAGCAGTACATGCGTTTGTGCACTTCAGCACGGCCCTGCTAGGACCGGCGCACCGGTATCCACTACTCTTTCAGCGCTCTCTATGAAACCATCATTTTAATGTTATGCGTTATGAGACACATCATTTTAAAGCTAGTTATATTATCTATAAGGTTTCTATACACTTTTCTTCCCAAAACGTAATGATAAAATCTATAATTTGTTGAAGTTACTTTTTTGTTTTTTGTAGTGGCAGTTTTTCTGGTTATGATTAATCATAACCGAAACTAAGCTATCTACATAAAAAGTGTATATAACATAACTTTTTTGTAATATTATTAGAAGTAAAATAAAGAAAATAACACTCCGATAGCCTTATTAGGTTTGGAGCTGTCGGCATATAACCACAGTTCCATAATTCTAATGTTGCTCAAGGGGTGGGGGTTAAAGCAAGAGGGGAGGGGGTCGGGACTTTGTGTTTTTTCAGTGTATACGTTATGTACTAACACCCTGCAAAAATTCAGCTTTCCCCTAATTAGTTGCGACACGAAACCTTTATTGACTGGGCTATAAAGTGTTATGGTCTAAGTCGGCATCATGAGTTCCTCTGAACCAGATATGTATCGTCTCCACCATTGTCGGATTTCTGTATTCTTGTCATCTCTTTTCAGTCTCCTCCAAAAGATAGTTTCCCATATTCGTAGCCGAAAATTAAATATGCGCACCGCTCCCCTCCATCTAACCATATTTTTATGAAAGCTTTTTTTCCAGGCATGTTGGTAAAAGAAGTAGGAGCTCACCCTTGGTGGTGGTAACCCTTCCCCTTTTAAAACTCATAATATAAATAAATACATCACAGAGTGCCGCCCCCACCTATTAGATTTCCATTTATAATAATTGTTAATATTATTTATTAATGATGTATCTATAGCGCATTACAGCATTTTGGAATTGATATCTAAATCGAGTAGGGTCAAGTGGGGTGCAGTGCAACATCATAATTAGCTCTGTCCTTTTTAATATTGACTTGGGTGTCTATTCATTTGTTTGTCAATCTCGTGTGCCACCAACTGAAACAGCTGTCATTTTACGTCAAAATGTAGATTAAACAATATAAAGAATGTTCTCTTGTAAAACAATGTGGCTAGTTAAGTAAAAAAAACCAATGATTTCTGTTATGTTCCTTTTTTGTCTTCAATTAGTTGTTGTTTGAATAGTGACGAATGTATATTGCAAATTTTTTATTTTGAGGTAAATCCAACTGAGGTTCAACTTCTTTTATTTTTTTTAATTTTATTTCGTTTAGTCTACTCTTATAGTGTACCCCATGCTGTTACAAGGTCCCTCACCCCTAGGACAAACTGCAACAAATTTGTGAATAGAGATCACTAAAAAATAAGTAGCTTCTAAATATGATTTTGGTATTATTTGAATTTACTTGATGTATTATATTTTTATATTGTATATACTTCAATTTAATACTCATATTTATATTTTTAAACTTCAATAAATATCTAAAAATAAAGAAGATATTATTTGAAGCTCGATATTTGGGTTAAAGGCTGTTGATTTTATGTTACATAATTAGTAGACAATCTAATGATACATGGTTACACTGCTCCCTAATTGACCCTATAATTTCAATACAAAATCACAATGATCGATTACTAAGGCGTGATTAAAATTAAACTATATTATAATTTTCTTAATACGTTATCATACTCTAGTTATTATAGTTATTTAATATATAAGACAATTTAATATCTCTTAATATTATAATTATTATTAATGTGAAATACCAAAACTTTTACCGATAAATTTTAGGTATTCAATGGAGATGCCAGAGAAGTCGGGTTCTATGGTTCTTCAAGATCGCTGATTAGCATTTGAAAGGAGATGTTTTAATAAGGGATGACGGCAAAAAAACCTAAATAGAGATATTAGAATTCATTTCCTTAAAGAAATCTCCTTAACAAGCAGGATAATGCTGGGGATATAAGTGGAATATTATTCTGCAGATTTTAGGAATTACATCTCCAATACATAATGAACCTAACAATCAGCTACGTGTTTTTGGATTTTCTCTCATCTTCAGGCATAATCGATTTAAATTAAATATATCTTCATATTTACAATATTGAACATTACTTGATAAATTGTTCAAACAAAAATTAAATAACCTCATTAGTTGTATGTCATTTAATTATGAACATTTTTGTAAGAAATTTTTCATTTGAATATTTTTTTTTAATATTACATTATTACACACACTTGAGCTCACTCCTGCGAAAGTTTAAAATCGATTAATAACTTCCCGAAAAATGTGTTAGGGAAGGAAAAAAACAGACCTTACTCCAAAGGATTAAATAGGAAGTGAGAGTTTCATTTTTAAAAAACGTAATAATTTATTTAAATTTCAAAAAGGACAGCAATGACGGAATATCCTTTCCCCACCTTGAAAATAGTTAGAACCTGGAATATTGTCCTTTTAAAAATTAAACAATAAAATCAATTTTTGAAGGACAAAAACCTATTCTGTCAAAAGAGTTAAATCCTGGTCGTTTTAACGAAATAGTATTCTTATGGGTGAAAATTATTTTATCGGGAAGGAGAGTTGCCAAGGAAGTCCTTCGGCCGTTAAAAATCGTCATAATCATTCAAAAAATGCATAATGTGGTTCATAGTTTTTAAAAACATTTAGGCAAGACATTAGTACAAATTTTAAAATTTATATTTAAATTATTACTAACTGTCGAACAAAAAAAACTATTTCCAATAAAATACATATGATGTAATTTTAATATTTTTATATATTTAATTTATTAATAATCATTGCATATATCTAACCCATCTTATTAGAATCTGTTTAATAATTGTCTGCATTTTTAATTGTGTTTGCAATCTAATATTTGAGTAATTTTAAAATCATAATTAAAACCTCATGAACGTTTACGGTAGGTTAATGCTGTTTTGTTTTATTATTTTTTACTAATCCCTATATAGACTTAATAATATCAAATATTTATATTATTTAATAATTAGTGCAATGTTCGATATTTTTCTCATAATTTATTTTAATTAATGTTGTAAAATAAACGTTAATAGCTTATAAGCCTACCCCGTTAAGTAAAAAGAGAAAAAAGGGAAATTTTTTATTGGCCCAGTGTTTTCGAAGATACGAACGAACGGAGGTATGCAAGGATAACGAGAGGACCCTTGCAGGAAATACGATCACGTACTCCAAGCAGGTAAGATGAAAGTGTCTTGGCAATATAAAAAAAAATAGCAAATAGAACTCCATAAAAAATGCCATACAAGTGGACACATACGTAAAGGGAAATGTGACTTGGATGCATAATATCGAAGAAAGTGTAAAAAAATAGCAGTAAGAATAAAATATAGAGGAACCAAAGATCATCAGAAGTGGCTCAGAATTAGAGAGAAGGCAAATAATCTTGAGTGAGTATTTATTTTTTATTTTTAGACTTTTTAAGAGGGCTATTAAAAAAAAAAATGTTTGTTTTCTTTATTTTATTGACAACAGCAAAATTAGATATTAGATAGATATAATAGATATAATATATTATTATGTATAAATTAGATAATTTCAACTAATAATTGAAGTTTTATTGGTTTATCCATATAAAATCTTGTATTGAAGTATGCAATTAAGCATTGTTTCCTACATAATATTTGTATGCATAGCAGTCATTTTTAACTTGGTATTATTGCACTGATTAGGTGTTTGAAGGTTAAGTAAAACCATAATTGGACATCCGATTTTTAATTTTAATGGGCGAGTTAATAATCCTGATGGACAGAGACTATTGAGAAACTCTTGCGGTAAATGGACTGAATTTATCAGTGCTTACAACTAAAGACTCATTAATCATATTTTATGCACCATATAAAAAATCAAAGGACCGATATTTTGTTTTTGTAATAATTTTTAATTCGAAAGAAATAATTTTATCAGCATGTTGGTTTTTAAATTCAAACCATAAAAGTACACGGCAGATTGGCAAACCTCGTTTTTTGTACTCAATATTGCACATTTAAAGTTTTATTATTGTAAAGATTATTATTACAAAACCCTCCTAGATTTGTGAATATGATGTAATTATAATTTTCTTTAGATGAGTTTAGTAGTTTTAGCATTGTAAATTTTATTGCAACTATTGGTATGTTTTAAACTACACAAGTCGCATCACATATTTAAACATGTTTAAATAATTTAATTGAATGTAAGCAAATTTTATTCTCAATTTCAAATTCATAATACCTTATGAACTTCTTATATAAAATTACGCTTGTCACCTATCAGTCCGTTATAAAACTTCGCTGTTATCTACATATTATCGCTTTTTCGAGTAAATTAATTGAAAATAAGTAGATTTAATAATTACTAAACTATCCTGAAACTATAAAAAAGATGTTAAAATTTGGTACAGATTATTTTTTCTCAGCCTCTTTTAGATACATAAAGAATGTAAACGTTTAATGGAACAATTGAATATATGGTATTCGAACTGTACGTGTCTTGATCAATAGTTTTTTTCTTTTTGTTCTAAAATTTGTGCAATTAAAAGCTATTAGACTTTTCTAGATGTATTTATATGGTAAACTCTGTATCAGGTATCAGTAAATATAAAGTGACTCTACGACAGCAGTGGTTTACATTGTGAATCACGTCTTGTCAGAAAATTTAAAAATCATTTACTCATTTCTCAAAAACTATTTCTCGCTGGAAATAATTAGCGGCGTTCCAGAATCTGATTCAGGTTCATTTTAATCAACTCTTGACGCTTACTTAATTAACTAATTGTAAGTTGTAAAAGAGTGAATAAAAGGTTTTGAAAAAAAGGAGATTGGAGAAGGGATTTAGAAAATTAACTAGTCCAGACCTTGAATTCTACCTTCAAGGGTCAGAACCATTAGTGAGTATCCCCAAAGACCATCTAAGATAGGTTCAGGAATGAACTTAGAGACTTTAGGAATGTAAATCATCAAGAAACCTTTTTATACTAAATCTGACTAGCTATTTGTCCTGATGACGTGTGATTTCAGATTATATTATATTATGAATGGGTGTTTGCATAATTATATTACATCTAAAACTTTATGATATCTAATATCTTATCGCCATCTTTATTGGACATACTCTAAATTTTTCTTTAAATTTATTGAAGCATATTACCTCATGGTTTTGATCTGTGGCAGTATGCTAAAAACTGCAAAGTTAGAATCCAAGTATACAAAGCCTCGTCTAAACAGTATTCGAGTCTTTTGTTAACTAAGTCGGTCTCTTGGTAACCGAAGAGTAACTCCAAGATTATTCGTTACCAAGGGGTGTAAAAGATAAAAATTAGGGAAATGGTCTTTATTTTCTCTTTTCGCTATAATTAATGGGTTTGGTGGATAAATGGGTTATATAAGAAAACACTATTTTGAATATTTTATGTTTAATATTTCATAGCTTTATAGCCGTTATAGATGTAGCTAAAGGTTTTCGTTTATCTTTATATTTTTCTTCCGTTACTTGGAAAGGGGAAAAAAGTAATAGTTTCATTTTCTTATTTCATTGTAGGAGTTGACGATTTATTTATTTATATTTTTTATTTTTTTATATCAGAATGAATTTTAGTAATTGAGTGTTTCTATTTTTGAAATAAATAACAACAAGTAAAAATAAATGTAAAATAAAAATTACAATATTTAAAAGCCATGTTTTAATTTAAATGAACCTATTTTTTTACGTAAAAATGTATAATATATAAATGTATATATATTATTAGAACATTGCAGTATCATGAATTTGAATGTATTATAATTAGTAATTAATATAATATTACGTTTTAGTTAGTAATTTTCTATAATATGTTGTTAATGTAATAATGTCTTGCAAATGATGTCAGTCATAATTACGGCTATGTGGATCTCGTCGGTAATTATACAATCATTAATAGCCAAATGGAGTATTATGGGCTTTAATGTAGGGATGGGCTCATCGGCAATCATCTCGATACCCTGAAATCAGGGAAAAGTTTGACTTCAGTAGAAATCTGTGTGTCCATATGATAATTTTTATAAGCTACGGTGTCTCATATTCATGTTAAACGAATTTGGTTAGCAAATATTTTTTCTTTAATATGTCTTAAATCTGAAAAAATAAATATATTTAATTATTTTTACAAACCGATGTTTTTAAAATATATTAAATATAAAAATGACGTTTTAAAGGTTTAAGGATTATGGGAATTAAATTTACTTATTTTTACAAACCGATGTTTTTAAAATATATTAAATATAAAAATGACGTCGAAGGTGACCTTAAGGAGATGGGAATTAAATAAGGAGGCACCTTGCAAGAGAACTGAGAAGAGTGGATGAAAGCTAGAGTAGAGGCTATGGTTCTTCAAGGACTGTAGTGCCTACTAGTGAATGAATGAATTTGTTTTTACCTGGGATGTTTGACAAAATTAACACACGAAACAAGCAACACAACCACACACACCGATAGATATATAGAAGATACCACACAAACAGAAGATAAACTATAGACACCAGGTCCATATATATATCAACATACACACACACAATATATCACACCTATTTCCATTAAAATATATATATATCAATCTAAAAATCCTTTGATTTAATATGTACATATAAATTATTACAAATTGCGTTAAAAAATGTTTTCCTTATGATTCATTGTTAATAATTATTATTTTACATAATAATAATTTAATCTTATCGGATTTTTAATTATTTTGTGGGAAGTAGGATCGTGGAGACACGGAGGGCTCGTATTTTGGATTTCAAAAAGACTATTTTTTTAATAACTAGGTATTAAAACGAAATATAAAGATTAAATAACTCCCTGTAATTTTTAAAAAAGTTTCAAAAGTTACTCACAATAACATAATTTCCTCCACCCCTGTCCTTTATGACTAAAACCGATTTACATACTTTTGACCTCTCTATGTTGTCTGGTTTTTAGTCAGATTAGGAGGGGACCAAAAAAAAAATAATCTAGTTAACAGAATTGATGTTATTCTTCATTTTCCATGTTTTTTAATTCAATTAAAGTTATAAATGTATGCATTATATATATGGAAACTGGATAGGTAAAATATACTGTCAGAAAACATGGTTATGAGTGAACGCGGATCTTCTTTATTGGTCTACTTTTTGTACTGAGATTACTTTATCAAATAAATTGCAATACTTTTAACTTATTTGATAATTAATGTCTGTACCAAAGTCGACAAAGCAAAAAATCCTGTGTTTACTCAAAAAACACATGTTATTGCCTTTGTGTGTTTCACTTGTAACAAACGATGTGTTGATAACCGGTGTTTTAATATATTTTTAACTGATTGTGAGAAGTAATGGGGATGTAGTTGGTAATACTTTTAGTATATTATGTACGAAACTTGAATCCAATTAAAAAATATCAATTAAGATAAAAAGAAAGAAGTTTATGATGCTTTTGTTTACGAATATACTTTCTTGTTCATTATTAAACAGATTTTAAAAAGAAATGGATGGCTTCAATTTTAGGTTTAGAAAAAAATAATTTTATTTTGCAATATCGATTTGACTACTTGATCCTATCACACTATGACCTACTGAAATACAAAAAGTGTATGAATAATTTAGTTTTAATATTATTGCGAGTCGCACACTTTAAAGGTCTTTTTTTTCGAGATTGGACCAACAGCGGAGCAAAAAGGCACGCCAATCCCATATAAAACCTGTCTGGTGTCATCTTTTTATTTAATCCCACTCATATATCGCAAACAATCGTTTTTATCAAAGAGAAATATTGGTTTTCCAATAACTCCAATCGGTTTTTTTTTATATCTTTTTTTTTCTATATCCATTTCTCTTGAAGGTAATAAACTAAAACTAAAATACCAAACGAGGTTTTAGCCAGTGTAATATTTCATCACTAGATGAAAAGAAAATTAAATCAAATGAATTTGGATGTTGCGATTTGATCCTGGCAAAGCAAACTTTTTCAGGCCCAATACGCCCTGAAAAACCAACAGTGAATAGACCTATTGCTTTTCGATTCAGTTTGCTATTGAAACGTGCTAATTCATGGAGCAATGTCAAATATTATTTTTGTAGATGAAATTCATTCTTATTATTAAATATTCTTATATTATATTCAAGAGGCAGAATAATAATATGGAGTGTAAAGGCTCCTCACTTTAAGATATGAAGCTGATTATATCAATATTTGTTTCTCAATAAAGACCTATCATTGATCTGTAAATTATAAGTTAAGCCAGAATTGTTTAATTGACAAGATATGTATAATAATGAATCGATAAATAAATTTATATGTTACTGAATACACACAGAAAGAACTTTTTGGACCTATAGACATGTAGGTCCGACGAACTCCAACTGACCTGTGGGCTACGAGGAGACACGCGACAACTTACTACACGTAAACGAAACTAATCTGTCGTGTTTTCCAACTGTTTAGATTTGTTGATAATTTTTTTTTTTTTTTTTTTTCCCCCTATTGCATTTAGTTTTTCAACGTAAAATATCGTTTTTGCAATTTTCCTAAATTATATATTTTTTACATAATCATTTTTTTTAAAAGCTAATTACATATCATATGTCCAACTAGATGAGGGCAGATAATATTTATAGATGTCGTATTTTAATTGCTGTACATATTGTTAATATACTTTAAAGTGAGTTAGTAATGAGAGTCAATCAAGTTTCAAATCTTTAATGAATATACTTAAAATGAAAAGCCATACAACTGAGCACAATAGTCCGTTAATCCACGTTAATGGTGACAAAGCATGGTAAATAGTTGACATGACAACTAAATCAGATAATTTTAAGCCTGATTGTAATCTATTTTAGAATAATACCTGTAAAATAAAATTAAAATAACATAGAGTTGAAGAGAGTTTCTTTGTGCCAGGCTTAATCAAATGCTTGATCAACTTCTAGAAATAATCCAATTTCATAAAAGGATTGCTTTAATTTAGTGGAGATATTTAGGATAGTTATGTCAGTTATAAAAAGTCTTTAAAAGTAAGCTTATATTAATTACACATAAACAGATATATAATATAAGCTTTAAGGTCGCGTTCTATGTCATGCTAGAATTAATTGGATCCGTCGCGTTGAGGGTGGTATAAACCCCTCCTCGACTGTTAAGCGGACTTGAGAGGCTTGATAAAAATAGTCGGAAATAAGGTTGATTTGCTTTCAATTTCCAGTCAGCCATTAGGGACTTGCCCGAGCTTTAGTCAAACAAATAAACTCTGAAAAGGTTCGACTTGTTATTAAGTTGTTTTTCAATTTAATTTCCTAGGCCGTCAAGCAGCCGGTTGGAAAATCCCTGTTGCCACTTCTCTCTTAACTTTTAATTACCCCAAATGGTCTTCTCCTTCCACCCCTAATAGAAAATATATATTCCATTTCAGATCAATGAATCTTGATTCATTCAACTTTTCATAGGTGAAGAGATGGAACTATGATAACCAAATAAAAATATTACAAAAAAACAAAATAATGCC